>JAQMYJ010000023.1:24684892-24716547 GCA_030014305.1 Clarias laeviceps
GCCCAGGGGCAAAGTCTAGGCAGGATGGGGAGACTGACAAAGCCTGCAGATCTCCAATTCTCTTCAAAGAAGTAATGACCATAAGAAAAAACATTTTAAGGGTCAGAAGCCTGACAGGCCCTGACTCTAGTGGTTCGAAAAGGGTGTCAGTCAGACCTTCGAGCACAATCGCTAAGTCCCAAGAAGGGACCGTCGCTCTAGTGGGCGGCCTTAACCGTCTAGCTCCACGAATAAAACGGTGCTAAAGGGTGCTTTCTGGACAGTAAGTCTGCTCCCACATTCATATGCCCCAGAATGTAAATCGCCCTGAGGGACAGGAATTTGTCCTGTGCCCAAAACAGAACCTGGTGCGCTAGCTTGTTCAAGCGTCGCGAGCACATTCCGCCCTGACGATTTATGTACGAGACTACCGTAGTGTTGTCCACCCGCACTAGGACATGGTAGCCTCTCTACTGCTGGAGGAAGTATTTCAGGGACAGAAATAGAGCCATCATTTCGAGGCAATTGATGTGCCACTCGAGAAGGTGACCTCTCCAGATCCCTTGAGCTGGACGGCCATCTAAGACTGCACCCCAGCCCGTAAGGGAAGCGTCTGTCGTTAGCGTCTTGTGACGACAAGACGGACCTAGAGTGGGACCCAAAGTCAGAAACCGGGGTCTGAACCACATAGAAAGGGTATGAAGCCCCTGGCGCGCGTAACCCTTATCTGCCTCTGGGGATTGGCCCTTGAGTGAGAAGGGGAGAGAGCGTTGTTGAGGCCCCTCCCCTTGGCCACCCGACAGAAACCTGTCGTCTAATTTTGAGCACTTGGGGGAATCTCGACCGCATGTGTTACTACTTCCAGTAACTCCTCATACACTCGGTCATCACTAGAGGAGCGCTCTGAAGTGGCTATTTCCATTTCCCCGGAAGCAAGAGAGGAAGTCTCTTCTGCCCATTCACAAGAAGTGCCGGAGCGCGCTTGGGAAGTGGACGCTAAAACTTCCTGATCCGACGAGAGCGCAAGAGAAAGGGGGGATTCCGTCTCATGAGCGTCTGCCAGATCGGCATGTGAACCCCCTGAAGCACCTTAATAGGGAGGAGATCACAGTGCTCACACTTTCCCTGGAGCACGAGGAGAGCTTGCTCTTCCCACAAACACTCAAAAGAAAAAGTGTGGAGATAGCCCTCCGAAAGAGATCTGTCACACGGAGGCACGCATCTCCTATCAAACTCTGCCATATTGGTGAGTTATCTGCACACACGGTCCTTGAAGACAAAAAGACCTGAGGATGTTTCCGGTTCACTCCTATTTATAACCTGCAGGTGCACCTCATCAGATGACGTCACCTGACCGAGGTTATATAAGCCAAAATTTGGCGTGTTTGATACACACATGCTTCACAACCGGTTGAAAAAAGAGATGTTCCCATAGCATTTTCACGCAGCATCAAGTGTAGCTTTTGAAAGGGAACTACATGTGCACAGCATGTGTGCATCACACAACAAATTATTCATTTCAAATACTCTCTACATTTGTTCATAATTTGCTCACATGGTTTCTAAGAAACATTATTGTAAAATAATTACCTCCCAAGTATCAAAGAATGAGCATTCAGTTCCTTCGGCAAGTAATTTCCAAAGCTTTATTAAATTGCTTTAACATATTGCAATTTGACCACCCCCCTTCTCCCACACACGTCTTGAAAATGTATATAAAAGTGTTATTTCTTTACAGTAAATGTGCTATTTTTTTACTCTTGGTGTCTTTTAAATGACTTGGAAATGGGCAGATTGAATGAATAAAATCTCATCAACTGCCTACAACATAAACGGAAAAGGTCAAGAGGGAGTAAGAAACAAGGAATCTAGGGAACATATTGAAGACAGAAGAGAAAAAGAGATCCAGGGATATTGTGGGTGAGCGAAGGAGAGGGTTAAGGGCCTGTGCATCATCAATGAGGTGAGAAATTGCTGTCAGCTTGTCTGAGCGCTATAGATGGCACAGGCTCACCTTCACCAGCACCCAGTGTCATTTGTCTGATGTGGCCTGATGCACCCTCCACTTATTACACTCATCAGTTCATACTACTGATGCATTGCACAGATGCCTGTTACCAGAGCTACAAACCAGCTCATGAAACTATGTGGGTGAGTTGTTACTTTGCCTAAGTGATTTCTATTTTTATTCAACTCAAAGTGTTAGGTGTTGTTTATTCTGGTGTATCGATATGCTCAATAGTTTTTTAGCATTCCATCTTTTCGGATTCTGCAGATTTCTTGACTCTACCATGGAAACATTATGTGGAATGTTACATTCTTACCTCTGGTTTGCTGTAAATATGGTCCCACGGCACCACTGTAATACGTATCCCATTGCACTAAAATGCAATAAGTGAAATATTATAAAACTGTCATGTGTGACATAATGATGCAGTGTCAGGATAACTCTGGGAACAGATGTGCAGGCTGTAATAAAGCCGCTTGTGATTGTGTTTGTGATTTTTATCGGCCCTCGCATCTGCTGGAGATTTACAGTAAATATCTTTTTTACGACACACACAGCAGTCGATGTTTCCATCATCTCTCACGCTTCCTCCACCTCTTCCTCCACAATAATGACATGTTTCAGAAGGCCTATATGAAGGAATATTTATATAAGCATCAGTGCATGTATGATGCCCTAGCAAGTACAAGATCACATAAACAGTGAGTCATAAAATTTTATTCATTCTAGATTTGTCTCCTTGTAAACAGTGGTATTTATTATTCAATGTTTGTTTTACAAATTGCAAAAACAGAATCTTTTAGCTTTGTACTCAAAAGACAAATGTTTAATGTATATTTCATGCTAACTAAAAAAAATTAAAAAGCTGCTCACTGCTGAGAATTGTTTATTCTATCCAAATGTGTTTTTAATTGTTTGATTTAAAACAAAAAAGGAACATGAAAGGAATTGTAAAAATTTAAATTCTTTTAAACTTTGGTGTATGATAATTAATGACATTAGTGCAGATTTAGACTGAAAATACGGTGTTGTAATTGGGTGGATTAATATATTGTCTGCACAAAAATATATAAATAAAAACTTTGAAAAAATCAAAAGGGTCAAATTATTTGCCTGCTTCAAACAAGCAAAACAATTAAGGAGATTTAAAATTACTGTGGTTTGGTTAAGAATGCTTCCACATAATTAAAATCTGGAAGAACAACTTTGTGAAATATAGTAAAAGTGTAAAAAAAACATGACAGTAGAAAAAACATCTATGTTTAATACTGAATGTAAGTGCATTTTCACACTACCGATGTGATGAAAACTCAGAGGATTAAGACTAGCTGTGTGGGCATAAGAAAGCTACTTGTTAGTAGGACTGTCAGCTCCTTCCTCTGTTCTACCCGAAATACAATAATGAGATGTTGTTCCAGAAGGCTTATGTGAAAGAATATTTAAATAAGCATCAGTGTATGTATGATGCCCTAACAAATACAAGATCACATAAGCAATGAGTCATAAAATTTTATTCATGCTTATTTGTCATCTTGTAAACAGTTGTGGCATTTATTATTTATCCTCCGTGTTAGCTGACCATAAGAAAAACACTTGTTAGTGAGACTGTCAGCTCCTTTCTCTGGTCTACCCAAAAGAAACCACTTGTTAGTGAGACTAATAAATGAAGAAGGCTTCAATTTGCTAGGTAGCATAAAGATTGGACTTTAATGAAAAAGCTCATGTGGTCTGATGAGTCCAGACTGACCCTATTCCAAATTGATGGGTGCATGGGAAGGAAGAAGGAAAGCACATGAAGGGGTGCACTCATCATGCATTTTGCCTACTGTACAAGTCTCTGGAGGCAGTGTTATGATCTGTGGTGTGTCTCACATGGTGAGGTCTAGGCTCAGAAATGTGATGTGGCAATACAATGAAGCCAGCTGGGGAAAAAAACCTGGAAGTTGTGATTATATAATCTTTCTTTCTAACAAGAGTTGAGTTTTGTATTTTAAATCTGCAAATATACATTTCCATTGCATTCTGTCTCTTACATGTCTTTAATTGGATCTTACCTCATTTCAGGCTATTCCTATTTCTAGTCACTATGTTCTTTTTTTGTTGTTCTTGTTAAAATGCCAATCTTTTTTCCTTGCTGACATATATATGTACATAAAACAAAAATTACTTTTTTTTTCATTGAAAAATCACATTACTATTACATTAGCCATAACTGAAATGATGAAATTCAGCTGTGGACAAGGACAATTTGTGCACAGACCCTGCACAGACAGCAGGGGTTTGACCTGAACATTTTTTCCTGTTAAATGAAGTCAAAAATGGTAAGGGTATGCAGAGTAGACTTAGACAGGCGCATGATGCCATGATTTCGCTAGATAATTCTTTGCACCTCATGAGCATCTTACTTAGCTTATGTGTACTCTCCTATTTGTTTCACTTATTGCAAGATCAATCCTTTTGAAAGCGTTTGTAAGCTTTTTGTTGTTGCTATCCTGGTTTTGACTCTGGTTTCATTCCGAGTTCTGGCAGATATATTTGCCACAATGATTTTTTAACCTTTTGCTTTGGCTTTCGGTTGTGTTTTGTCCTGTTGTAATAAACTCAACACTTGTTTTCCTGAGTGTGTTTATTAAATACAGACACAGACAAGTATGGGAGGAAATGTGGAAACTGTTGATACTCATTAAAACAGGTTAAAAAAACATAAAAGAACATAATTTTGGCATATGTCCAACTATGAAATCAATTTAACCAAGTGAGTAAATCAGAGGACTTAGCAGCTCTGCTATATAACATATGCCATACAGTTAGAGAATGCTGTGTATGAAAATCCACAATAAAGGCAACTTTTGAAATAATCGAAATAGTCTGCCTATTACCAACAATCGAGCCACAGTTAAAGTCACCGAGATCTTCCTTTTTCCCATTCTAATATTTGATGTCAACAGTAACTGAAGCCTTTGGCCTGTATCTGCAGGGTTCTATACATTGTGCTGTTGCCACATGATTGGCTAATTGGATATGTGCATAAATCAGTGGGAGAACATGTGTTTCTATTAAATGATACTGTTCTATAAAATATCTTTGGCACAAACTGACTGAAACTGGACAGTTGACTAGTGATTAAAGACCACGTTAGGTTATATTTACAATTTAGTTATTTGGCAGATGCTCTTATACAGATTGACTTATGTACGTGCTTTGAAGTTTCCATCATTAAAAATATCCTTACATTGGTTTACCATGTTACTAGCTAGGCGTACCATTAGTCAAGGATTCTTTTTTTTGTGTGTGTAGGGTAGGGGGAGTCAAATGCCTTAGAAACAGATTTGCTTTGAGGTACTGTAAGTGGATGCTGGTCCATTTTTAGCTTTTTAAGCAAGCATCAGTGTTAGCTACAGGAAGCCAGTGGAGGGAGTGGTGAAGTGGGGTTGTCTGGGTAAGCATTCTGGATCCCTGCAGAGGATTGATGGTGCACAGAGGCAGAACCTGACCTGCCAGGAGTGAGTTGCTTGAGTGGAGTCTTGAAATGACAAGGGATGACAACAGGCACCTACAGTAAATGACCTGTGTGGGACGAAATAGACAAATTCCTCTGATGTTATAAAGATGAAATCAACAAGAGCGAGTAAGTTTAAATATACAGAAAATATACTATATAAGGTATAATATACTGTATATTTGAACTGTAATTAAAAATATACATTTTGGTGAGTCTGTGCCTATTATAGCCTCATGTTCTTTGGGTGACGGGTGTAGAATCAAATGTCACCATTCATGACAGCTGAAGCAGAAGACCAAGGGGAAATACGTTTTATTTCTTTTTTTTATTATTTCTGTTGGAGCAGGAAAGCGGGGTGTAAAGGAGAAAAGAAGAATGCGAAGAGGCAGTGTACAGATGTACAGGAGAGTGTGGAAAGTAGTGTTCCAGAGATGGCAGAGTCGGCCAGATTCTGAGGTCAGTGCCACGGCTGTCTCTAGGGTGGTGCAGTGGTTGTCTCAAAGCATTGGGATCGGCCAGTAGGAGTAATGAGTAGTCATCATCCGAGAAAAACAAATCAGTGTAATCAGCAGAAGTTGAAGTTATTTAGCACAAAGTTTGAGATAGCCTGTTTGAGAGTCCTAAATGACCACTCTGTGGCCTTTATCTAGCACACCTTCCTTGTGAGGTACACCAGGGGAGAGGCTATGGAAAATAACTGAGAAATCTTTAAATAGTACCCCACCAATCAAGAAATATTCATACCTACCTTCTTTTCCTGAGCCTTCAGCAATCCCCTGCCAATGGAATATCCGTGGAGCATCTGTTATCACCAGGTTACAGGATAGTGGCTATGGAGTAGTGTGAACTTTTCATTTTGACCCTCTTCCAACTGCGTTCTTCAATGTTTTTAGGATGCATAAATAGCATGTCTCTATGATTTTTTGCATTGCACTACTGGTTCATAATAGTTAACTGAATGTGCAGGTGTATACTATTAAAGTGGATGGGATTCAAATAATTCCTCTAATGCTGCTAATGCATCCTATGTGTTCACCACTTTGTTTAATTAATTAAAGGACAATTTATACATGTGTTAATTTATTTAGGATTTTCTAAAACATAAGTACATTTTAGTGCATTGGAATGCCATCTTTTGAATAGAGAAAAAACAGCTTATATCAGATTCCTATTTTTCTTTGACTTCTTATACCTTCACATCGCATTTTACCTAGCAAATTGAATGCTGAATAAAGGAAAGTGTTCCAGTGATCAGTATAGTACAAATTGATGTCCTTGGTCAATTTTTACAGCTAGCCATTTAGAGCATTGATTCTACTCCATAAAGTCTCATTTCCTCACCTAAACATTAGCAGAGGGCAAGAGATTATGGCTGCTGTTTGCATCTTTTTACTATGATGTTGTAAAAAGACCTTTTAGATATTTTCCTTTTTAGATATTTTGCATTTCAATTTGCACCATGACATTACCAGTGCCTTTCTGTTACAGGCAGTAACCATGACTCAAGAGAAGTATAAAAGAGACTGTAACATGAGGGAACAAGGGTGGAGACAGGCGGTAGCTGTGAGTTGAATAAAAATGAGGCATGCCTAACTGATCAAGCAGTTCATTTATATAGGGCATTGTGAATGTGTCAAAATTAGACATTGCATTGACTGACCAATTGGCCTTTGCCACCTAGACCTCTGGGATGCTCCAGTCACTGTGGGACTTCATTTAACCCTTGTGACAGCAAGCCTACAGCAATCTTGCCGCGCCTTCCTTAAAAAGGAAAAGGAAAACTTTTATGTGCAAGCAATATTGACAGCTACGGTAAGATGCCATTTAGGTGTTATTTAAAGTGGTGCTTTTGGAGGTGAATATAACTGGGTAAAGGTGGAAACTCATTAGAAAATGTCCTTTGCAACTGGGCAACCTGTGTTGTCCATAATGCTAAGAAATATACTCCACAGGGGACCAGGATGAGTCCAATCCCAGCTCTGCCCTCCCTTAAACTGGAACCACATCTTTCCTCAGTTTCCGGAATTTAAGGTGGTATATCTACAGTATGTCCACACATAGCTGGGTATTTTTAAAAACTGAGATTTTTCTCTGCGTTTTGGCCTTTTATCCACATGCAAACGCAGTTTTGGTCATTGAAAATGGGGCTTTTGGAAAATTCCTTCCAAAGTGAAAAAAGTGGTGTGTGGATAAGGGAAACGGATATTTTGTTATAACGTCACCTTGTGTGCCGACAATGTCATTGTCTGTGTCCCCTTGATTTGATGTCTTTCTTTATGAGGATATTTTGTACAATGGCAGACTTAGAGTACATAAAATGCTGCTACATACAATCTCCAAAGACACAGACCTCTCACACCGCCGGCGGCCCAGTCTGACTGGGTCTCCAGTCAGTGGTAGTCAGTTCTACATGGCGGAAGGTTTGTCTAGGCTTCTGATTGTCCCCCTGTTGATTAGGGATGTTCATGACAGGCCTTAATCAAGACATTTTAATGTGGATAAAGATGTGTTTAACACATACAGTAGGTCTTGTGAGCAGAATTTAAAAAAAAAAATATATATATATATATGTTTTTAAAAACACTTAGCTACTGTATGTGTGGACATGGCCTTAGTCAATTACCTTTATCTGTTCATCTGACTTCATAGTCAACATCTACAACTTGCTGCATGAGTCCTTGCCACTTGGTGTGTAATTTGAAGTTTGGCATGGGTAGGAATATGAGCACTTTTTCTCCTGGTGCAAGTTGCTTAACTGGTACCTCCATTCTACCCTTAATTTAATAGTAATAGGAACAAGTGGAAAACAAGTGGATAATAGGAACATTTGTTGATATCTCTGTGCACATTTCAGCTTTACCATTTGTGCTTTGCCTATAGCCTTGCACTGAATCAGGCTTTGATGTACTAAGGTCTCATTGCACCCCAAGTCCACCAAGGCCTGATATTTATACTCACTGTTACACAGTATGTTCCTGGTCAATTAGCAAAAGTTTGTGGGGCACATCGAGGATCTGCATCAGTGTTCCCGCTTCCCTATGGACATTGCTCCTAGAATTCCCTAGCTTTCCTGCCATGACAACATTCCTGCCAAGGCTTTACCTCTGTCCTGGTGGGCATGTTATGCTACAGTACCTGTGAAGACAGAGGGGGATAAAAAAAAAATGGGAAGCGAATGGAGGGGCAAAACAGGGATTCAGGGCCCATGTTTTTAAGGAGCTGGGACAAGGAGAGGAATGGGAAGAATACTTTGAAGGAGGGAGGGAATGCATGCAGAATATTGTGATGCAGAATAATTTTACAATGTAATTTTTACGGTGTATGGCCCACCGAATGCAGGATCTCCTTTTTCATATTGGATGCTGTCAACCATGCTGTTGATGGGCCATGACGTCCCCTTTATCAGCTGGGAGTGGCAGCAGGCAGGCCGTACTCTGTAACTCGGGCCTCATCATTTCCTCTGGATCATCATGCAGCCCCATCTTGGCTATCATGACATGAGGTGTGTTTGCAACAACCATCACATCTCCAGCTGGACCAAGCACCAGAGCACTCACTGAACCTACTACTGTATGTGACGCTGGGCCTGGAAGCACTCTTCCTACTTGGCCCACATGTGAAGGAGCTCTTGGTGTTGACATTTGTGGATATTGGCAAGAGTCTTGATAAGTTTGGGCAATGACAAGGACCCAATGGGGTGTACCATCTTTATTCTCCTGGATTTAGACACCATTGGAACACAAGGGGTTTCACAAGGAAGGACTCAGACAGGTGGTAGATGTGAGTTGACCTTTTATTTTCCCAGTACATATCCTGAATTTTTATTTTGCTTTGCAGCCACTCTGCACTACATATATGCACTACATATCTTTGGTTAGTAATAAACTGAGGCTGAAGGGTTGGTGGTGGGGAATTAAGGCACCCCCTCCAATGCTTGCATGACTTGTATCAAATCACTGATGCCCTATTATCTAGCCTCCAGAATCCCTAGTAAAAATCTAAAGAACAGAAAATAATAATAATAATGAAATAGTTTTTTTTTTTTTCTGAAGCATATTTGTTTATAAAATAAATATGGATGTTTTATGAAGTTCCAATGTAAGTACATGTCAAATGTTATCGGTTTTGGTATTTCAGAAAATATTTCAGGGAATGCTTTTTTTTTTTTTAGGCACTCAAAAGGACAGTCACTTTCTTTGTTGGAAGACAAAAATTAGAGGAAAAAGTAAAGACGGAAACAAATTTGTCACGCCTAATTTGTTCTTTGGGACACTGTCATTCTGTAACAGTGTCAATGTCAACAGTTCATAATTGCTGTAAATTAATTAATTTAATGAAATTAGTGGCAGAGAACAAGCATTGGTTAACATCTGGTTAACCCGCATCATCATACAGTAAGTGGTGCTGCAACCTAAATGTTGATGCAGATAGAAATAACTGTTTATTTATTTTCTCTCGGCTGTCCTTGTGTTCCAAAATTGGTAAAAGAACAACTGGCTTAATGCTTCATAAGAGACAAACAACAAACTATGCTGTAAGGCTGTCAGATAGGATTACAGTGTACCTCTGGGAACTGAAAGCAGTTTAAGTCACCAGCCAAGGAGGAAACAGTACACAGGGTAACTACGTCTGACAGTCTAGTATCTATTGTATGTCTCTTAAATAGTGTCGATTCTGAATCTGACTATTGGTTAGTAATATTCATATCTTACTCTACAATTACATCACACAAAAAACAGCATTTAAATCTTTGCACTTGTTATGTTGCTTCATAACTTCTATGCAGTGGCCTATGATAACCTCATACATCACTTTGATTCTAGAATAATCAAGGAAAATTAATATGCAACAACAAATACCAAAAGTTATGAAAGGAAGGCTAAAAAAAATCTGGTAAATGAACATGTTATCCACTTTAACAGATTGCACTTTTGAAAAGCTCAGAAACTCACCATATGGAGATATGAACTGGGGCATGGCACTAACCCACAATCAGCTCATAGTAAATGGTGCTACAAAGAGCCATTTGTGGTAATATAAATTCACTTCCTCTCCAGCAAAGTGTGCATTTAAATAATGTATTGCCTTAAGGCTAGACACAGGGATTAACTAATATGTAATGGTCTTCAAAGAGAGTTAGGTTAACATGATATGCTCCACTTGATTGACAGTGTATTTAAAGCAAAAACGAAAGGAGGAAGATATATATTTTTATTGCTTCAGTTTGTGATATTTCATATTACATTAACGTTTATATGACATGTAAACTCACCGCTTGTGGTTATGTGCCCTGCCATGAATTGGCACCCTGTCCCTGTCGACTCTCCTGGGATAGGATCCAGGTTACCCACAACCCTGTATACAGGATAAATCGGTATAGACGATGATTGAGTGAGATCTCACCACTATTCTTGCATGATATACACTTTTTAAGTTGCGTTTCACCTTAAACCTAAAGTAACCTCAAAATTTTCTCTTTACGCTATGTCTATTCTAATTAGTTAACTGATGAAAAGCAGTAGAGTTAGATAGTGTGAGAAAGAAGAAGGTGAGAAAAGCACACCATGATCAAGAAATCCTAAATAGAGAAAAAATTGACATGCAATAATGAGGATGTTGTTGTAAAAAGTTGTGTATGCCAAATTAGCTGCTTCTTTGGAGGGGGGTTGCAAAAAACAAAAGGGCAACATAGCGTATATCACTCATTTTTAATGATGCTGGGTTTGTCTAGCATTACATATGTGTTCCTTACAGTAATGAGCAACACATCTCAAGAACAGAAAACTTCAACATGAACAAAAAATAAATAATATACCCAATCAGTAACGACCATTTAAGTACTGTACAAAAAGTACTAACAAAAACATATTTTTTAAATGATAAATAATCCTGGTTTGAGAAACCATCTCATCTTTAGATGTCACTCACACAGTATAGTGATGGAATGTTCTCTGGTGTATTCACAGAACAAAATAGGTATTAGAAGCCCTAAGGACCTGAGTAAATATAAAGTCAATACATTATCTTACCACCTCCATGAGGGGAACATCTGCCTTAACAGACTTCGCAGAGGACAAGTCATTTTCATGTTAATCACAATAAAATACATACAGTATATTGTGACCTACATCTGACATTACATTTACATTTACATTTAGGCATTTGGCAGACGCTCTTATCCAGAGCGACTTACAAAAAGTGCTTTAAAATTTACATCACTGGATAGATACTTCCAGTTGCATGTTGCATCCAAGCTCCCTAAAAAAGGCACATTTTCAGCCTCCTGTTTGGTTCACATTCTTTGTTTCTATCAGTTTTGCTTTTACCGTACTGATTATGTTAATCAATCAACACACATCAAAGTTTATTAGACCATTCCATTTGTTTTTTATTGGGTATCTTTTTTTGACAGATCTTTCCTTTTATACAAATTTCAACCAGAGCATCATTCCAGGGCACTCTGGCAGCACTACACCTTTGTTATTTCTTTCTTCTGCCATTGAAATTCCTTTCAGAAAGGTGATCATAAATTTATGGAGTCCCAGAGAAATGTTAGATAGTATGCAGTGATGTGCTGACATGGCAGACACATGAACTTTTAGCACAAATATGATAAATGTACTGTACGAAGGAGTCTTGCTAGAAGTTCTTGTTCTTGAGTCACAGAGCTTAATTGATGTGTGGTCAAATACAAAAGCACAGGTAACCTATTTAATATTTTTTATGTTGATTTGCTCGGTTATTAAGGTGCTGGACTGCTAATCAGAAGGTCTCCTTTTCGAGGCCCAGTGCTACTGTTGGGACCTTGAGCACTGGTACTGTATAATACAATTGGGCATCAAGCTGGTAACCTGGCCTTGTAAAAAACTACCACTGAAACAAAGAATATCTCTCCAGAGGTGGGGCGCATTTGGTGCCTGATTGCAACAATAAGAATGGAATATAAGCCATTTCAAGAACAAATGCCATATTCTGTAGCCCAGTTAATTAATTCCGTGAAATGGAATGTAATCATATAGTAGATGGTGACCAGTGCATCCTGTACCAATGGTTACTTTGGTTTAAAAACAAAAACTTTATAAATTCACAAAATGGAAAGTAAGCAAACAGAAGAAAAATCTAAATCAAATCAATATTTGGCCTGACTCTCCTTGGGATTCAAACCAGCACCAATTCTTCCACTTGCAGACTTTGTACACTTGCACAGAGTCAGGGATATTGTAAAATACAGTATAATTAACCACACTGTGAAAAAAATATAGGCTCAATATAAAAAAAGTTTAGTAACAAGTTGCCCAAGTTGCTACTTTTTAAAGTTTACTCAAGTTTTGCCGGCCAAACTAAATATTTTACTTTGTTGTTTAGTTGACACATGTACCCAGGTCAAAGTCTTAAGTTGGCACAACTTATAATTCAAATATTTACATCAGTTCAAGTAGTATTAGTTGTGGGCTCAATTAATTATATTTGTCTAAGGTTGACTTAGCCCAACTTTTATTTCTTTTAAAACTAGTCAAAGGTAAAACAGTGATCTGCAAAAAACAGCAGAATACAGGTACTGTTTAAAGGTCAATAAAATACCTGACTCTTATCTGTATCTTACTGATTCTTTTATATTATAATACCACAACCATTTAAAAAAAACTAGCAAAGATGTGTCAGACACAAAAAGGGGGCGGCACGATGGTGTAGTGGTTAGCACTGTCGCCTTGCACCTCCAGGGTCCGGGTTCGATTCCTGGCCAGGCTCGATTCCCGTCTCTGTGTGCATGGAGTTTGCATGTTCTCCCCGTGCTTGGTGGGTTTCCTCCAGGTACTCCGGTTTCCTCCCACAGTCCAAAGACATGTAGGTTAGGTTAATTGGTGTTTTCAAATTGACAATAGTGAGTGTGTATGTCTGTGTGCCCTGCGATGGATTGGCATCCTGTCCAGGGTGTACCTCGCCTCGTGCCCTAAGTCTCCTGAGATAGTCTCCAGGCTCCCCGCGACCCTGAATACAGAATTAAGTGGTAATGATGATGAGAGAGTGAGTAAGTGAGTGAGACACAAAAAGGAGTCTATGGCAGCAGTTTGTTTCAGTGAGTGGAACAAAAATCGTTTGGATGGCTTCATAGGTGTCCGTCCAGTCCTTTTGGAATTCAGTGTACCAAGCACCACAGGTATTGCATATCATGGTATTTATTTATTTGTGTGTTTTAATTTAGTATTTAATATAATTTAATTATTATTTACAGCACATTATTATTTTGTCTATATCCCTGCATGTGTAATATTTGATTTATTGATTATGTTGCTTATGTTAAGGGGAACTAACAAGTTACCTGCCTTGGGTTTCCCAGGGGACAGGTGAGAGTGTGACACGGTGTAAGAGAAGCACATGAGAGAAGTTTGTATACTGTCTTGCCGTTTGGCTTAATAAAACTGTAGCCCGCTTTTTACCCACAGCCAGAGAGAGACTGGAGAATAGTTAGACAAGTCGAGAAAGTTCGGTTACAATAAGGCTATATACCACGAAAGTGTGTAAAAGACTTTCTGGAATTCTAATGATGGGTTAAAGCTATGCTTTGTTTCATATTCAAAAGAATTTTATATTTTTGAGGGTCTTACTTTGTCATTCTCAGAAGTGACTACATGTTTGGAGTGATGTTTAAAATTAACCAGGTATTTACTCAATTCGGTTTTCATACAAATAAGTTAATAACCCGATATAACATCATAGATGAGCATTAGTGAATCTAGCAGTTTTTATCCCTTAACTTACTGAGTACTGAAGTTCCACTACTACTTAAACTGTTAAAGACTTCTTTTCATGTTTTTTTTTGTTTTTTTTAACTTTTGTTCGCTCGCGCATCCATGTGTGCCTGGGTTGAGCAAAACACTGTTACTTGGAAAAAATTAGGTTAAAAATTTTTCAAAAACACAATGTTACCTGTGATCTCAACAAATACCACTGTAAGTAGTTGGACCAACAATAAAATATTCATTTTTTAAACATTTATTTAGGTGGAGTTTTTAACGTGCAGTTATACCACGCAGGTGCTTATGATAATCAATTTCATTGTTGAAACACAGTAATTAATGTAGTCTTTTATAGTACCAGTGAAAAGTTTGGACAAAAATCGTAATCTTAATCTTAAAAATTAAAGCCATTATGAAGGCTGTACAGAACATAAGTAACAGACACATCTCAATATCAACTGTATACAGGATAAAGTAGTATAGACGATATGTGTGTATATATCAGAAAATTTTATTAAAACTTTTAAATAGATTTTACACATAAAAGCCATGCTTCTGCATACATTTGTAAAGGCAATGACACGCAGTCATTTTGGTCATAAAATAAGCCACATTAATATATTTAACAGATGTGAGAATGTGAGACAATAGTGTGAAAGAGAACCTGATGTGTAAGCTGGAAAAGAGACAGGATGAAGTGAAAAAACATTTAAGGGAAGCAGGTGATGAAGATGGGGTCTTACAGAGTTCAGGTCATAGCTTGAACTCCAGAATGTGTCCTGTAGATCACAAGATGTCAAGGTGATGGAAAAGATGGAAGAATTGGACAGGTTCAGTGAGAGTGAGGAAAGTCTTTACTTACAAACTGTCTTCCTTGGCTATATTAAGTGATCCATGTGGAGCTGTTATATTGTGGGGTGTGGGTTGTGGGTGAATAGCGTCCAGCCCCTATCCCATTCTGGCTCCCAACTCTTTGGACATATTGCTTAGCAAGCCAGTTTGAAGGACGGTGCATCTGGGAGCCGTATTGATTGGAGAGATGTCACAGTCAGCGAGATGGAGGATGGTATCAGAGATGCAATCTTACTGCCTGACCTGGTGTGGGGAGAACATCACACCCATCCATCTCTCCACATTAGACTCATCTGCACGGACATTAAGCCTGGGCATAAAGTCTGTCAGAGGTAATTAGACTCAGGCCTGGTTTTCCAACCATTAGGCCTCGTTCAATGACATTTGCACTGCAGGGATGGGTTGGAATGAGACTAGAGCTACTGTAGTATGGGGACAAAAACAAGAAAACAAACATTTACTTTAATGAGAAACTCCACAGATGCCACATTATTGCACTCAACTACAAAACCAAACCCTCTGACGTGGAATTGACATGTACCCTCTTTTGGCACTAAAATTTTAAGGTTACAATTGACTGCATTTTTTAAACTACACAAAATTATACAAAAAAGTGATAGTTTGCTGTTAACATTTGGCACTAAAATTTAAGGTTACAATTGACTGCATTTTTTAAACTACACAAAATTATACAAAAAAGTGATAGTTGCTGTTAACATATAAAATGTGCATAAATAGTGTGTTCATTATATATGTACAGTTGTTTCATTATTGTAATGAAACAACTATTTCAACATCACACATTATACTGTAATTAATTAGTTAAAATCACTTTAAAGTTTCCATCCTGGGATAGATCCTTACACTGGGTTGTTTCATGTCCAAGGTAGAGTGTGTGTGCTGCTGGTATTAGATAAGCATTTACGTAAATACTGTTACAGGCCATTTTATTAGCTAAGCCTGCCTTGTCAGCAGGCCTTGCAGACCAATAATTGCATAGTAGGTGGCTCAGAATATTTTTGTAACTTACAGTACTATAGCCTTCCTCAGCTATAGTACTGTATAGTACTCTCAGCTTAAGCACAAGTAAGATGTTTCTGCTTACAGAAGTGCCACTCACTGACAGGTTTTCTGTAGTGTTGTTTCTGTGTAATCTTAAGAGACTGTTGTTTGAAAATCTAAGTAGATCAGCAGTTTCTGAAAATTTTTAAACATAACCTAAATATAGCCAGCATGGTGTCACGATGAATAGCATGGTCACTTCTTACAGTAGCTACAGAGTCATAAGCTTATTCATCAGCTTGAGTGCATTGAGTTTTTGATCTCTTTCTTTATGTTCTTATGAGGATTTCCTTCCACTAATCAATGTTCCAGTTTCTGCCCAGTCTCACAAGGACTGACTCTGAATAGCATGAAGTAAAAAATAATAATTATGAATGCAGGAACTAGTTATGTTTACATGATATTATTAACGCTTTCAGAAATTTTAAGGAAAACTCCATTTTATTAGCAGTTTGCTCAGTGCAAAGCTTGAGGGTGTACATATTATTGCACATACTTAATTCCTGACAGCTGCTAATTCTAGACTTTATTTAATATTGTAAAATATTTCATGTGCAACCAGGAACAGCTAATGTATAACCTACATATAACTGAAAGTATGGCAGAGACGGGAATCGAGCCTGGCCGCTAGCAGACTATCAGATGATATTCTCCATTACCATAGAAAGTCTAAGCTAACACAGAAATAAATTATGGAGCAAAAAAAATCCTTGTTGTAGGAATTTGATTCTTTACAGTGAGACATTTTCCAATGTGTAAATAAATGCTGCACTAGTCGTTGAGAGTTGTTTGATAGATGTCAGCCAAGTAGATGCTCTACAAATCACATGGCTGGTTTCAAACTGTGCCAGAAGCCAAACTATGCCATTTCCTTGCCGTTTGCCCATTTCACACTAAATTGTACTAGCTACGCATGCTGCTTATTGAAGCACCACAGACCCGTTCTCTGTTTTACTCCTACAGAAGTGCCGTGTATCCCACTGCTACCAAACACAGACAAAAGCAATGTTTGACATAAATTTTAAACCAGTTTAAGTTATTCAGCTTGTGATATAGTGCTGTGCATCCAAAATGTATACAGTGTGATAAATTGGATTTGATCACACAGCGCACTCATGTTGACTTTCTGTTTCTCAAAAATGAATGACTGCCTGACACAAGACACAAAAGTTAAAGTATACTACTTTTGTTTTCAAAAGGTTTTACACATACTTGTGGACATCATACTGGGTCCACAGGTAGGGTTGGTGCCTCCCAGCACCAGATGTCTGCATTTGGTCCTGAGCTTTGGTCACTGGGCTATGTTTTCATGCCAGTCCAAGCGAAATTTGATTTCCAATGCCAGCATACTGCTTATTTGTTTGGGCACAAGCCTATTTTCTCCTCCCCATTTGGGACCTGTTGTTTTTTTAGTGGCTATAAATTAATACTGCACAGATGTGAGTGGAATAGCCAAAAGTGATTTTGACATTCAAAATCTGCTGATTGGTATTTTAAACTCATTTCGGTCCAAAAATGTGTTAAATTGCATTACCACCTTCAAAAACCCCATTTAAGCACAGGCACAGACATAAGCTGGTATTTTCTAAAAAGTTTAAGAACAGCACACCAGCTTTCATTCAATATGGCTCTCAATTCAATAGATTTGCATAGAGAATAATAGATACCACTGTTCGTTAAAAATACATTTGTTGGGTGTAATAAACATTCCACATTGCTGTCTCTAAAAGTACATTAACTTTCTATATTCATACTGCCTAACTATAATGTTAGTGGACTAGCATATTAGTGTGTTAGCATAGTAGCGAGCACATAACACGCACATTATTTTCAGTCTGAGCAAAAAACAAGATTTTATACATACAAGTTTTTATTATAACCAACAATTAAGTTGTTGTCACTCCTTCAGGATTTTTGCAGTACTTTTTATGTTCAATACCTTTTATGCTTATTTAGCCCTGCTGTCAAAACATGATGTCAACATTACTGAAAGTCCCAACTGTAATGCGTTGTTTTTGATTTTCTTTTTTACATTCAGGGCTTACGTGAAATAAATGATCTACATAAAACTTTTTGTAACATGTTTTAAATTTCCATCAAAATTAGTTTAAAATATGTGGCAGATATTATGTTCTGTTTGCCTAAATTGTACCACTGATATAGCTCTATAACAAATAAATGATATACATGCACATGATGAGAATATGCATTAAGTTACAGACATGGGCTTGAGACAAACAGATTTATAATGCTTGATCTTTACTCATGCAGGACAGACCTGTGTTAAATGAATGAAAATGCTTAAACAAATCACGGTATACAATACATACACACAACCTGTTTTACAAATATCTAATTTTAATATTTGTGGATATTTACATTTAGAAATATTTAATATTTATTATATTTCTGTGTATTTTGAAAAATGAAATGCATGATGTCATATGAAACAATTTGTTGACAATTCAGTTTAAAAAAATTTAATGATTAAGCAGTTTGTCTCAAAATCTTTATGTACATTACAAAACCTTGTTACTGAAAAATAGAATAAGGGGAACAGATCAGTAAACTCACAGATCAGTTATAAGTCATGGATTGGATGATCATTTGGATCAGGAAAAAAGCGAGAAATACGGTATAATTTTAATTTCAGAAAAAAGATTTTAGATCACTTGGATCATTTTCAATCTTGTAGAACACTAGAACTTTTGTCCAAAGTTTTAAATGAAAATGGCATTCAAGATGTTGCATTTTTTTTTATTAAATCTTATAGTAAAATAATAATTAAAATGCAGTTCATAAGAAGGAATGATGATTTTTTTTTAAACTGTTTTATGTATTGTTTTAAAAGGAGAAGATGTTCCTTTGAGCCATTGTGAATTAAATTTAAAAGAATAGTAATACTTATTGTCATCATCATCATCGTGATACTTTTTTTTTTATCATTTTTGCCTGGGGAAGCATGTTTGTTTATGCTTTCTTTGCAGTTACAATTTGCAGGGAATAGTGGGCTATGAACACTTCTAATACATTTATGCTACACTTTATTAAATATGGGGATTTTCCCACAATCCGGCATTTGATCAGAAACTTCTTTGATCACAAGATTATTGAAAATTAAATGAAGGGCGTTCATCAGGAAGTTTGTCAGGGTTCGATACAGCACATTGCAGAATTCCTGAGCATCTCTGTAGTCACTGACTATAAAAAGCATTGAAGCATTTCTTAAGTTATTTGAAGGAGAGCTGAAGCATGCAAATTCCTTGCTTAGTGTTGGATGGCTTTTAGCTGTCACAACTGAAGTGCTCATAAAATCTTTGTATATAGGGAGTATAATTTAAAAAATTATAATTATGAAGGTGATTGGCAAGTTCATAACTTCTTCCATCACAGATATACAAAACTCTGAAATCCATATACTGTGAACACATAGGAAATCATAGCAGCTCTTGAAAAACCTTGACTGTTCATAGCACTTCAGGAGGTGTAATAGGTACTTTGTAACAATTGGTCATGACAGTTCTTGTACAGTTCTTAAATTTCCTAGCTAATGCAAAATCAATATGAAGGTGATTTAAAGCACAGTATGTCACAGAGTTGAGCAACCAAGAACCACAAGAATTTTAATATGGGTGCATTCTTACAAAACGTTAGAAAATGTGGGTCAATCCCTCATAAGTAAGCCTATCTTAATGAGAGTGGAAATGCTAAAAGAGGCTCCTGGTCACTTTTTTTTTGTTGCCATGACACACACCCCAGCCAATTCTACTCAAGGCATGACACCATTATGTTACATTATCCACCACAGAAGTACAGAAATACAGTATGTACTATAGGTTATGCAACCTCATAGAATATTTAAAATTTTAAATAAACCTCTGAATATATTTTACCTGTGATATAATAAAAAAATTTAAAAAACTGAAAATATTTTGTCGTATGAGGTTTATTTTAGAGTTGTTGATGATTTCAAATCCTTATATGCATATTTGAAATTAATGGTTATGTCACCAGTTGTATCCATGTTAAAAACGACCATTTCTATTAACAGCACTTAGGGAAGTAGACCACATGTTTAGTGAAATATTTATAGAGGACAACACCAAGCCCAAGCAGAGGTCTGATATATAAGCAAACAGGCTATTATAGATTACACAAAACTCAATAGCATGAAACTGGACTAAGGTTGTTAAACAGAAATATGTGAGCTGCCTGCTATGTACTGAAATGTAAATGTCAGAGAAGTGAGGCTTCAAAGTAATGTCATGACAGTGCTAGTAAGCAGAGACATAAAGGATTATTTATGAAGCTCCGCAGCATATGTAATCTTGTTCATTTAGAATATTAGACACGATCCAACTCACTCCTGCTCAATCTACTGCTCTTTCACCAAAAGCTCAGGAACTTGTATGATAGGAATTAAGTCATGCTTATACGAATGGAATTCTTAATATTTAAACCTTTTGTCTATTTATTTAAAATACAGACCTGTTTTAAAGGGCCAAGAAAATTAGCATACAGTTTTCAAATGGGTGTATCCAATCTTTAGCAGTATGCTGATCACTTAATAAATGAGATACTTCTCTTACAACTCACTCATTCACTTATCGTCTATAACTGCTTTATCCTGTATACAGGGTCACGTGGACCAGGAGCTTATCCCAGGAAACTTGGGGCATATGGCGAGGTACACCCTGGACACACACACACACACTCATTCACACATTATGGGCAATTTGGGGAAAGCCAATTAATCTAATCTGCATGTCTTTGGACTGTGGGAGGAAACCGGAGTACCCGGAGAAAACCCACCAAGCACGGGAAGAACATGCAAACTCCATGCACACAGAGGCAGGAATCGAACCTGGCCAGAAATCGAACCTGGACCTCAGAGGTGCAAGGCGACAGTGCTATCCACTAAGCCACCATGCTGTCTTCTTACAACTCAAAAATCATTAAAATATTTTGACATAATTTTTTTCAGTTCATGTGCAATAAATATATCAAACATATTAACCTAAAATTCTTAAATTGCTGGCAGCACGTGGTTAGTTCTTTGAACCTGCTTTCAGCACTAATATGTTTTGTGAATTATTCCTACACAGGTGCAATTAAGATTAGGTATTAGGAATAGCATGTTAATTTTAACAGGTTCCTCTTAAATAGCTCATGTATTGGCATGATTGGCGTATTGTAATTGTTAGCTCTGAACAGGATATCTCTCATCAAGAGGGAAGGCAATTAAGATTTTTGTTATAAAGCACAAAAGTGAACAAAAATGAATATTTTATATATTTATTTGCCTTCACACAAAAACTGTGGTTACAAGAATTCCTCTGGAAGGATTTGAGCATCACTTGAAATGGTGCTGTTCGTAGTGTGATATTAAACTACAGGAGTGACGGAGGTAATAGTAGACTAAGACATGGAGCCTTCACTCACTTTATTTCTGGTGAAACAACAGCCCTATGCGTAATTGAATGACCATGCCTGTGGACTGCTTCATCATTCTACCAATACCTCAGGCGACAGGAGAGAAAGAAACCATGCCAGTCTATGTTGGCTGCAAGATGATTGATGCTGTAATACAGAGACACTATACAGGCTGATTGAAAGTACATTTGACCTCGTTGCAATCTTGCAACTTATTTATGCTAGAGAGGTGCACATTTCAGCTCTATCCTAGGGACTTTTTTTTTTTTTGTTGCAATTAACAGAAGTCGACATGTTCCAACCATATAATATAAAAATTGGTGTAGTTTATTTATTTATCATATTGATTTATTTATACTTTTATTTATTTTTCTTTTTTTAATCTATTGTCAGTGATTTGCTCACCCAAACCCAAACACTGACTTAATAATAAATCGTAATAATAACTCCGAAATAATAAGCTTTCTTTTTTCACTATACGTATTTTAACACAAAACATAAAACATTCGCTATAAATAAAACGCTTCTATTTTTTAATTTATCGAACTACTGCAGAATGTGCTGTGTATACTGTAAAACACATATTAACTTGTACCTTCATTGTACCTGTGATTTTCACCATTCGGAGATGAGCATTCTGCATTGCTGGGAAATCTTACAGGATAATCATCTGTTTTTTTTTTTTTAAGGACCCCAGTTTAACTAAAGTAAACACTTCCTTCCAGCTTCGCAGTCGAATCTAATCCTGAGGTTATGTGCATCCAGAGAACACCTCTGATGTTTCTGAAATGTAACAAATCCAAAAATTGATCAAAGAGTATATGTCTGTGAACAATAAACAATAGTTCCCTGATTTGTGAAAGACTGCTGTTTTGAACTGCAGTTCCCTATCTCACTCATCACGTTAGAAAAAGATCCACAGGGGGTCTAGTTTAGACCAATAATAGCTGAGAAATTGTTCATGTTTAGACGTTTAAAAAAGCTATGTTCTGCAAATAGTTTTTGATGTAAATTTTTTTTGTGTGTGAAATTTTGCATGAATTTGTTTTTGTTTTTAAAACAAATATCATCCTCATGGCTATATACATGGTAGGCATTACAGCGTCTGTCACAACAATGCACCTGTCATGTTCATCATATAAGCCATTGCACAGTGTCCTTCCTGTGTCCAGAGATATGAGGCACATGCTGTGTTAGAACCTGCTGTTCTACTATATCACACTTGAAATTGAAGGCCATAGTTCTCACATGCACTATTATACTTCTCTTTTGAGACATTGTGATGAATCCCGAACAGTTATCACACACATCACCAACTGTATAAAGCACTGATCTCAGCCCGTGACATGTTCCTACTTATGTTCGATCAAGCCAGGCCTGATCACATAATGGGTCATTGAAAGCTTTGAGCAATTAGATACAGTAGATAGATAGATAGATAGATAGATAGATAGATAGATAGATACAGTAAATAAAATATTGCATTTGAAAATATACAGTATGTATAAAATATGATGTGTAGTGTTGCCATTCAGTGAATGGCTTTGTTTACTTTTTTTTTTTTTTTTTTTAAGGCAGTGTAATTATGCTGAAAAGGAAAGTTTTTCACAATCTAAAATCACAATCTTAAATACAACATATTTAATTATAAATGTATAAAAATGTGTTCCACAAAATCTGTGACGTGTGTTTCTATCTTTTGTTTTCATGCTTGCAGTGCAGATTACACTTTATGTCAAATCTAACCCATAATCAATTTAAAAGAGCATACTTAATTAAATAAGAAATTTATTTACATAGGCTCTAACAAAATATCAAAAACATGTCCATTTTGCACATTACACAGAACTTTCATTCTTTTAGTCATAGATGTTCTTTAATCATTTTTAGGTCTACTCTGAAAATATTCTTATTTCATCTTTCAAAGACCCAATACTATACTCTAGACCTGTATAATATATACAGTAAAATAAAATTGCTAAAGTACAGTAGGAGTGTTTTACAGTATGTGAAGTAGATAGCTAAAATTTTCAGGCGCTGGTTTTTATTCTCTTAAAACATGTAGAAGATTGTTATAAAACCAGGTGTGACAGATTTGAAAAGAAATGAAAGTTATGACAATTTGAACAACAAATGTTTACTTGTAGTTTCATCAAATATAATCGCTATGCAGTGACCAATGAAGATTAAAATTTTAATTAAATTCAGAAATCTTTATGTATCCTCATGCAGCAATTTAAGGTATCCTCATGCAGAGTAGTTTGAAAAAAATGATCAGTGCAAATACAAAATAACATAACATAAATAAAGTACAACTGTTGGAATGACGATAGATGGAATTAGTCACTTTGTGCAAAAAGCTTGAGTAAGCATCTGTATAAAATATCTGTAAACAAATATAAACTGTATAAACTGTGAAAATAGGTACTGCTTAATAGCCAAAACAAAAGTAGAGGTAGAAGAGGAAAGTAGAAAAAGGTGAAATGGATTGATGCATATATTAATAAATTAAACGTAAAGTTAGTTATGTATGTAAACATCGGTGTGTAGCAGCAGCATTATTCAGAGTTACTCATTTCATAATACAACACAAAGTGAAATGAATTGACTTTTCAAAACAAGCTAATAAATATACTTTATAAAAATAAAAAAAAACATTCATAATTGCAACATCTGTAACATTGAACATGGAATATAGCAAGAGTCTTATATTGTATTGTGTTTTATAAAGCAGGAAACCCTATCTAGGGTCACTATGTATCCGCCCAATGCAGCCAAATAACTTGTGAACTCTTTTTATTCTTTCTACATTTATCATTTAACTTTTATATTCTTTTTTTTGCTTTTCAGTTTCTATCAGCCTGGTATCTGTATATTTAAACCACTGCACAGTTTGGAACGATTGTGGATTTTGGATTGTTGGCATTCATAATGAAAATGTGCACACTTGCTCTTGAGTATCTACTTAGAAAGCAATTACACCAGCTATGTTAATACAGTATGAACACTTTTAGGCCGTCATCCAATCAGACAGTCAGGTGACAGCAGGAATCTGAGGCTATTGTGAGCACAGATACATTGTAACAAGACAATTAATGATTGAACAAAAGACCAGACCCATTGTAGTCTCAGGTTTTATTTTTTCTTGGCTCCCAGTGTTGTATTCTGCTGCTTTTAACCCATCCACCTGAATCTTGGATTTCTTCTGCATTCTTTTCTGCTGACCAAACTGGTTACTTGTGTTAGCCCCAACCTTATCATCAGCTCCAAACACTCTAACCATTCCCGGCTGAAACCAGTCTGTCTTCAAGGCTGTTAAAAAGTCATCAGTTTTTTAAATACTTAATCTGGACCATCTGGCACCGTCAACCAACCACTAGTGGCAGCAGATTATTAGCAGACAGCTGACTGTGTTACCATGGATAGATAAAGTGCAAGATATTTTTACACCTGCAAAATGTAAGCCATCGCTGCACACAAAACCTGCAAAGATTGCTGCAAAAGAGTTATAAATAAGATGGAAACAATCATACATATAAAACCTTTGTGAATTATTAATAAATAATAATTCAAGCATTTGTGAATAAATGCTTAACTATACTCAACTTTCAAATGTCATTTTAATTACTGATCATTACTCAAAATCTGCTCTACTGTATTAACCCAAAATATACTATGTAGATATGCACTGATCATTCATAACAATACAACACAAACCATTATGTCCAACTTTTATGTATTTTCCCCCTTGTGCGACAGGAGGAGCTGTGGCCCCTCAGTGCTTGAAAGGATTGCAATTCACCTCAATAATGGAGGGACCTTTACATATTATTCTCAATTGTCTGAGTTTAAGATTATGCCCTAAAGTAATCATTACAGAAAGGAATTAAAACTGATGTTTTCTGTTCCAGTTTTAAATAAGTTTGATTCTATGCCTTCTGTACCCACAGCTCTAGCAAGTGCTCAGATCAATAATGTATCAGGCAGCAGAATGACCAGCGTGCCTGCAATCGGTTGATGCCATTTTCTATGTTCCCTTATTGTGCAAGTAACTGTGTGGACATGGTATGAAAAAAAAAAACCTGACCAGCAGAACAGAACAGATTTTTGTAGAAAAAGGTTGAGTATAATGTGGATATGGATCATATGCCACTCGATGCCATCAGGCTGTATCTATATCTTGAAATCTAATATAATTCAAGATATTCATTTAAACACTGACTATTCAGGCAGTTTTATGGAAGTTGTGTAAAAAATATATAAAGTGGTATTTATATATTGTGCAAAGTTAACTAAAATGTTAACTTGGCTCCTGCATAAATCCATCATCTTTATTTTCTCTCTCTTTCTCAACATTATATCAACATTATATCCCTTGTTAATTATATTCTAATGAAAAACATGCAATAAGAGCTTACAAAATAGTCTCCAAATCATTAACTGAAGGAAACACATCAGCAAAAAAGTTTTGAAAAAAACAGAGCTCCTGCATGTGTCCATCATCTTTAATCTCTCTCTCTCTCTCTCTCTCTCTATCTCTCTCTCTATCTATCTATCTATCGAATCTATCTGTATTCCTGGTTAATTATATCAATATTATATCCCTGGTTAAATATATAAAAATTGAAAGGTTGTAATACAAAATAGTACAATAGTACAAAACAGTCTCCAAATCTTTAGCTGAAGGAAACTCCTAAGCAACAAATTTGTCAGATGGTAGGATCTCTACATGCAGATGTTTAATAATCTTGGATACAATCTAGCTGTGAAGAAAAAATTTATTAAAATCTAATAAACTCTTGGTTTATGTTCTACCTCATTCACTGATTAGTTTAGGACTTCGGTCTATAGTGTAATGGGCCTTTGAAGAGAACTTTCAAAATCTCAAAAGCTTCTTTCTGCTTTTTAAATTTATAAATGACTGCAAAAGGTATGGCTATGATTAAATAGGGGTGGTGTGTAATTAGAGAATGCGTACATTTCCGCTTTGATGTGAAATCTCAGTCTAGTTTAGATGAAAAGTGGCGGATAAGAGTCGGGGTTAAAAGGTGGACTATTGTTCTTGGCTATACACATAATATTGTACTGCATACAGCTGGAAGTTCAATATAACTGACGTTGTCTTTAAGTTATGGAGTCCAGTTCAATATTGGAGGCTCAGGTAGACTGTAGGAAATTCAGTCCTGAACTATTGAGCTACAGCTGTCACAAGTCCTCAGAGAATAGCTGCCACAATCAGCCGGCCCCATGCATCCCACG
Organism: Clarias laeviceps; assembly: GCA_030014305.1. NCBI lineage: Eukaryota > Metazoa > Chordata > Actinopteri > Siluriformes > Clariidae > Clarias > Clarias laeviceps. The sequence continues at coordinate 24,711,726 of JAQMYJ010000023.1, forward strand.
CAGACCACACAGGCTTCCATGCAACGAGATCTCCAACCAGAAGCAGGGCACCAGGATGAGTCAGACACATAAAGAGCACAGATGGGGTCTGGATCACTGGCAGCTTAGGAACGGCATGCATAGCTTGACCAAGAGAGACAGGGAGAGGGAGAGAAAAAAGAAAGAAATTAGGTACAGTTAGGTATGGTCACTGTCACATAGTTTATAATCATCTTGATGTCGACAGGACTATGACAGCATAAACAGTAAAGTTCTCTAAAACTCTTTTGCCACAAAAAAAGGTTTTTTATACAACTTAAAACATGTATAGGTGGCATGGTGGATGAGTGGTTAGCACTGTCACCTTGCACCTACAGGTCCGGGCTCGATTCCCAATGCTTGGTGAGTTTCCTCTGGGTTTTCCATTTTCCTCCTACAGCCCAAAGACATGCAGATTAGGCTAACTAGCATTCCCAAATTGCCTGTAGTGCGTAAATGCGAGTGTGAATGTTGACCGGAGGTCCTAGCATGGTCATACAAATGGGAATAAATTGGTCACCAATGGTCACCATTGGTCTCTGCAGTCTCTAGTTGGACTACAGAGATTCCTAGATGGATGGATGGAAAACATGTTTAATAGATCTTGAGATACTCCGATGGTGTCTATAATAAACTGACATAAAGTACCAGTGAAAAGTTTGGAAAAAAGTTGAGATTTATTTTCTACAGTACATTCTAAACCATTCTTGTTTTTTTTAACTGTGAAATATTGCATATGACTTTAGGTATCTAAGTAACAACAATAAGTTATTATTTTAGGATGATAAAACTGGCACTCATGAAGACCAAGTAAACCAAGACCAAAACCTCTGCTGCAGAGAAGTTCATTTGGAGTTACCAGCCTCAAAAATCACCAATTAACAGCAACTTAAAACCATTATGAAGGCTTTACATAGCATACGTATCAGACACAACTCAATATCAACGGTACAAAAGAAATTGTTGCATATTTAGGATGCGTTCCGCATTGTTTTACAATGTAGAAAGAAATAAAAATCAGGAAAGACCATGGAGTTAGAGGGTGTGCCCAAACTTTCATCTATGAATGAAATTTTTAAAGCCTGTTAATGAAAATTCATTACTTAATACTCTACTTAATACATTTCACAATACACATATTTACATTATATAATCCTTTGTTCACATTGTTGTATTGTGATTGAATTTATAATTTTTTTGTTAACTCCTGTCTAGTTATGCTTTTTAAATATTTTAAGTTTTATTTTCTCCTTTATTTGTCAGTTTGCATGCCTTCTCTAGCTCCATTTTACCAATGTTGTTGTTGTTGTGTTTTTTTTATCAATAAAACCCTTATTGGCTATTTATATCCTTTGAGTGTTACATTGAATAGGAGAGAACCTGACCTGTGAGAGAATGATGCCTGTTGAAGCTGAAAGCAGACCTATGACAGTGTCACCCTGTCAGTGTTGATCATATGTTTTAAGAGGATTTTTCTTTGTGTTGAACCTAGTAGTGCTCTAGAGAAGCACCATTTTAATATAACATGTAAATCCTGCTTCCAGTGTCATCATACCACTCTTCCACCTACCATGGTAACATAAAAATATCTGTATTTCCAGCTGCCTCTGCATACTTTGATCGACCCATTTATACCAACACCCTCCCAAGAGTACTTGATCAATTCAACATGTTTATTATTATTATTATTATTATTATTATTATTAAATGTGTTTCATTATTATGCTACAGGGAGTTAGTCTTTCTTCATTATTTGCTAATGGATGTCATTAGTATTTGATGGCTAAAATTATTACTTGAGAAGCTGGGATATGTGAAGAATGAAGAATTTCACTGTGCAGTGATGTATATGTGATGAATAAAGGCTGAGCTAAAATTTTAATCAGTTTGATGTCTATCATGAATAAATCAACATTTACAACCCTTTTTGCAACTTAGGTTATATTTGTGCCTCAATGTTAGTTTGACCATCTAAAACTAGAGAAACTAAAGCTAGAGTTTACTCTTAAACAGCAAGAAAAAGCTAGAGATGCACAGCAAGTAAACACTTATAAATAATAGAATGAGACTTAATACACAAAGTGTGACATAATCTGAGAAAGAACGTGAAAGTAAAGGTTTCACTGCTCTACATGCTATTAGCTTGCTGCTAGTTATCCTGTTTGTCGAGTGTTTTGGTCTCTGATATACTGTAATAGGTCCTGATATACTGTAATAGGCAGCATATCACCACCTACTGTACTGTATCGTAGCGGAGTCGGACATGCAAGAGTCAATAATTGGATTCCCCTGCCATGCTTGTACAGTATAATGGGCAAAGACAGAAGTCCAATTAGTTGACCTAGTCAAGCTATAACCATAGTTAACTGTGCATGTGAGCATACTGAGTGTGACATACTGTAGCTACTGTACACAGGCTCTATTAGATTAAACTGCTGCTGCACAACTACTTTCCTTAAAAAAGAAAACTACGATTTACCCAATATGATTCAGGCAATTAAACAATTTAACTACATAGTTATTGTTTTATTTCAAATGCAATACAGAAATAAAAGTATATTATAACTATGGTTACTGATTTCATTATGAGCTTTCTAGAAAGAGCCAGGGATGTTCATTTTATACTATTTCACAATGGAGTGTTTTTCATTAAATAGTCTCAGAGAGCTTGATTTAAGTTTACAATTATGGATTACAGCAGGAACGCCTGTAAGCATCATGCTGACCGAACAACTCAGCATCCAACCAATCGCTTTTTGCTCCAAACTGAGTTAACACATTGACAACCCGAAATGAGTTCATCATAGCCAAGATTGCAGGGTATACTGTATTACTTCAATTAAAATAAATCTAACAACTCAGGTACAAGTACTCATTACCCACCATGAGAGATTTAAATAAAAATGCTAAACTGCAAGTAGGTGATCAAACATATGTGATCAAAGAGATGAGAGCCATTTTACAATTCAACCTGTTTCAGTGCGGACACACATAGTGTTAAGCCATTTTAGCTATAGTTATGATTTAAAAGCTAAACTCTATTAAAAAATGAACATGTTAAAGTAATTGAACTGACATGATTTAATATGACTTGTTCCATAATAACATGAAATTTCTTGAATCTTGAATCTTAACTTTATTCTCTCATACACACAATATCTATGCTGCAATAACTTTGCTGCCTCTTTGCCCCTTTACTTTCTCAATAATAAAAAAGTCAGCTCTTCTACTAAGAGCTAGGGTTTTTTTTTCTTTCCTTGCCTCACTGGGTCCTGAATGCAAAATGGTATAATTAAGTAAAGGTTGCCTGCTGTTGCTGCTGCATGGGCTGGCAAAGCAAAAAAGGCAGGTGGCTTTCCTGCCAGGAGTTCATTAGAGTACAGGATACATTGTTCTCACTGCCAAACAAAAAGGCTCTGATTTCATCACAGTTTGATGCAGTGAAGTTTGCTGTCATGCCGTGATTGGCAGAAAATGCTAGCGTGGCAAGGTGCATAAGAAAGATAAGGAAAGCAGAACAAGAGAGGGGAGGAAAATTACACCACATTGGACACTGTGCTTTAAGTGCTTATGCTTGTGTTTGAGTGTTTACATTTGTGGGGGGCAAAAGTCTACCAAATTAGTTTTCAACCTTCCTTTGTATCCATTATTGATGAAATTCTCTAGAACTGAGGAGGCTAGAATAGAGAAAAAGACTTAAGTTGAGGCAGTGAGAATGCTTGCCAAGCATTGCCCATGCATACGCTAAGTGATTAGGAAATATAGCTAATTGGGTTAATTGGTCCGGATGTTCTTTTTTTTCCAGATTTGGGACTATTGTCCCATTAGCTTTGCGAGAAATTATTTTCTAAGATTTCTAAATTTTAAGATGCTTGTGGGCCAAACAACATCTCGCTGTTGCAAAACGTCCGTCAATGTAATACAAGGTTTGAGATTGAATCAATAAAATTGATTGAAGTTTTTAACCATTACGATTGGCTGTACATTGATAATTCTGGCATTTACCCAAATGACATGGCATACATCCGGGCTATTTCAAGGCTAGACATGTTTACAATGAGTGAAATGGGTTGAGCCACGAAAGAGTGATGCACAATCATAGACAAGGTCACTGGTGCTTCTCCTTTGCTAAGGAGTCGCAGAACCAATTACAGGCCACAGCAGTCATTTAAATCTGCTCTTATTGGATCTGATTTACCTCATCCTTAAACACTTCATCCTGTCAGAGACAGGTCATCAATCCAACTAAAGGCCTTAAGTAATAGCATGGTCCAGATTTGTCAAGGATATACAAACACTTGAGTGGAAGTCCTTCATTCCAAGCTCAATACAAACATTGCTTGTTGAGAGCTGAAGGTGAAATTGAAGATCAACAATAAAAACATCATTAACAATTTGAATAAAATGCTTAAATTGCTTCATTACATTTAATTGGATAGATGTATGCAATGGTTTTACATAACATTTTAAAGCATGTGCAAATGCCCTTTTGTTTCCATTTTCTCCTTAACTTGGTCATTTGCCAATTCCCATCCACTAGCTAGGTTTTTCCCTATCACACATCAGCTTCTATACCAACCAGGGGAGGTTGGATGTTAATACATGTTTTTTCCATGACATCTAAAAACCAGGATATTTTCAAATTGATGTTCTTGCTGCTTCCTAAGCCAGCATAATTCAATTAAATTAAATTAAATTTTATTTGTATAGCGCTTTTAACAATTGGGATTGTCCCAAAGCAGCTTTACACAATCAAAAGAATTATTTAAGTTTGTATGGAATTTGAATGTGTATGAATCAAAAT
>JAQMYJ010000023.1:24741258-24791889 GCA_030014305.1 Clarias laeviceps
CTTAAAAAGAAGATTGGGATTTTATTGACGTTTCTGTATAGACTTCTGTTATGTTTGTATGAGTTGTGTTCAAGTCAAACCGGGACTTGTGATGAAATTTCTCGTGAAAGAAGGTGTAAAATTAGTCAAGCTTCAAGCACAGTACAGTGATGAGACTCTTAGCCACAGTAAAACACTGGTGCAAATGGTGCAAACATTAAAAAAAAGGCCGCACATACGTGAATGATGAGTCCGGCCGAGTTGGCTTAGAGATTACTGCTTACTGAATGTTCCTTTAAACATTCAGTAAGTGGAATGCCTGATCCCTGAATAATTAAGAGATCACATCTGTTTGTGGGAACTGTACACACAATCATTCAAAAACACCACTTGCACATTACAGGGTCTTGGCTGGGAGTTATTACCACATCCCCCCTACAGTCCTGACTTGACTCATGTTTGGGTCATTAAAGGAGTTCCTGGGAAGGCCAGCGTTTCAGACGTGAAGTGGGCATATGGATCATGGCTCCAGCATACTGAGACTTTTACGGTACACTGCCTTGATAGTATCCAAGCACTAGTGAAATGCTGGAATAGGTGTATTGGTATAGCAGGGGATTATACAGTATAGATAAATTAAGGTAGTTTTATAAACTCTCATAAAAAATTTCTGTTATTCTAGACAATCAAAAGTCCCAGTAGGCCTTGAACACCCCTCATATTTCTTCTGTGTTTGTTGATCTAAATCTTGACCAGGTTTAAAAACTGAAAATGGACACCAGTGCCAAAGGAGCATGTGCTGTTTTACTGCAAGAAGATTTTCAAAGCATATTAACCTATTGGCTCTTTTTCTAGGAAGCTTACCAAACAGTTGTTGAACTCCTCAATCATTAAGAAAGAGATGGTATCACTACAACATATTGATGTCCATATAGGATCTATCATGTAGTATGGAAGTATACAAAGACCATGATCTGTTAATATTTTTTTTATGTACATCTGGACAGCATTTGATGAACGGAACTGTACTTGCAAACAAGCATTAAAGATTTGTTGAAATTGAGGATCTAAAAATGTGGTTGCTGACACATTATAGAAGTTGTATATAGTTAAATAATGGCATGGTGAAGAAAGGTACACTGTATGTTGTTGGTCATCTGGGGTTGTATTTGTCAAATACTGAGTCCCATTACAATCACGTGATTTTTATGATGTTTACAAAAAAAAAAAAAAACATAAAATTAAAAGGGTGGTACTAACTTTTACACAACTTTTAGTACAAGAAACCCATAATGAGCCGTCTAAAATGGACTCATCAGTCTGCTCAGAAAAGCCTGGGAAAAAATCATTTAATGTGTTTGTTTTGATGTTCAACTTTCTTGTGAATAAATATTCTAAAATTAAATAATAGTTTTTGCTGTGTCTCCCTAGAAAGCCTTTAACGATAAATTTCCAAATTATCTGTAGTGTGTGAGTAAGTGTGAGCATGGTTTTGAACCGACACCCCTTTTAGTGCTCTGAGTCCCCTGGAATAGGCTCCAGGCTTCCCACGACCTTGTACAGGATAAGTGCTATAGAGAATGACTGAGCTCTTTGACCTAACAGTCTAGCTTTGTAGTGGTTGGATAAGGTGCAAGGGTTAGGGTAGGAGTCAAATTCTTTTTTAAATTAACTATTTTCATTCATTTATCAGCTCTGTTACATTACTTTTAGAACTATTCAATGCGGTGCACTGAAATGTGGATCTGAATCTGGGCTGCAGTCCATCAGTTGACAACCCCTGATCTATAGCATTTTTCTACAAAAGAAAGCTCTAAACCCCAAATCCCCTAATCACACATCTAGCAGCTTTAAACCAGCTATTGTAAGGATGAATCTGTTGAATTTAACTCACCTTGTCTTCTTTTTCTTCCTAAGAATGGGAGATTTGGGGTTTAAATAATAAAATTGTAGGGTAATGTTTAGGACCGAAGCCTAAGTAGCGAAGGTGCAGTAAAGGCAATGAACTGCAGACGTGCAGTGAGGTGGCAGGGAAGGAAAAAAAAAAAAGAGAAAGCAGAGAAATCAGTGGGTTTTGCTTTAATTTTGGTGTACCAGATGTACGAGCCACCTCCTACGAAAATATTGCATTTTCCTGGTTTTAATGTCAAAGAACTTTAAGAACTGAAATAGAAGGAATCTGCAACTAATGGAGAGAGAGAGAGAGAGAGAGAGAGAGAGAGAGAGATGAAGACCGAGATCTCTGGCACCTCTCCAGTGTTTCTCTCTTCTGTCTTTGGCACTGGTTCTTACAAGCTCATGCCAAAGGCCTGTCAGTGAGTAGAGTGTTTGATGTGACCAAAGCTCTGATGGGAGAGACACTTAAACTCTTTTGGGGAGAAGACAACAACACTAGACTACACTGAGCTCTGGTTGAGTGCATCCATTAGGGATGAGCTCCATCGTGAGAACAGTTTGAACGATTTAGCTTTTGAGAACTAAAAAGAGTGAAACAGAATAAATACAAGCTTTTGCTGACCAGATAGTTTCATTTTCTCATTTTATTTTTAATTTTGGCATTATATCAGAGCAGACTCAGCTCAGCCCAGTAATACTTATACATATTTCTAAGGGATTCCAGCTTCAGTTTATCATTTTCTTGAGGACAAATAAGGCAAAGTCCTGATGAGTTAAATCACAGGTTGGAATTATATAGTGAATTTTTAGAACTGATATTACAGACCAAATTTGTAATTTTCTAATCAGAATAGTAAAACCATTGGTTTTATTTGAGTTGCACAAAATATGCAACCTTTTTATTTTTGTTAAACGGCAAAGTTTAAACATTGACCTTTTTTTGCACCACAAGTGAATAAAAGGCTACAGCTAGAAATGAGCTCAACAACTGTAGCTTTCTCTATGAATACATTTGGATGAAATTTACAAAACACAGATACAGAGGGCACAGTGGCTCAGGATTTAACAATGCTGCCTCACACCTCCAGGGTTGAGGGGTTCAAATCTCAGCTCTGATCTGTGTGCATTGGCTGGTTGCAAGTTCTCCCAGTACTCTGGCTTCCTCTCCCAGTCCAAAAACATGCGTTGTTTGCTGATTGTTGTTTCCAAATTGCCCGTACTGTATAATTAGGTGTGTGAGTGTGTGCTTGCCTGTGCCCTGCAATGAGTTGGCAGTTGTTGACAAAACAAAGACAGATCCACTAACACTGTAACACAGGTACTGCTGTAGGTAAAAGGAATGTGTGAACAGCATGCGGAATCCACTAAACAGAATGAATCTTTTAACAAACATCTCTGCACATCAGGCATTTGATCATTAGTGCTTTAGATAAAAAAAAAATATCAGATTGCTTAAGTTCACCTTTTGCTTCTTGTCTCTATACCGCTAATGTTAAGAGAAACAAGATTCTTTTTAAACTTCATTATTTCTGACTCTGTACTTAGAAGAATTATTTGTCACATGAAATTCTAGTCATAGCTTTACAATAAATTAGAATAAAAACTGTTGATTGTTACTGATACAGAATTTCATTCAAAAATAACCTAAACTTTTAACTAAATTCACTTTTGTTTAGCCAACAGATGGTTACAAAAGGATAGTTCCACTGTGTGCCACCAGAGGTCACCATTCCCAGAACACTGATTTGTTACTATGGTTACCACTGATTATTCACACCTGTTTGCAATTAAGTCCTCATCACTTCCTGCACCTATTTCCTGCCTTAAGTCTGACTTGTTGTGAAATCTTTCTCTCAGCATGTTGCAGTATTTATGCTGTTCTAGTTTGTTTCTTTTGGCCATGATTTTTTTTTGTTTATATATTTCATTGTTCCTTGGATGCGTCTCAGCTCTATGACTTTGTGTCCAAAAGAGGGAGAAATCTCTGTTGTGTGAAATCAAACCCTGTCTACAGTTATGGTACATGTGTGTGAGAGGTGTTAAGTTGAAAAATATGAAAATTGAAAATGTGTGCTTTAAGGAAATTTCTGAGCTCGCATTGATTTGTTTTTGTTACCCTCCCACCAGGCAAGATATCAAAAGAAGTTAGTAGATAAAATGCATGAAAGTTTCTGGATGAGGTTTTATTGAATATTTATTGATGAAAATCTAAGCATAATTTGTTCCTTTATAGTTTGTCTTTTTGATCTAAGTTTTCACACTTGATTTAAAATGTACAGTACCTTATGTCATTTAATTGTGGGATGTCTTTTAATTGAGCCAACTTGCCCAGTTTCATGCTTAACATCTTCATACAGCATGCTCACTACGACTTCCTATACTTCAAGCAGTACCTGCGTAGCTTTACAAAGTAATAATAATTGTCTCACTTATTGTCTATAGGGCTTTATACTGTATACAGGGTCGTGAGGGCCCTGCAGCCTATCCCAGGAGACTTGGGGCACAAGGTGGGGTATTAATATACATACACACTATTGGCAATTTGGGAATGTCAATAAGCCTAATCTGCATGTCTTTGGACTGTGGGAGGAAACTGGAGAACCCAGAGGAAACCCCATGCAAACAGACCACGAGGTGGGAACCAAACACACTTTTACCTCACTACCCCACCTCCTTACATTATTATTTTAACAATGACTTGATCATTGTCCTTAAAGTTTAATAACTCAGTGTTTCTCTTTTCAATCAATGAAAAAATAGTAAAGTAATTTTGAGAGGATTGCATTAAATCTGCTTTTGATTATGTATTGCTGGATTTAACAGATCTGTCTGGCCAACATGTTCAAAATATCCAAACCTCCATCAAGTTGAGAATTTACAGCTTTGTGTCTATATACTCTTCAGTATAGTTCTGAGTAATCTTGTATTCAAACAAGTTGTAAGTTTTGTTATTAAACACCAGGAAACTGACTTCTATTTAATACATACCTGCAACAGTACCCGAATCCCATCCCCAACTGTGATATAGCATGAGAGAGAGACTACACATGGAAGTTTGGTACGTACACATACAGTACCTACCTGGGCAAAATAAATGGTTGCCTTTGTAGTTAAATAAGCAAATACATACAGTAAGAGCCTTTGATTGGATAATTACTGCTGTGATTAATAAAGGAATACTTGTGGTGAACTGTCGACTTCATGAAAGAAAATTGGTTGATATTTATCTATTTATACACTGATCAGCCATAACATTAAAACCCAAAATATAATGCCCAATATTTTGTAGGTACCACCGAGGCAACTTGGGTGAACTGAGATCTGGGAAATTTCAACAACCATGAACTCTCTGCCTGCTAAGCCCCATACATGGCACACTGTGATGCATTGGTTCTGATACCTTTCTATCATGGCCAGCATTGACTTTTTCCAGCAATTTGTACTAAATTGGCTTTTCTGCAGGACCCAGATGGGCTGGTCCTCACAGGCATAGATGAGTCATGGATGCTCATGATCCTGTTACCAGTTTACTGATACTGTACATAAATGCCAATCATTGCTATTTAATTCACCTGTCAGTGGTGTTAGTGTGGGGGCTGATCAGTGTATATATTATAATACTAATCATAATAATTTAAAAGTATGGGAAGAAAAAAAAATAGTATAATAGCCAATTTTGTCTGAAAAACTATTTGCAGAAAATTGACATTGTAGATCAATATGATGTATGTCATGCATTCATACAATTATGATATTGGAACTTGGACAAAAAAAATGGCAAGAAGCAGAATTTCCTGGAGTTTGTCCATCCTAGCCCTTGTAGTCACACTGTCTCAACATGCTGGACACTACGGTAGTCTGATGCCAGTCTATGCTACATAGTATAAAGGCGCTTTACAAAACTTACAAACCAATCTCAGTCGCTTGCTTAAAAATACACTCTGGGCAAATCAGTTTAGTTTCTCCACACCTGTCATGGAAAATTATGTCTTCATGGGCCTCACATTTTGCTCAGGGATACTGTCTACCTGGGACATGTTTGGGCTAGGTCCCTTAGTTCCTTTAAAGCAAAATAATAATGTGGCAGCATACACAGTGATTCTGGACAACCATGAGATTTTGTAGTTACAGTTTGGGGTTCAGCAGTCAGATGTCTGCAAATTTCTCTCCATATTGTGTACATTATCTAAGAATTGTAAAGCCAATGACCTATGGTTTTAATATTTGGATTTTGGTTTGATTACGACTTAAATAGATTTTAGTGGAGTGAATGCTTAACCAGTTAAAATGTAGATTGTAGCAACACTGAACAAATTTGTCAAATTTGAAAGTGAGCAGTTGAAAGCACAATGGAATGTGTTCCAACCAGTGTACACCTATAAATAAAAGAGAGGTTTTGTCTTTATATCGGTCAGAATTCACTCTTTTAATAATATCTTTATGGTACATTTCACACATTGGAGGACTGGAAAGCAGTCTCAGAAAAATTTCTGTCTGTTCAGACAGATTTTGTCACAGCATCATGCAAAACTGGCTGGACAGAATTTAATGAAAGTTTGCCAGTCTAAAATCAAAATGTTGAGTAAAAGAGATGTTATGAACAGTTATGTGATGGATTTAATAATCTACTTTAAAATAATCTTCTAATAAACTACTTGATGAATGTAAATGCACACCTGCACCAGTAGATATTAATTAGAAAAGCTAAACTAAATATTTTACTGGGATTACTTAATATTTTCACAACTGAAATAACAACGCTGAAGTGGTATAATTGAATTTTAACATGTTGAGGTCGTTTTAAGACTTTAAAACTTTATCTTTATTCGATCTACTTTTTCGATTTCTCATCTTAGATTAACTCTGATTAACAAAAAGGGAGTGTATTTGGCTGATGATGATTAAAGAAATACAACTTAGTGTAAACAAGGCATAAGACATTCAACCTTACAACATTTTATTTCCTCGTATTGATACTGTAGGTTAGGCAGAGAGTTCTGGTGTACAGAAAGACGTACATAGAAATAATACAACCTGAAATAATAACATACAGTAACTGGTTACATGACCTTTTTTTTTTTATTATTCTAATGCTAGTGATATATAATTTCCCTACTGGTGTGGCAGAAATGTGGCATCTTTCCATTTTATTTTGAAAAGAAAGTGCTCATTCTACATGCTCATAATTTAATAATCTCACACCTGTAAATGTCATAGCAGCAGTTGGTCATAACTGAGTGCTCTTGATGAAATTCTTCTGGGCTTCACTGGGGTAGTTTGCAGTACTCGATTAAATAATGGTGATATAAATTCATTCATTAATAAGTTGTGATTATATTGGTTTAGTGTGCCAGCATTGATGCTAATCATCATAAGCCCAGCTTCTGTTCTGGCCCCTGTTGTTTCATGCTTTTTAATTAGCATGTCTTTATTAAACACTGAATAGCAATGAGTCCTAGGCAATGCTGATCATTTTCCGAACCTTTTTGTCCACCTGATCAATCTACTAGTATCCAGTAAGTTAAAGAGACAGGTATGCACAGTTCAATAAAAATTAACCTCTCTTTACCTGTATATGTGTCATATGCTTTGTGAAATGCTCACCACAGGATACACAAACAATATTTTCTTAATTTGAGCCATAAACTCAGGGTCCTGTTACAATTACATTTTTATTATAAACTCTAGCCCATCTACTTTGCTTTAATAGATTCTGCTGGGCGTTGTACACTGCCTGGCCAAAAAAAGTCACACACTGTAATATTTTGTTGGACCGCGTTTTGCTTTGATTACGGCACATATTCATTGTGGCATCATTTTGATAAGCTTATGCAATGTCACATTATTTATTTTCATCCAGATCTCTCCAAGATCTTGCATTGATAATGGGAGAGTCTAAAGCCGTCTCGAGCACATCCTGAAGTTTCTCAATTGCGATAAGGTCTGGTCTCTGTGGTGACCGACCCATGAGTGTAAATGATGCCTCATGCTTCCTGAACCACTTTTTCACAGTTTGAGTCTGATAAATCCTGATATTGAAATATGCCTGTGCGATCAGGGAGGAACAAATTAATTGATGGAAAAACCTGGTCATTCAGTATATGGAAAACAGGTGTAGTCAGCTGACTTCATTTTTTAGGCATATAACTTTGCTGACCCTGGACCTGACCAACAGATGCAACCCCAGATCATACAGTAACACTGTCCACACAGGCTTGTACGGTAAGCACTATGCAAGATGGGTGCCTCACTTCATCTGCCTCTCTTCTCACCCTGATGCACCCAAACAGACTGACAGAGTAAATCTGGACTCATCATACCACATGAACTTTTTTCCAAAGCTACACAGTCCATTCTTTATGCTACCTTGCAAACTGAAGCCTTTTTTCTGATTATCCTCACTGATGAGTGTTTTTTCTTAAGGCTATACAATTGCTTAATCCCAATCGCTTGAGTTCTCTTCACTTTGTGCATGTGGAAATGCGCTTACTGTCACTATTATACTGTACATAGCCATGCATTCTAGAAAACATTCTTCTGACCACATTTCCTCCTCAAATATGATGATTCACCATGGTCCTTTCAGGGTTCAGTTCTTAACCCTATTTTAGTTTCAGCAATCTCCTTAGTTGTTTTCGTTGCTTGTTGCAGGCCAATAAGCTCCTCACTGCATCAGTTAAGGTTGAATAATTTGTTGCCAGCTAAATCATATTAATTACAGCAGTCATTATCCAATGGAAGGCTCTTACATATTTGCTTAGTTAAATCCAGGTGGTGACTTTTTTTTATTATTATTTTGGCTGGGCAGTGTATATATTTTTCACAGTTTATAGAAGAAAAAACACAAAGTGAAGAAGGTACTGTATATTCTTACAGTGTCAGGGGAAACCATCACATCCTCTATGGCAAGATCCTATCACTGCTGTGACAGTCTGTTCCTGCCTACATACACTTTAATGAGAATAGCTGTGACTGTAGCCAAGGTTTTGCTCTCTATATCGGTGGTTCTTAAGCTGTTAATGAATATACATTGTGTAGGATGAATGGATGTCCACGTAGGTGAGCCTGGGTGATTGTGCTTTATGGAGATAATGAAAGAGAGTCCAAGTGGATATACTGTACATGTGGGGATCTTACGGGTGGAAAAAAAAGTAAGAAAAGTGAGCTGTGCAGCATACCTATCAGTCTGAATGTTGCACCCAAAGTCTTGTTATCTGCTCTACAAATATAAAAATGAGATGATCTTTCACTTCTAGCTCAAGATCAGACAGCAGCCATAGCCCTGTGTAGGAAAGACCCTATGTTTTGTAGTGCTAATGCCTTACATCATTACTCCACCACATGACGACTGGTTTTACTTCTGTAGCTCTGAATCTGCAACAATATGCTCTCTGTCTTTTTCAGAGGCATTAATGAGCTGTTTGGCTTTCAGTCTCTATGTCTATCACTGGTAAGTACACATCATTAAGTAATTAAAGGCACTTTTTATGAACAAATATGGTGTCCCACACAGCCATGTTAATCCTGTCAACCCTGTTTTAAGGAGTGTAGTACATAAGTTGTCTTACATAACAGTAATGAGATGCCATAATTGCATGTTAAGGACCTGAGGCCAGAAATGAGGTGTACAGACACAATTACCAATACACTTCATTTGAAATGTGCAGATTATTTTGATTCCTGATTTAAGAATTTTTTATTTATTTATTTATTAAATGTTGATGTGTGCAGAGTGCCCCCTGCTGCAGGAGAAATAAGTTAACAACCCATAATTAGACTATATGTTACAGGAAGCTTTATATTAACAGGCAAAAAGAAACCATAAAGAGGGACACAAGAATTTTTAAGGTATTCATTTCCTTTGTCTTTTTATAGGTTTCACTCTGCTGCAGCCACAGGACCACTATGTCTGCTTGATTCATTACGGACAATCCTTGAGTTAACCTGGCCTTCCTGGCATCTATGGAGCCTTTCATGTGGAACAAAGGTTGGACATAGATTTATTTGTGCTTGTTGCATACCCCATTCTCAGCCCTCTCAATTCTTTCTTCGACTTGCTGAAAGAGATAATAAATTCATGGATGCACTCCAAAGCTCTATTAGAGCACAACCACCCATTGGTGTAGGGCATCTCATTTATACATTCAACCAGGTTGGAGTGACTTCGATAAAAAACCCAAGCCAATACAGCAAACAGTCACAGGTTCAAACCCCAGCTGAAAAGCCCCATACAAGGCTATGGCCCGATGGCCAGTCAGCTGTCTAGAACTCTCTATAAAATCTAACTGGATGGCTCTCTTATTCTGAGCAATGATCTACCACAGGCAGCTGGTGGTCTCATAATAAAGCTGTTTGTGCAGCTTGGTGTGGTGTGCATGTAAATGTGCTCACATGCTATTCAATGCACTACACCTTCAATTTGGTTTATCTGCACTGGCAGCAGTAAATTACTAGAAAATGATTGCTATGACTTCCCCCTAGATGTACTGTATATTCATGATAGGATGCTGTAGATATAGTCAGGGATCATGAGAACGTGATCGTGATTGGGATCTGACCTTATATGGCGGTATCAGTATTTCTTCTCTTTTACAAACCCTGTGCCTCTGGATGAATGGGGTTACTGAGCAGTGTTAAATCACGATTGCAGTGATTAATCATGACTGCAGATATATGTCTAACTGTGAACACAGGTCAGCAGTGCAAAAGGGCCTGCCTCTCTGGTGTATTTAGAGCAAGCTCTGCAAGCAGCTTCTATTGTATGCTTCATCAAGAAATTGGCATGGCCGCTGCGATAATATTGACCCTCTTAACACCCTGCATGGATGGTCAATCAACCAGAGCGCTGCATTAGGCACAGCCTGCTGCTAAAAAAACACTATGAACTGAATGCATTGTAAGTTATTGGCATTGTAGCCTTCATGCTTTTTCATTTCCTACAATCACAACTTCATGCCTTTTTTTTTATTTTATTACAAATATATATTTTATAGAAAATAATGCAAATGTAAAACATAGACCTTTTTTAGTTTCTCATGCATTTTTATGGGAGTCTTCACTCATAAACTTTATATTCTCAGAGAGGAGAAAATAGAGAGGTACAGTGGACATGGGATGTTTTCAGGAAAGGGAAAAAATGGTTCACATTTTATAATGAGCTCAATTCACTAGCCAAGTATGCAAGCAAACACTGATGTGAAATTCCAGTCTTTTGCATTCTACACTGCATGAGCTTTTATATACAGGAAAATAATGTACTGATGAAGCAGCTGGGTCCTCTTTTTTTGCCAAAGCAGAACAAACAAGACAGATTGAATCATATAGTGTTCCACAAATTCCAAAAATGCTTAAAATGTCAGTGATCTCAGCTGTGTCGATAGCCCTCTGGCACTCTTTTGCTGTCTATATCACAAATTCCCCAATGTTGAACATCTAGTGTTTATATAAGTGCAGCTGGACAAAAATGAGCATAGATCTTAATTAAAACTGGGAACTTTGCTGTCTAGAGCCATATGTCTCTTAGACATTTATTTTTAGAAATCCACAGGACGCACCATCATAGTGGTTCTGGTTACTATTGAGTTCGGCCCTTTCCAGTAGTACCACTTGACCCCATTGTAGCGCATTACACTGGAGACTCCAGTGTGATAAATGCCATTTAAGTTGGATGGCCCACAGGCTTCAAACCACCATCCTGAAATAACAAAATATCAAGAATCAACAACTAAAAAGAAGCTATCAGGAACATGTCAAAAATCCACATTAATAGCATGAAACTCCTGACCTCTGAGTTAGAGTTTGTCACCAAACACTTAGTTGGCAATGCAATATTTTGTGAAAATTTAAGTAATGAGAAGTTTATTTCTAACTAATCTGCAGAAAATGAAAAAACTGAGCAGCTTTTTTACCTCCTGAGGCCATCTGGGCACACTTGCAAGTGCAGCGATCATTATCCTGATCCTTTGTGCTAAACATGGTCCCTGTATGGGTTAGGCTGCTGGTGCGACCTGCTGTACCACTGAAACCTTCAGCGAGGACACTGGAGGAAGGAAAAAAAAAATTAATAGAAAGTACAAATAATAATTTTTTTCAAGAAGAGTGAAGCAAAGGGGAGACTAAATCTAGAATGGGATGTTCATAAATCACATATAAATCTGATGGCCAGGTGTACACAAACTTTTGTCAGTATAGTGTCCAATATGTAATTTTGTTTTGTGTAACTCTGCCCTCCTTTCCATGAGCCTGTAAAGTACAACGAGAGGTATAAAAGTATAATACATTAAATTAGCATGCATTCAACTCTGCTGTTGTAAATGACTCCATTATCTATAATCTGTTGTTTGCAACAACTCACAAGGTGTGATTGCAAACAATTAGTATAGAAAGTGCTGAAAACGGACCACACAGCATGAGTCTACAGGCAAGCATTTTGGCTCAGAGACAACCTTACACAACAGGTCACATGTCTGGCTGTTGCCTTATGAACACAACATAGTACAGACGGTGCCAGCATTCACAGCATGCAAATAAAACTTACACATATGGTAAAAGGCGAAAAGAGAGCTTAAACTTGGTGGAATTTGGCGATAGATCCCCAAACTCCCTCCCAGGTTGTTTGAACAGTTTGAGCCACACGCAATTATTTCCAATAAGCCCGGGTTTATTAAAGTCTTACCACTTTCCAAGCCTCAATCCCTCCCTACACTACGAACTCATTTCATTTCTGGAATTTCTTTTTTCTGTTTCTTGCTTCACGCGATAGAATCATTTCCATAGGCAATATCTGATGCCTTATCTGTAACAGAAAGGTGAAATTTGTTTGACTCGGCTGTCAGAACACATGAAGGCAATTTGCTTGAATTCTTTCCAGGTTTGCCTTTGAATCAGTAAGCTAAAAGTACCTATTAATAGAGAAAATAGCAGAAAGCTAACAGTGGCAGTTTTCCCTGCACTGATCAGGAACAACACTAACATCAAGTGAACTGAATTACACAGATTATCAATTACAGTATATACACCAGTAAACCAGGTTCATGGGCACCCAAAGCTTATCTAGCCTATCCGGTCCGATCCCACACGAAAAGCCAATATAGAATAAATTGTTGAGAAAAGTGCTGGACATGATAACCTGTGTGCACTCCTGTTACTTGTTGTGTCTGTTTGTTATATGTGAGTTATTTGCACTACTTTTTTTTTTTTTTTATCCTTTTGTGCACATCTGGAGTCTGAAGAACGAAATTTCGATCCGATGTGTAAATTCTGTTCGCATGGTCGTATTGACAATAAAGTTCACTTTGACTTTGACTTTGACTTTGATGGAAAGGTATCAGAACACTCATTGCACCACAGGCTGCCATGTATACAGTTTAACAGGCAAAAAGTTTAAAGGTTGTTCATTCAGCCTCCAAAGATCTCAGTCGAACTGAGCAGGCCCGACCCTGCAACCTACAGCACCCAAAGGATCACCCTCAGAAGTCAAAGAGAGTCATGCCCCAAGGAACCAGAGCTTCCCCAGTGACACAAGGGGGTCTACCAAATATGGGGCATAATATTTTGGCTTTTAGTGTTATTTCTGATCTGTGTGTATATATATATATATATATATATATATATATATATATATATATATATATACTGTATTTCCATTTAAGCACATTATCCACAGAAAGCATCATTCAGGTCTGTCTGGATTTTTAGATGGATTTGCTCCAGGATATCTATTTTCCTTCTAAAATCATGATGATAAGTAGATTGTTAATGCTGGATTGCCCCTAAGTATGAGTGTGTGTTCTTGATGCCCTGTGATAAACTTGTTTCCCATTTCAGGGGGTATACCCACCTCACAATACCCACCATATTTCCCAGTATAGGCTCCAGATCCACCACAACCCTGACCAGGATACGGAAGTTTTCATGTATCAATGACTCTCAGTATGTACTGTCCTATTAAAGAGCCCTAAATGTAGCATGTATTGCTTTAGGAAATTGTTATGTGTAGCAATTTATGAAACTGAACAAAAGAATGATTAACATTAAATTTACAATGCTGATAGCCTGAACCTTTAACATATTAAACTAAATATTAATTAAAATAAAAAACACAGATGAAATGGGTTTGGAATTTCAAATTGACCAGCTTTTATTATACGATGATTATCCATGATTTTTGTGAGTCGGGCCAAAGATTTCAGTACTGTACCTATATTTCTTTTCCTCTCCATCGATGTAGAAACGGTCATACTGAGAGTAGGCCTGGTTTCCCTCTAGGTCTTTGAGTTGGACCTGTAGTGTGTAGTCCCGGGATGTGGTGAGAAGGTGGATGATATCATTTCCCAACCAGTGTTCTCCTGAGGAGTCTCCAAATCCCTGCATATTGCATAAACTGTGAGATTTTCATATCTGAAAACATCTGCTGCAATTATAAGGGTGCATTTACACGCAAAGTCCTGCGAAAACAAACCTTTGTAAAGTAGCATGCTTTTTTTTTAATGCATGTTCTTATCTGGCTTAGCCAGTTAATGAAACAACATTTGTATAGTGTTATTTAAACTTTGCACACTCCAACACTTCAGGTCATGTTTTATCTGTCACCTAGAAGGCCTCACTAATTCCATGGCCAAATATTTATCATTCCCTCCTAAAAATATTTTTCTTGGATAACAGATGAAGCAAGCAGAATGAGAACTGATTTGCAGTCTGTTGAGAGTTGTCCTGTTAGCTGTGATCTTTTCTCCTATGAACTGAGCAAGATGCATTACTTTTAAATGCTGATTAATGCCTTTAAACTAAGATTAACTAAGATAGAACTATAGATTAAGCATTGTCATATGGTACAGTACATACAAATCTTTGTGCCGTTATGTTAGAGGTTTATTTTCTGTGCAGAACCTTATATTGTCAGTACAATATATAAGTCATCTGTTTAAACGTTAGTAATTCTTTAGTTCCTGTGTACTTTTATTATTATTCCTTCAGTGACTTCTGAATACCTGTTTTGGTCTAATCTACTTGTCTATAAGACCTGTGCTCTTGGTCACAAACAAAACAAAACAAAACTTTATTTTTTTTGTGCATGCACTATAGTCACTAAAGATGTTACAATGCGAGCTGATTCAGGCAAAGCCCTTCACTTTTATCGAAAGAGACACTCACCATTTTATAATCTTTCCAGTTCCGGTGGAAGTCCACTGAACCGTTAAAGCGATGCTGAAGAACAGTCCAACCTCCTCCTCTAGTCTTCATGTCACAGAATACCTAGTGACAAGTCAAAGAAAGTCATCGTTCATGGCATAAAAATAATTTCTTGTTATTATTTCTACAAAGGGCGTTAAAGTGCAGAATTATATGACTGATTGATGTCACAACCGCTTCAAAATTTAAACTGCTGGTGTCACTGTTTAAGGCATAAGTGTAAGATCAGCTGTATTTTGAAGGTTTTGAACCTACAGTACTAAGGTTATGCTAAATATGATCAACTGCATGTAAAAGAAATATAATTTTTTATTTCATTATAATGTCAGGATCTTCATGCTCCTCACCACCACCACTACTACTACTACTATTATTATTATTATTATTATTATTATTATTATTATTATGAAAGCAGATTATAAATAAATAAATAAATAAATAACACTGCTGGCGGTATCCTGCAATCGTTTAAAATGGAAGAATTGGGAAAGAGCAAAAGTGTTTCCTGTAACAGCACAGTTTAGATGTGCATTTTTTTTTCTTGAAATAGTTTCTTGATTAACTCCTATTCAAGCTTTCTTACAACAGTATGCCATTGAGCCAACTTTCTCCTCACAAAGAGTTTTCAGTTTACTCACATGTCACAAACAATTAAATTCTCACACAGAGGTGAACACGAATGAACTTTGTCCTGAGAAAAAAAAAAAAAAAACACTTTGTTTTGAAATCATTTGTTCCAATGATTTTGACTTAGATGAAACAAAAGCCATTAACCCCATGTCACAATATGAGTTTGGAATAAAATGCTGCAGTTTCTCTGGCCCTTCAAAATCCAACTTTTTAGTTGTTGTTCTTGGTGGTCTTTTGGCTGCTGCAGTAGAGGGTTTCGGGCTGGGGTTGGGCGATGGGTGGTTATTGAACCTGTGCCTTCCGCATGGCAGGCGAGAAACCTACCACTGAGTCAACAATGCCCTAAACTCCTATTTTAATACTGTATACATTTGTTTTTTCCTTTTTTCATTTACAATAACCTTACATTTATGGCTTATCCATAAGTGTAAAGACTAGTTACAGTTCACTGGTGAGGTGACTGTTCTTTTATACATGTCTCTCTAGTACTTTGAAGGATGGTGGTTTAAATCAAGCCCTGCTACAAGCTTGAAGAGAAGGTGGTCCAATTCAGCATTTGATAAGAGCCTTCAGGTAGGTGTGGGTAAATTGTGGTCTTGTAGACAAGCATCAGTGTTTTTAAATTAATGCTATCAGTTATTGGAAGCTCTAGCAGGGAACAAATCAACACAGCAAACCCAACAGCCAACCGGCAGGACAAGAAGACTTTTCTTCTTGAAGACAGATGGGGTTTCAGAAGAAAGATCTTAAACAGAGGAAAGAATTGGTGGAAATTAATTTCCAGAAAGGAGTTATGAAAGGATTGGTAGATTACTGGAAGCTATTGAGAAAGGAGAAATGGAGTGGAAATTGCAGTTTTAACTTTTGGTGATAGGGTAGGGCAGGGAGATGAGTGAATGATCCAAGTGCAAGCAAGTAAAATGACTTCCCTTATGTGCACAAGGGAAGTCAAAGGTAAGGTCAAAAGAGTGCAAGAGAGAGGAGACAGGTGGAGTAAATCCCGTTTGAAGGGAGGCTCCAAGAAGATAGGGTAAGGTTCCATCAAAAGGGAAGAAACTAGTAAGGATGCCAATCTCTTCTATGTTTCTTCAGGGGCAATAGATAACCACAGTAAAATATTAATGGGAGAAAGAACAATTACAGCATGGGTGGCAAATGATGAAAAGACCATGTAAAATGTGAGAAGCTACATTTCTGTGATAGCCAGAGTCTCATTTGCCATAGAAGACACATAAGCAGGTGATAAAACAGCTGGTGTCACGTAAATTCTTGAAAGTTATTGCCAAAAGGTCAAATGAATGAAGGGAAGATAAAGTTGAAATGAATTCATACTCCCAGAGCCCAACGTCCTCCACTGTTTGGGAGGAAAACAACGGTGGCGGATAGACAATGTTCCTGATATCACAGCCTCTGCATTGTGAAGTGTGCATTCATGGTCTGTGATTGTCCAGCCAAGAAAAAAAAAAAAAGTCACCACCTGGTTTTAACTAAGCAAATATTTAATAGCCTTCCATTGGATAATGACTGCAGTGATTAATTTGGTTCAGCTGGCAACAAGTTATACTGTATAACCTATGCTGATGCAGTGAGTTGCTTTTCATTTCTTGAACAAGAAGACATATCCTGTGGTCATGGCAAAGAAGTTACTGTTTCAAAAGGGTCAAATTATTGGCCTGCATCAAGTAAAGAAAAGAACTAGCGGATTGCAGAGACTACTAAAATTGGGTCAAGAACTCAATTATTAAAACATGTAAGGATAGTAGTGAATCATCAACTTCAAGGAAGAAATGTGGTCAGAAAAACATCCTTAATTAGTGTAATGGAAGATCACTAGGGAGCATTTCCACACTTTCAGCGCAAACATAACTCAAGAGATTGGAACTAAACAGTTGTGTAGCCTTAGGAAAGAATGGACTGTGGGGCATTGGAAAAAGGTCATGAGGTCTAATGAGTCTAGATTTATCCTGGTCCAGAGTGATGGGTGCATCAGGGTATAAAGAGAGGTGGATGTACTGTATATGCTATGTACAAGTCTGTGGAGCCAGTGTTATGATCTCGGGTTACTTCTCTTGGTCAGTTCTAGGTTCAGCAACGTTATGGGCCAAAAAAATGAGGTCAGCTGATTTCCTGAATATACTGAATGACCAGGTTTTTCTATCAATGGAATTTTTGGAAATCAATGGAAAATGACAATGACAGGATTTATCGGGCTCAAATTGTTGAAGAATGGTTCTGGGAGCATGATGAGACATCATTTTCACACATGGATTGGTCACAACAGAACCTAAACCTTAACCCCATTAAGAATCTTTGAGATGTGCTGGAGAAGACTTTACATAGCGGTCCACCTTTCCCATCATCAATACAAGATTTTGGATAGAAATTAATGTGACTATGGATAAAAAAAATAAATGTTGTGACATTGCATATGCTTATCAAAATGATCCCACAACAATAATCAAAGCAAAAGAAATATTAAAAATAGAGTGTGTGACTTTTTTGGACATGTTGGAAAAAGCAACAAAGTGGAGCTAAAGGAAGAAAAGGTAAACGAAGAGTCTAGGGGATTCAAAGCAGAGATCTAGTATAGATTAAAGTACTGTAACAATAGTTTAAGCAGTTTTAATATACAAATGATAACATGATATTAGTGCACCTTTAATACATACTGTAACCTTGGGTAACAAAGGAAACTCTAAAAAAGAAACCTAGGTGCTGATTCGATTCGTACTGCGATTCTGTAAGTATTATGATTTTACAAATATCCACCTTTGATATATATTTATTTTTGTTATAATTCTGTATAATATGTATGCTCCATCCACATGCAACGATTTGCTGTCTGCCAATGTGTTTACATTGCGCCACCTGTAGGATTATAGAGGAACTGAAAGCGCAAATGCAAAACAGACATACTGTAAATTAAATATCTAGTTTAAAAAAGTTATTTAAGTGTGATGATATATGAATTGCTACACAAAAGAATCTTGACATGTAACTAAATAGTTTTTTCCCTACATCTCCAAAAATATAATTTACTGTATGTTTCTAAAAACAACTAAAAATCTTGGTGGATAATATGTTAAGAAGACACTGAAAATAGTTCAAAGACCTATAAAGGAGCACCCACATTAACTCAAGCTGTGAGGAGACCAGTTATTCTTTTGCCCATGGGCACACACTGTATCTGGATCTTATTTAAGTGTTTCCACCACAAATTGAATACAGGACATAGTGGAAGTTGTTAGGCCAGTGGTAAAGGGCTTTTTTCTCCCATAAAACTTGAATCCATCACATTATCATTCCTGGGTGTGGTCAGTTTTTTAAACAATGCAAGTTGAAATTTGCTCTACTTTTACCTTGTTTCTCATTTTTTACTCAAATTTCTTAATACAGTATATTGAACAAGTACACATTTATTTAATGCTTTATTTACAGCTCTTCTGCTCGATACATTTTAGGCAGATGAATAAAATATAAAGAACAGCAAAGTAATATAGAGCTGTTAAATGAAATAAACCAACCAATTTGTTCTTACAGGGAAGATTGCATCACTAAAAAGGGTGGTGAATCTGCAGCTATTAACTCACATTGCAAGGCTGCTTCAGTCCCAAATTTGGCAAGAGACTACAAAACCTAGGCCAAACACCTGGCTTCTGTGTGAACAGGAACAGCAGAAAGAGTGCATATAAGAAAGGCCTATGAATACCAATATCCTTTTCCCATGTCTTTGTTTCCTCTAATCCCTATCCAAAAATGCAATTTGCCTAAAAACACTGATAATAAAGATAAACCAAGTGTGAAACAGAATATTTAGACTCTTGATAAGACGCTGGAAATTCAAATCACCTAGAGCCCATATGTAACATGTTTTGCCTACTTTCCTATTTTAGCATTTTATCCACAGAATTTTCATTCCGCCGGGAACAAAACAGAACTCTACATTATACATTATAATAAAACATTTTGTCTTTCAAAGTTTCACTGTTGTACCTCAAAGCAAGAAAATAACTTGTCATTTACATTGCATTACTGTGATAGCATTTTGTTTTGCAGCTCCTTAATGAGTGCTAACTAATGTAGTAAAATTAGCACTATATGGTACATTTCTGTACAGTATTGTGCAAAACTCTAGAGCCACCTCTTATTTCTTCCTATGTTGCTTTTAGAGAGCCTAATATTTCTTGTATTTTTTTTTTGATTGATAAATACTTATCCAGAATTTTCAGTTTTTGGCTATCATTTTCAGTCCAGTCCCTGACAAATTTCAAAGGAAAGTTTTTCTTTTGTTTGTAAAGCCACACAGTGACGTATGAATCATTCGAGCATAAAAAAAATCTAACTTAAGGCATGAGAAACAGGTGCAGAAAATGACGGACGATCAGGCCAGTGATTAGTATGCTGATGATGCTGAATGCTGAGTGGTTGGAACAGACGAGAGGGGAAATGAGGTCGCTGCTGAGGCTGTTACATAAACAACTGTTTTTTAAATTGTATTTTTAGACATCATTTTGCATCCTGTCACAGTGAAACATTTGTTTCCATTTATGTAATTGCTTCTAAATCATTTAATTTCACTTAATATGAAGAAAGGCAGCAAGGTGGTGTAGTGGTTAGCACTGTCTCCTTGCACCTCCAGGGTCCAAGTTTAATTCCCGGCCAAGCTCAATTTTCGTCTGTGTGTGCATGGAGTTTTCTGGTGGGTTTCCTCCGGGTACTCTGGTTTCCTCCCACAGTCCAAATACATGCAGATTAGGTTAATTAGTGTTCCCAAATTGCCCATAGTGTGTAAATGAGTGTGTGAGTGCTCTGCGATGGATTGGCAACCTTTCCAGGGTGTACCACGCCTTGTGCCCTAAGTCTCCCGGGATAGGCTCCATGCCCCCACGACCCTGAATACAGAATAAAGCGGTATAGACGATGTGAGTGGGTAATATGAAGAAATGAGGAATACTGTAGCTCAAGTACTGTATATGTCCATGTCAGTTCTCCATAAATTAGTCCTGTATAATGTACATAAAAATCTACTATAGCAAGCAATTCTGCATAATAGTTAGTAGAAGGTTATATTGACCCATTACAAAGATTAATATTAATGACTACATTTTTACACTTTGGTCAACATACAATAGTAGTTCATTAGTCCAACAAAGTGATATAGCTGTATTGTTAGCAGTAGTAGTGCCATAGCATGGATTCAATAATTGCTAGTTAGTTGTTGTTGTTTTTTTCACATTAATTAACTTTGTAAAGTATTATAACTTTATTCTTAGTAAGTGCTAACAGCTGTGATAAGAGGTTTCTGAATGTACCATTAAAAAAAATAACAGTTATTCATACTGTATACAGTACCACAAGAATAAAAGCAAAACAGTAACTAATTACAAACTTGCATAAGGAAGTAAAAGTTTATGTGGATTTGTCACTATACTTACAATCACAGAGAAAATGTCACTGAAAAACCAGCAGTTTGTATTAACGTGAATACATCCTACCTTCCTTTCTTACAGCTCCCAAGATAAATATGGATATTAAATTAAACATTATCTACATATTAACTTACATATGTGGTTACATAAGATTAACAAGCACTACTGTACTCTATCTATCTTTTAATTTTAGAAAAACAATCTAAAGTGTGACCATTTATTTCACTCATACAACTATATTCCCTCCTCTTTTTTTTTTTTTTAGCTCAATAGCTGTTCAATATTACCTTAACTGTTTGTGTGCTGTTGGCGAGATGAATGTTGTATATTCCATTCTCAGTAATTCCATGTTTGTATATGTCAGCACAATCTCTGAAAATCCTTGTCTTCATCTTAGACAGGCTGGTAATATCTGGCAGGGCAGAAGGTGCGCATTAGATGTTAAGAATGTGTGTATGTGAGTTTTTTCATGTACTAAAATAACATGTTGAGCAACGTTACAACTTCCCGTAATCCGGTGTTGAGTAAAAGCATCATTCTCTCATCTTGAAACAAGGCATTCTGGCCCACAGTTGTGTTTCCCAGAAATACACTCTGATGCTTTCCAGACATACATGCTGATTAGAGTTTGGCACTAACCGTTGCACTGGGCGATCATGGCCAGTAGCTGCTGCAGTGTCTCTGAGAGAGTAGCTTGCTGGTGCTGGAGCAGTGTGCTGTTGCGGGTGGAACTGGCCAGCTGTTTTTCAAGCACGGTGACCAGGCGATTCTGTCTGTCCAGAAGCTCCTTCAGCTGCTGCTTTTCCTGCTGGATAGCCTGTAGCTCTTGACTGTGTCTGGCCTCTAAGGCAGTAAAGCGCTCCTCCAGATATCTGTTTTGGAGAAAAAGCATTGCTATTCGATATCATTCTGTGATGTTATCTGTGTTCAAAACCATTATGTCATTGTTGACACAATATTTAAAACAAACATATTTATGAAAATATCTACAAGGCCAGAATGGCAGTCATGTGTTTTTTCTTCTTAAATATAAATGTATTAACAAGTATATTTCCACTTGTTGGTTTCAAAAAAAAAAAAACCTGAATATACTGTAACCATAAAACATATGATTAGTTTTTAATATATGTAAAAGATCTTGTCTAACAAGTGTATGTACTGTAGGATTCATTTTGGCAAACCCTGCTGTAACTGTCACCATTATATTGTTTATTCCATTTATATGATTTGTTTCCCATTTTTAAGATCAATGGTGCAATTGTGGATTTATTCAAGCTATATTTCCTATGCATTATTTAACTCACAATATTTCGAAGTACCTTTTACAGTATTTTAAAGTCTCAGTAGTTATGTACTGTACACATCATGCTGAAATGATCTGAAACAAAGATTCTTAAACAATGTGGCAAGCATGGACATCTTGTATCACAATGAAGGCTTAAAGTCTGACTTTAATTTGATGTGAACAATTATAAGTTATAACTTACTGCAGACTGAACGACCTTTTCTAGCATGCACCCAACAAGGTATTTTTCTGATTTTCTGATCGTCTGTATTTTACTTTAATAAAATTTTATTCTACCTGCAGTGTTTGCGATTATTTTATGTTAAGCTAATACGGTCCATATTTTCTCATCAATACTGATTCCAGATAAACAAGTACCAAGAAAGCCACTCATGTCTGCCTGTGCTTGGATAGAATTAAACCAAGCACACGAAGTACAATCTGACCTGGTAAACCTCTTACACCCACTTGGCCAGCTTGTTAGCGCTACCAAAGACAAACAGATTTTGAATTTATTAATACAGTCAGAATGCTTGTGTGGAAAAGTAATACAACCAGGTTTGGTATTCAGAATGTGTCATTAAATTATTTAAGGCACAATCCTTTCATTGCTGTCCATGGGGTTTTCTTGGCAAGGATATCAGAGTGGGTTGCCATTTGCTTCTCCAGAGAACCATCTACTGGCAATTTGGAAATGCCAATAAGCCTAATGTCTTTGGACTGTGGGAGGAAACCCCTTTAAGCACAGGAGAACATGCAAACTCCATACACACAGACCCGACGCAGGAATCGAACCCAGGACCTGGCGGTGTAAGGTGACAGTGCTAACCACTAAGCCACTGTGTCGCTAATCCTTGCCATTAAAAATAAAACCCTCATAACTGTTTTACTGAATCTGCATCTTTCCTTACAAAAAAATTTTCCTTTGTTTTTCCCCTCATGTAATAAACCTTCAGTACTTTATTACTTATCCATATGCACAGAGTGTAGCTAGCTCCCAAGTAACTTTCAATCAGAAACCTGGTCAATCCTGTTTTTACCTACTGCAGCTAGTAGCTAATACAATTTTACTAGTATTGTGGGATGTGTTTGTTTAATATAAATTAAATAATAAAAATATTCAGTTGAATAAATCGAATATGTAATAAGTAACCATAAGGGTGACTTTGAAAATCTTTATTGCACAAATCTTTAGTGCACAAAAAGTGTTATTTATGTGTAATAATTATGTGATTATGCAAATCAACAATGATTTTCTTTCTTTGTTAATCCTCATTTCTAGCCAGACTTCCTCTACCTCACATAAATAAAAATTCTTGTAAAATGGCTACTCCTTCGAGTAGCTGCTGAAACTAAACATCCCTTAAACACCTGGCTGGTCCAAGCTTTCACAGATGGTGCTGGTGACTGGCTTTCTCCATCAAACCCGAAGACAGCACTGACAGTGTGTGAGTATGCATCTTAATGTGCTCCAAATGAAGGCAATAAATCCGATAGGCCTGCTTTTTATGACTCTTATTAATGACTTTATGGCAGTTACACATTGAAACGATCCAAACATATGGACTGAACAAGCTACTTTTGGCATTTCAGAAAACATAATTCCCCAAATTCCCTTCACAACTCACTTTCCTTGAACTTCCAGAGGGCCTCATGTTAACAGACACATAGGAATACTTTACATCACATGGAATACTTATTTTCATAACGTCCAGTGATCTTAGTTTTACAATTCATAAGTTACGTAACATAAGAATTTATATAGTATTACAATGTCTACCATACACTACTACTCCCATAGTGACCTCCACATCTACTTTAGGAAAAATACAGATGTGCAACAGGTGGAGTGTGTGAGTGGGTGGGGATCTGTGTTTGTCTAGGCTAGTATTGTTCAGAAGCTGGAATGCTAAACAACTGGAAAGAAAAGTCAAAACAAACAGAACTCTCACACCAGTAAGGGTTGTCCTCGATTCTTTGACCCCCTCAGAGTGGGCTTCCTCTGGCTGTGTCCTGAACAGCTGGAAGACTCTGACACACTTCACTCACTGCTCAAGCCTGACTTTTTACCACCCACGATAATACAGCTATGATATGCTTTGTTTCCTCTGCACTTTACCCATCAGAACAGGGAAAGCTCAGTGTGGAGATCCCTCACGCCCCTGGACATTTTACCTGTTTTTGTCATTTAGACGAGACACCTCTTGGGTCTGTTGCAGGAGTTGCTTCTCCAGTCGCTTGGTGGAGAGAGAGTACTCCAACAGCTGGATCTCCAGTCGACTTGTCTGATTCAGTACCTGCAAATGTCACCAGATTATGGTTAATATGCAACAAGCTCAAGTTCTTGTTTTATTCATAAATATGGATACCTACAGTATATTCTTCAGCAAAAGC
This sequence comes from Clarias laeviceps, assembly GCA_030014305.1. Classification (NCBI taxonomy): domain Eukaryota; kingdom Metazoa; phylum Chordata; class Actinopteri; order Siluriformes; family Clariidae; genus Clarias; species Clarias laeviceps. The sequence continues at coordinate 24,766,063 of JAQMYJ010000023.1, forward strand.
TATACAAGGCAAAAAGAAACCTTTTGGCAACACAGATGCAAGCTAAACACTTTTTTGTTTTGTTATACAGTATATTTCTTCGGATTACACCGTAAGCATTTTTAAAGGGTAGTGGATTTAAAATTATACAATTCATGGTTTGCATGGTTGCACATGTTTTTAGTGCAATATAATAAATGTTAAAGATTCGAAGGACCTTTTATTGTTTCGATTTCTATTTGCAGTAACATTGTCTTTACAGGAAATCGTGTTTTATCTAAGTTATTATTTTACCATGTGTATAACCCCAACTAGTTCTATTTTTACAGCTGTAGCTGTAAAAACAGATAAAATAATAATTTTACAGCTACACTAACATAATAAACATATGTCATGACAATCAGTTAAATATTTTTCAGGTTTCACTAATATGTTGAATGGATGGCTGACAAAGGGAGGGAAGCTATAAAAAAACACACACAGACACACACAAAATCAGTGGATCTGTTTTGTTAGGTGTGTTTGTTTTTTTTGTCATTTATTTAAAATTTGGATTTTGCAATCAGTCCTACCCTTGCTGAAGCTGATGAATTGTTCATTAAAATCTTGGGACACACACAGAGAGATTCATGGGAAAATTATATTTGTTTGCTACTTAATACTTTCTTTAATTTGAGAACAACATTTTTCCTCTGTCCAGGAAATGATGCCAACTAAAGTTTTAGGACTTAATCAGATTTAAAAACAATTCTTGGTTCGTTTTTTGACTAAGTGTATTGATTTGTTCTAATCAGTGTACTTGAGGCTTTTCTCTGCAAACATCAATAAAGTAATCATAAAACTGACAATACATACATCTTACATAGTTTCACTAGATTTTAGATCAGCCCGATTTTATGAGTCACCTGAGTCTCCACGTTTGTAAGTTTCCGTGTGTGTTCTGCTGACTGGCTAAGCAGATTGGTTCCTATCTCCAACATGGTTGCTGTCTGAGTGTTAATGGCATTCCTCTGCATCTCCACCATCTCCAAACGCATGTTCTCCTGGATGTAACTCTCCAGCTGTGAGCATGACAAAGGAAACACCAGTTAGGTCAGACCACCATCCTTGTTCAAATATGCATCTGTTTTTCTCTAAGAATCCATTACAACTGGATAACAAAAAAGACTTTTCAACATGTAGCAGAAAAAATAAATCATGCACATTGACATACATGTATATTTGTTTTTTTTATTTTTGTTCAACAAAACTTGGCACTCATTTGATTATCCTAAAATGTGTGTGTTTTTTTTCTTTTGAATGTTTATGTCCCATCCATTTTTATTCTCAGCAACAGTGTAACCTTTTGAAGAATGATTTTAAGGATTTGAAGATATCAGAAGGCACAGAAAGCTATTAAGCTAGTAAAGATAACTAAACATCAAACCTTACAGACAAATGGATAATATCATATATATCCTTATCCATCTGTCTCCTTTTATATCCAAACAGATAAGCCTAGATGATCACTGAAGTCCTGGAGGCCTTCTCAACTTTTTATTAAGTTTATTATTTGCTGTCACAAATTTTTTTTTCAGGATAATTGTGGGAATGTTAGCTACAGATTTATATGCAGACTGATGTTCAGACTCTGGCGTTTTAGCTTTTCAGAGCAATAGCATATGGCAGACAAATTGACTCAGAATTCCATTGTACATGTAATTCTAACCACATCCTGGTATTTTACTTTAATATTTTCTCAGTGAAACAGTTTTTCCAGAGTTTTAGCAGTAGAAGTAAGTAAACTGTTATACTGACGGGTGACATACTGTATATACGCCTCTGGAAAAGAAAAGTAGTATGATGTATATTATCATATATCAATATATGTAAATTAAATATAAAAATATTTCTAAAAGATTTTCCTTTTCTGAAGTGTGTGTATACATTTGTTTGGCTGACTCTCTGTGTGTGTGTATATGTATACACACACATACTCACACTTGACATCACACCCATATATAAGGATAATATGAAAAGCTTTGCACCTTGGCAGAATTAAACAGACAGAGATAGAGACTGGCATATAAAGCTTAAACTTATTTAAACTGTAGAATTGCTAAAATGCCACATCATAATTGCTGGCTGCCTTTCATAAATTATAGGAAACATTGTTATAACAAAGCACTGTTTAGTAAACTGGCATCCAAATACATATACTTCAATATTGAGTTGGTCCCACTTTTGCAGCTATAACAGCTTCCACTCTTCTTGGAAGGCTGTTGACAAGATTTTGGAGTGTTTCTGTGGGAATAGTGCCTAGTTATTCTGTAGAGCATTTATAAGGTCAGGCACTTATGTCCATTCCAGTAAAACCCAAAGGTGCTTGATGGGGTTGAGGTCAGGGCTCCGTGCGGCCCAGTCATGTTCCACTTCCACACCGAACTTAGCAAGTCATATCTTAATAGTCCTTGCTTTGTGCACTGCGGCACAGTCATGTTGGAATAGAAAAGAGCCTTCCTTAAACTGTTGCTGGAAGCATAGCATTGTCCAAGATGTCTTGGTATGCTGAAGCATTAAGATTGTCCTACACTGGGGATAAGTTTGAAACACCTGAATTCAATAATTAACAGATTTGGCCAAATACTTTTGTCCATATAGTGCATATGTTATAAGAGGAAGCACCTACTGCAGAGGATAGAGATCATGTTTGGAAGCCATTCCTGTTATATGATTCCTGTCTGAATCAACTGTAGTGATGAAGAAGAGAAAACATACTGTAGGTACTTGACTTTATGAGAAATTCTGAATAATCTAACTCCCTTTTAATTTTACACATGCAAAAAAGAAAAACATTTTAGTTTACAAAAAGTCAAGTTGAACAAGAGTTCACATTTCACAACACAGTTTTACCAGGTCACACATACAGTATATTATATATATATATATTCCAACTTATCATCACACATCCTGTATTGTAGCCCAGAGGAAGAAAGAATCAAGCAAGATTTAACCAAGAAAAAAAGAAATAAACCTTTGTTTCTTGTATTACTCCTTCGGGACTGTGTAACAAAAACGTATGGCTTGTCCAAATGTGTTGAGTTTTCATGACACCCCAGAGGGCTGCATAATCAAGTGAGATAATAATGAATGTGAAATGGATAAGTAATTTGAAGTTTGACCTTTAGCTAAAACCTCAGTTAGAATAATGTCTCTGCAAAGCAAAAAAACTATGCCTTGTGCAACCAGGCAGTGCAACCATGTGTCAACACAGCTTGAGGTCAAAACTTTTTGTGCAGTAGTAGTAGTAGTATTAATATTATTAATAATAATAATAATAATAATAATAATAATAATAATAATAATAATAATAATTACTTGTATTTTAAGCTTTTCCAATATTGCCTGACTTTTTAATGCAATATTGTCTTTACTGTGCCAATTAAAAGCCTTTACAGACAAAAGGAGAAACGGACCTACACATAATCAGCTATGGTGAATAGTTTGACCTCGAACATTCAAGTGTTCTTGCTTGTGTGTACACAGCACTATCCCTCTTGCCCTCCTCATGTGTTTATAGCAAAGCCTCACAAAAGAGCCAAAGTTTCCACCACGGCACACTCCAAGTGTCATACAAACAGCAGGCCTCTTCCCAGCTGGGCTACTTCAAAAACAAAAGGCCACCCTGACTGGCTGTGTCAAAATCTTACTGAATCAAAAGCAGAAGTATGCATAAGATTTCCTTAAGAGTTTTATGCACATTTATTCCACAGCATGCTTAAATTCACAAATCTGACTGGTGGGAAGGTGTGCATTATTTTTGTATAACCACACAGCTCAGACAGTAGTTTCAGCTGTAACATAAATTACAGGTTATTATTAATGTCCTCATCCTAATATGTTATTGTTTCTATAGTGACAGCTCATACAGTACACATGGACTTGGTGTGCTGGATGAAAAAATGGGTTTTTGTTGGCTGTTGGATGTTACACTAGTTGGAAAAATTTTAATTGTAATATGATATCCATTCTCATTCTCTATACCGTTTATCCTGCACAGGGTCACGGCAGGCCTGGAGCCTATCCCAGGGAACTCTGATCACAAGATGGAGTAGTCTCTAGATACTCATGTATGCATTCACATACAGTATAACAGGCAATTTGAGAATGCCTAATCTGAAAGTCTTTGGACCATGGGAGGAAACTGGAGAACCCAGAGGAAACCCATCAAGCACAGGGAGAACATGCACAGACATGGGAGAGGAATCAAACCTTCGACCCTGCAGCTGGGAGGTCACAATGATGACCACTATTTGACTGTGCTGCCTATAATATGATATGAAATGTTTAAATTTAATTCAATATCAGTTAACATAATAGATCATTTTACTCACTCACACTCACTGGAGACCAATCCATCACAGGACACATATATATACACACACACTCAGTCACACACTACGGGCAATTTGGGAGCACCAATTAACCTAATCTGCATGTTTTACTGTGGGAGGAAACCGGAGTACCCAGAGGAAACCCACCAAACATGGAGAAAACATACAAACAAAAATAAACAGACTTTTTTTTTTATGTTGTGTTAAAAAAAATTTTTTTTTAAATTAATCGACGTTAATATGGCAATGTTTTTGTTAGGAGACATGTATTTAACATTCATGAAAGGAATCTCAGCTGTTAATGCTTTGAAACAGTGACAGTGCTTTGCAGAGTTTCCCAGCACAGTAAAAGTCTTCAGAACAGAGGAGTTTACACTTTCTCGTCTCTAAGTGAAATTACAAGCTGAACTTGTGGGGGGAGGGAATGAATCATAGTTATAATGTAAGTGATCAAGAATGGAACTCGCTTGTCTCTCAGACATTCCACAAAATCAAATCTCAGCCATAAACACTTAAAATGTGACATGTTGTACATTAATAATTTCAAAGTTGTAATCATTTGCAAAATCGCTGCAGTATGTGGAGCATAACACACTCCAGATCACTTCAACTTAGCAACAGCACTCTGCTTCATGTCGTGCCCCAAAGCCAGCATGACCTATTTTTGTATAATAGCATGGTCTGTCATGAGGTATTCTTTACTCTTTACTTAGTGATATCACTATGATAAACTCCAAATATCATCATCACCTGATTCTCAATGACTAGATCAATTAGCAAATTCAGAAAAATGTAGAATTTGGTTTGCTAGCTCATGTATAATAATTAGATTTGAAAGTTCTTTTAAATTAGCATTAGCATTACAGACCAAAACAACTTATAGCTAATTTAAGAAGCTAACCTTCTGTACAAAACCAATGTAGCTAGAAATTTTAATAATATAAAAAATGTCAAGTTAACTTGTTAAGTCAACAAATACTTTAGCTTTGATGGTGTCAGGTCAAAAACCAGAACCAGCTAGAAACTCTTTTGCAAACAGACCACAGTCTACAAATATGGCCCAAAAAGGACTAAATTAAAAACACTTGTCAATCAGCAAACTTCTAATCACAAACACCTATTCACAACCTCCTGCACACAGGACTCCACTCACATATCCACTTTGTAAGTTAATGCTCAGTACTGTATGTGCCTACTTGACCTTACTCAGCCTTATTTATGTGTTGTTGTTTTTTTCCATTTTCTGATTTTGCATTATACCTGGTTTATGATTCTTGCTTTTGTTGATGTTTGCTGATTTGCCTGATAGTTTCTGGATCACAATTTTTTAACTTAGTGACATGTTGGTGTTCTGGTGAGCACTTCACCCCGAAGGCAGGACTCGAACCCTCGATCCTAGAAGCGTGGGCATGGAGTTTACAAGTGGGCGTGGAGTTTACAAGTGTACTTGGTGGGTTTCCTCACGGTAATCCACTTTCCTTCCTCAGTCCAAAGACATGCAGGGTATTGAATTAGCATTTCCAAGTAGTGTGTGAGTGAGTGTGTGCTGGAATGCATCTGCACCCAGTCAAGGGTGTACCCCACTCCACCCCCCCCCCCCCCCATCATGACCTTGAACAGGGTAATGAGTAGAGAATGAGTGAGTGCGATTATTGAACTCATGTTTTGCATTTGTTTGTGAGCTTCTTCATTAAGTCTTCAAACTGCATTTACATCTTATGACAGATGGCAACTATTAAAACCTGATGTTTGATTTCTATGTCTGAGGCAAATCCTGTATGACTCCAGCAAAAGATGTTTCACAAAGGGGATAAAAAAAAAAACCATAGGAAAATTAAAAGAATAAAAAAAAAAAGATCAGTTCAATTTGATTAATTTGTGCAACATCAAAATAAGAGTAATTAGTATGTTCTTTTTTCTCTTTGGAATTTACTCAAGTAAGCATACAAATTTATTTATTTTTTTTCATTTCAATTATACTTGAGTAAAGTACAGAGCTTCCAAAATAGCACTTAAGCAAAGTAATGACGTACATTTACAAATGTAATTCCGTCCAGTTTTTCCAGCGAAAAAAAAAAAATTATATGAGAGATATTTTTATATGAATACATTAAAAAAAACATATATTCAAAACAGTGATATAATAAAAACAGAGGCAAATTCCAATGCATGGTAGGGCTAAAAAAGGAGCTGGCTTGAGACAAGGTTGGACCTTTTGTATATTTCCCTTCCAGCTTACCCAGACTAATCTCCCTGGTACACATCGTCATTAGTTGTGTTTACTTTGGAATGAGAGACAGAAAGATGGATGCAAGGGGGTTGCTCTGAAGTTAGGAACTGAGAGATGCATTTGGCTCAAATCCTTGCCTCTGCTTTGAAGCCAGACATGAATTTGAGAATCAATGCTTCCTAGTGGACCATTTCATATACAACATGATGTGGTTGCAATGGAGGTTGATTAAGAAAAACCTAAGTAAATATTAACATTATTTTAACAGATGTTATCAGAGGATCTAATATGGGCTGGGAAATTATAACATTTTAAGAGAACAAAGTGAGTTCATTCTCACCTTCTGCAGCCACAATGTGTTGTTCTCAGTGGCACTCTCCAGGCTTTCAAGCTTTTTCCCTGTCTGGACAGCATCAGGGGGTGAGGGCGAATCTCTCTGCAGGGAATTGCCCACCCGGAAGTTTCCAGGTGATGGGCACTGGTCCACCTCTGGGAGGATGAATGTGTAGCTGCAGGGGCCATGCTGCACCTGGTGCTGCTTCCTTTCTGTGCCAATTGCTTCAGCCACCATAAGTGCCACGTAGCCCAGACTCAACAGCCAGCCCATGCCTGGACAAATCGCAAAAAAAAAAAAAAAAAAAAACAGAGCACTGTTCTGCAAACAGGTTGAGAAGCAAGGTCCTAAACGAGGTTGTTGCAGGATTATTTCTTTCCCTCCTCCAGGTTCAGCTTTTGCTTTTTCCTTTTTCAGTGTCTTCTCTCCTTTTTTTCTTCTTTGGCTGACACGATGCTCCAGGGGAAGCTCTTTTTATGACATTACACACAAAAAGCTATACTGTTGCATCAAGAGCAGCATAGATAGAACAGCTTGTTTCCTATTTCTGATCCAGTCAGTGCTGTAGATAGCTCAATACAGGAAACATGCTGCAAACACACTCCGTGTTTATTTACTCGAGGAATTGGTTTCAGCCCCCACTTTTTGTCGAAGCTGCTCTTGTGAGAATGGCTTAGGAGATGATTTCTGGACTCAAGGGCTTTTGGACAGAGTGCCAGAGCTCTTGGAGTAGCAGTCTACCTTAACATCCTCTCTCTTGACACACAATCATTCAACCTCCCTCCATCAACCTACTGTACTCCTTCTTCTTCTCTCTTCTTCTCTCTTTCTCAGGAGTTGGTTGTGGAAGCCACAAAAATGCACCAGGCACCCACGACAATAGCCCAAGCAGAGAACATTCTCTTCTCATTATACCTCCTCCTCCTGTTTCTCTCACTCACTCACTCTCGCTTTTCTCCTCCCTCCCCTACCCCTTACCATCACTTGCTCGCTGCAGTGGGTCTCTGTTAGAGGTAACAGAGTTCACAGCTGCACCTCTCAGTTAAAGCTGATAAATGTATGAATGTTATTCATTTTTTATATATGTATGAATGTTATTCATATTTGATATATTTTTATATAATTGACTTTATATGTAGAGTTAAATTAATGATATCCATAGCTGTACTTCCATTCCCCAAGTGTGAACTTTACCCCGTATGGTACACACACATACACAAATAAGCCTTAAATATGAAGCCTTCATAAATCAAACCGACTGGTGGTAAAATATGAAAATTGTTTGCATACAATCAATTTATATTCATTTAAACTAATAGTTTCTGATACATTTTTAATTTTAAATGAATTAAAAATAAATCTTATGTCTTATCTCATTGTTTATGGCATGGTTTCAAGTTTTTTATTATGTACAACATTTGCTGATTTTTTCATGTTTAATTCAGAGCATCCATAATAAAAGTGTACTTCAGGTAGAAATGTACCTATATAGTGTACAAACAACCATTTCGTCCAATCTAACAGGTTATTAATATTTTATGATCACCATAATTCACTTGGTAAGTTTAAGAAAAAAAATATGAAACCATACAAATTAAATTCACATTCTCCCAAATTACTGACTGAATTTGTGTTTACAGGAATCAGGATGATCTAGGCAGGATCATTTGATTTGTAACTATGCACATCATGTTGCCAACATAAACAGATTTATTCTCTTGCAATTCTCCTCCAATCTCAGAGCAGAATTCGTTCTTCTCTCATGCCCCTGTCTCATTCTGTTACCTTATACATCTCCACCAGGGCCACAATTACGCATGTCCTGTTGCATCCTTTACTTCAGCAACTAAATGGAAACAGTATGCTAGGGTTGGGTAATGGGGTGTGATGTGGTTTTATTTAGTTACATCATCACAATATCCATTGGTTGGAAATGCGTTGTTATTAAATGAATAATCCTGATAAAAGCAATGAGTAATTTAGCTACAGATGTGTGGTATGTTTGCTCAATAGTCTAAGGTGATGTCACAAGAGCTCATAATGAAAATCAGTGGATTATAAGCCAATGTGTACCCCTACTGTCTATTTCTGAGATTTCTGAGCTTTCGGGTTAGTACAATGTGCTCTAAAAAAAACAGGTCTTATTTCTTTAATACAACATTGATGCCGTTCATTCATTCTAGACTGCATATATGTTTTAAACTTCTCCTATGTACAGGGTGACACAAAAAAACGGGAACTTTTTTACAATCTAATAAAACTAGAAGTGATAAAAGAAATAAATTTTATTCATAGTAATTGAAACCTAAAACTTGTAGAAATACTAAAGTATATTTAACTAAATGTCACTAACCCACAGTGCTACCACCTGCTAATGGCTACCAATACGCATTTCAAAAATTCCCGTTATTCTGTGTCACCTTGTATATTAGAATGGTATACTAGTAATCATTTTGTTGTGTTTTCCACTCAGTTACTGTACAACAGTTTCTTTTGTTATACCCAAAACTATATGCAAAATAAAAATCACATCCTGCATGTGCAAAAAGGTGGTTTAAGGCCTTGGGCTGTTCTCATTCAAATGCTTTATTGTCTCATAAAGATGTAGGAAGATATCTTCATCCTAAAAAAAGTGTGTCACAGCCAAAAAGAATCTGTTAAACTGAACTAAACCACAGCTGAATAGAATAGCACTTCGAGCCCCGGAGAATGAAATGTCAAATCGCCCACTCCTGCTTCCTTTCAACAACATAACATAACAGTGAGCACATTCGCAGTCGAGTTTTCATTTATCATAAAGCCTGTCTCCAGCACCACATATACAGTCATTACTGCTGATAGTCTATAGTACCTAGTTTACAACAGTCTTCGATGGGGTGAATGGGAACGTTTACCGAAATGCATCAAGGTCATCCCTATTAAAACTTGGTCTGTGTATTGAGGAATAGACAAGCTTAATGAATTCTTCTTTCCCTTCATAATGAGTGACTGATGAGTCATATATCCTCATTTAGGGTAGCTTGTGTTAGAAGAGATTCTATTTTGTTATCTACCCAAATTTGTCCCAATCTCCTTTCTGTATGTGACACGAACCAATCGGTCATACTGTATGTGACAAAGTGCTCTGCTTGGCCTCATAACGTAAGCCTAGTCACGAAGGCTTTGTTGCTTCAACATGGAAGATGAGTTCATGATAGTGCATTTACTGTAGTGTTAAAGCAAAGGAAGTCAATAATTTCCAGATACCTACCTTGTCTCGTCACTGTTGGACAGCTTGTCGGGCCATTTCTTGGGTAAATCCATTATCTGGCTACTTTTACTCATGTTTTACCAGGCATTTTGGCAGCTTTTAAAGTTCAGCCTATGACTCAGGCTTTACTGGATGCATTTTTTTTTTAAAAGCTTTATGCACATCTAAGAGTGCGGTTTTAACAATATAAATGTAAATAAACTTCACTTACATGAATACATTACAAGAAACACATTGAACATTACAAGAAAACCAAAAAAAAATAAAAAATTACAAGAACCACAGCAGGCATGACGTATTACAATAATACCAGAAATATATTGCAAGAAAAATAATCTCTACGTGTAAGAGCATGAAGGAGTGTGACTACAGTTATACTGCTGGCAAACTTTTACACTTAATCATTTAAAATGTCAGCCTGAAATTTTAAAAAATTTACATGATGTTTCACCTCTGATCTAAACTGGGATGCTTTGTTTTTGGTGTTTTTCAGTGCCATTTAAACTGCCTTGAAATGATCCAGAATCACGATCATCATTTTTCCTGGCTGTTTAGATCAGTCAGCCACTGTAAATAAATGGTTTTACAGTCTCCATAAAAATTGAAAAATCTGAAGCTCTTTTTCGTAATATCAGACACCCAGGAGGGCTTTTGCTCTCTTTCTGTCTCCATCTCTCTCGTTCTCTCTCTCTCTCTCTCTCTCTCTCTCTCTCTCTCTCCCTCTTATTCTGTATTTGTGTTCTTCTGCCTTTATTTTATAGCAGTACTTTTTTTTATTTGTTCAGTTCTCAAGTAACCCCATTTGCTCAGTTTAAAATAAATCTTATTATCAAAGCTTGTCATTTATAATTAACTAAAGTGATCAAGTAAATGGCAAAATAAAATTGCAATAATTTAGTTACAGATTCCAGCTTTGTTGAACCAGAAATGGAGCCCCTTCCCTCATGTTCTGGGTAATTAAATCACTTTTATATTTGGTTATTAAATCAACTATAAATTATAGATACTGGGAATGTAAGCAGCTAAACCTAAGTCCATTAGATTTCACATAAGGTCTCTTAAATTTCAAGCATGTGTTTTGGGGGGACGCTGTAGTGATCATGAACATGTGTGTTGTGTATCGGTCTTAATGAGCTTGAACATTTTAGCACTGTTCTATTTTGGGGGCACATGCGGCCAGTTCTGTGTAATTAATACAAAGCATTTTATGGTTGAAAAACATATTGGAGACAGCTGCATTTCTACTCTTGCTCTTTGGAATGAATAGTGTCAGGAAATGAGTAGCCCCAATCTATTTCTTACCCACTCATGCCACCCTGCAGAGCTCTACCAAAACAACATACAGTAGGTCAACACATTTAACTTTTTTTTTTTACTGATAACAGAATATAAATGTGTGAATGTTAATCATGGAAAATATTTGTTTTTTTAAAATATAACTTATGATCGTGGATGTACGACTTATATTAAACCACAAATACAATAATGTCCTGAATATTCTTGCTATGAATATGAACTAATAATGAACTAATGAGCTTTTTTATGCTATGCTTTTCCTGTGCATAAGTGTGTTTTAATGAACTGTGTTGTATAAAGTATTCAAAGAGCCTTTTATAATTTTTTTTTTCCATTTTCTCCTGAATTTGGTGCCATGCCAGTTCCTACTCACCAGCCAGCTCTCCCCTAATCACACAAGAGCTACCAGCTGGGAGGGGTGAAAGCATTTCACCCATCTGCACTTGACTGCACACTCAGAGGAATGAGAGACAATAAAATATAAAAAGAATAGGAGAAAGCTTTTGTTTCTTGTCAATTTTTAAATGAATGAACTAAATAATTAATATTTTTAAAACAAAATAAAGTGATATACTAGTGAACAATGGTACTTCAGCTAAAGTAACTTACCTGTTAAACTTTCAGTTAATACATGTATTTCTGTACACAATCGTGTTCCTGTGACTGGATTATTTGATTAATACAGCCTTATGTGCAGAGGTGGGTAGTAACGAGTTACATTTACTTGAGTATCTTTTTGAAACGAATGTACTTCTATGAGTAGTTTCAATGCACCATACTTTTTACTTTTACTCGAGTAGATTTGTAAAGAAGAAACGTTACTCTTACTCTGCTACATTTAGCTACAATCGACTCGTTACTTTTCTAACCATTTATTCTACACATGCAGCTGGTGGATCTACCACATGACTGTGTTTCACTAATCATACATAGCAACAATAATCACATGACTCGGTTTGACAAATCAGCCGCTGTAACAATAACCTTATGTAGTCACATGACCACACACAACGCACACACACTCAAAAATCTTCAGCCATGCTAGACAGGGAATGAAAACATAAAATTAGCAGAGGCATCTGTCTCCAATGCTAATGCAGAAGAGAATGAACACACCTGGCCTCATGTACAGTACAAAGCATGTTTCGCTTACACACAGTGCAAAAGAACAGCTTCATACTGTGGTGTCTTCTCTGTCTGCCAAAACAAACAGACACTTTAACATATAAAAACTCGACTTCTAACCTGAGGAAACATGTCGCAGTTAGTTTAGCTGTTTCATTGAATGTTGCACTGTTAGCACATATAATTATTATAATCATATATAATATATGATATAATTATATATGATATACGATTTAGTATATCATATAATTATTATAATAATATATTATTATAATTTCGAAGAAAAAAAAATCTGACATTACGATTGAAACAGTTAATCAGTACTTGAGTATCTTTTCACCAAATACTTTTTTACTCTTACTTGAGTAATATTTTGGACAACTACTTTTTACTTCTACTTAATTAATATTATTTTGAAGTACAGCTACTCTTACTTGAGTACATTTTTTGGCTACTCTACTCACCTCTGCTTATGTGACTTTATTGTATGTTGATCTGTAATGCTGATGTTGGTGTGTATAGATTCACTTTACTATGTTACAGCCTATGTGGTGTGATTTTTTTTTTCTCTAGTGTGGTGCTCTGAAGCATGTTTTTAAAACCATAAATCTGTTGGTGGACTTGTAAATGTATTATTAGTAGATGCTGGTAGTGCCCTTGTTCTCCCCAGCCGCTGTTCCACAAAATGTCTCTAAAAATGCCTGTTGTAATAATTATTTTAAACCAAGCCTGTGCATCAGTACTCGAAACTCAAGGATCGATTCAATTGGATCTATCAATTTGGGAACACCAAATTAATCTGCATGTCTTTGGACTGTGGGAGGAAACCAGGGCACACAGAGGAAACCCACTATGCAAATTTACTCCACACAGACCTGAAGCAGGAATTGAACCCAGGACCTGCAGGAAGCAACTGATATCGAGCTAAATCTCCAGTCTCCTGTTTATTAAGAGCTATAAATGATTAGGTTTGGCATTAATGTTAACAGCTAAGCTAGCCTTCTTCAGCTCTTAGTTTAACTTTGTGTTTAACTTTTAGATCACTAAATTTTAAGGATGTCATCGAGAATTAATATTCGTATGCACACAATAGGTTGATTGCTACTGAAAAACCTTTTTCCTGCTTGTTTGTTGGCCAGAAACGCAACTTGAAAAAGCTTGAAAATAGGTGGAAAATGCCTGAGAAGGTCACAAACATGAGTGCTTAAAATAGGTCACATTTTTTCCAGTTTCTCCATTCTGATTGGCTCGGAAAATGCACTTCCACAAAGGGGTATTTTAAGGACAATTCATTTAAAGCTACAGACATTGAAAATGAAAATTAAGAAAATTAAGCATCCCAGAATCCTATTACAGCTAGAAAATTAAAAGCTTTGGAGACCTCTAACAGAAAAATGTCTTTAAAAAAAAGTATAATATGTGAGATGTCAATGCCACTAGTGACTTTTACCTGAGATGAAGAGACAGTGACTGATGTGGATAATGCTGATAATCAAAATGAAAATAATTTTATGTTTGTAAAAGTAGTTCTTTAAAAAGGTGGCATGGTGGATAGTGGTTAGCACTGTCGCCTTGCACCTCCGTTGTCCGAGTTCGATTCCCGCCTCGTGAGTTTGCATGTTGTCCACGTGCTTGGTGGGTTTCCTCTGTGTACCCTGGTTTCCTCCCACAGACCAAAGTCATTTAGATTAGGCTAATTGGTGTTCCCTAATTGCCTATAGTGTTTGAATATGTGTGTGTGTGTGTGTGTGTGTGTGTGCCCTGCGATGGATTGCCACACTGTCCAGGGTGTACCCCGCCTTGTGCAGTAAGTCTCCTGGGAAGGGCTCCGGGCCCCCCACAACCCTTTATACAGGATAAAGCGGTATAGACGATGAGTAAGTAAGTGAGTAATTATTTCAAAATTGACAGTAAGTGAGAACAACAATAATTTTTTTTGCATGTCAATTTAAAGTATTTCAAAATGTGTTTACTCTTAACATGAGGTTCTTTGCAAATTTTACACACACATCTTATGCAACTAAACAGGCAAACTACGGCACTGCAGAAAGTACTGTATGGTGTCTACCCTGAAAATGCTAGAGACATTTGCTAATGGATACATACAAGCTATAAAGTTTCTCTGTCAATGCCACTAAGACAGTGCTATTAAGTCATCTATAACATGTTCAATGATTTAAATGATTTAATTTGGAAAATGGGCTTTTGGGAAATATAAAGTGTGTAACTCTTAAATGGTGTGTAAGTTAGTCCAATAAAAGTTGTTGTATAAAAGTAATTTTTATAATACATGAGAGTACATGTATGTACAGCATGGATCTATAATACTGTATTAAATGTTCAAATAAAATTTAACATCAAATGGAACAAATTTGGAACAATTGCTGCATGTGTTAAGAAGCCAACTATATATTTTACAACTTTCATTGGCTCTTGGCACGGCCTACTGTATTTTCTTCTGTGAACTGTATATTATATTACAAATCTTATAGTTCCAGCTATTTGAGCTATTAATTAATTATGCAACACACTTATTCAAACCACTAGTTTAAATTCTCTGCTCGTATCCGTATCATTAGTTCCTCTATCTGTTTTATCACTTGCAGGTATTCGAAGCAAATGATTATACTTTTTTCTTTACTTTGAGATACGGATTTTATCATCACATGTCATTCTTGGCTCCAGGAAAAGCATACAGCAGATATAATGAAAGCATTAATTCAAATTTCAAAGCCTTTGAGGATTTTGTTTAATATATTTAATAAGAACAGCACACACAAGTTGAGCAAATGGAGAAATTAGGAAGCTGTTGAATTTTCTGCTGAAGTTTACAGAGTACAAAGAGTTGATTTATTCTGTTAGATAAAGGTTTCGTGATAACAGATGGCTGCATAAGCTGTAACTATGGTGCACTTTTTGTATAACCAACACAGGGAAAGTGGAGATGGTGCAATATCCTATTATTATTATTTGAGGATGATTCTTTGTAATACTTTCATAGAAATATGTTAATATATACAGTAAAAGTATGTTGAGTTTAACACAATGTTTAAAAAGGATCTAAAAAATGAACACCAACATGGTTGCACTCATACTTGCAGATTTATAACAATTTGCCCTCTCAGGATAAGATGCAACGGATAAAGATGAAGGGCTAGCATCCATATCATTTCTTTAGAAACCATAACCAAAGTATAACCATAACACACCAGTTTGGCTAAATTGATATGGGTTCATATGAAACTGAATACATAGATAATCTTTCAGTCCCAGTTCTTTATGAGAAGGTAATTTGAAGGCTGGGGTTGAAATTATTTGGCCACTGAGAAACGTTCCCCCACGGATTTAGTTTTAGCTTAACATTCTTTATCCCTTTTAGCCACCCAAACTTGTAAATCATGAAGCCATGAATCACTCCTGTTTCCTTTTTTTTTTTTGGTTTCTAATGACTTGCTGACTTTCCTCACAAAACTCACATATGACTGATTACCACTCATTATTCTAAGAAAATCTATAAACCACCAAGATCTCTAAAATGTGATTCTGTCAGCAGATGGCTATATTGTCATGTTAAATTATACATGTGCAATTCGAGAAGCTGTCCTCAGCATCAATTTAATATTGCTGAGCTGGGGGTACTTTTTTATTAAGTAATAACTACTGCTCCAGCTGAAGGCTGGATTAATTCCAGCAATACCTGTAATTTATATCGATTCTTCCCCAACATACCTGTTATAACCTTTTTCATTTTCAACAATAAAAGATATGTATGTCTTAGCAAAGGCATAACGTTGGGTTTAACATTGAGGGGGTTAAGATGTCCACCAGTGGGGGGGGGGGGGGGTGTGAATGTCCTCAGACATATCCCCCCTTTCCCCCAAAAACTGCAATGGATCAATTTATTGCTCCAGTATTAGTAAAATAAAATATACATCATATTGAGAAGAGATTTGTTGCATTTTAAATCTAAACGTATTGGTTGTTCTTTTTTTCTCTTCTCATTGTTTATGTGCTTGATGCTGCCTTGGAGGATAGCTTGGACGCAAGTCTCACAAAGGAGTGGAGGAATGTTATTGTTTGCTTGTCAATTCCGTTGGAAGTCACTTTATCATGCAACAATTAGCAATTGTATTTCATCATGATTGTACATTATTTGGAAGGGTTGTACGGACAGTTTGGATGATTTATTCATGTATTTATTTGGCTGGCTATTCAAACTGTGTTACGTGGTCAATCATTGGTCTATGATACAGACCATTTGGTTTTTCTTAAGATGTTTGAATACCAAACCCTTGAAGAGAGCATAAACATATAACAAAAGACTTAATCTGTTTTGACCCATTCCAGTCCACTTTACTTCCATGTGGGGACAATATACCTTTTTACTGCTTTGGCATTCAACAGAAAGCTAGAAGATCAAATTAATTGGCTTCTTATGAAACTGATCATCTCAACAGTGTAAATACAGTCTCTCTCTCTCCCTCTCTCTCTCTCTAGTTTACTGTAAATACACAGAGTATGCGGAACACACAGAAACAACTGTAATGCCCTTACAAAGCACCCATATCCTCATGAAACACAAACAAACGCACAAAAACAGCATGGCTTACTCCAAAAAAAGGTGTGTAACTTTTGAAAACTGAATCTTCAAACATGAATTGACAGATCATTGTATGTTTATTCTTCCTGCGGAAAGTTTAAAACCAGTTTGTCTCATATGTTCTGAAACCATGGTGCTAATTAAAGCAGTCATGTGAAGCGCAACTATGAAATAGAACACGGGTTGTTAGAGCACATGATATTAAAATGTAAAAAGTAAAAGGGATGTTATGAACAGTCATGTGTCGGATGTAATTATCTACATTAAACAGGGAGTGTATTTGGACATTGGACTACAGTTCGGAAAGTTCCAGGTTCAAACCCCATGACCCCCAGGTTGACACTGTTAGGCTCTTGAGCAAGGCCCTTAACCCTCAGGTGTATAATGAGATAAAAAAAATGTATGTCGCTATGGACAAGGTTGTCTACCAAATGCCTTAATGTAAGTACAACTTAGGGTAAATAAGCCACATATATTGTATAGTTAATTTCAGGAACACATATTACACATATTGCATCATATCCTTGTTAATTTATTTCTAAGCATTGTACCAAAGTGGTAAATTCTCCAGTATGACTCTTCAGAAGGTATTGATTCATTCTCTATAACATTACTGTAGCTCTCACAATACCATCAGCAGTTTTTCTGTTTACAGGTTTTCATTAAAATTCTCAATCTAAAACATTATTCTTCCAAGAATTAACTTGTCTCCAAACAAGGTATTCCACAAAATTAAATGGAACTATTACTATAAAAAAAAACACTGCATTATTATTTAAAACTGGGACTTGTGATTAAATTTCTCCTGAATGAAGGCATAAAACCGATTGACATTTACAGAAGACTTTGAGCACAGTACGGTGATGAGACTCGTAGCCGCAGTATAAAGGCTGTACATATGTGAATGATAATCTTGGCCAAGGTGGCTCGAAGCCCACTGCAGTTGTTCCCATGAAAATTCAGCAAGTGGAAGGCCTGATCCTTGAAAATTGATGGATAACTTGTCGCCAACTAGCAGAAGAGATGCATCTGTCTGTGGGAGCTGTACACACAATCATTCATGAACACAACTTTCCAGCACATTACAGGACCTTAGCTGCAAGTTATTGTCACGTCTTAGAGGTCAGGACTCACATCGTAGAGTCCTGATCTCGCTCCAAGCCGTGTCCACCTTTTTGGGACATTAATGGAGTTCCTGGGAGGCCAGCATTCAGATGTGAAGCAGGCAGTCCAATCATGGGTACTGCATAACGAGAACGTTTTACCTTTATGGTATCCAAGCACTAGGGAAATGCTGAGATAAGTGCATTAGTGTAGCAGGGGATTATATAGAGAAATGATGGGAGTTTTTACTCTCGTAACAGTGTTCTATTATTCTGCACAATTAAAAGGCCTGGATTGACTTGAATGCCCTTGTAGATCTAGGTGTGTGTGTGTGTGTGTGTGTGTGTTGTAGGACTCTTCATGTTGGGAAACTCCTAGTGGGGTTAAGCAAGTGCATGTGTAAGAGTAACTGTAACAAGCTAATAATTATATAGGAAAATAATCAACTACAAACCTTGTTGTGTTGTTACCACCCTGAAATAACATAGAGATGTGCAGTACACATTGTTTACCTCAATGCTTACTGATTTTCTCCCATAAAGTATCATTGCAAAAAAAAAAAAAAAAAAAAACTTACTGCACAAGTTGATTCTTGCTTCAGTGACTGTTTCCATCCATGACAGACAGCCAGCTTGCATCCAGAGATAAGCTGGAAGTTCTTAGTATGGAAAAAATTATTTCATATTAACTTGTTTCTGTCAAATATGCTGTATGTAAGTAAGATGCAATAAAGAACAGATGAAATAAAGAAGGATATGGATTTATCTCAGGTGTTCTCAAATGTGCCCAGGTGTTAAAATGGTTATCCATCCCTAGGCTGGACAGAATGTGAGAGGCTGCATATGAGAGGAAAATAGATGATAATGAACAGTCAGATTAGGACATTTTTTTCTTAAAAGCTAAAGAGGCTGAATCAGCACAGCATAAATGCTGAAGCTGAAAAATGTTTTAGTGATATTGCAAAATGCTTCACTATAAAGCATACACACCAGCCCTAAGGGTATTAGGGTGGGGAATAAAACTTTATATTTAAGCTGATCCAACTGCTACATTTCAGACATGCTATTTTAAACCCAAGATGGGGTCCAGTTTTGCTGTAAATCCTGAACCACGTACTGTAGCTGTGCTTCAAATGTTCATTAGTGTAAGTGCAACAGCAGGGGTTTAAAAGGTGTATAACTGATAACATTATGAGTATATGGGGTTTTATAATAATTAAGAACTGGACATTTTTAAATTATTGCCACTCTTTGTGAAGATGAGTTTTAGTCGTACAAAGTTATCAGTTTAACAAAACAAACTGCACCTGACAGATGAAACCTTCTCTGGACAGAATTGAACAGCACTGAATCTTGAACCTGAAATGACTAACAAGGTAAGACACATTTACAGAAATGCTCTTGGCCCACTTTTCTATGCATAACATTTCAACCTCTGCTAGGTTCTTAGATTTATGTATGTGGACTGTTCTTCATCATTCCGACTGGAATTTTCTGATTAAAACCAGGGGACTTAAATGACCACTTGTGTTGATGTATATTTGGAGTCATTGTCTAGTTAAAAGATCTACTTTGAGCCAAGTCATGACCTTCGAGCAGGCTTGGTTTTACATTATACTATTCCGATACTTGATGGAATTCATAATGCCATTAATTTTCACAAGGCTCACTAACCTCCAAACAGCCACAAAGCATCAATAAATCAACTACATATTTTAGTGGGATTGGGATTTATTGCTTTTCATTGGCTGCAATCCCAGTTTTTTGGCTGTTGGTGTTGTGTATGGACAGTTTTCATTTTGATCATAACATATGATTCCAAATGTAGCTGAAAACTGAGTTTGGGTTCTTGCACTTTTTTTTTTCAACTTGGAAAGATCACCTTTTTTGTAGGGAGGGGGGAGGGGGGGGGGGGTTCTATATTATATATTGTTCTCTACAACAATTGCTATGAGAATTCCACAACATTAGAGATTGAAATTCTGGCTCTTGTTAGTGAGTCAAGCCATTAGGATCAAATCACAAATATGAGGGGGTATCAAAAGGTTTGGAGACTAGTTTTGTAAGACAGCAACAAAACGCTAAAAAGGCTGCACGCACAGTCACAGGGAGCACTGAACTTCATAAGTCAGTGTGTCAAAAAACATCGTCCTGTGTACTGTACATCGGGAGCTGTGCAACTGGTGCTATTCTGACCATGTGCGTTAGCATGTCTGCGATTTCATCATGGACAGCAAGATTGCAAAATTCTGTGTGAAACAGAGACATTTGACATGATTCGGCAAGTTCACAGCGATGCTGCAATGAGTTCGAGGTGTTTTGAGTGGCACATGTGCTTCAAGACCGGAAGAACATCACTGGAAGACAACAAGAGATCAGAAAGTCCTTTAACAAGTCATTGTCAGTGTGTCATACAGAACAGTCCAGGCAATCCTCACGTGTGATTTGAACATGCGCCACGTTGCTCCCAAGTTGGTCCCCAGGCTGCTGACCAAGGAGCAGAAGGAACGTCACATCAAAAACAGCCAAGAACTCCGTCAATGTGCCGTGGATGACCATCCATCATCTCGAGGATAATTACCGGTGACGAAAACTTAACGTCTGAGGGAGGACATATGGTAAAAGTGACCGGATCTGTGGCGAGCAAATCTCAAAACTTTTTGATACCACCTTGTAACCTGGATGACAGAATTAATATGTGCTTTGGCTACATATTAAAACATCAAATTTATAGGATGGCTCAACAGTCTGAATCCACAGCAATACAAAATTCTGTAAAAATCAGAAGATGTCTGTGGGAAGAATCCCATCTTACATACAAAAATATTAGTTGTGTTCAGTCTTCTGTTGTTAGTTTTGAAGCCATCCTGGGTCCAAAAGAAAAAGAAAATCTGTATAAATCATATAAGGAAAATGCATATGGATCCAAACTGCTGGGTCACTCTGTATGTGTATGTACACTGTACATGAATGTCTCAGAAACATCAGTAACGCCTGTCAGTACTTTGTCCAACACTGCCATCTTGTGGACTGTTATAGACATGTAGCTTTTTTCGAATCAAAAACTATGGTATATGTCTAAATGTCTTACGTCTTTTGTTAGCAGGGTACATTTTTGTGTGGACATGAACGTCTCAGAAACATCAGTAAAGCCTGTCAGTACTTTGTCCAACACTGCCATCTTGTGGACTGTTATAGACTTGTGGCTTTTTTCGAATCAAAAACTATAGTATATGTCTAAATGTCTTACGTCCTTTGTTAGCAGGGTACATTTTTGTGTGTGTCGGGGGGATTATATACAGAGAGACATTTTTGCTTTCACTGGCGAAGAAACGCGCACGTGAATATATGCTGTATGCGCCAGCGCGCACTTAAAACTACAAATCCCAAGAATCAACGCGAAACACGACCTCCGACATGCGGAACTGATTCAGGAAGTAGATTTGAAAGCGATACAGGAATACGATCTCTGTATTTTAGAAACAAATTAATAAAATATAACTTGTACTCTACCTGTATCAAGCTGTAATACGATACACGATGTCTAGGCAGTCCAATAGAACCACGGACAACAAGAAGATGGTAAGTTTGTGTGTTGTGTATCTGCAGACAGGTTTGGTTTAGCTAGCAAGATGTTTAGCTAATGAAAGACAAACACCAAGACTGGACGAATAAAGTGTCAGTGTTGGTGTTTGATGTTTATTCTTAATGATACAATGAGGTATGAATCTCTCTAACCGTTCCAGGTAAACAGTATTTGTCGTCTTTTCGTTAAAATTGTAAAGCCAGCTGTTGTTGTTATTATTATTGTTATTATTTAGCAAATGTTTAAACAGAATGTATTTATTTGTTTAAACAATGTATGCATTCTTGGATTCAAGGTAAAACTTTCGCCTGTCTATTATTCTGTTGTTGTTTGTAAGTACAAAGCAAATACTGCATGCACTGGATGGATGACAGGGTTATCAGGTACAATTACTATATAGCTGTATTTGTGGATGTCGTTTTACTGACTGCAGCTCATCTGTTCTTATGCAGGTTTTGTCTCCTCCCTCTCTTCACATCTACAATTAAAAATAAATCACTATTGTATCCTGGGCCATTTTTAGCGCAGAATTGTCACACATATTGTAGTGTGCGTGTGTGTGATGCGGCTGTGTATTAGGTGCAGTGGTTGAGATTAGAGCTGCTCGATTATGGCAAAATATCATAATCACAATTGTTTTAACCAATGTTGAGATTTACTTTTACAGCATTTGGCAGATGCCTTTATTAGGGATAGGACTTAACAGTCACCTCTCGATACTATATTATAAATATACCTCTGTGTCGATTTGATTAAAATTGTGATTCTACAAGTAACACGATTTTATAAACATCATGATTTACATGTAGGACTTACAAAAAGTTCTTTGACATTTCCATTTCATTGTATAGATATTTACATTGGGTTACTAGGTTACTACTGTAACTAAGTGCCATCAGTCTAACACAATTGGGCAGGGGATTTTTTTTCTTTTTTTTTTTTTCTTTTTTGGATATTACATCAATTTGATATTATGTTTTTTAATTGTTACTGTTTTAAATCTTTTTTTTTTTAAAGGTTAAATGATTTTGTTAAATATAGCTGTTCCTTATAACATTAGTTTTCTCTTTTAAAAACCAATGCAACATTTAAAACAATACAAACTAACTTCAAATACAAGGGTTTAACATTTAAATAAGCAGCACGTATCTCTGTCATCCACCATAATTACTATTTCTAAACAAACTTACCAAATAATTCGCTCCTTCCATATGGGATGAAAATGTGTAAGTAGTACAGAGTGTGCCACCTGTAGGATTATAAATAAATAGGACATTTTCCCGACATTTCTCGAAAGTCTTAAAACTCTGCTGGCTGTGGGCACATGCGGCTTCTAACACACACGATTTTCGATTAATGAGTACAGTGAGTGGCTTTAAGACTGATTCCTTCACAGAGTTTGGAAAAATAGGCAAATGAGAGACAATTATTATTTTGTTATTATTATTATTATTATTTATTAATGTAACACAATAAAAATGTGTTTCTGTTGCAAGGCTTGGAAGCTTGTGCACTCGGTATAGAATCAGTCATGTCAGAGGCAGATCAGCCAAATTTATTTAGCACCTAAAAAAGAACTGATGAATAGCATGAGGATGATTAATACAATCAGTACAATCAGATAAAGCTCTAGTCACTAACTGTGTATGCACATCTTTTGAAATATTTAGTAAATGTACAGGTGCACAAATCAGTCCAACATCATATTAAACAACACTTAATAATTGCTTCCAAGTCATTCCGAATTGCCTCCATATTGTTTTATTTATGCCAAAGGCAAGCTACAAAGCTAACTTGTAACACATGGCTGAATCAGAATTCGCTCTCTATACGCTGATCAAGGGCACTACTTGGTGTGTGTGACAAGTGATTGTACACCCTTGCACGCTAGCTTGTCATTTAATACTATTTGGCATTCAACCCATAAACCCAGAAGTTGATATTCCTAAGCTGAATAAGTGGAAATATAAAGAGAGACTTACAGGACGGTCCATCACCTCTTAACTTTTGGATACATCGTACATGGAAGAATTTAAAGCTACTTTCATCCCTGTTAATTACATTTGGTGTCATTACTAACTGATGGTCGCCATCTCCGCCAGGTTAGTTAGTTTCACCAGGTGTAGAAGGATATGTGTTGGTGGAGGGTTGGTTGCTTTTTTTCAGTACTTGGGTTAATCTTTTGGGATCTTTTTTTCTTTCACCAAAAAAAAAAAAAGTATTCCCAACAGTGTTTGACTGGTACTTTAGTTAGTAATCTAGTAAGGATTACCCAGTTTTAGGATCTATCCAATGACGGAAACATAAGCTTTTATTTTACGTCGGATAAGAGCGTCTGGATGTCAGCACGGCCTTTATGACTTCAGCACTCTGATATACTCCAACAAGACTACCTCTTTAGAATACCCAGAGAAACTCCTACTCTTATGTAGTATATTATTTATTTTCTGTAGTTTAATAGCAGAATAACATGAAGCTAACAGTTCCAGTTGTTTCATGATTAATGTGTGGAATCCCAGATTTAGTCATGGCAGGTCATCAAGACTGGTCTAATTCAAGAATATTCAGGAAACGGCTTTTTCACGATGTGTGTTGAATGTGAAACTGAAAACTCCCACCATGATGACCAACATATTAGGTAAAATTCCATAAAAAAAGTGGAAAAAAAAAAACCTTGAGACTCATATGAAGCTTCTGCACTTATAGGCACGTCAGTTTCGATTTTAAGACAGGCTTGAAAAAATCTGTTATCCGTTTAATCATTTTCTGAAAGTCTGGTGCCAAATCACATTTGAAAGGTTTCTACAGGAAAGAAACCTAAGAACCACAATACATTCTGTGTTCGCTAATCTTAATAAGCTTATCAATTATTTATTTTTATATTAATATCCCTGTGTGAGCAGCATTAACATTCCTCAGCTGTAGCTCATTATTCCACAGACATTCGTCAACAATTTATTTATTTTTGATTAATGATCAACATGTCTATCCATGTATAGTCACGTTCAGTGTTGTGGGCCTTCCATGAAACCAGTTAGTTTCTGTTATCATTTATGTACATTAACAGAGACGTTCCCTAAAACGGCAAAAGACGTACAGTAAAAGAGACGATCCCTTGCTCAGTTAAATTTTTTTTACTTTATGGTAATTTCTTACCATAATTAATAAACCCTTATCCTCCAATTCAGATTCACAATTTCAATAGTTCAAGGGGTATATATTCTTTTAATGTCTCTTTTATTGGGTCAAAAAAATAAAAGTATATAGCACTGGGGTCGCAAATTTGCTCATTCTGGTCCACATTCCTATTTGTGGGGATCAAACAGAACACTGAAAATACTTCAACAGCAGTGAGGGGAAATGGTAGTAAACATGTTCATCACAGCTTCTGTAGCAGAGTTTCTGTTGTAGCTCATTGCAGGCGCACGCATTTGTATACAATTGTTTACATAAAGGCAGCTCATCAAGGAAATGGGTGCATTTTCAAAAACTTTCACAAAAACTCTCTTGTCTGATTAGATTAATGATGGCATGACCTGTTAAAAAGCTGATGACAAAAGCGGAATGTTTGGATAGGGAAGTATATATGTATTCTTAAAACAGATGTTTTGTCTGGTCAGAGTCAGCGGCGCTAGACAAAAGTGTTAACTTGATGCGCTGCTGTGAAACAAGACACAACCGGTTCAGATTGATGAGCCTTATTTATAGCCATGAGCGGAACCATTCAGCATTTGCATTAAATGCTGACTGCTGTGACCATCCAGTCATGTTAGTTGCTGAATCAGACTTTTTGTAAGCAACAAATTTAATGTAGCTGGAAAAAGTAATCTTCATTGAATACCGCTGTTGTAGTTGAAGAAACATGGTACTCTTTCACTGATTGTGTGTGTGTGTGTGTGTGTGTGTGTGTGTGTGTGTGTGTGTGTGTGTGTGTGTGTGTGTGTGTGTGTG
>JAQMYJ010000023.1:24791989-24807208 GCA_030014305.1 Clarias laeviceps
GTGTGTGTGTGTGTGTGTGTGTGTGTGTGTGTGTGTGTGTGTGTGTGTGTGTGTGTGTGTGTGTGTGTGTGTTGTTTTTTCTCCCTATTAAACAGAATTCAGAATTGTTTACCCTCACATATGGAGCCCTGGTCACACAACTGTGTAAAGATTATGAGAATGATGAGGAAGTAAACAAGCAGCTCGATAAAATGTAAGTTTTATAGTGTGTTCTTCAATCCATCTTTCTCACTGTTTCTCTTTGTTCGTTCCATCGTTCTACATCTGGATTTGCCTTCGTCTTTACATCCAGAAGACATTTCACTTCTCATATTTGTATGGATTTACTAGAATGCAGTGATGTGTTTTTCTGTCATTTTTTACATGAGCATATAAAATGTACAGAGTCTGTGGGTTTGTTTAAGATATAACCTCATCCATATTGAGCTCTCTTTCTCTCTCTCTCTCTCTCTCTCTCTCTCTCTCTCTCTGTGGTTTGGTGGGGATGTGGGGTGTTAGTCTACCTCAGTGGGCGGTTAACAGGAAAAGTGTGAACTGTACAACTATAGTCCTTAGAGACCGCCACCTTCCCACTGCATGATGTAAAATGAATAGCCCAACTGTGTGGCTAAGGCCCTGTCCGTTCAAATATATGTCTCAATCCTGCAGTACACTGACAAATTCCACTACCTTGTTGAAAAGAATACCGTCTAGCAGAATGTTGAAAATGATTTATCACCATTGGTTATTTTTGTGATTTTTCTTTTTGGAGATCATGGAATCTATTTGAAAGATTTTGTTCTCAGGGGAAAAATATAAGTAACGAAATTGCTAGTCATCCGAGGTGGAGCCACTAATATACGAATGAATGAATGTATTCATACATCTGTTATTTATTCATCATAGAAGTAGTACCTAATATATTAATATCTTTAAGTAGCAGTAATTACAAAACAAAGTATTATTATTTTTAATTTTAGATCAAACTCTCAGTGTTTTACGTGTAAAAGATTAGATAGTGCTCATGAAGTATGAATAGTAACACATTAAAGTGATTTAAATCACAAAGGAACCAACTATACCAACTTGCACAAGTGTGTTTTTAATCTGGATATTACATATGTTATTGAGTTAGAGTTCCTAACTGTAAATCAATTCCAGAGTTTAGAGATGAACCAAATGGGTTATACTTCAGGAGATCGTCAGGTTACACCAGAGCTAAACCATTAAACAACATGAATCAGTGAAGGACCTAATAGCAGTAGTGTACACTGTAATGACTTATGATTTTTCTTTTATTGTTAAGGGAACAGGTAACTCTTATAGCTTTTAACCCCACAGATCGCTATGCATTGTTTCAGCTTCTGCACTGTTTAAGTAGACACAATTTGGTAACAATATTAAGAGAGCAGTTTCTTGAATAAGAATTATGAAAAAGTTATGAGGTGTTGGCTCTTATATATTCATGTTTAAACAATAATACAGATTCATTCTTTATTTCTCTTGTAAGGGGTTATAATATTGGAGTACGTCTCATTGAGGACTTCTTGGCTCGCTCCAGTGTCGGCAGGTGTCACGATTTCCGGGAAACCGCCGATGTCATTGCAAAGGTATCCGATTTCATCCAATCAGAGCTTGACTGCAGCACTTTCTCAAAATATTTTGAAGAGTATAAAGAACATCAGTACTAATAACCATGGAAATGTGTTGGGAAGCAAGTGAATGCAGTCTCCAGGAGCAGTCCGAGTGTTTATCCCTCGTGTCTATTGTTTATCATTTTCTGAGTTATGCATGAGGTGAAAAATCCTTGCTAGGCTACCGTAAATTCAACTTGTCTGCCAGTTGCAGTCTTGGAGACACTTGAAATGCCTCAGTTCTGCTCTCTTTGTTTTCTTTGTATGTGATGATGACCAGATGTACTTTTACTAGAACCTGTTGCGAAACATTGCACTACAAAACGTGCTCGTTCACACTTAAAGAGCGACTGTGTGTTCTCTCTCTTTCCTCCCTATTCTGTTCTGCTTTTGATTTCCACTGTGAGCCACATTGTCTGATGTTAATGTGATGTTTATTCAGACCAATTCTGGGCTCCTGATCAGAACCCTGACCATTTGAATCCTTTCACACTAATTCTGCTCCCTTGAGGAAATTTCAATAAGTGATGGTGGTTGGCTATACCCAAAAAAACTAATTAAGATTAAAAGACCTGTTGCCTCCGAGTGGCGCAGTGGTAAAGTGCTCACCCTATCATCCAGACATCACGAGTTTGATTCCCGGGTGATGCTGTAACCTCTCGCAGCTGGAGGTCTAGAGTAAACTTATTGGTTGAGCTCTCTCAGAGGGGAGGGATGAGAGGTACTTAGTGCTCCCACAATAATCACGGCTCTACAGCCAATCAGGGGCGTCTGTGACCTCACGCAAGCGGAAGGAGCGGATAGCGCTGTCCTCCGAGTGTGTTATGCTGCCCCTAACGGTGCGTGAGCGAGCAGTTCAAAAAGATGTGGTCAGCTGGCGTCACGTGGTTCGGAGGAAACACGTGATGGTCTTCGACCCTCCCGAGTGAGTGGTAGTAGTAGCCTTAATGTGGGAGCCCCCTAGTGACAGGGAGGAATTGGGGACGACTTAGGGAGAAAATCAGGGGAAAAAAAAAAAAAAGATTAAAAGATCTGTAAAATCATTTAACTGTCATACATGGGTCATATCACCGGTTATTTCTGTTTCTCATGGACAGGTAGCCTTTAAGATGTATTTGGGAATCACTCCTAGTGTGACGAACTGGAGCCCTGCCGGAGATGAGTTCTCCCTCATCCTTGAGAGCAATCCGCTGGTGGACTTTGTGGAGCTTCCAGACAACCATAGCACTCTAATTTACTCCAACTTACTGTGTGGTGTGCTCAGAGGCGCTCTGGAGATGGTAAAGATTTTTATTGTGAAAATCATTTGCTTTATTATTATTATTATTATTATAATGTCAAAACACTGAGGAAAATGTGGACACCATGTTTGAAAATCCTGATATTATTTATACAGCTGTTATTGCCCCATGGCTAAAATTTACATGAAGGACAAGTGATTTGCACTTGAATCATTTACTGTGATTGTCTAATGAGGTGCAATATTTTAATACACAAGTGTGTGATTTGGGATGAAAACAAAGTGAACTCTAAATCCTGTTATTTGTTCCGAAAACACAAAACTCCATAATCTCTCAATTAAGTTCTTCTGTGATCCTCCAACTGCTCTGTCATTTCCTTTTTTCCGCTACATAAAAACTCTCTCCATAATGAACACCAGTTGATTTAGTTTGTGGTTTCTTGACATTAATTAATGGCCAGCTCAGCTTTGGTTCAACAACAGGTTACAAAACACAGATTTCAAAGAAGACTGCACTTGTCGAATTGTTCCCCACTTACAGAGCAATGCTAGATAATTCATCACTCTACGCTAACATTACCTCACAGCCTACTGTGGATAAACTGCAGTATAAACTCTCCTTCTCTCTATTCAGTCAAGTAAGCAAAGAATAAAACAATTCAGAAGATATGGTTTTGGGAAAATATTCAGCAGGTGTTGGGTGATGCACGACACTTAGCAGACTGTTGTTTTCCAGCAACAGCCCATCAAGAAAATTTATTCATTTTATACCATAGACATGTTTCCTTATTTTTATTTTTAATTTGTAATTAAAGAATGACACAGCATATGTTTTTAATCTATTTGTAGTTAATTTAATATTGTGGAACTTCTAACATAAGTATGAAGTTCATATTATGATCTTCTAGTCCTTACCGCTTTCATTGGTGGCGATGCAGCAGGTTATCTCCACGTCTGTCACTTCTCAATGACGATTTAGTATAAATACTATATTCAGTTCATCACACAATCACTTTGTGATGAAAAGAACTGTGTGTGTGTGTGTGTGTGTGTGTGTGTGTGTGTGTGTGTGTGTGTGTGTGTGTGTGTGTGTGTGTGTGTGTGTCACGGGATTTATACCAACCCGCCGGACGTAACGACAATGAAGTAAGCACTCGAGAAGCATCTGCTAAGAGCACGGTGTGATCTTATAATAACTTTGCTAAGACTGGACATGGTGAGTGCATGATCTTGTGCGACGTAGGAAATTAGTGACAGCATAATAGATGGATTGAAAACTTGACAGAGACATGATGATTTTTTTTCAATTTTTACCCAATTTCTGCTACATTTATCAATATTTTATATCATAGTCTTCATTGATCGGGGCAGTAGGAATATTAAGGATGTGATTGATTGATTTAACAACTATTGGGCTGCTCTGTAAAAATGGGTTGTTAATTTAAAAAAACTAATACATTGAACATTGAAAAAATTGTAGACATGACACTCGAGTTTAAAGAAATGAATACAAAATTGTTGCATTCAGGTAATTCTTCATGTATTTGGGCCTTCATGTGTTTCACAGGTGCAAATGGCAGTGGATGTGCGTTTTGCTCAAGACACTCTAAGGGGAGATAATGTGACAGAAATCCGCATGAAGTTCATCAAGAGGATTGAGGAAAATCTTCCTGCAGGTGATGAATGAAGCGGCTAAGATGACGTGGATGAATAATATGAAACGCACTGGCTTATTGAATCCGAAAGACTTTGATATTAAGTTTGGTTCCAGCCAAACACCTACAGTTTAGCCAAACTTTGTCTGGCATTTAAGAAGAATATCAGTTTTTTTTTATTTTATTATTATTATTTGGCTCTATGGACCATCACAGTTTAAAAGAGGTATTTGGTTTGTGATTTAACTTACAAAAATCTCTTAAAGACCTCCTATAGACACTATTATTTGGTCCTTTTCCAAATTTTATTTGGAAAGATGGTTAAATTTTTAACTGATATAGTACTTTTCACGTTTGTCCCCAACTTAACGTTTAGTATAAAAACAAAAATTCCTTTATTCCAGAAATAATCTTACTTTACTCTTGCAGTCTGTATTTGCCGATTGGAAGATGCACAAGGAAAGATGTACATTTAAGTAGGCACAGATGTACAGTGCATTCCCTCAATAGTGATATCTTTATCTCCCTCTTGGCCTCATTGGAACGTTTTTCAGACTCTAGGAATTTGCATCTAATAGTTTGGCATAAAAGTATATTTAAAAGAAACAAAGCAACAGACATTAAATCAAATTAAGGCAATATATGTTTCTGCTACTTTCTTTTTTCACATTTTTTGAACACTTCCATTTTGTTATGGAAACTATGTGTGTCATTTTTTGAATTAATTTATGTATAGAGACCATGAGAATTAATAAATTCCAACTTCAATATGAATCTTGTCCTGGTGCTGTCCTTATTCTTAATGCGGTACTTGTGGCATTGTGTGTTATATTAAGCTGTCATTATGCTTATATATGCATTTATGTAGAATTCAGTCAACTTGATGTATTACATAGCCAGGCACTCTCATAATTCTTATCGCTAGCCAAAAACAAGTTTTATCATTCATCTAAAAGTAACATGTAGAGAATGAGGCCCATGTATTCTTAGAATAGAGCAGCAGTGTAGAACTTTCCAGTGAAACGTTGTGTGTTTTGTATAGAGTGCAGAATTGTGTTGTGGGAGTGGTCGAATAGTTATAGAGAATGGGAGCTGTGTGTAGAAGAACTAGAGAGCTTGTTGCTGGTCCTTCCACACATGTAATTAAGTGTTGTGCCCCTGTGCCTCTTCTGAGGTTATCAAGAGGAGGCCTTTATACATTGGGGGCTGTTTTACGTGCACAGCAGCTGAAGTTCAACAACAATGAGCTAATTTGTCACAGATGTTTATTCAAGCAACATGGAAGCAATCAACAGCTGCAAATTCACCGGTGTGTTTGTGCAGTTCAGGTGTGTTTGGCGAGTCTGTGTTTTAAGAGGGTGGCTTGTGGAGGGAGGGGAGGGTTGTGTCGACTGCTTTAGGGTGTGACTGCTTTAGGGAGGGTATGCCATTTACTGAAAGGAGCTTATTTCTTTAGTGGATTTTTTGGGGACTTGCTAATGGGTTTACGTCATTCAGTAGTCACCAGCAGAGTCTCATTTTCCAACCTTTCTCACCTCGTCAATCAGGAAAAAAAAGTCTTGTTTAGTGGCAAGGAAATACTGAAACCATCAGTTGTGCTATATTTTTCTTCCTCAAATGCCCATTCATCCGACATAGGTACTTTTTAAATCTGAACACTAGGATGAATTGTAAAATGGTAAAGTTGGAGTATAATAAGTGGTCTCCACCAAAGTAGAGGTTCTCAAGTTTTTCCTGATTGTTCCTGGAATTGGAACCAGCTGATCAATTCACTACCCATTTATTGTGGATAAATCACAGCAAAAATGATACTTTTGGTTTAGTTTCACAACAAAATAGGGGGAAAAAACACTGGCTAAGGGTCATATTTGGCTGAACATGCAGTGTTTGATTCACTTCCTGCATTTGGATCGATTTAGGGTCAAGTCACGCTAGAGTGTGTTTGGAAACAGACCAGACATTGTTTTGTTCCTCACGTGAGTACAGTTGCTCTGTTCTCACCTGCCTAAGCAAACTTCAACAAAGGGGAACACACAGCAGGGATTGTTTCAAATGGACTAAATTTACTTCCAGAAAGTACCCAGGTCTTGGCGGGAGGAGGAAAAAAAACCTGGACAATGTTTGGTTATGCAGGGCGTCTCAAAAAAAATTCCATATCATTAACAATTTTTTGTTTTGTTTTTCTTAAAAAGTGAGACTCATATTGTACATTTATTACATATAAAGTCTTTGTGTTTTTATTTAGATAATTATAGCTTACAGCTAATGAAAACGAAAACTCGATTATCTCAAAATATGGGTATTTCTTAAGATCAATCAAAAAAGAATTTACACTGAAAAATGTCCACCTTCTAAGAAGTACAGTGGAACCTCGGATTGCGAGTAACGCTGTTTGTGAGTGTCCCACAAGACAAGCAAAGATTTTTAATCAATTCTGACTTGGAAAATGTCGAGTCCTGAGTATCATGCATGCGCTTCTTGTTATGACGCCGAGCGTCACGTGATCACAACTGAGCCAATGTTTTTTCTCTCTCTTGCGCGCGCATCTCTTACTGGTGGAATCAACATCCGTGCACGTGTGTACTGGTTACTTTAACACTATGACTGTGTGCACGTAAAACATATTTTATTTTGTGTTTGTAAGCGTGTGTGTACAGCGCGCATGTACTGTTTCTTATAACACGTGTGTGCACGCGTGTAAAGCAAAAGAAAGTCTCATTAGAGATAAAGATCCATTTTCTCTCTCCCTCTCTGTTTCACCACCCCCTCTCGGCTCCACTCTCTGCTCTACACAGAAACACTGCTCTGTTGCGATTCTTTTCGAAGGTAAAGTGCAGGTTTATTTGTTTGTTTTACTTTACAGCAGTGATTCCGTTAGTATGCGCTCACGCGAGTGTCATTTGCGATGTTCCTTGCTAATTTTTCCGATAAAACAGTCTTTCTGTTAATCTGTGTGTGTTTGGTTGAAATTCAAATAAGAGAGGAGAAAGGTTTACTGTGTAAGATGAGAAGGGGGAGATGGGAGGGGCTGATTCCTCCTGTCCACTTACTTTAGATTCACATGAGCACACACACACAGTGCCTGCGCGCATAAACAGAAACACTTATCTGTCGGGATTTATTTTTCCTTTTTTTTTAAAGGTAAAGTGCAGGTTAATTTGTTTTATTTTTACTTTATATATTGTAGTAATTGTTTATGTATTTATTTTTTAGGGCTGTGGAACGAATAATTTGAGTTTCCATTATTTCTTATGGGAAAATTTGCTTTGCTGTGTTTTGGAATATGACTGCTACATCAATAATTAATGCATCAATGTGGCATGGCATGGAGGCGATCAGTCTGTAGCACTCCTAGGCTGTTACTGAAGACCAGGTTGCTTTGACAGCAGCTTTCAGCTTGTCTGTATTTTGGGGTCGGTTTTTCTCATGGTCCCCATAGATCCTTTATGGGGTTCAGGTCGGGCAAATTGCCTGGCTTAATCAAGCACAGTAATATCATGGTCAGCAAAACAGCAAAGTTTGGCACTGTAGGCAGGTTTTAAGTCCTGTTGGAAAAGGCACTTGGCATCTCATTAAAACTTGTCAGCAGACGGAAACATGGCGTGGTAGACGGCTGCGTTGACTTTGGACTTGATAAAACACAGTGGACCAACACCCAAAATCATTGCCAACTGTGGAAATTTCACACTGGACTTCAAGCAACTTAGATTCTGTGCCTCTCTATTCCTACTTCAGACTATGGGACAGGGTTGGCTTGATACTGGGAATATGACAGTTGTTTTCCATTTGTTTTCCATTTCCCGAAGACGTCTGTTCATACTGGCTCTTGATGCACTGACTCCAGCCTCACTCCACACATTGTGAAGCTCTCCCAAGTTTTTAATTGTGCTTTGCTTGACAATCCTCTTAAGGCTGCAGCCATCCCTGTTGTTTGGGCACCTTTTCCTTGGGCACCCTTTTAAGTAAATTTTCCATGAATATGCTTCAATACAGCACTCTGCAAAACAACCAGCCCTTGGCGATGAACTTCTGTGGCTTTTCCTTTTTGTGAAGGATGTTGCTCATCGTCTTATGTACAACTGTCAAGTCAGCAATCTTTCCCATGATTGTAGGGGCATATATTGTACTCTATTGTATATCTTGTAATCTACTGTAGACCACGAGATGTATGAAATAGTAATTTTGTAGACTCAAAATTAAATATTCTAATATTTTGAAACAGGATATTTTTTATTTCATGGGCTGTACAGTATACTATAATCATTGAAATTAAATCAAAAACTATTTGAAATGGGTAACTCGACATGTAATGAACCTAAAATACAGGTGTTGGACAATGAAATTGAAACACCTTGTTTTAGACCACAATAATTCATTAGTATGGTGTTGGGCCTCCATTTGCAGCCAATACAGCATCACTTTGTTTTGGGAATGACAGATACAAGTTCTGCACAGTGGCCAGAGGGATTTTAAGCCATTCTCACTGGCCAGGTCACCAGGTGACGCTGGTCGAGGAAAACGTTTCCTCACTCGCTCCTCCAAAACACCCAAAAGTGGCTCAATAACATTTAGATCTGGTGACTGTGCAGGCCATGAGAGAGGTTCTCTCCAGAACCAGTCTTGCTTTGTGTATTGGTGGATTATTCTCCTGATACACGGCACCGCCGTGATATTGCAGCCCAAACTATCACTGATCCACCCCCATGATTCACTCTGGGCATACAACAGTCTGGGTGTTATGCTTCTTTGGGGCTTCTCCACACTGTAATCCTCCCGGATGTGGGAAAGACAGTGAAGGTGGACTCATCAGAGAACAATACATGTTTCACACTGTCCACAGCTCAATATTTTCGCTGCTGGAACCATTGAAACTGACGTTTGGCATTGGCACGAGTGACTAAAGGTTTGGCTATAGCAGCTCGGCCATGTACATTGACCCTGTGGAGCTCCCGACGAACAGTTTTGGTGGGAACAGGAGAGTTGAGGTGCACATTTAATTCTGCACTGAGTTGGGCAGCTGTGGTTTTATGTTTTTTGGATACAATCCGGGTTAGCACCCGGACATCCCTTTCAGACAGCTTCCTCTTGCGTCCACAGTTACTCCTGCTGTATGTGGTCCGTCCTTCTTGGTGGTATGCGGACATTACCCTGGATACCGTGGCTCTTGATACATCACAAAGACTTGCTGTCTTGGTCACCAACAATTTGTCCTCATTTGAACTCAGGTATGTTACCCTTAATGTTGTGTGCATTGCAATATTTTAAGCAAAACTGCTATTACTCTGCTAATTAAACCTTCACACTTTGCTCTTACTGGTGGAATGTGCAATCAATGAAGATTGGCCACCAGGCTGGTCAAATTTAGCCATGAAACCTTCAACACTAAATTGGCCAGTGTTTCATTTTCATTGTCCAAGCCCTGTATATGAGAGATTCACTTTTTATACTAAATCTGTACATATGAGGATTGAAAATGACCAGGAGATGTTTCAGGGAGTCTGTAGACTCATATTCCTGTTCTGTGTTCATATGACTAGAACCAGATACAATCTTCTTTTGATGTGTTGTGCTTTAGACTGATTTGATGTGAACATCAAACATGTATACGCACATACAGTATGTACAGAAATCCACTCCATAATTCACAGCGGATTTGGCCTTCCGTATTCTGCGGATCATATGGTTGCAATTTTGTATTGTGTAAAGGCCTTGATAATTCTTATCTATCCTTTCACTTCTTTGCTTCCTTGTTCTGATGTAACCAGAAACAACTTTGTCACTCTGAACCTTTGTAATGAACATGTAATTTTTTTCAGCAGTAACATCTGGTCAGGGTAGTGGTGGATTCTGAGGATGCTGAGCCTGTATCATGAACACTGGGCATATGAGATGAGAGGCCGTTTGACACACACATGGGGACATTCCACCTACTGGCATGTTTTTTGATAGGAGGGGGTAGAGGAATCTCTTACAGTCTCAGCGAAAACTTGTCCAACTCTACACAATATACCGCACACAGGTTCCTGAATTCGGGATTATACCATTGATCCCGAGGTGACCATGCTACACACTCCTAAGTTCTAGTGTCCATCACAAATATGTGCAATCTGTGTGATAGATGCTTGATAGATGGGTTTTGGCCTATTTATTCATATGTGCTGTATATCAGGAAAATGGGGAATTCCTGAGTTTGCCTGGCCGAGTTTCTGTTGGCCCATGTAAAATTGGCATTGTGGCCTGTTTTTTGGTTGTTTCTCTTTGCATTACAAGAGATGAACAGAACACGAATTCAGCTTGAGAGTTAAATCCAGGAATATTTAATTTAACACACACATTGTGACTTCTTTGTAGACAGTACTTGCAAAACAAGTAGCAAATGTACCAGACCTGAAACAATGCACACCAAACTAGCTTAAGCTTCCAAAATGCTACCATGTGAATTTGATCGAAAACAAATGGAGAATGGCATGCTGAAACAATAAAGCTGTGTGGATGGCCTGATGCTGGCCCATGGTTACTGAATCCCCCTCATCCCGTATTTCTTTCTCTCTCAGTCTACCCTTTGGAACCACACTTTCAAGCTCTGCCAGGATAAATGTATTGGCACTATGAGGGATGGAGGGTGGAGATGAAGATGGTAAAGCTAAAAGAAAGGCTGTAAATGTTTCAGAAATACCTTATAGAGATAATAAAATGCTGTTTTTTAAAACCCTTTCTTTAAAAAAAAATACCTGCCCTGTCTATTAATACAGTTCTCTAGTGGCCAGTAGACTGTTTCTTTTCGTGATATTTACTTATACAGCATTTGACAGATTCCCTAAATCAAAGTGCCTTTTCACAATTACAACAATGTACATCGACTATGAGAATCAGATCATATCTATCATGATATCATTTGGTCCTCCTGCTTGACATTCTAGGGAATTGATTGTCTTATTCACTGTAAAAAATAAAAAAAAAATCTTTAACTTGTGCCAATAAGACACTTTCCATGTTAGCCTACATCCCTCCATTAATTCCCCCCCCCCCTAGTTTGCTCTTGCCAAGCCCTACTCACTTGCCATCCCTTTCCTATCCCATGATGGATACCAACAGGAAAGGATGAAGGCTAACAGGTGCTTCCTGTGAGACACATGATGCCAACCTCTGCATCTTCTTAAACTGCTGGTATAAACTGGTCATACTGTTTCCTCGCTCAGACTCTCTCTCTCTCTCTCTCATGTGCTCAATATCACAAAGCTGCACTTGATCAAGTTGTGGCACTGTTACAATTGTGCCACAATTCCAGCCAACCAAAGACTAGAGGACGGACGATTCCAGTCAATCAGAGACTGGAGGAAAGTATATTCTCCAGTCCTTTCCATTACTTCTGGTGTTTCATTTAACGGCTTGTACTGTATATGCTTTGTCATCACATGTCAGTTTATATCCTTATTATATTATTTTCATCAGCATGAGGTAAATTTCACAGTGTTTCTTAGGTAGTCTGAAATTAAATACATATCTTAAACTATAGAATGTATTGTTTTCAAATGTTAAAATATACTTCTAATATAATTCTGTATAGTTTTCGAACAGCTGGAATCAACACACTTGGTTCAATAAACTAATACAGTATTTCCAAGTTTTTTTTTTTTAACACAAAAACTATCCTGAATGGCACAAAAAGGAGTCATTGTTATTATTTTATCATTATTAATCATAGTTGCAGACTATAATAATCCAGTTCTCTTCTCAAGAGTGGCTTTAACAGGTGTTGGTGGAAAGACGGTTTCCCACAAACATTACAATATTACATTCTGTTTACTCAGTTGTTGGCACAAAAATAATACCATAATGTTTTCACTTGTCTTTGTAAATTTTCCTAATTATTATGATGAAAACTGAATGGAAGTTAATTATGTCTCTTTTTCTCAATGGTGAGTCTGTGAAAACAGTGCGAGGTCATTGTGAGCAGGGCAGCTTTTCTTTTTAGGAATCGGAGAAACCACATGTTGGTCAGACTGTTGTGGTTTGTGATCATCAAATTGAAATACAGAGAGTTCAAGGCTGTCTTTTATTTAGTCTGTGCCAGGATGGAATTGCCAATACAAGCATCCAGAACAGCAAACAATGCCAGGATCCATAAAATAGACAGCTGGCAGTGAATATATATATACAGTCATGTTCAAAAGTTAGTATTCCTCTTTTAATTAAATATGTTTTTATTATTATTATTGTTTGTATAATATATTTATTTAACCGAAATAAAACGTAGGCAATGTTAAGTACCAAATGAATCAATAGCTTGTAATAAATCCACCTTTAGCAGCAATAACTTTAAATAATCATTTCCTGTATGACTTAATCAGTCTCTCACTTTATTATAGGGGAATTTTGGTCCATTCTTCTTTACAACATTGCTTCAATTCATGGATGTTTTTAGGAATTCGCATATGCACTGTTCTCTCAAGGTTCTGCCACAGCATTTCAATTGGGTTGAGGTCTGGACTTTGATTACGCCATTCCAAAACCTTGATTCTTTTATTTTTTAGCCATTCTGATGAAGATTTACTTGTGTATTTCACATAATGACGGATTTTCGACCAACCTTTAGCTATTGGAGAGATGGCCTCACATTTGCCACTAGGAGTTCATGGTCGACTCCATGACTGCAAGGTGCCCAGGTCCTGTGGCTGCAAAACGAGCCCAAATAATCACCCTTCCACTGCAGGGCTTGACAGTGGTTATGAGGTGTTTCTGCTGGAATGCTGTTTGGTTTTCCCCAAACATGGCGCTGAGCATTAAGGCCGAACAACTCCGCTGTGGTCTCATCTGTTCTTAGGACATTATTCCAGAAGCCTTGTGCTTTGTTCAAATGCACTTTTGCAAACCTCAGTTGTGCTTCTATGGTCTTTTTAGACAGAAGAGGCTTTATCCTGGCAACCCTTCCAAACAAACCGTACTTGTTCAGTCTTCTAATTGTGCTGTCATGGCCTTTAACATTTCACATGCTCAGTGAGGCCTGTAGGGACTGATATGTAGTTCTTGTTTTTTTTTTATTTATTTATTTTATAACATTGTATTGTCTGACCTTGAGGGTGAATGTGCTATCTTGAATGCTTTCCAATTATAAGAGAATAATCTTTCTCACTGTGGAAATGGTTTTATAACCCTTTCCAGATTGATGTGCAGCACCAATTGCTTCTCTAATACCTTATGCTTACATCTTTCCCGCTTGGCATTGTGTTAACAAACACCAAAATGTTCCAGACCAGCAAACTGCCGAAACCTCTGCTTTTATTGAGGTCTGTATACCTACCGATGACCAATTAAACAAGGGATTAACAGCACCTGGCTGCAATTTATCCTAACATAAATAATGGCATGGTGAAAAAAGTTATAGCTTGTACAGTAGTTTGTCATTGGTTGTATTTGCCTATTACTAAGAACGTCTACGATCAGATGATTTTTATGTTTTTACACAAAAACTTATAGAATTAAAAGAGGAGGTACTAACTTTTTAAAATGACTGCATGTTGGATAGCTACAAATTAGCATGAGCATAGCTACTATTGGTCTAAAAGCATTTTTGTATTTAGGTCATGGTGAGAAAGTAAACCCAGGAGAGATCACCAAGATCAGAAGCTAAAAGAAGCTCAAAAGCCAACTCAAATGGCTGATGCTACTTACAGTAAGAGCTCTTTTTTAATGGTACCCAACTTAATCATGTGACCAATTTAATCATGTGACCAGCATGCTTGTATCTTTTTTTTTGTCAGCCTTACTCTTCCACTTTGCATTGTCTTGGCTGCTTGAATGACCAATGTAAGGTGCAAACTGGCAAGTTGTGATTGATTGACAACTTTTAAAAAGCAATCATTAAACCATGCACATATGTTCTTGACTTTTGTGGAACCAAGCACAACAGCACCAACAATGACTTTAATTAGATACTGTATGCACAAAATGCTATAACCCACAGAGGCTAGAGCTGGTTCCTTCCTAGTTGAGACTGTAGAATCAAGCAGTTTATCAGTGACAATCAAATATTTGGTGAAATACACATCATTATCAGTCATTAAAAATGCACACATGAAACGCAATAACAAGTGTAACAAACGTGGCTAAGATAGATTGCTTTCTCAAACACTAATTTTTCAAAATGCCAATGAAAAAAAAAAAAAAACTAAATGCATTAAGCAAACACAGTCCAGGCAAAGTACAGATGACATGAAAGGACAAACAGCAGAACAGTAAGTTTTCTGTAGTTTGACCAAAAAAAGCTGGCTATTGGCAAGTGCAGCTTTCTGTTTATCATCCTTGCTATTTAGAAGAGACAGCATGATTACCCACTTAAACCACAAATTATGCTTCCTATCCGTCTTTGCATGAATTCCTGTTTGTATGTTCAATGGTTCTATGTGTATGATGAGACTCTATAGTATTAGCCTCAATCATGATGGCTTCAAAAAAATAAAACTAAGTAGTGGATTGTTCGCCCTCATATTTAGTGTCACTAGTTGTCACTGTTTGGTTACACTGCTGTGGTGTATGCAGTGGATATGAGTACAGCGTCAGCCAAAACAAATGTATATTATATTAATTTAATATTAACAATAAATTATCATATATATATATATATATATATACACACACTACCGTTCAAAAGTTTTAGAACACTTGCAAATTTCTTTTTTTTTGTTTAGTGATTTATTTTCTACATTCTACA
>JAQMYJ010000023.1:24834608-24856584 GCA_030014305.1 Clarias laeviceps
GTTACCATGAAGTACTGTACATGGAATAAAGGTGTAAGATCGCATTTATAGAAGTAGATTACAACTGCACACTCATAAACGCATATAAAAAAAAAATTTACAGCACCATTTGTTGAATTCTGAGATGAAATAATAATTTTTTCAAGGTCGATTTTTTTTTTTTATGATATAAGAGCGTTTTCTATTTCAATTTCAAATTAGCTTGTCTTCTCTTCCCGTGGGCCGATTGGGATGAAACAAAGCCTACTGTACGTACATGCATGTTCTTAAAGAGTGTGAGGAGGCATGATGGCAGCCCCACCTCTGTGTGTGTATGGAGTTTGCATGTGTGTGTATGTGTGTGTGGAGTTTGCATGTTTTCCCCATTCTTAATGGGTTTCCTTCCGGAGGGCTTCCTCCTACAGTCCAAAAAACATGCATATTAGGCTAATTGGCATTCGATACTTACCCAGAGTCCAGGGTGTGCCCCTCCTAGTGCCCCGTGTCCCCTGGTATAGGCTCCAGGCTTCCTGCAACCCTGTACAGGGAAAGCGATAGGGAGAATGAGTAAGCGTGAGTAAAGAGTGTTAATTAAACTGACAGGAAAGTTAGGAAGTATTTCAAATAACACTGAGATAAATAATCATGAACTACCCCATTCTTGTTTTGGCAAAACAACATATTTTTTAACTGGATGGATGTATTGGTAGACGCTAAGGTTGATATAACTAATCAGCTATTTAACAACATTCAGGACCAGGGTTGTCATGTTGTTGTGTGATTTTTATTTATTATTTTCTACTTGGATTGCTGGTGATTTCACATCAGCCCCATCGGATCACATGACTTTGTCACATGCCCTGTTAATTATTCACACATGTCTTGTGTTTCTTTTCCTTAGCACTATTATTTAATTTTTTAGTTTAGTTACTTAGCTTCTGTTGTTGTGCTTGGTCTGTTGGCATGTGCAGTTTGTTGTTTGTTTCATGCCACATTGCTCTGGTTCTTGTTTCCCTCTGTTTACAATTCTTGATTTGATTTTGTTCATTTTGTTTGTCTTTTGTTCATTAATAAAACCTGCACTTGCATCCTGACACATCTCCAACTGTTATGCAGATTGCACTGATGCATTCACTGGAATTGTATTCTTTAACATACAGTACATTATAATCTGCACTGCCTGACCAAAAAAAAGGGTTGCTCACTTTAAGATTTAATTCAGTTACTTTTAGCTTTGATTACAGCACACAAATGTGGTTTTCAGTGTGTGTGTGTGTGTGTGTGTGTGTGTGTGTGTGTGTGTGTGTGAAAATGATTCTTCATGCTCCCAGAACCCATCTTCACAATCTGAGTCCTGGAATATGCCCATCCCAACTGGGAAGAAAAGCTCTGTTTAAGGGATAACCTGGTCATTTAGTACATTCAGGTCATCAGCTGACTTGATTTTATTGTCACATAACATTGCTGAGTCTAGATCTGAGCACCTGCAGCAACCCCACAGCATAATACTGCCTCCAGAGACTGGGCAATATGCATGATGGGTACAAAGCTTCATGTGTTTCACTTCTTACTCTCATCAGACCACATGACCCATTTCCAATGCTTTACAGCCCAATCTTTATGCTCCCCAGCAAATAAAAAAAAAAAAATTCAATCTTCTAACTTGCTGT
The DNA here is from genome assembly GCA_030014305.1 of Clarias laeviceps. NCBI lineage: Eukaryota > Metazoa > Chordata > Actinopteri > Siluriformes > Clariidae > Clarias > Clarias laeviceps. The sequence goes on from JAQMYJ010000023.1 coordinate 24,836,258, forward strand.
CAACTTTCTATTAATCATAGCTACAGATTTTACTGTTGATTTTTTTTACAAGCAACTTCACCAACTATTTAATTAATCTTCATTCATAACTTTTTTTTTCTGACCAGTTTAAAAGACTCTGAAATATATAAGTCTTGCACAACATTATGTGTTTTGTGAGATCTCGCAAAAGTTTTTCGAGATCTCACAATAAAGAGACATTTTTTATTTTGCTTTTACACCTCTTTAAGGACACTGTAGTTTGCTATAATTTCAGTGTAAAATATCTTGTTTACAGGATTGAGGTTTGTGGTAGGACAGTGATTAAAACTTTGGGCACCATATTTAAAGATTTAAAATTACAGTGGTTTAAATGGTGACAGAAAAATACACACAAATCTCTATGATCTAACACTGGGTTTTAGAAAATGGTTACATGCGTGCAGAAATATACCAGAATATAGCCGTAATTATCAATAATTGACAAAAGGGTCATTGATGTATTTTCTGCTCATTCTACAGAGATTATATAACCAAATATTGATTGGCAGTTCTACAAAAGCAGCGCTAAACACTGTGATTAAATCAAGCTATGCAGGCATCAGCCTTTTTGTGAGTTTTTTTGTTACTTTGTTTGCTTTTTTCTTTTTTTACATAAACCTGGGTTATGTCAGTATGAAACATGCTTTCTTTTCATTTTCTTTAACTCATTATAATTTGTGTGATCTGTGACAAGAAGAATTGCAATGTGCATAACTATCAATTTGTATATACGATATAAAGTATTAGTCCTTGTCTGTGAAAATCCGGACAGCTGTGGAATTCTGAAGTTCATATATTAAGATGAAAAAAGTTTTAAATACTTAATTCCCGTAATATTGCTGGAATTTTTCTGAGGACACCCTGTACTGATTTAAGAATTAAGATTTGGTCAGTAAATTAATGTAATTCATTTGCACAATTTACAGACAGTGAGACAATGTCTCTCTCTGTCTCTGTTTATGTCAGTACTAAAAAATGTAACTAAAAAATGCGCCTTGGGACGGTAAATTATTACTGTATTTACCCTACTTATACCAAATGAAAAACGTGCTTGAATGAATTACCGTACATATAGGAGTAACATCAGTTTTTTACATTCTATGAATGAGAGAAAAACCTTTTTCCCCAGTCAGATTCAACCAACATTTGTATTACTCACTCATTATATATACCGCTTTATCCTGTATTTCGGGTGGCGGCGGGGGGGCCTGGAGCCTATGCCAGGGCATAAGGTGGGGTACACCCTGGACAGGGTGCCAATCCATCGCAGGCTTCATTTGTATATCATTTCAAATTCAGTGGGATAACCACTGTAACCATCTGGTACAGTATATTCACAGTTTTTAGTTATTTATAGCACACACTTTTCTGTGAAAAGAACAGTATAGACCAAAACAAGTAGAAGGGTAGATTAAGGAAGTACAGTTATACTTACACACAAGACCCAAAAGACACATGGAGGTAAATATTAATTAGAGATGACATTTATTTGACATTTATCTGTCTGAATATTAGTAAGAGTGGGCTGTGCAAAAGAGTGATAAAATTAGTAAAAGCACAACAGTACAGCTGCCATTTGCATGTTGAGTACATCCATGTGGCCATGCAAGCCAGATTAATAGTTTATAATGTCTTAATGCTGAGTTAATGCTTATTGCCAAATGTACTACATGTAACCTAAAAATTAATAACATTATGGAATGGTTAAATAAGACAGTTAAAGTCTATGGAAAACCAGAAATATTACTAAAAAGGATGTGAACATGGGGAATAATCATTATTGCCAAACCCTGTTTGTTATGGGTCACAACCAGTGGTCAAGCAAAAACATGTACTGGATATTGAATGTTGGGAATCCAGCAATCAAAAATAAAAGTGAAGTGGTGATAGCTCCCGAATTGAATGCTTGAAGATGATAAATAGTTGACTTGCAGTATACTGTATATTCTGACATGCAGTTTATGTTGCAAGCTAACCAGATGGATTTGTCAGCACTGACTTTCCATTAAATGGCTACATATTATATTACATATTATAGTCTTATTACATATTTAATTAGCTTACTGAATTTTCATCCATCGTGTAGGCCAGTGACGATTACCATTTCATTTATTCCCATTTTATGATGATGGTGGGGGCACTGGTGGCTCTGTGGTAGGTGTTTCGCCTGCCAAGCGAAAGGCCTGGGTTCGATTCCCAGCCAGTGCCCAAACCACAGCCACTGGATACTGTGCCGGTCCCAAGCCTGGGTAAAATGGGAGGATTGCGTCAGGAAGGGCATCTGGCATAAAACCTGTGCCAAGCTTGTATGTGCGGACCAGGTCCGCTATGGCGACCCCTTGCCAGGGGCAGCTGAAAGACCAACAACAACATTTTATGATGATGGTAGGACCTCTGGTCAACAATCACACACATTCACACACTGCGGACAATTGGGAACGCCTATTAGCCTAATCTGCATGTCTTTGGACTGTGGGAGAAAATCAGAATACCTGGAGGAAACCCATCAAGTATGAGGAGAACATGCAAACTCCATGCACACAGACCCTGAGGCAGGAACCCGGACCCTGGAGGTACTAGAGGACAGTGCTAACCGCTAATCCATTGTGCCACCTTATTGAATTGTTATGTTGTACAATATATACCTTTATTTATTTATTTTTTCCAGAACGGCACTGGATTACACCTACCATCATCCCCTGCATGTCACATGTCCCTGATAAAATTTCACCTAAGTGAAGTTTCTTGTTTGGCATACTATTTAATTTCTGCTTTTCTGTACCACTGTGTGTTGCTTTTGTTGTTCATGGGTAATGGTGTTTACTTTGTGTTTCCTAGTTCATGTCCAAAATTCATGTTAATGCATTTCTCTTGATATTTTTTGTTTATGTGTTTTGTTTATTTATGTTCACTAAATTCTGCAATTCCATCCACTTTCACATGCAATTCCTGACAGAATGCAAGTCCTATTTATGGATGCAGCAGAATGGTGAATAACTGGGTGAAGATGCTTCTGTGGGTTGACAAGGAACTGTGCTTAGAGAACCAGAGGTACTCAATCAACTGTAAGCTCAGTTGGAGCAACCCATGGTCATCGGCTAAAGTGGGTGTGTAGCACAGCCAAAAGCAGGCCAATGGGACAGTCTCCCCAGTGAAAAGCCGTCCAGTGGGACAGTCTCCCCAGTGAAAAGCCGTCCAGTGGGACAGTCTCTCCAGTGAAAAGCCGTCCAGTGGGACAGTCTCTCCAGTGAAAAGCCGTCCAGTGGGACAGTCTCCCCAGTGAAAAGCCGTCCAGTGGGACAGTCTCTCCAGTGAAAAGCAGACCAATGGGACAGACTCCCCAGTGAAAAGCAGGCCAATGGGACAGTCTCCCCAGTGAAAAGCAGGCCAATGGGACAGTCTCCCCAGTGAAAAGCAGGCCAATGGGACAGTCTCCCCAGTGATGTCAAAGCCCCTAAACACGTTTCACATGAATGTAGTTAATGTCTTTTTTAGTGCACTATTCCTGTGTCTTGCAACTGTTGTTGTTTTTAGGTAATAGCATTTACTTTATGCATCCTATTTTATGTCTCTAGCTCATTTTCCTGCTGCTGCTCTTGATATTGTTTGGTTTTGGTCATGTCTTACTGAATTAAAAAGATCTGTACTTGCATATGCCTTTGCCAGCAATTCCTGACAGTCACGAACAATCATTTAGCCAAAGAAGCAGATGTTTTACAAGCATGCTGAAATCATCTACTCTTAATCCGTCAACATGAACTTCAGGTATTTGCTTTGAGTTCCTTTACTACCCTGGTGCTTTATGCTATGTGCATCTGCAGCAGTTTACTTAGGGGCAAAGAGGCAGTCATAAAGATAAGTAATATAATAGAACCATGGTATGCTTCATCTGAAGTTTATATTTTTTAATCACAGAGCCAAAAGAATAGCTTTGAAAACGGTGGAAATCCATATAACCCTCTTATAAAATCTATTAGATATTATCCGGCAAAAGGGGGAATGTTCTCTTTAAAAAGGAAAACAGAACATTCCAGAAAGCATCATTCATAAGTTAGCCTGATGATGTAAGTTGAGATTAATCACAATCCAGAGTTTTCCATTCCATTATAATGCAGACATAATACACATATATAACAAAATTTGTACTAAATATCATATGGTGCCTCAGACTTTGGTACAGTACTGTGCACACACACACAAAGAGTATTTCTCATAAATTATGGCATAAAACTAATTAACATTAACAGAAGACTTCAAGAAGAGTATGGTGGTGAGACTCTTTGAATCACTACATCTCAATGATGAAATGTTCTTAAGAAGGCAATATTTCCAAGAGTGATGATCCTTCACTGCACTCCTTCCCAGAAAAAATCAGCAAGTGGAACTGAGCCTTAAAAAAATCAATTAATATAATATATTAGATATTAGATAATTTGTCACCAACTTGTGAAAGAGAAGCATCTGTCTGTGGGAATTGTACACACAATCTTTCACCAACACCACTTGCACATTACAGGAACTTGGCTGGGAGTTATTGCCACATTGCCCGTACAGTCCTGACCTTGCTACAAGCCATTTCCACATGTTTGGGTCATTAAAGGAATTCCTGGTAGGCCAGCATTTTAGATATGAACCAGGCAGTCCAATCAGGGCTACAGGATAAAGAAAACCTTCTACCCTGACAGGAGATTATATAGAAAAATAAAGGTAGTTTTTACCTTTAGAACTCTGTACTGTTGAACATAATAAATGTATATATTTATATATAGTATATATTGTATATACATATAATATGCATTGTGCCATATGTATGCACCATTACTGTACATTTGCCTGTGTTTGATATCTGTAAATCCAGTAAAACACTTTTGCTGGTTCCAAGTTTTTTTAATTTTCCATAGTCATGAAATCTTGTTTTACTGCTTTAGAGAAAGAAATCTGTACTTTATTAACCAAATGCACATTAGCATTCATTTTGGAATAATTTAATAGTGACATTTCTCCCCTGAAGCCTCTTGTTTGGGCCTTTTTCTTATTCTATCCCTATTCAGAATGATTTCCCCAAATTGTCTCAAAGCTCTCTTGGGGCAGGAAACAGGAAACAGAGGTCAGGAGTGCAGCATTACAGTCTGGCTCAGAGTGTTATGCTTAGCGACACTTGGCAGGACTTTTAGTGCGGCTGTTAATGCGTCTCTTCCTCTCGGTGTTTGTCTTCTCACAGACAGGCAGAGTATTTTTCATGGAGAGACATCATGAGATGTGGACTGATAAGTCGGTGAGATTGTGCACATAAAGCAGTCTCCTACCAGAGACAGGTCAAAACATTCACTTTCATCCCAATACAAATAAAATCCCATAATTAAATATTTCAATAGGAAGAATAAAGTTTTAAATTAAAGAAAAAACATTACATTAAGTTTCCTTTAATCATCATTAAGTAACATTACTGTATTACAGTAATTACAAAACATTTACTTGTGATCAAGTACAGTATATTATGTTGTAATAAACAATACTGTAAGTAGCATTTATGATTTTATGTGTTTGTTTTTTTTGTATGTTTGTTTTAATATACCAAATTGGCATTAACCACTATTCATACTATGTTTGGTTAAAAAACACATTTCAGTAGGTACAAAAAAGTTTAGGAAGTTATTAACGTCAAACTGTAAAACAAACTGCTAAAATACTTTGAGTTTTAAGGGCTACCTGATGCATAATTAATTACATATATCCATTTGAATCAAAGCAATTCTACACCTGCCATTGCTTTACGATGATGGCAGGAATCCAGAGTTAAAGAAAACTAGAGCTACAACTAGAATCTAAATTAATGTAGCATAATGTGGCATGAAATTTCAAAGATAAAATTTTCACTACATGATCAAATGAACAATACTAGAGGCCTACCAAAAATTAGATAGATTGAAACATAAGTAATCATATCTTTGCAAGATAACTAACATACACCTTTCCTTTCTATACAAACTTTGCTATGTTAATTTTATAGAGAAGAGATAAAATTTACTGGAGGATATGACTGGAATGTAAAAAGGTATAAGATTATTGTGGTATTTAGCTATTTTTTTAACCTTCTTTTTAGAATTTTCTAAAAAGAACTTTTTTATGTTGCTCGCAGTCACATACTGTAGGTGAAAGCTTCAGTTCAACAGGTGATTTTGTTTAGTTTGATTAGTCCTGTTGTTTAAGCTCTAGGTTTTCATGGCTTAGTTTTTCTTGCATCTATTCAGTTGCTTTTGATTTATCTCGGTCTTGTTCCCAAGTGGTATCCTGTTCATGTTCATGTTTACATTTAAGTTTTCTTTCCTGTTTGTGTTTACTTTGTTTCCTATTTTATGCTCATTAAAGTCTACATCTGCGCTTACACCGTGCCTCACCCACCTTGTTACCTGGCAATATCATATTGTCTCTGAGAACTAAATAAAAAATTGCAATCCAATCTATAAAACATTGTTATCACAAATGCGCTTCTCTAAAGTAATTTGTGTGTTTACACAAGAAGTTATATGGTCTATGCTGAAAATTACTACAGCTGTTTTTTGTGTTTTTTTTCATGCTGGGTTTTATTTAGTGAATTCCTTTGTTTTTTCTCACACGACTCTGGCTTGAGTTAAGAGAACAAAACAGGCTAAAAAAGACTAGTTTGCAGTTGACAGTTTAATGTTTGTCTTGTTCTAAAAACATGTTGGTATTTCTCATAGGTTTTTTTTCCCCATCTGAATGTCTTGCAGAGATTTGGAGAGCGAGGGGATTTAAAGCAAGGCAAAGCGAACATGCAAAAATGCTGAAACTTTACGACTGATGGTGTTTGTTTTTCTACACTAATTTGCATTCCTTTGGCTGTTTTGAGCCTCAATCTCATAACAATTCTGAATCCTGCTCCATTTATGTTACAGCATTTTAATTTGGAAGATCCATCTTTCAAAACTGATTTCATTCACCTATGAACATTTGCTTATATCTTTAAACAAAATGTGTTTATAAAAAGCCTCAAAGTCCTCTTTATGTTAAACCCTGATATGTTGAAGGATGATAATTGGATAGTGATTATAGGACACAACAGCAGTCTGAGAAATTTTAAAACAAATATGCATAATGCTATGAAATATCCATAAACTTTCCTGTGTATTTTTTATTAAAATTTAGGACTTCATCATTGAGTTAATACAAAAGCATTTCTGATGTTCAAACATCAGTAATGCACCAAAAATGCAGTAATGCACAATAAAATACTTTTGTATGGCAGAAAGGAAAGCAGCACAAAAAAATGAAATAGAACCTGTTGGATTTTGCATTCAAAGAGGAAGCAAGTGCAACAGCCAAAGTCCTGTGAAGAACTGTGGGTGGTTCTGCAAGATGTTCAGTAAAACCCATTCACACGGGATTAGTATTATCTGGGCACCTCGTGTGATTTAGAAATTACCCACCCCACGTCTGAATTTCGTGTGGCCAATTCGCATGGGATAAGCAAAGCGTGCACTGATCTTCTTGATATGAAAGTCAAGGCTTTGAATAACATCTCACATAATTGTTCACAATTTTGGATAGGCTATTGTTTGGATCATATATCATATATGTCTTTATATCAATATACAGTAGGTCTAGTTGTATGATATAAACAGAAGTGTTCTTTACCACATGTTACTATACAGTACATGTCATCCATCTAATCATTCTTTTTGCTTATTTTCTTCTGATGGTTTTCAGCTTTCCCTTTCTGCACAGTGTATTGTTGTATGGTGTATAGCGATATGACCCAGCAGCCAAAATACCTTCAAAGCACTCCAACGCAGCCTCCATTCTTCGCGGAAGATAGATAAAAAGGCGCACAGGAAACAAAAACTTTGAAAAAATTACATAGGACCCCGCCAAATCCTGGCCAAATTACAGACATGCTGATTTGCACAACACTAATATTATCACAGGACCTCTGTGTTCGTTGAAATATGGTAGGTCATAATGGGTAATTTTTACTTTACACATTACAGAAATGGCTGATTCTCATGAGATTAAGATGACAGATGACCAATTATTACAAATGACTAGAGGTCCCAAGACCATACTCATGCCATACAAATAGGGCTTTAGTGGTTTTAAAACCTTCAAAATTGTACCTGAGACTAAAGGTTCCTCAAAGCATTGTCACACCAAATACTGACTTTGTTTTATTCATTACTGTTTACTTTGCTTTATAGTTTTTTTCATATAGGTTTTTATAGGCATTTATTTGCATGTACCTAAGACTTTTGCACAGTACATATTCAGTGTGTGCCTAGCACAAACTTGCCAAACGCTGGCACTGTGCTAGTAACAAGTGTACAACAAAATCCTTAGTGCTGAATTCTCACCTACTCGAAACCATCTGGACAACACTGTTCACGTTTACGTGTTAATTCACCACCAAGGAATTGGTGTCTATATACTGAAGTTTGCAACTTGGCAAATGTTTTGTTTTGAGATGTTGGTGGAAAGGGCACTGTGCATTAGAAATTAGAGCCTAGAACATGCAATAATCATAAAAAAAAATTATGACTTATCAATGAGTGTAGATGTAAAGGGCGAGACACAGGATGAGTGAGAGTATAGAGGGTGTTTTTTTACTGATAATGGGAAATAATGTCCACTGAGCAAATCCATTAGATGAAGGTTTTTCTAAAAAATAAGGGTTGTTTAATGAGACTTTAAATTACAAATTGTTCAGCATTGTATATTAATGTGGATTATCACTCTATTGTGCTCAGTGGACAAAAAGTGGAAGGTATGGAACATTCCTATTTTAGAAGAGATTCTATAGTGATCCTCTCAGCTCCCTTATGATTACAACATTCCAAGCAAAGTTAGTCGTTGAGAGAGCTGCATTACATCATACTGTTGACTTTTATTTGTTAGTTTTATGAGACTGAGGCAAATAAAAATACAAGGGTTTCTTTCCATTGTAAATCATTATAAAATTATTTCGGCCTTTACAACAAGTTTGACTCGCCATATATTTTTATGTTGAATATGTCTTACAAATATGTAACATTATGCTTTTAGGTACTGTATGTTTCCCTCTTTTTATGACATCTTTTTCCTATAAAGAGGTTGGGTGTACTGGGTGCAGGGGCCATGTCTAGACCTTTGCATAGGCATAAAAGTCAAATAGTATAAATCACTGTGAGTTACACTTTGTTAAACAGACTGTAGTTCAAGTGAAATTGTTGTCATTGTTGGTGGCTGGGAACTGAATGTCTCCAGATTTTATAAAAATAATGTACTTGAGAACCAGACTAACACGGTTCCTTCTGCAAACATTCTTTCCAAAGCAGTCTCCTACTCCTTTTGCCTCCTAGTGCCCCCAGCCACATCATCACTTGTAGTGTTTGGCTGCTTGGATTCAGAATTTTAATCCAACACACCTTTACACTGCAGGCTCAACAGAGATCTTGTTCACATAATATTTCATATACTGTTCTGCATATACTAATTATATACTTTTCTACATACTGTATAGATATTGCTATAGCTTTAAATGATTTGAACTTTAAATTTAAAAAGCTATATTATTTACCATTCGGTCATCCAACAGTAAGTGCATGAGATGAATAAACTGCTTCATTTTGCCATAGGAATAGAATCAATCAATCAATCAAAAAAAAAAACTAAAAAACAATCGAGCACATATTGTGTTCCTCGTCTGCAGTCTTCTATGGTATTCATTTTCCCCCTGCTTTTTATGATCAGAGTCATAGTGTCAAAAAGTGTATTTTGATGGTTCTTTGGCAGCAGTAATCCTTTCGAAATTTCATCACATGCTTAGGTATCCCTGTAAAGACATTCCTTATCCTCATATGTTCCAACTTTAACAGAGTGTACATTTCACACCTTCTTTTTAGAATTGCTTATAAGGAAAAGCTCACACCACAAAAAAAAAAATATTTTAGCATGAAACGACGGAATGTCCTATTGTGTATTGGTCAGTAAGTTTCTTTTTGTCCTGATTGTCACCTGGTTCAGCTTTTAGAAGCAAACACGGTTTATATCAATTGTCAGGTCTATAGCGTATACGACGGTAGACCCTACTGTACCTCTTGGCTACATACAAACAAATTGTTTTGCCTAATTACTCTCAATTGCATCTTTGCCAGTTTATGCCTGTTTGCTGATTGCCTGTATGCCAGTTGATGTACCTGGGTTTCATTTGTGAGTTTTTTTTTTTTTTTTTTTTATCTCTTGCATGCATCAGCATCACCATATCATCTTCTGACAGTAATATTCATAATAAATCCTGATGCCTAGAAAAAAATACTGAGACTCTCACTCACGGACACAACTCATCAGCTATACTGCTTTATCCTGTATACAGCGTCGCAGGGAGCCTTGAAGCTATCCCAGGAGACTTAGGGCATGAGGCTGGGTACACCCTGGACAGGGTGCCAATCCACTGCTGGGAGGACACACATACATACATGCTACGGACAATTTGGGAACTTTGAACTGTGGGAGGAAACTGGAGTAGCTGAAGGAAATCCATGAAGCACAAGGAGAACATGCAAACTCCATGGACATGGTGGGAATCGAATCTGCAATCTGGAGGTTGCTGAAGTGTAGATAATGTACTGTATCAAAAGGCATTTAGCCAAAAATGTACACAGGTGAAAGTTTAAAAAGGAAATGTTTAATTTATGCAGTTTAATAACATTTTTGTGTGAAAAGTAACTTTAACATTCATGTTATGTTATGCCCTGTCATTTGACAATCGATTAAAAAAATTTATTTCATGACTTGTATGGAGTTAACAAGGACAACACATTTTTTGCAAGCTTATACATACTCTACCGTAATGAGAAATTTTACTGAGATAAGGCCATTCTCAGGTTCTACACTGCAGTCTAGTGATTTATCGATATTCTCACAAAGATAGTTCTGCTACTACCTGCATTGTGCAATAAAAAAATGATAGATTTGGCTTTGTATGCACACAATAAGGCAGAGATTAGAATTTTAGTGCTTTAACACATTTATATAATTGATTAATCCTTAAAGAAGTATAAATCCTATGCAGCATTAGAGCCCTCTAGGAAATGGAACTGTAAATCCTTTCCCTATTGTATCATTATTTTCAACTGCAATTAATTTTGTTGTAAGGTTTAGAGGTAATGCAGATGTCCTTAAGAAATGAATTTTATTACATTAGGTATGTTCCCCCGTTTTTTAACATCAAAAGCATTTTTTTTTCAAACGTGCGGTTCCATAATTATACCATGTAATTATACAGTAATTACTACAAGTGTGTGGTCTACTATGAATTGGTCATATGGTCTTAGTTAAATTAGTCACTTTCAATTGTTTAACAGATCATGAAAATATTTTTAAATTCATACCACCACCCTCTCTAAAAATAAATGCACTGGAAATATCATTCAGTGCTTTTTTTGGAAGTGCAAAGTGAGCTACTGTTTCCATATTTTGGAAATCTCAGTTGTGTGACAGCTACAGTCTTCACTGAAATTCCATAGAGAGCCGTGAAAATTATTTATTGGGATGCATTTTATACATCATCAGTGAAAGGAAGAAGATATCTACTTTGATGAAGTGTTCAGGAACCAGGAGCTTAGTAAAGCCATGTTTCGAAATATGAACTCTTAGAAAAAGAAAATATGCTAAACAACATACTGTGGCAAATTTCAATCCCTACAAAGCTGTGCACTTTACCAGTAAAAGACCATCATCATCCATGATTTAATGCATACAAACTTTACCTGTATATTTTTTTGAATGACAGTTTATTATGTATTGTGTAGGGTCTCAGCATGGAGATATACTGTAAAGTTGACTAATGGTTCATTATGCATGGCATGTGTTTTTCAGTTAAATTATTTATTTAAATACATTGACCATTTTGCATAAATGTGCAGCCTCATCATCTTCCAGATAAATACCTCAAACATTATGAAACAAATAAAAAGCTAATAGCAATTGCCACTTTGTATTTAGCAAAATTATATAATTCTCAGTCGGCTAAGGCTCTGGGTTGGTGGATCTGAGGATCCGTGTTCAAGCCACGACATCGGTGTTGCCGCACCCTATACTACCCAGCCACTGCCTGCAGTCCCAAGCCTGGATAAAATTGGAGAATTGTGTCAGGAAGGGCATCTGGCATAAAAACCTGTTTGTTGTTGTTGTGCGTGTTGTGTTCCCCTCAACGGGAGAACCCCAAAGACTAACAGCGGCATTAATTTCTAAGTTACTCCAGACTATTAACTACTAAGAGAGGAGTGAATCTTGGTCAGGATTGGAGATACAGTATATAGTAATAATATATCCGTCATTCTTGAAAGCTGGAACAAAACGTCTACCATGTCCAGTTGTGCTTTTCTGCAAAATTCAGAAATAATTAATTTTGTTTATGGTCAATTTCATAAGCTGAATCAACTCAGCATACCAAAATAGCTTTTACAATCCTACTTGAAATGTTAATTTGATTTGATAAAGTCAAAAAGTGCTTGTCCAGGGTCCACATTTTCAAATAGCTAAAAACCTAATTAAAATATGTGAAAAATCACTTATTTTTTAAAATAAGTAAATGTTAATTAATTAATAGCTGTTAATTAAATTGAAATTAATTCATGAAACATTTTTAATTCTCATTTTTAATTTTACAAAATTTGCATCCTAAGTTTCTCTCAACACAACAAAATAACTAAAGTCAGGCAATCTTGTGAACTACCAAAACTCCAAGGACCCCTTCATGGCTTGTCTTATAACTTGTTCAACTGCTCAGGTTCAAGTTTTATAATTTTTTAAAGATTTTAAAGATTTGACATTGATACTGCTGTGGTCACAACCATAACATGTCAACACCGTATTAAATTATACACCGTCTTAAATTACATTAAAATATATTGGGGTAATTTATGAATAATTATAATTAATTTTAAGCACATTAAATATGCATCTAGCAAATAAACTGGCTCCCGCATACATTTTATAAGTTATCTAGGATAACATGGAATTTTGGAAACACTGTCATACATCATCACCATCAGGAAATTCATGTGACAGTGGTAACTTATTGTTTGACAGTGTTGACAAATACATCCAAAATAGGTTTTACTGTATTTCACTACGTATGTGTTAATTTTTTTATTCATAATAATTTATTGTTTTGCTTAAAGCATGATTCATTGCTTTAAAAGGAAGGGTACACACATACTGTACCCGCACATTCACACACTAGGCAATTTGGGAATGCCAAATAGCCTAAACTGCATGTCTGTGGACTGTGGGAAGAAACTGGAGTACCCAGAGGAAACCCACTAAGCATGAGGAGAACATGCAAACTCCATGCACACAGACAAAGTGCTAACCACTAACCCATCATGCCGCCTAAATCACAATTCAGTTGTTTTAAAAATATGAAAGCTGGACTCGAAAAGAAATCAATGCTAAAACTTGTTTACACAAAAAATATTTTGAAGATGTGAAAACTGATTGTAAAGTGTCAAATGTCTCAGGAATATTTCCAAGAAAATTTAATGGCATTGTATCTGTAAAATCCTTTGAAATCTTTCATAGTTTACTTCTCTTATAACTTACTAGAGGTTACCCGCTGTTCCTCTGACGTACATGAGGCTTACCTGCGCCTAAGCATTAATCCTGATGCCTGCAAGCTACCATAATCTGCAAATGGAGTGTGCGATCAACTTGCTGCCACTCCTCACGCTGCTCCAATTTTTCAGAAGCCCTTACTTTATGCCTTGTAGTATGCACCTGCCGCTGTAGACACTGTGCACTCTAATCCGGGGTTTCAATAGCCCTGAGCTCAGCCTGACGTACCCATTTTCACTGCCTACTTTTTCATTCAGTGAGACCTAATGAGGAATGCCTGTGACACGAGCACGGTGTGACGTAAAAGTTGATTACGGTGCCAACCTTAACAGTTGGTACAGTATGCCTGTGACAGGCCCATAGCATGACATCAGAGTTGCAAACAGGTTGCCCACTGCCCAAACAAGCAGAATTTCTGTTCTATATATAGATAGAAGATGTCAACACCATCAGATGTGTGTCAAAAACGTCAGGTAGGAATTTTTGGTGTTTATGGTGTTTTTTTTGTTTGTTTGTTTGTTCTTTAATGGTGTAAAAAGCAAGAATGGATTTTATTTGTAATAATACAAGCCAGTTTTTATCCTAATTAAATGCTACTAAAAGGTGCCGCATTGAATTTTGAAATAATTATATGACAGTTACAAAAAAAATTACTTATATGTTTTTAAGGAAATAAATATAATTTAAACCCAGCTTTTAATGTCTGACGGTGTTGACAAAAATTCTCTAATGCACTGAAAAGTTTGTCATTTGCACAAAAATGTTGCAACTGGGCGGTTGTTTCAAAACAGGGTTTAATAACCCACACCTCACTGTTTAGAAATATATCTTTAGAAATAATCAAGTTTTGTTTTTTCAAATTAAAAACATGTTTTGTTCCAGTTCTCACAAATGGCTAATATATTATAATAATGACCAATGAGATTTATTTACTCAATTATTAAATCTAGCTGCACATTTTCCCCTCTTTGTTTCCAGAATAGTTTTAGTTTTTAACTTATTGTATATTAGAGATGCTTCTAATTAAATACTGTACTGCACTTATTCACAGCAATAGTTACACATTAATGATGCTTAAATCTAAGTACGTGAGAGACATGTTTTGACAGATCATCTTTGTTGGACTTTGTTGTCCCTGCTTTAGGTAAGCTGTTCTTGGCTTGTGGTCATAGGGAACACACACAGAGAATAGCAGGAGGTGATACCCCATTTAGGTGTCTGCCAGTTTTTTGACACAATGTGATATCAAGCACTAGGAAGGGGAAATACAGATGCAAAAGGGCAGTCAGTTCAAAGAGAACCAGTCCATCTGTGTAAATATCACCTCGTTAGGAAGACTAATTAATTACGCACTCGGCAAGAATTTGGCTTGTCCTACCTGAACAACTTGAACTTCCTGTAGAGTGAAATCTACACGGCCTAGCTATAGCCTCTGACTTCAATGTTCATAAATCTCTTAAAGTGCTGCCTTCTCACAACGATTACTAGGCACGTCCCTCCAAGAATAAAAATCTGCTTGCAATTTGTTGTTTCATCAACATCCTGTCAAGTAAGAACTTTCATCTTTTTATCCTCTGCCTCAAAATTTGAGAAAGAAAGGTTCGTTATTTTTCTTCTTCTTCAGGAATGAATGCAATGCTTCCCAAGAATCCTATCTTGTTAACTTGGTGGTAGGATGAAAGGTTCATTCTGACTGTAGATCTTAAATCTGATTACATGGCCTTAACATGACCACATGGACAGTGGCAGAAGATTTTTCTTATTTGAACTTTATGGGAAATTATAAAAGATGAGTACTGCTCTTGTCTAGTAAGGATTTACTGGGGATACAGATTAATATTTTTCATACTCAAGGAAGAATAAAGGGCACTTTTGTTTAATTTTTATTTGTAAAAAAGGACTAGTAGTGATATTTTTCCTGTTTTGTAATGTCCTTTCAATTTATAATGTTGGATATACAGATGCTCGTCAATAAATTATCATCGAAAAGTTGATTTATTTATATTAGTAATTCAATTTAAAAAGCGAAACACTATATACTGTAGTATATAGATTCATTACACACAGACTGATATATTTCCAGTGTTTATTTCAGTATCTTAGTAAATTAGAATATTACTTAAGACCAATTAAAAAAATTCTAACACAGAAATGTTGCACGACTGAAAAGTATGAACATGTACAGCAATACTTGGTCGGGGCTCCCTTTGCATGAATTACTTCAGCAATGCGACCAAAATAACTGTAGTGTTGCTCAGAGGGCCAAAGTCGCCTTTTCAGATAAAAGTAAATTTTACATTTCATTTGAAAATCAAGGTCTCAGAGTCTGGAGGAAGCGAAGAGAGGCACAGAATCCAAGCCGCTTGAGGTCCAGTCTAAAGTTTCCACAATCAGTTGTGGTTTGGGGAGCCATGTCATCTGCTGGTGTTAGTCCATTGAGTTTTATTAGGTCCAAGGTCAGCGCAGCCATCTCCCAGGAGGTTTTATAGCGCTTCATGTTTCCCTCCGCTCGCCATCTTTATAGAGATGCTGATTTGCATTCTGATTTTCCAGCAGGACTTGGCACCTGCCCACACCGCCAAAAGTTCTAATACCTGCTTAAAGGTGTCCCTGTGCTTGATTGTCCA
Organism: Clarias laeviceps; assembly: GCA_030014305.1. Lineage (NCBI taxonomy): Eukaryota > Metazoa > Chordata > Actinopteri > Siluriformes > Clariidae > Clarias > Clarias laeviceps. The sequence continues at coordinate 24,852,517 of JAQMYJ010000023.1, forward strand.
AAAAACCTCGCCTGACTTAAATCTATGGTCATGAGAATCTATGGGGTATTGTGAAAAGGAGGATGCAAGACACCAGACCCAACAACACAGAAGCGCTGAAGGCTGCTATCACAGTCAGAGGTTGATTGGAAATCATTTGAGAGAAACACAATTTTGACACTTCATTTATTTTGGGAAATTATTTTCTTTACGTATAAATGTTTGTCTCTAACAAACTATCAAAGTCACAGTTAACTACCAAATTAAAATTGATACTATTTGACGATCCAATTTGCTCCAAAAACACAGAAAGGCAAGAATTCCTACAATTTTATTCAAATTTAACTAGCAATGTATTAACACTGAATAGAATATTTGGCTACATACTGTATAGCATATACAGCTGCAAATACAATTGCAGGCTGATTTATTTATCATTTAAACTGTGTGAGGTGGAATTATAGCATTCTGCAAAACCATATAAAATTCACACCGCTATAGCCTAATTAACTTTTGCTTTTTTTGCCATTTGTGTTTTTTTTTAATACAAATATGACCCACTCTGTTCACACAGCTGATGCTTTGTTTAATGTGGTTAATTAATGTCTATTTGTCATTCCCCAATTCCCACCCATTCTCTCCTATCATTCAACAGCTACCAACTAGTGAAACTGAGGACATCTATATGCTTCCTCAAAGACAGCTGAAGCCAATCTCTGCACCTTTTCAAGTTGCTGCTTATACAGTAATGTATGTCACAGAGAAGTGTAACATGCTTGGAGAAAGGTGTGCATGAGCTTACAGACCCCCATGATTGGCAATGATACTCTGATTGACATAGTTTTTTCCTAGCATTTATATGAACTTTGTTGTACACAAACCACTTTTCATTAACTAACTACACTATATGTAAATACAATTAAATAAAATAAATTAAAAAAAACATAAGAATACAAATTAAGTCTCTGGTTGGCTGTAATTTTTGGATAATTACTTAACAAACAATAAGCAAAACTATACTATTTTTACAGTTAACAATTAAAAAAAACAATATTGTTGCATTCAAAGAGGAGTAGAGGAATAAACTTGCTTGTATAAAGCAGAGGTGGCAGAAGTACACAAAGTCGATATTCAAGTAAAAGTACAAGTACTTGCCCAAAAATGTACTCCACTACTTTACTTAAATTGAAGTACTAAGTATGGACTCTAAAATGTACTTTATGTACAAAAGAAAAAGTATTCTGTAAGGTTTTCTGTAAACGTTCCAATGACTCTACAGTATCACTTGGATATTTCTTTGTTCTACAGTATGTCATATGGCACATCAAGCAATAATTCTTCTTCATTTAATTTATTTTAAAGCTTAACATACTCCACAAAGAAACAGCTTTTTCCTGCATATCTATCCAATATTTTAAAGTATTTTAAACATGAATGTGCATGTCTAGTACTTTTCTGCAGGGTTTTTTCTTTATGTTCAGGCCGTTTTAAATTGAATTCCCTTAAAAATACAAAATATTTATTTTGAACCTATATTTTATCCTAGTGTTTATAACAAAACTGAGACCCCTGAAATCCCATATTCAGTCTCAACAGAAGCTGGTTGTCAAAGTTATTAGAGTCCAAGCAGGCTCTTTTGGGACAGAAGATTAATTCTGCTGTGCCAAAGAATATTTTGCATGTGGCTAAGGCAGGGAGTTGGGTTTCTAGTTTCAGCAATAATTTATACATTGTGGAAAAATGGTCACGATGCCAAAAAAGGTTTGAAAATAAATGGCGAGTAGCATTGTTATCATCTTTCATTATGTCTGTCGCTTAGCTAGCTAGTTACTGTGTATAATGCAATGTCTTTGCAATTAAACCTGGGCATACTGCCAACATTTAAAATACAATAAGGTTAAAAATTATAATAATAAATTTGTCATAAAAAAAAAAATGACCATGTTACTGACAAAAATATGTTCACAACTCTTTTGCTTAGCATGTTAACTAGTTAGCTAGATCACTGAGCAAGTATGCCCATTTGACATGTTTGAAAAAGGAGCCAAAAGAATCCACAGTCCAGAGACAAAGTGGGCAGGAACCGTTGCCCAGGTAACCATCAATCACAGTGGTACGCCAAACAATCTGCGCTTTCATAATTCCCTGACAGTCATTGCTGTAAACTTGGACTGCTTGGACTGGTGGAATTGTTTTGTTCCTGTCCTTTCCACCTAGGCTGTATCTCAGGCATAATACTGTATGGTGTGACTGACAATGTAAACACATATGTTTAGATGAGAAAATCAATGCACTTTTGTGTGACCATCAGCTCAAAATTTACTTAATAAGTAAAGGTATTGATGATTTTTCATCAATGAATGTAGTAAATAGAAGTAAAAAGTATCACGTATGTAAAATACTCAAAAATAGTAACAAAGTATTTGTACTTCATTACTTGCCATCTCTGGTATAAAGAAAGTAAAAACTTTTGTCTCTGGAAGAAAGTTTAGAGTTATCTCTCCAGTAACCACGCATGATACTATTTTTTTTTAAGTAAGATTATAGGTGATCACTTAACAATTGTTAAATCCATTATAGTTAGGTATCTTGTGAAGAAAGATGACTTTTGTATATGTTTGTAGGTAGGATATGGTCAATGCTATCGAGAGAGCGGTTAAATTGCAAGTATTCATAAACATACTAAAAGATGGAACAAACCAAGTTGTGGATGCACAAACTGTGGATGCACATACAGTATCAATAACAGAACTGCCAATGGGTAGTACTGTACATTTTGAGTTTTACACAACGTGTGTCTCACACATTTTGTTTAAGGTATGGTCTTAGCAAAGAGTTGGCAATAGGGTTCATCCTTACTATTGTATGCATTTCACTGTACTACGTCATCGGATAATGCTTTCCATTGTTCTATTAATCAGACTCTGCATCCAGTTTTCAATTATATACTTTGACCTACAGTGTAACATGATTTTTGAGAAAGCAATCTTCTATCTGCTCTGTACAAGACTCAAAACAGCCTGGATTTTTTTTCCCCCTAAATGAAGTTAACTTAAATACATTTTCCTCTTATGGGATCTTTTGGGTATAAAGAAGGGTAAATCAATAATCACATCTAATATACAGTACAGTTGGTGACATGGTGGTAAACAGTCTCAGATTTTATACTGATAGTTATATATTTTATAATAGAGTTCTCAGGTGTCACATCAAATGGATTTGTTTAATAAGAAACAATTCAAATGCAAACTAACATTCATTTCCAGTTTTTTTTTCTTATGGATGACTGTTGTGATTCAGCATATTGCTTCTTTTAAGATATTTATTTACCAATTGAGCAGATGTGGACTGTTGATGTGTGCACATCTACAGATCATCTACAGGCCCACACTTGGCTTCCAAAGCTCATGCAAACTGAAAGAGTAAATCCCATTCTGTCTGTGTGAACTGAAATCCAAAATCATTTGTTCCTTTATAGAAAAAGGAGATGCCTTAGAGGAATCCCTTTCCCTTTGTACAGAAGTTAAAAACGCAAGAAAAAAGGAAGACATAAAACGGGTGAAAATGAGACAGGATGTGATGAGACCTCCCATTTATAATTTTGTATTCAATTTGTGCCAGGTATTTTCTTCATGGAAGGAATTTTGTTCTAACTAGTTCCATGTGAACGGTTTGGAGGAGAATGCTGGCCAGTGATTGGGCTATGGCTCAGACCGACTGAGAAAGGAATATGTTGTGGATTGAGGAGAGGAAAAATACTAAGGCTTTCTTTTATTTTCAGCATAAAGAAACTGATTTCGAATTTCATAGAGACAAGAGCATACTGTGAGGACCACTGCATGGAACATTTGTATGGCAAGAATCTCTCCAATGTAACAAGCATACACATAATTTAGCTTGAATGGGCTTCAAGTTGATATATAACATAGGAACTGTTAACTGAGACTTCTGGTTTTGAGTTACATATGGGATGTATTTTTATATATAAAAATACAATGCAAATGGGATTTAAAAACTGACCAATATTTGAGCAAGAAGAGCATTCTTTCATTTCCCAAAACACCACTTCATATGTAGAACCTTAACAAC
>JAQMYJ010000023.1:24860146-24933427 GCA_030014305.1 Clarias laeviceps
AAACCTGTGCCAAGCTTGTGTGCGGACCGGATTGTCTGCTGTAGCGACCCATTGCCGGGAGCAGCCGAAAGACCAACGACAATTTATTTGATTTGCAACAACTAAAAAAAATTATAATTGCTACTAAATAGTATGCTAAATAGTAGAGCTACTCAATAATGCAAGTAAAGATTGATTAATATGAATGAGTACAACAAACTCAAAAACTTGTTTACTTAAAACTGGAAACATCATTACTTAAAAAATTTTATGTAACTGATTACCTAAAATTTTTTGAGTTTTGCCAACTTGTTCAGGTTTACAGTGCAGTGGGCACTATGCATGATGGTGCATTGCTTCATGGGCTTCATTTATTTTCCTGATGCAACCTGGAATAGGGTAAATCTGAACACATAACCTTTTTCCATTGCTCCACAGTCCTTTCTTTATGCTCCCTAGCAAATTGAAGCCTTTATGTCTGATTAGCGAGTGAGGATTTTTTTTTTTTTTTTCATTTTTAAAAAACAAACAAACACTGACCCTGTGACTTTTTTTTTTTTTTTTTTTTGCTCAGAAAGTGTTTCATTTCTTGGCTACAATAAATTACACGGACCCCAGTATTTACAGATGAATTAGAACAAAAGAAATGCAATTATAAAATGAACCCAAACTTAACACCATTAAACATGGGTTTGGGGTATAAGAATTAGTTTATACAAAGCTTTAACACAATTGCATTATCTCAGAAATCTCTCCCAAAGCCTAAACCATAGAAATGAGATAAGGAAGAATTGAGATCAATTTTCTGGAACGTAAAAAGTGCCCTTTTCTTAAACCTGTCACGAAAAATAAATCAAAGTAAAGTAGCCAATGATGAAAAAACGACACAGAGGGCGCAGTGCATCCCTTTCTTATCCTTACGGACCAAAGAAATTTGGAATATGTCAGGAATTCCAAGTGACTAAACACAAGGCAAGTGCAATAGGCATTCTTTTTGTGCATGGTTTCATATAACGCTGACTTATTACCCCAGACTCAGAAATGGAAAAGCAGATGCACTGTCCCAGATGTTTGGAGATCCTAAAGAGAAGAGACTTGAGGTAAGAAAAATGTGCATTGTAGTACCAGTGAGATAGATGGAAGACAAGGAGTTGGAACAGGCACTGTTCCTGGAACTGTGTTCTTCCAGTGTAATTATGCAGCACTTAGTTCAGGTCATTGACATGGATTTCATAGCAGATCTCTTAGCACCAGTTGACTGTAATCATCTAGTCACCCCATTTCCCTGTAATCAAACATATGGCCAACAGATGCAGTTTCCCAAATACTAACAGTTGCCATAGTTTCTAATATTTACATATTAATACATAATACCTAAAAAATATTAAGTAAATTTCTAGATCATTTGTCCTACAGTAGCTCTGGGTTTAAAAATTGTCCTTTTATGTTACCATATATAATATTACTTATTTGAAGATTTTTTTAAAGAAAGAAGTAAACTTTTCTGCCAACAGAACAAGACAATTTCAAATGTGAAATGCAAATTTGATTTTATTTAATATTTTTTTAATCAAGTTAACATACACTTCATTTTGAAGTAGGCAATTTAAACACACAGCTGTAAATCCTGACTTGTTTCCTAGCACATGGGGATTTATTCATTGATTGTGACCTTGGACCGTTTTCTTGGTCTTCACTCACAGATTGCTTTTACATTGTGAGACCAGTTTTCGACTGATATATTTTATGTGTTTTTGAGCTGTATTTTGGCACTTTTGCTGAAATGTTTCTCTAATAAACCTTTGCTCATGGATCTGTACAATTTTGATTTATACTGTATCTGGATCTGTATAATTATAGAATTATAAGTGATTATTTCTGTCCATAGTTACATTAATTTCTCACCAAGATCTTGAATTGATAATGGGAGAGTCAGACCACTGTGTAAAGCATTCTCCTACCCATCCCAAAGATCCTTGACTGGGTTACGGTCTGAATGTGTGAAAATGTTGTGTCATGCTCTCACTGAACCACTCTTTCACATTTTGACCCGATGATTCACGGCATCGTCATCTTAGAACATGCCTGTGCTACCAGGGAAGAAAAAAATCATTGATGGAAAAATCTGGACTTTCAGTATATTCAGGTAGACAACTGACCTCATTTCTTGGGCACATAACGTTGCTGAATCTAGATCTGCCCACATAGGCTTGTACTTGTATTAGTCATTATGGAAGCATCACTTCATCTGCCTTACCCTGGTGCACCCATCACTCTGGAACATGGTAAATCCGGACTCATCAGGCCACAGTAAATGTTCCACAGTTCATTCTTCATGCTAACTTACAAATTGAAGCTTTTTTCAGATTAGCCTCACTGATGTGAGTGAAGTGGCTACACATCTGTTTAGTTCCAATCTCTTGAGTTCCCTTTGCATTGTGCATGTCTTGTCACCATTAAACATAGCCATGGGTTCTGGTGTTGGTTTTTATGATTTGATTTTACTAAGCATTAAAGTAATCTCCTATCATGCTCATTTAGAATGTTTTTCTGACCATATTTCTTCCTCGTAGATGATGGTTCGCCACTATCCTTCCTTTTTTAATAATGCGTTGACCAGTTCTTAACTTAATTTTAGTAGTTGTCCATAGATATTAGATATGTCCTTGGATATTTGCTTTTTTTGCACAATTATTGACTCTTCTGAAACAGAGTAACATCTTTGCCACAACCACAGAAAATAAGAAGATATACACACTATATATATATATACATTTCAACCATGAGTACCACCTGCAAAGCATCACGTTCCCTCCAATCTATCTCACCCCCCCACCCCAAAAAAAAAAACTTCCCAATACTTTTTGACTGACAGTTCTTGGTTAGTAACCTAATAACCCAGTGTAAGGATTTATCCAATGACGGAAAATTCAAAGCACTTTTGTAAGTCGCTTTTGACAACAGCGTCTGCCAAATGCCTAAATGTAATGTACCACCTGCCAACACCGTGAGTATTACTGTCTTATCATAGTCATGTTTGCGGTTTACCTTGGATAATTTATCATAGCCAATCCACCTAAATACTACATTGTACATATTAATGAACAATGGGAGAAATCCCATGTTAACCTTCACACAGACAGTAACCTAAGCTCAGGATCAAACCGGGTATCCTAGTAACTGTAACTGGCAACACTACCCGCTGTACCTTCATGCCACCCCCGGACATTCCACTTCAATGTTAGAAAAGAAAAAGCGTGGCCTGGATCAGCTAAATGAACTATCAGTATTAAATAGTATAAGAGAAGTCGAGAGTAGAAAGATGAGCTCATTTGATCATTTGATTTTGCCTATATTATTAGTTTTGTACTATTAGCTCTACTTAGAAATCTACAAATAAATTATGAAAAAATATTGCTTTTCTACAGCCTCTATTTAATGAGGTATTTAGTGGTTGTTGGTTGCCTCTAGTGGCAGTTATTATTTCTTTACCGCTGTGCATGATCCTCATCAAGCTCTTATTGGCTGTACAGAGGTCCACCCGGAACAGATTAACAAGCACATAGTGAGCTCTTTTTTCATTCACGCACATACACAGACGCAAGTTCTGAGTCAACTAAGTGGACTGTGGGTGGGGTGCCACCTAATGCAGGTGGTAGAGCTTATTTTTGGCTCCTGACAGGCAGCTAAAGGAAAAACAGGCTCTGTGATGCAATAACACAGCATTCAGATTTGTGATTGCTGTTTATTTTTTGTACGTTGACCATGGAATGTTAATAAGGGGGAAGGGTAGATGATATTACCAGATGGTTTTTCTAAGGGAGTGTTTCACCTTGTAAAGCCTGGGTGGAGGGGGTGAGGTAGGCAGCAGTCTCAAGAGGTCTCTGAAAAAAGGTCTGATGGCAGGCTGCCCCTGCTTCTGAACACCATGCCACTTCCATGAGTTGTGTAAAGAAACACCCAGGTTCATGGGTATGAGTAGCAAACCAGAAATTGGCACTAAAATAGCTGCACACAGGACTTCTATTGATGACATCAACGGATGACGCCTACTCAATCAATTTTTTTTTGTAAAATTTTCCAGTAAGGGTTTCATTCTAAGGCATATTTCAATGCCCATTCTTTTTAGTGTAAGTTCTTTAAATAGTGCAGTTGCTAATAAGGGTTAGTTTAATAAACAATGCTTGACTCTTTAAATCTGCTATGTCTAGGGCCTTGCCACTGCGGAGTTGTTCAACTAACTCAGTGACTTCAGCCCGAGACATGGGTTCAGACTCACCTACTTTATGCAGCCCTACCTACTGTAAGGGAGGCATGTCTCTCGGTTTCAGGACTTCTTCAAAGTGATCTTTGCAACACTCGACAATGTTGCAAGTAGAGGTCAGGGTTTTACCATCCCTGCCGAGCAAAGCTTGGGCAGTGTCTTTCTTCCCTTTCTGAGCTGTCAAAACAGTTTTACCAAATCTCCATGAGGACAGCCTTTTTGCTTCTGCAACTGCCATTGTCATGGGGTTTTTTTTTGTCTGCTGTCTTCTTCCAGCCATTTTCAGGGAACACCAACTATTCCTTTGGGCCTGCCAGGTCTGTCCGGCTGTCTCCCCCACAGTCTGATCCAACTCACCACCAGATGGTGATGAGTTGACAGCTTTGCTTCTCTCTTCACTCAAGTGCCCATAACATACAGTATGGCTTCAGATCAGATGAAATCATTGACCTTCAGCCTAAGGTTGAACCATGACTAGCACTGAAGTCCAACAGCAACAACTAACCACTCTAGTTTTTATCAGGCTGGCCATTTCCTCAATCACTTCCCTCCAGGTTTCCCGGTCATTACCTACATGCGCATTGAAGTCTTTCAGCAGAACAATGAGGTCTGTGGGCAAAATCCTCCCAAAAGACACCCCTCACTTTCTCCAAAAAGGCAGAGTAGTGTACACTGTTGTTGGGTACATATGCGCACACAATAATGTGAGTTTTCCTCTCTTTAACTCAAAGTCGCATTGAGGTAACTCTCTCGTCTACTTGGACAAACTCCAACAGTGTCGCAGCCAGCCGGGAAACTGTGAGTATCCCCACACCTGCCAGGTGCCACACACCCTGAGCAACTCCTGAGTAGGAGAAAAGCCACCCGGTTTGAGAAGTTTTGTTCCACAACCAATGCTATATGTGGAGGTAAGACCCACTATATCTAGCCTATATTTCTCGATTTCTCCCCATCACTCTTTCCCCCAGTGAAGTTACATTTCACATGCCAAGAATCAGTTTTTATTGCTGAAAACAGAGACACCCACATTGGCCACTGCAGCATATCCCCATAGACTACTGTACGGACTTTGCAGGAGGTGAGTCCACATGAATCCTCCACATTGCTTCTTTAGGCTGAGCCCAACCAGGCTCTGTGGGCAACCCAAACACCAGGCGCTTGACCTCACTCCAGGGGCAGATTCCAGTTTCCCTGTTCCAGGAAGGGTAACAGATATCTGTTACTTGTTTTCATAGGGTTTTATGCATCATGTTTGTCTGGAGCTTAACCCCAGACCTGTTCACCTTGGGACTACATAGCCATGAGGATCATTAGGCCACGCAAACACTTCTGCCACAAAAAGGCCTGATCCAAAGAAGGGACAGAAACTTTACATTTTAATTTGCTAGTGTAGAACAAGCCAAGGTCCACATTACTCCACCATTAAAAAATCTACAGCAAGATAATAGCACATCATATGATAAAAGAAAATGTCTGATTTGGAAAGAAAATGTCTATTTTGGAAAAATAACAGGAAAACAGTTTTATGGTTCACAGTGTAGACATTGGTATGGTCTTAGAACCTCTATTTATTTTCTAACTCTAGTCACAAAAACTTATTTTAATGGTTCTGACATGTGTGGTGAAATGTGTTGTCATAAATTCACAGTTTTCAAATAAGGGGCCAATGCACACAAAAACTGTTTTTTTACTCACATGCCTTACATGTATCCCACAGAACAGATGCTTCTGTTTTAGCCAACCTAATTTTAATCCACACTGGTTTTGTGCATTACTAAGGTACACAAGTAATAACATGAACCCAGTATTACTATGGGTTTTGTTTACTGTCTTGCTGTCTCATTCCTTATTTTAAATGAGCTGTAACACAATTACATCTGATTCAGTATTGGCTCTTGGTTTGTCTGTTCTGTGGACACTCTTATACATTTGGTACTAGATCAAATAAACTATTCTGCTGTACCATTAACACATTATGAGCACAAATGCAATGGATTGTACAGAAGGCCATTCACACTTTTCGGTTACAGTTTATTGAGCTTAACACATCTAATATGAATTATACTGTAGGTAGGAGGAGCACTGTTATATATACTGTATATGTTTGGAACTACGTGAAAATGATAGTATATGAAGTGTTCATCCAGCCACCGAATTATGGTATCTGGTATATGGTATCTATAAAAATATGGCATCTTCAGTGTTTCAACTCATTTGTAATAATAACACACTGTCTCGTTGTGAGTCTTTCCTCCTGAGTTCAGAGCTTTCTTCCCCCTTTACCTTATATTTTCCAAAGGACAACATTATTCTTTACTTTACCCATTAGGACAAAATTTCTAATGTTTTTCTTGTCATTATCTCAATCTGTGCATAAAGCCAGTACAGAAAATATTACTTTACACCTAGTCAGTAGTGGTTAGCACTGTCGCCTTGCACCTTCAGGGACCAGGTTCGATTCCCGGCCAGGCTTGATTCCTGTCTCTGTGTGCATAGCGTTTGCATGTTTTCCCCGTGCTTGGTGGGTTTCCACCGGGTACTCTGGTTTTTCCTCCAACAGTCCACAAATATGCAGGTTAGACTAATTGGCGTTCCCAAATTGCATGTAGTGTGTGAATGGGTGTACCCTGCCTCGTGCCCTAAGCCTCCTGGGACAGGCTCTAGGTCCCCGCAACCCTGAATACAGGATAAAGCGGTATAGAAGATGAGTGAGTTAGAGAAAACAGTTTTTTTTGCTCTCTCTCTTATTTTAAACCTATATTAAGTTTAAATTCTTACTTTAAATTTATGCTATTGTTTTTATTCTTGTCACCAGGCCTACATTGGCCCAAACTGTACAGTAGACTGTAAAAAATTGCAAGGGATTCATATGCTTCTCCAATATCAGTATTTGTCAATATCAGTAGTGTTTTTTTATTCTCTCCCTTTTTACAGGTGGATTCCAGTTAAATATAATAAATTTTAATATTGGATTTGTAGTTTTACAGGAACCTCCTATTATCTTAGATTTTCTGTTCATTTTCTTTGGCAATTGCTGTGCTACTATTGGATTTCAGCCCACACAGACCAAGTACAAATTGGTCTTTTCTTTAGGCTGAAATCCACCAATTTGTACTTTCAGTGTTTACTAATGTAACAGTGTGTATAAGTAGAATGGAGATTACCCTCATGCCTGTTTATTGCCTGATCCAGTGCTTATGAGAAACACACACACACAAGCATCTGATAAACCATCTGATATCCAACCATGGCTGCCTGGATGGAAGGCATCCAGTGGCAGGTCCCAGCAGTGGCTTCTATTGAGCACAATAACCTACTTGTTGCTAAAGTCTACTCTGGCATGATCCAAGGCCCTATCAGTCTTTTGCTACGGCTCCAGATAGCTCGGTTTTTTAATGTGATCTAAGATCTAATTGTAGGGTTTATTTGTAGGATTTGATGATAAGGTTGCTATTGCTAATTGTTTTTTGTAATACTGTCAGGTATGAACTCAGTAAAGGAATTGGCTTTGAATGAGTTCATTGAGTTCATTATCTACGAAAAGTGTAGCAAACTTTTGGATGGTAGTCTTCCAGTAAATATTAACTATGTCATTAAAATACACTATATGCTTTGACACATCTTCTTCAATTCCAAATGTTCGTTAAAAAAAAAAAAAAAAAAAAAGCATAATGATCATCATTATAACCAGAGACTTTTCAATTTGTTAAATGTGAGATAATGCTTCTTCAATTTAATTATTTATTTGTATAGCACTTATCATTGTTCATGTTTTATTTTGGATGCTTCTGGTTAAAAACTTATATACAGTTAATGCATATAGTATTCAAGTATTTAAGGCATGTCAATTAAGCATTTGTAATTTAAAAAAGGTGATGGTTGTATTGATTTATTAGTATAGCCCTTTTATTAGTATACAGTTCTAATTGGGCTACAGGGAGTCATGATAGGTTTCAATAGATTATAAGATATATAATCTGATATATTAGATTTATCTTATTGATATAAATCTAAGAAATAAAAAGAGCAGTGTAAAAAATGTAGAAAAAAACACTGTACCTATGTTCATATTAATTGCTTTACAAACTACAGTACGGTATATCTGTTTTATATATAGGCATGTCTAAAAGCAAATGCTTGAAACTGTTTGTTGAAAATGACATGCTATTTATATTTCTTTCATATAATTACAATAAAAATATTTAATCATTCAACTATGAAATGGTTAACATGCATTTCTTTTGGAGGTGGGAAAACAAGGCAGATAGTAAAATAGGGGGGAACTGGGTGTCTGATGGATGAGAGGGGGCCAAATTTCAAATCCATCCCTCTTCACTGGCTACCACATCCCATTCTCCAGTCTCCCCTCCTACCTCCCTTTTTTGCCTGGCCACAGACACATGCCTTTTGTATGGAAGGAACCAGAGAAACACCCTGTCTCTCTCATTGGAAAAAAATACTAAGAGAGTTAGTGAGAGGGGGACCAAAACAAGAGCCAAAGAGAGTGGGAGCTTCCAGGTGCTTTGCCCCTAGTTAAAAGCCCAGTACGAGTGTGTAGCGAGAGCAGTCAGAGCCCAGCCAATCCAAGCACCCTGCCTCACGCTCCTGCATTTTCCTCCTCTTGCTCTCTCTTTCCCTCCTCCTTTGCACCCGTAAGTGAGAGCACGTAGTCATTCAGAAGGTGTGTCTGAAATCTACTTCTAGTCAACTGGGAGACAGCTTTGCAAGGACATTTTTCTTCCTCGCATGGACTTAAATTTTCTTCAGAGACAGAATTAAGAACTTTTTTTTTTTCATCCTGATTTTTAGTATATTAAAAAATCAATATCTCACTGAATCTAAGTTGAGAGAAAATCCATAAATATTTTCATTTATTTCTTTAATGACATCTGCTGTATTTCTGAAGATCGTGAGCAGAACATAACATACCTGCAGAGAGTACCTGCCTGAGATCCTGAGATATCCCTGAATTTCGTCCTCAAGCAGAAGAGCAAGGTAATTGCACATCTGAATCTTTATCTTGCCTGGTTCCACAGGCAGTTGCACGTCATCTTTGAAATTGTTTCTCATATCACGTTGCTGTAAGCCAGTGAGGCTGAAGCCAAGAGCAGTAAAAGAAACAGAGAGGAAAACAGTGGGCTTTATTTCTCAGTCATGAGACCAGCATAATTCTCACTGTACCAGTAACACTAGGCTCAGAGTAAAGTTCAGCTGATTAACAAAAATGCATCATTTTACATCATATTCCCTCTAATATGTATAAATATTCTCTTATTGCTAAAAGCAGTCATGGGTTTAATATTAATGTCATTCTAAAATCTACTGCTCATTCTTACAGTGATAACTCTCAACATTTGCAATCTATTTGATTAAAGACACTATTGACTGAGTTGTGCTATTTTGGCAAGCTTAGACCTTCAAGCATGTGTTTGTGTTAGTTCCTGGTTTCAATGTGTTGTAGGGTTCAGGTAGTGGGGTGAGGAAGTCACACAGCTGTTTTAGAGAGCAAGTTATATAACTGCACTACAGCTACTCTGACTGACACCTGGGATTGTTTGGTCTATATTGTGCTGTGCATCTACAGTATCCTCTCTTATGTATATTTGCTTGCGCTTTAGATGCATTTTCAGCAGCCGTCAGGTGCACTGTGCCTAATTAGCTTGCATGGCATGCAAGCTTTATATTAGTCCTTTTTAAACATTGCATTTCAACCAAAAAGTCATTTTTACTTGAGATTAATGAGCGAGTGTGAGTTTTTGAAGAACTGCAAAGAAATGGACACCATGTGCTTTTATAAATGTCCTGCTTCGCTTGGGCTGAACTAGGAACAGTACTCAATAATACATATTTTTCTTGTCTGGATAACAGGACCCTGCTTCAACAGTTTTGTTCTCAAACAAAAACACTGGCATTATAACAAGGGTTTAGTAGTGGAGGGAGCACAGTCAGAACAAAGCACATATGACATTTATGTCCCTGACAGCTGAACTCTTAGTTGGAAAAGAAGTTTGATGAAGAATGCCAAAATCACTCAATAGACTCTATTGTCTGCTGCGATCTTTCATAAGGTTTAGTAGAGAATATTGAGTAATGTGTAACATTTGGTTCATATAGAAAGGGGGAAAGGAATGCTCCTGTGTTTTTCAGCCTAATCTCTATCTCCTACATCTGTAGAAAGTGTGCGATTGTAATGGAAGGATTGCAAAAGGGGAAGAATGTTCACAACTTTTCCAATTCTGCGAAAACACCATAAACTTTAATGGAAGTCTAAGAAAAGTTTCAAAAAATTAATAATTCATCCTTTTGGAGACTACTTTTTCCAGTGGGAAATATTTGTAGTTATGAACAACCAAAGTAGACATCATACTGTAGTTCAAAATACCTCAGTTAACACCTGATACACTCTTTTTTTCTAATGACTGTAATTTTTTTTTTTTTTTACTGTATTGAGCCAGTGTTGGAACATTAAATAAAACTATACATATTTATACATATGTTGACGTAAGATCTTTTTTTGTCAGAGTGTAACGGTTGTAACTTTGATATCTCATTATGTAATCATGTATTCCAAACCATTTTAAACAGCTGCTCTTAGATTTCCAGGTTTTTCAAATCAACAGATTGCCTGTACTTTCCAGGAACCACTGGATTAATCCATGAATCCTTTAAGTACAAAACTAATATGCATTCCCTTTAAAATCAAAAAAAGGTGTAGAAATATGCTTAGTAATCATGTATCTGATTTATTTTAAACCCATAACAGGACATATTCGATCAATTTGACTGTAATTTAAGATATTTCCACTTGCTAGGATGACTTATTTTTCTGCTGTGTAGAGAACATTTCTTCAGATGCATATCCAGCTTGGCCCCAGGCTGGACCACCAGTGCCGCAAATGTTTCAATGGTTTCAAAAGAAAACTAAAAGAGATTCCTCAACACTTGAATAGAGGGAAAATGGGGCTCTAGTATTTCTTTTTTCTTTTCTTCAGTCTCTACAGTAAGAATGTAAACATCTTTAATTACATTCAGAAGAATCACTGGGCATCAATGGCACATAGCACACATGAGATTTTAACTGTACTAGATACCTTGATGTCAGAAACCATAGCTAATTGTGACCCATTGCAAACAATCAGAGTACTTTTACAGCAGTGTGGCTCAGTTCACCTCCCTTACTCTCCTTCACAATGTAGTTAGAAAATAACAGAGAAAATACTTTGGCTCTGTCTGACAGTACTGTAATGACAAGAATGTGCTGTAACCATGGATGCCCATCCCTGGGGTGGCCTGTTATTTCACCGTCTCCCTTTATGATACTAGTTATCTCTGTCACGCAGGGGCTTTTGTAAAGTATGTAAGTCTTTATTGCACTTCCAGCTATCTGACTCTGGCTTTGATATATGGACTGGTCATAATCATGCTTACAGACGGATGTAGAAGCTGCTGCTGCTACACACACAACACGTGGCTGGTCAAATTCGGGCAATATACTCTCAATTAAGCTATTTTATAAACTTTTACGTCCAGAACTGATATCCGTCCTGGGAAGGTTCTTTCTTTTTTTTAAACAGCTTGTATTTTCCTCTTCTTTTCTCTAGCACTCTTTTTCTTCTTAGGAGTAGATGTGAAAATTCTTTGGCATGGTCGACTGCATTGGAGAACCTGAATACATGAAAAAGAAAAGAAGACTTGTATCCAATCCATTATGGATTTTTTTTTTTCATTCAGTCTGTAATGGAGAACTGGAGTTTTACTTCCCTGTTGAGATTTTTCCATGCTGAATAAGTCAATCATGAGACCCACAGAGACATAGTATGACTGACAGTTTAAATTTGTGCATTTCCCCAAATTTGAGCAAAAAGAATGAGGATAGAGTGTTTTACTGGAAATACAAACTACTCATCTTCTATCTCTTGACTTATAACATGCAGATATATCCTCTCTGAATCTATCAGAAACGATGCCTAATGCACACTTTGATTCCTGTAAAATAAAATTACATCTACTATACTTTACAAGGTACAGAGTAAGTCAGAAAATATGCTATTATATGGCTCATAAATGTATATTCCATTATTTCTGCTGTTAAAAGAACAGAATACAAACCTGGGATTAGTTTATTGCTTTAGTTATGTAAAGTGATGCATGCAGTAGGCTTGTTTTGGAAGTTTTCAGAATAAGACTTTTCTATAATGAGACCAGAAAGTATAGGGAAAAAGTCAGTCTAGTATAACAAGAATACTTTTACTATAAAACTGTCATACAGTAGCAATGATATATTAAGGTTGCATAAAACATTATGACACTTTTACATTTGCAGTCTGAAATATTACAAGACAGAAAGGTGAAAAGAATATACCTTAATTATAATTCTTTTGTTATTGTTTTTTTTTTTTTTTGGGGGGGGGGGGAATATTGCCCATTAAAGTGGTCACAAAATGTGTTTCCAATTTGTGCCACTAGAGGGCAGCCTTTCTGACATCTTACCTCACTAGGGAAACCTGTTTCAGAGAAATGTTATAGTCTCTGTCCCATCCCATTCATTTGGGACCAGAGACTACACCAAGACCTTCAGAAGTCTACATATTTTAAAGAATATCCCTGTCTTTATAGTGTATAACAACTGTACCTATTAAAAGCCTATTGTCTTATAATTATCCAATATTATGATTTATTATTTATATATTTTTTTTAAAGATTCAATTATTTGTCACATGTACCTTACAGCACAGTGAAATGCATATCCCAGTTAGGAAGCTGAGGTCAGAGTGCAGGCTCAGTCTGGCGGTGCTGGGGTTCGAACGCCCGACTTTCTAATCAGATTTGTATAAGATTGGCAATTTCTTTTCTTTTTCCATTTGGTTTATATTATGAAAATAATATGTTGGCTGGAATTGATAAATATTCATACACACATGTAATACATTCATAACAGTTAACACCATGCTAGATTAAAACCTATAACGTAAATGCTTGAGTATTTTTTATGCAGTTGGGAACTACGCCATTCAAGAATCCTGTGCATTTTCAATCTTATCATTCCCAATGAAAGCAAAGGGGAAAATTCTAAGACTTTCTGCATGTTGGCAGAAATGGTACGCTTCATACCTGCTAACAGGAAATGAAGGAGAATACCACTCATTCTCCAGGAAAAGCAAAGCAACGGCCTGCCTGTCTTCCAGGAACCCACACCCCCATCTTTCACCATTACCATTTGTTCCTCACTGCTTTTTGCTCCCTGAAAGGGAAGAGAAAACAGTCCAGGCACTCAGTGCTACAAAGCAAGAGGTGCATTCCTTTCTCAGACACTCTGCCTTAACTCAGTCTCTGTATTCTGCGCTCCTGCTGCACACGATTGTAATTCCACCCGCTCTCCACTTAGGGAACGGCAGACTGAAGCAAAACAGCAGATGAGAAATCACCCTCAAATCTGTCGGAAACAGTACTTTGGCACGGGTTTGGTCTGCAATCAGCACAGTACTTAGGCTACACTAGCGATTAGATAGTGTGTGCTAGTGTGTGTGTGACTGCACATTTCATAAGTCACAGTGCGATGTCAACTAAGATTACTTCCAGCGGGTTTAACATCTTGTCGCTGAATTCCCATGTGTTGTACATAAACTGGCCTGGACAGCAAAAAAGACACCCTTTAAGAGAACCTTGGGTTTTATAATGGCTAATCCAATCTCTACTTCTTTCTATTAGCCTTCTATCTCTATATAGTCTTCTTTGGGGGGAAAAATAGTTTAAAGAAATGTGGTTTTCTGTGTTGTTTTATTCATTTTATGACCATGTTCATACCGTTAACTATATGCTTTGGGTAGATATTTGTTCTGTGCTGCACCAAGGCTACTAAAATATTGCACTACTCTGAATAAATAAACATTACGCTATGAAAGATATGCGCTTCAGATTGGTTGGCATGGGTTTGGCTTTCTGGTAAATTGGGGAACACATGAGAAGTTCACACTTCACAAAATATGCTCATGATTCCAGTGGTTAAAGTTGTAAAAACAATGTGGCTAAGCTATGAAATGTGGACACTGAGTGTATGCTAGCTAATGACCCAGCCTTACTATTTAGCTTGCAAATGTCTTATACGAACATAGTAATCGATATTTTCCATAAATGTGTTTCTAAATTAATAAGAAGACACTGTATTCGCGTAAGTTTTACCCTAGAACTTTTCTTTTCATGGGTGATGACACTTTTAAAGTAGATACCGTTTCCATAGGGATAGCACAAGACCAGGTTGTTCATCTTCATCTCTCATCATCATTCAACATCTCATAAACGTTGTGAACACAACCCTATATAGGTGTAGTAATAGTAGTAGTCGCAATAGTAGTAGTGGAGGGGGTTGTAATAGGAAGTGTATATTAAAAGTGATACAGTAAGAACAGCATAAAATCCATGATAGCATTGAATGTATAACCAACAGGGCAGTCTCTTGAAAAGTTGTTGGGTAAATGCAATTAAAATGAACAAACTTCAGATATGAACGTGCTAAAACATATATTAAACCCAATGTTTTAAACTCTAGTAAGCTGTTATGGCATAAAAGATGATGTCTCTACCTTGTTTGAAGCAAGATTTGAAAAGAAATGCCTTCGAGTGGCGCAGTGGTAAAGTGCTCGCCCTATCATCTGGAGATCGCTGGTTAGATTCCCGGGTGATGCTGTAACCTCTCGCAGCCGGAGGGCTAGAGATCTGATTGGCCAAGCTCTCTCAGAGGGGAGGGATAAGAGGTACTTGGTGCTCCCACATTAATCACGGCTCTACAGCTAATCAGGGGCGTCTGTGAGCTAACGCAAGTGGAAGGAGCGGATAGCGCTGTCCTCCGAGTGTGTTACGCCGCCCCTCACGGTGTGTGAGCGAGCAGTTCGAAAAGATGCGGTCGGCTGGCGTCACGTGGTTCGGAGGAAACACGTGATGGTCTTCGACCCTCCCGACTGAGTGGTAGTTGTAGTCTTAATGTGGGAGCCCCCTAGTGACGGGGAGGAATTGGAAATGACTAAATTAGGGAGAAAATCGGGGAAAAAGGCCAAAAAAAAAAATAAAGATTTGAAAAGAAATTATCAATATCTTTGGTTATTTATACATGTATTTCTTAGAAAATGATGCACAGCTGCAGCTGAAATGATCAGAGGCTGACTAATGAAACCCACTTCCCAATATTAAATCTGCAAAGTCATGTGGGCCCTATTGGGGCTTCATCTACGTATCATCAATAGCTTCCGACTTTCAGAACATGTGTTGGCTTTGCTCTGTGTTGAGCAGTTGAGCACGAAACCCTGTGCAATAGTGGTAAAAAAACAACAACCCTGAGTTTCTGTACCTCATTTGGCGCTTTCTGTGAGTTCCTGTCCCTCATTTTAGCTGTGGTTTTTCTCAAATTTTTTGTTAACTCTCCTATGTACTGCCAGGTCTTATTCTCACATTCTCATCTCTCCTGCATTTTCCTTGCTTTCACCTCTCTGAATTTTGAAAGTGCTGGACGGTAACAAGTTTTTCCATTCCATATCCAGTGGTGAGAAAAAGGGAAGCTTGATGCGTGGCTGTGATTATCTTTCCTTTTGCTCACCATCAGCTCTGTCAGCAGCCTCTTTCTCGTTGCAGTGCATTTGTAAATGTCTCTACAATTAGAAGCAAAACTCACTCATCGGCACTGTTTCTGTGGATGGCCTGAGCTCACGCTAACAGAGGATATATATGAAATGTGTTCATTTTCTTAGAATTCTTAGATTTTTATTGATCTTTTCCTATACATCTCCTAAATTCTTCATTTTCTACAGTAGCTATAGGTTCTGGTTTTATGTGGAATTTATGTTTTTTTATTTCTTTTTGATTAGTTTCCTTCAGGCAGCACGGTGGCTTAGTGGTTAGCACGGTCGCCTTGCATCTCCAGCGTCTAGGTTTAATTCCAGTCTCTATGTGCCTGGAGTTTGCATGTTCTCCCCGTGCTTGGTGGGTTTCCTCCGCATACTCTGGTTTTCTTCCACAGTCCAAAGACATGCAGATTAGACTAATTGGCATTCTCAAATTGCCCGTAGTGTGTAAATGAGTGTGTGTATGTGTGTGCCCTACGATGGTTTAGCACCATGGCCAGGCTTCAGTCGCCCTGTGAAACTGTATACAGGATAAAGCAGTATAGACGATGAGTGAGTGAGTGACTAATTTCCTTAATTTTGTCTTTCTTTATAGTATTCACCTTAATATATTTACTTAATTTAATTTTAGAGTGCTCCAAAGAGCTTGATATTTTAAGTGTTTTTTTAAAAAACATGCATTTTTTTAAAGATGCTTTATGATATTAAAAACACTTTTCATCTAAACTATGTCTTTGTATAATGTATATATTCAATTCAATTCAATTCAATTTTATTTATATAGTGTTTTAACAATGGTCATTGTGTCAAAGCAGCTTCACAAAAATATATATATAATCTATCTTACCATATTTATAGTACCACATTTTACTCCAAGCAGCCTTAATATTTTTCTATTTTTAAATCAAATTATGTTTGTAAGGCAACATTCTGTACCATTGTGCCCAAACACAATTAGTGATAATTATGTAATGCATTAATTCTTGATTACATAATTTCTCCTGTTTTATATTTTATCTAGGCCTCCCAGAAAGGCAGGACATGACATGAAAACGTCATTATTCTCCCAAATGTCACTGATTTCATAACTCAGTGTAATACATTGGAGAGTAATTCTATCTGTTTATATACACATCAAACCACTGTCCTAACTGTTTCCACCAGAGTACAGCAGAACAATTGTATGCCTATAGTGTGTTTTCAAGTTTCTTAGAAGTTTGATGTCAGATGTTTAGAAATAGCGGGTGTAAATTACACTACTCCGATGTCTTTCGTTCCTGGGTTCACTTGAAGAAAATGTTCATCTAGAATTCAGTACAATGTTTTAACAAAACAAAGGGAAACACAGGGTAGAATATAAGCAATGGAACAAGCAATGCACTGATTTAACTCAATGTGACATTTAGTATTCCTCTGTAGAATGAGTTTCTCATGTCTTAATCAAGTGTCTAGTGTATATTTCCCTTGTGGATTGCCAGGATAAGGCTTTTATTTGTATGCAAGATTTGCTTGAATGTTGTGCCATATTTCATAGAAAATCATGAAAAACATTGAGGTCAGTGACAGAGCTACCTTAATAAGAACTGAAGTCCAGCTGGAGGCACTTAGTGTTTTGTTTAGCTCAGTACCTGAACATCAGACCCTAACTGAAACAAAGGATTTGCTTTAGACTAGATTAATTACTACACTGATATTGTGTGTTTAGGGGATTGTTTTTTTTCTTTTGTTTTGTTTTGTTTGATTCAGTTCTCTTGTTCCTCTTTTTCCCTTGAACTGTACTGTATCTGGCAGCAAATCATGACAGAACAGATTCAGCTCCTCTACCATTTAGGTCCTTCAAATAAAATTTAATTATTACTTTTCTTTGTGCTCTACAGCCAAGTTATTCCCCGCCATACTAGCTATAGGAATAGAGGTAGTAACTGATATTTTATTAGAACTGGGATAAATAATAGGGCTTTTGTGGCTATTTAAACTCCACTTTATAAACTGAGTTCTGTTTTACTGTACATTTGTTCATCAACTGTATTTAAGCTGCTTTTTGAATGGATGACTGATAACAGTAGCTCAGTAGTTCATTCTCATCCCTGGTGAGATATTATGTAAAATGTATTCTCTTTATTATTATTATTAAGTTACTTAATAGATTTTTTTTAGATTTACAGGTTCATAAAATCTAATCAGAAATCTACTTTTCATGTCAACCTAGCGCTGTACATACCTATGCTTAAAATAAAATCACAAATGGACATGCATCTTTACCTGCTTGTACAGGAGCTGTGTTAATTTCTACTATAAGTTGATCATAATTGTTTTCCTTTGTCAAATTCGATTCTTCAGCAAACCTACCTCCAAACCACCAAATTTTGTTTCCGATCACAAAATATTGCCCTATTGGAAAAGAATATAAGGTAGAGCATTTCACAGTTAGATACCTATAGAAAGACACTATACCTAACCTTATTTCAACTTTTTTTGACTAATCTTTCCAATTCCCAAAGGGTACAGCAATTACTTAGTAATCATCTCAAAGGAGGTATTCTCTTGCCAATAAACACAATATTTAATTAGTGTGTGCTTCTAATCCATTACCACAGTGTTTCTTGTGGCTTACAACTGGTTACATTCTCTCTCTCTCTCTCTCTCTCTCTCTCTCTCTCTGTCGCTCTCTCTCTCTCTCTCCATTTTTTCCTTCTTCGATGCAGCCAATCAAAGCTCTATTTTGTTGCTGCTGCTCTAATGCAAACCAGAGATTTTGTGTGAATAACTATTTTTTAGCACAAAAAAACCTTTTCTACCCTGTAGACACACTGGGTGGATGGGAATGAAGAAAAAAATCTCATACTTCTCAAGCTACAATATTCATCACCATGTGAGTGTCTGCTTATGCAGTAATTTTGTAAGCAGCATGTGGGAGCTTTGATCTGTAAAAGGTTTGGCAGTGGTTTCAAATTGCTCACTTGCCATACTTGCTAGGAGGTAAATATTTTTACTTGATTATACAAGTGCAACCTTTGCCACTTCTAATTTGTTAGTTGTGTCGGAGAATGTTCAGCTTTATTAAGATGAGTGTACAATCTCAGTCTAATATTTAATTTAAATATGAATTGTTTATGCTGCCTCTTCTAATAATATCTTTCCTAAAATGGTTTGGTTTACTGATATTCAGGGACAAATCACAGAAACTTTTTTTGTTCTCTTTGTGTAGATGTTTGTCTCCTATAATGTGTTCTGTTGTACCATAGAGCTGTGATATGTTCCATTGTATTGGTGAGAATGTGTTGATTACTTTTCTGTAACAGCACAGACATTGGTAATAAGTTATTAATACACTTATTTGTTATGCTTCCCATAGTATGGAGCAACTATGGCGTTGCTAAGTTGCTACATTCTCTTTCAGAATGAGTCTCCAGTTTTAGCAAACTGTAACAATATGTAAAGTTTTTCTTTTTTCTTCAGGTTTTTTTCTTCAAGTCTTCAGGTCAGAAGGCTTTGTGATTTTTCTATATCACTCACTCATTGTCTATACCGCTTTATTCTGTATACAGGGTCACGGAAGGCCTGGAGCATATCCCAGGAAACTTAGGGCATGAGGCTGGGTACACCCTCGACGGAGTGCCAATCTATCACAGACACACACGGACACACACTCACTCACGTGCTCATTCAAACACTATGGGCAATTTGGGAATGCCAATTTCAATAATCTGCATGTTTTTGGACAACTGCAATTTTTATTTTATTAACTTTGCGAATGACGAAACAGCTGCTAAAGAGCCATGACCACAACCCCACTGAACACTTTTGGGATGAACTGAAATGAAGACTCACAAATGCTCTTGTGGCTGAATGGACACCAATCTCCATTGGCATTTTCTAAAATGTAGTGTAGCACCATTCCAAAAGAGTGTAGGCAGCACTAGCAGCAAAAGGGGGGGCATCTTGATAATAATGCTTTGGTTTTAGACTGGTACTGTATATTAAAAAAGTACAGGTGACAGTGTACAGTGACCCTCAAGAGTGAGGGTCAGGTGTCCGTATACTTCAGGCCATGTATGTCTTTTTGGACACCATTTTTCCCACTTGCTTTCAAACTACAGTAGGTGTTCTCTAAGTGTGTTTTTCACATTTCCCTCTGTACACTCTTCAAAGTACCCCATGTCTGTGAAATCAGCCTATAATTCTGCTTGATGAGTATAAACTCTACATGTAGACACATTGAAGTTGAATAACACTTCAGGGTAATCTACACAGCCTAGGACATGTTTATCTAGCATTCTATATTCGTTCTTTAAAATATCTAGACAAGAATCTGTTCCTCCTACTTAATTTTCTGAGTTCACCATGCAGACATTCTCAGTCTCCAGTCAGCATTGGGTTCCACTTTACTTGACTCATTATGAGCTGTGACCAAGCCTGATCTCAACATTTCATCATGGTAATATTGTTCAATTGATGAGATGTCAGCTGTGGGGTATCTAGAGTTCAAAGTCACCTGTAACATGAACGCTTTGGAAGACAAAGACTGAATTGTACCTTTGAGCCTAAGATGAAACGAGGCTTATCCAAGTCATTGGGTCACCCATCCCATCTCCTGGATGGAGCCTGGCATGTTAGAAGATGACCCCTCTCTACAAAGAGTGTATGATCTCCTTCAATTCAAACATTATTATCTCTGACATATCTATCTTCTTGGCATTGGTTTTTGCTCAATCAAAAACTTTGTAAGGAGAGCAGACTGAGAACGTATCTGTACATAGAGTCTCTGTTGTCCTGTAAATGCTGCATTTCTGTGTGGTAGGTCTGGCTCAAACCATGCACA
Source organism: Clarias laeviceps (assembly GCA_030014305.1). Taxonomy (NCBI): domain Eukaryota; kingdom Metazoa; phylum Chordata; class Actinopteri; order Siluriformes; family Clariidae; genus Clarias; species Clarias laeviceps. The sequence goes on from JAQMYJ010000023.1 coordinate 24,880,824, forward strand.
GTGAGAGTTCTGCAGAGGAAGCCCACCCTGTAGTCCACAGTAACAAATCCAGCAAGAAGCCCATATTTTGAGTCATAATGCCTACAAACTTACAAACTTTTTGTTGCTGAAGGCTAGTCGTGTGATGACTAATGAGATCAAAAAATTAATTTCCTGTTTCACTGCGGTCTTAAGAAATTGTAAGTATTGTGAGTAATACTCATTTGTGCAACACATGCCCTGTGTCAGTGGGATATTAGATCAGATTAGATTTTAAATTAGATTAGACACAAATAGAAGATGCATTAGGTAATAGATTTATATATCTATATTTTAGGTATTGTATATTAATGCATCTCATGGATTATTTTACAATAAAATCATTAGTGACTTAGTAGCAATCATAAACATATTGAAGTTATTTAATACTTTATTCAAAAAAATCATTCATTTAAAAAGTAACATTTGACTTGAAATAATATGTGATGATAACATCTTGATATTGATCTTGGTTTTCTGCAACACTGCTAGTTTGAATTGACAAAATAGGTCATATTAATAATGTAATAAAAACAAAAAGGAAGAAAAGAAAAAGTGAAACAAGATGAAAAAACAAATACAGAGGCAGATGTTCCGTCTCTTTAAGTAAAATCCTAGACAGCTTTCTTAATGTTCTTTTTTTATTATCAGAAACAGTCTGTTATTTAATATGGTGCATTCATTAATAAAATGACAGTATTATATACAGTATTGTATACAATGTTATATTTCCAAAGGTTTTTGGACAACCAGCCATCTCCGTTCTTCTAAAAAGGCTTTTCACTAGTCACTTGAGTTCTTTCATACCAACATGGCAAACCATGTCTTTACAGAACTTATTTTGTGCACAGGGTTATTATTATGCTAGAAACTAGCTGGAAAAGAGATTTTAGATCAAATTAAGGGAAATTGCAATGCTGCAGTATACAAATGCTTTCTATACAATTGTTTGCTATCAACTTTGTCGCAACAGTTTGGGAGAGAATCACATATGGATATGATGGTCAGGTGTCAACATTATAATCATATAATGATAGATACATGAATATGCAAAAAAATCTTGGGGATATTTATTAATATTTTTAGTCAAATATATCCTATTTCCTACAGCATAGATATAAAAAGGAAATACAGAAGAATGTGCCTGATTTTTCTCCTTCCGATCACCCCTTCTCCTAGTTTCATGAACAAGATTGCTGGAAAGAAAAATAAAATCAGTTGATGATCATGTTGCAAAAATCTTGGCAACAGATTTTTTTTTCCTTTCAGACATGCCATTACATTATAATAGATCTCCAAAAAAAAAGTTATGTAAGTTGTATTAAAGACCATTTACTAGCTAAAGTACAGTAAGAAATTATTTTAATAAGGCTTTCAGATGTTTCAGTTCTCTGAACATCAAATGTTCTTTCGAAATCTTCCACAAATAACACACTCATGCATGCACACAGAGACCTAAAATGAGTTGCAGGAATACAAAAGAATTTGAGAGTGGACAAATCGATTCGGTTCAGAAAGATCCAGACACTGAACAGATCTCTATACACAGGATGTTCCTGCTTGCACCAGGAGAATCTCGGTCTCAGAGGGCAGTTGTAGCAAATAAAATCATATCTCATTATCTGGCATGCTGGATTGTGGCGTGCTCACCATCTGCACTGCCAGTCACCTCAGATACACTCCGGCCTTCATCCATTCCACCCATTTCCCTCTCTGCCCCTTTCCTACTCTTCCGCACATGGCTGGAATGTTTCTGTAATTGCTTTCAGTTGGTTTGCCTGTGAGAGGATAAAGGCGAGCAGTACTGCTCATTTGGAAACTGCATTTTTCCTATATGTGGCTGCACACAGGAACGAACAGTGAAGGGAAGAGAAGAGAAGATGCTTGAATACTACCCATACAGCTAAACATGCTTACAGTAATACTAAGCACCGAACAGATGCATAAGTTATTTAATATCATGGACAATATAACAATTATTACAGCACATAGTCATAATTATATGAAGTATGGGACTGCATTTAAATTCACAGCCATGGAGCCTATAGGCAAACACTTACAGTATAACACATGCAAACACACAGATTTCCTGCTTATTCTACTCAAAAACACAGACTATACCACGCCACATAACTATTTACATCCCAATAAGATTTTAAGCACTATTTTAATTATTCCAGTAACAACCAGACTTAGTCAATGTCTCAGCAAAAACAATTGAGAAATGCTGAAGAAAAGAAATGAAAAGGTCTATCAGACAATGTTTATTTTCTCGTTTATTTAATTTTTTTCTCTCGTGCTTGCCAAGTTTTGAGCCAGTGCTGAATGTCGTTGTGGGATTTACTGTGTAGGAAGCAAGGTGTGAAAGGTTCTCATTCCTGCCATTCTGCATGGGTGTGATTTGTTTTTCTTTCTTTTTTTCTAATAAGTATGTTAACATGTCCGTGCACCTCATGGGACAGATAATTTTCAGTGTATTCATTTAGCAGAGACAATATGGCTACATCCAGAAATCTCATCTAGATCAAGGCAGTATTTTCAAATGAGGGCTCATCAGTTTGATTTATGGCCTGAAATTCTCATCCAGACCATATAACAGGACTGTACAGCTGAACATTCCGTGACTATTATTTTTGCATTATTTGCCCATTGTTTCGAAGACCACGGCAGTATTATCCTCTCTCAGAACCTCAAAACATAGGAAATAGACTTGAAATTGGTTTTATATTCACTTTCTTATGTTGTACCATATCCATCAAGCATAATGCAATAATTAAAAATAAAGAAGAGTTTATCTGGAATGTTCAAAGCTAATTGGAATTTTCTCTGAAAGTCTCCAAAGAATGCCTTAATGGTCCTGGACAGGACTGTAGGTTCACCATGTAGATTGCTATGGTCATGCCCCAAATATTACCATTGTAGCCATTATTTTAAAGCATATGCTAAATAATTTATTGCATATCAACTAGTAAAGTAAATACAGGGTAACTGGAGAAGATCATTCTTAATCTTGAACATTCTCAAATTTTTGAGACCAGTTTTGGGACAAAGAAAGGTTATCACCGGTACTGCTGATTTCTTCCCAACCTTTTTGTTGTTAACAACAGTCAATATATCAAGTTCCAGGGTGTTAGTGGATACATTCCCAGTATGCAAAGACCAACAGGGTTGCAAAGAATCTGGCAACCCTGCAATCTACTCAACTTGGTCGTTGTTATTGTTAAAAGAAAAATATGGCTATATATATATACAGTATATAAATATACCAATATATATATATATTGGTATATCAGTGCACGCCACAATACCCCCAAATTCCTAGCTGATCCATAAATGGTGTCTGTAATAACCATCCACAAAGTTATTAGTCAGAAAGACAGCTACATAGGTTTTTTAGATATATATATTTATTTTATTTCTCCATGGTATTAATTAAAATAATATGTAGAGGCCCAAGGTGTCTATGGATACATGCCCAGTATGCGTAGGCCCACAGAGCTTACCTACAGTGCCAAAGAATCTTGTCTAGTAAAAATGGCAAAACTCCAACGAGCCTTAATTTAGTACTTAATCTACCTCTTTTTAAAAATGAGAGGAAAAAAATTTATTTCTACTCGTATGATCAAACTGTCAATGTGCTTTTTATGTATTTGTCATTGTCATCATATCTGTACCAGTCATTTAGTCACAAAGGATCACTTAAAAATGGAAAAATAAAGCCTATGGGCCTGTGGTCTAATGCGGTCTACAGTTTAATACTGACCTTGGTTTTACGATATCGTTTTTTAAAAATATGAATCTCTTTTTTATGACATAAAATATGTCTATCAAAATGCTTTAAATTGCCAATTTGTTATGGGGCTCATAAATTTGTCCCTTGAAGTTAGATTTATACTTTTTCCCCCTCTGTATGTATAAGTGATCTGTACCCTATTCAATGTCAGGACATGGTTTTCTTTTGGCTGTTTTTCTTATTGAGCTTTGTTTCCTTTCTCTTCCAAACTGTATTGAATAGAAGAGTGCTCAGTCAGTACCTGATGAATGGAAGCATGAGAAGAGCACAATCCTGAACTGAAAGTAATTATCTTTTTGCCACATCTGAGCTTGCATTACTCATGTTAGGGTTCTGTGTATTAGCCATAGCCTTTTTATATAGTTTTCTTGTAAATGTATAGGAATATATTAGAAAACTCTATAAAATTGAAGGCCATGTGGAGGTAATGTTCAGTAGGTTAATAGACAAGATTCTGATTCTTTGTTTCTGATTTTGTTTTTGTTTTTCACAGCATTTCACAGGAATTCTAAAGTCATGCATTTTTTTATTAATTTAGCACAAATTGGTCAGGAATGGCTGATATAAATGCACTATCAGAGCTCAGTTTTCCAAAGGAAAAAACACTGATATGATTTTTCACTTGTGGCCTCCGCAGCATACTGCATGTTGTTTCATTATTTTTGGAGGTTTTTTGGAGCCAAGCACAACACCAGTACAAATGGTTATAAGAAAAATACACAATATAGCATGAAGAAATGAAGCTGGGACTGATTTTTTTTTTGTCTAGCCCAGACTGTAGTTTCCTGCAGCCAATCAGTCATTTCAGGTGATTTCACAATCAATATATGGGTTGATATTTTTCATAACAAATTATTAGCAATCATTATGAAAAGGAATGAAGTGAATTCAGTCTATTCTCTTTTTATTCCCCAAAATGTCTTTGGAAGGAAAATTATTGTGATTAGATTAAGCAAACATTGTTCAGTTATAGCACAAAATAACAAAAAATCGCAGCCAAATGAACTTTGTGGGTAATTTTTAAGTGTCTGTCAATATGTTTGTTTACCATTTTCATGATATGATGCATTGTTCAACCCTTACAGTCAAGCTGTTGATAGCTCTTAGCTCTCATCTAATATGTGACACATCACTAAGGTGTTGGACTATGGACCAGGAGGTCCCCAGTATGTGCCCCAACACGGCCGGGTCACCACTGTTGGACCCTTAAGCAAGGTAATTCACCCCCAAGTGCTCAGATGCAATCAGGCGTTGAGTTGGAACCCGACCCCGATGTATATCCGTCGCCTGATGTGCCACATAGACGGAACCATCCATTCATCCATCCATCCACATCAAATCAGTTATTAAGTTGCAATTTGGGTGATTTTCAGATTCATGGTTCAATAAGCTGCATTTTGATACCAAGTTTATTACTGTATCATGTCCAGTTGTTGAGATATGTCCAGTTACATTTTGTTTACAAGAAGCAAAAAAAAACCTTTTTTTTTTTTATTAAGTATTTCATGCACGGCTTTATAACGAAAAAATGCATGCAACACTATAAGAACTGGAGTTACCAGACTGGATAGTGTTTTAAGTGATTTAAAACAATGTTTAGGATTAAAACCTTCTCACTTGTATTGAAGGATTAGGAAGATCAATAGGAATCGATAATCAACTAATTTTTCAGAAATTGAAGATTTGAAGTTTTACCCATTACACAACGTTTTACCCACTATTGGCCATAGCGCAAAACTAACACATTGTTCTGTTATTCCCTGTCTTAATGTATAGCAGATATAACAACTGGTATCTAACAACTAAACCCCAGTAACAAAGTAGATTAGTAGTGTGTGTGACTGTGTATGTGTGTGTGCCCTGTAATGGATTGGCACCCTGTCCAGGGTGTACCCCGCCTTGTTCACTATACAGGATAAAATATGTACTTAAGACAGGTGCAGATACTTTATATTAATCATTATTGGTGTGTCTTTACTGTAATTTAAGCAACTGAAAAGAGCTGCATTCAAAGCAATGGTCTCTTGACAATACAGCAATATTCTTCTTTGTGGATCGGTACATGTTAACAATTTTTACATCTCCCATTGGAACAAGGGTGAAAAAATGAAAGATGTCGAGTTCCATTTGGTTGAAGCTGTTAACCTAATGACCAGCCCTGACAACGGCAACCTTGTGAGACAAGATCAAAAATACACAAACAAAAGGAGGAGAGTACTGGAATGCATTATTTTGTCAAGGCTGGCCAGGACAGGCACATAGTTTGGCACGGAGCAAGCATTTCCATTAAATAGCAAGTTTAGGGAACAAGATAATTGCTAAAGCAGAAATGAGCCCCCGATCACTGAACCTCTATAAGCCACTTACAACTGCACAGAGAGCCATTCTAGTGGATAGATCCAGCCATGAATTAGAAATATATCCACATTAGCTTTTAGAAAACCATTTGCGAGTCTTTGTATTGAGAAGGATTTAGGCTGATTTTGTAGGTTTGGGTCAGGAAAGTGTTTGTCTAGCCTTTCCATGTGTCTCGGCCCGACTAAGCTGGCCGGACTCTTCCGCTCCTTCCTTTTAGCCATCTGGATCTGCAGTCTGGCTCAGGTTTGCGTGTGTGTGTATGCGTGTACATGTGTATGTGTGTCTGTTTGTCTGTGTGTGTGAGATCATGGAATAATGACAGAGAAACACAGGTTCCACATGGTTCCAATCGTAAATGCCTCTGACTCAGGATTTGATGGGGTCTTCAAATATGGAGGTCAGACTGGGTCTCGCCATCCAGATGAAAATAGCAGCATTAGAGCTGTAGCTTATGTTTTTACTGATACACAGTCCTCCAAGTCTCTTTTGAGGAAAATAATACTGATCGTAATCTCATTAATAGTGATTGAGCCACTCTTTTTCGAGCCGGCCTGTTTTTACACAGCCCTGAAAAACAGCCGTCTCTCATCTCTCCCGTGAGACATGCACTTTGGCAGGAGAGCTTGTTTGGGTGGAAGCGTGTCTCGAGTTCTTTATCTGCATATCAACTGTTGCTTTGCAGCAATATGAGTTAAAATATTTGTTGGAAGTTAGCTTTTGGGCTGACTAGTCAGACATCTAGTTATTACAAATTATGTAATATTTAGCTATTTAGGTCTATAATCATAAAAATCATTATAGTTACACATTACAGTATGAAATGATAGCTAAAAGAATAATCTACTGAGGTAATTACAAATTGTACTAACAGAATTTATAATCTAGTTTTATCCTGTATTCTTTATAGTTATATTTTTATTTAGTTTGGTTTCCACAGTGCTTCCACATATGTACATTTTGTCCTTGATCAGCACAAACCGAACCCTAACTGACCAAAGAGACTCCAAAGGCAGCTACTACATAGTAACCCATGAAAGTGTCATCAAATTTGATTTCCTGGTCAACCCAAGTCAAAAGGTACGTTCACTCAGAAATCATCTTATAAAGCCACCAAAAAGACCCCCATCAACATACGTGTATACGTTTGCGTTTGATAATTCACACCAACCCTACAAATCGGCTATAAAACTGCTTCTTTATATGCTTTTAGGGAGCGTGTTTTGAAACAAAAGCAACAAAATTACATCAGCGTATAGTGTAGTGTAAAAAAATGCGTCCAAAATGCCGCACCTAACACTATGTTCAAAACAATAATGGCAGGTGAACTGAGTGCTGAGGTGCTTTTGCTGGTCATGCACGTTTACATCACTCACCAAACACAGCACTGTGCTCAAAGGGGAAGGTGCTCCTAAGGAGGAACTCACTGTCTCCTGAATATGTTGACAGTGATATCCCCCTGATATGATGTTAAAACATATGTTGTGTGTGTTTTACTCTGGCTTTTTTTTTTTGTGTGTGGGTAGTGGTTACCCGCTAACTGTTACAGTGGTTGCAGTGGTTTTAAACCTCTCTGTATTAAGCAGCAGACAACATGTGTTTCAAAACATCGGACCGCTGTTCGGTGATGGGAGCTCTCTCTCTCTCTCTTTTTATAGATATCACTTTTACTTCCAGGTTAAATGTGCACAACAAACCCCCATTCCTGCTCTGTGCCTTTTACACGGAGGCTCACTGAAGTTGCAGTATTCCCACCTTGAACAGGTTTTGTGAAAGGGGCTAAAGAGGGTGTCAAGGTGCAAGGTTGTGATAATCTGATCTTCACAGGTTTCATTTACTAACAGAAACAAAGTGAAAAACTCGGTAGCTGCCAAGATCAGGTTTGACAGTTTAAGGGCCACATTCTTTCACATGTCAAATGGATTTAAAATCTAATCAGCTCTCCAAAATGTTTCCAAAACACACACTCACAGTGGATAACACGCTTACCAAATTTGACCACATACACTATGTGCAACTTTAAAATTCATATAAAGTCTCCGGAGACTTATAATTCCACACATATTCACAGTCGGGTAAAAGCTCTTTCACTGTAACCCATGCACCTAGTTTGCCAGCCTGCAGCGCTATTGTCCAAGCAGGGCAGGAATGCACTGAAAGGAACTTCTATATCAAAGAGTGGACTTTAAAGAAATTTAAGGGGGTGGAAGAACAGAATGCAGAGTTTTTCCTCTAAATTGTGAAAGGCATTCAAGTCTGAGATCAAACGAAATGACTGTAATGTCTCTGTCCACAATCCTGTTGACAGGCTTCAGTTTCCTGCACAGCATCTGCACAGTCTCAGCTTCGGTGCTCATTTTTCAGCATCGAGTTTTCTTTACTTTCTTTCGAACCAACATACTGATGGCAAGCAACACACAAGCAAAGTTTTCAACATATCTGGTTTCTGCTCTACTGTTTTTCTGGGTTTCTTTCTGTCTCATCTAACTCTTTCTCTTTGTTTTCCTCTCTCTCAGACATTCAACCTACAAACTTTTCAGTGAGACATTTTTTACAGAAATGCAGCAGAGAAGCGAAGACATTTACTCAAAAGGAAAAAAAAAGAAAGAAAGAAAAGAAAAGAAAAACCCACCTATAAAGTACGTGTCCAATGGGCATGCTCTGCTCCTCCTGCACTCTCCCCTGAGGACTATCCAGTGTGCAGTCCACTGGATCCCTCAATAAGGTGCTCCCTTTTCCCTTCCTCTCCCTTACAGAGGTTGTATCAGGCCATCAGCACAAATGGAACACAGCACAATGTAGTACTTTAAGCACTTAAACAAAGGGCCTTTTTTAGCCACCACCATTTCTTTGCAGGTTGTTGACATTGATGAGTCAGTTTATGGGAAAAGAGCGAGTGTCAGGCACACACACCCTGTCACGTATTTCTTTCTCCCTATGACATAATAACACAGGGGGGCCTAGTTAAACCATGAATCGCTAAATCTACCTCTTCACCACACTCTTGCCACTGGCTGTTTGCTTAACAACCCCTTTTAAAGCAAATCTGGCAAAACAGCAGCCTAAACAGTCCTGGAACAACAGTGCCCTCCCTCTCTCTCTCTCTCTCTCTCTTTCTCTCGCTGCCCAGCCGGCAAACTCCCCTTCACTACTGCTTATTTTTACTCATAACAGTATAAAGCCGCCCACCCTGCGACTCATCTTTGAGCCAGACATTCTCACTCAACACAATAGTGGCTTTTTTAGGGTCAGGTCTAAACTAAATCTTCATGTGCTGAACCTACTGTATATTAACAATTGTTTAGTAAGTTTTTCTTGGTTTTCTTTCCCAATAGGCCAGACATTCACATTTGACTTATCAACTTATCCAACATTTCAGTCTTATCTGCATTGACTCAGATTCCATTTAATTTTCTGTTAATTATATATTTTTTTGCTGAAAATTATAGTCTGTGCAGTTTTAATAACCAACTGGAAATATTAATGAGTAATACACATATTCCTCTTTTGCCAGTCCATAGCTGGATGCCAAGAAATGCAAGGCCCAAAGAAACCACAATCGTTTTATTGAATCCATGTTGATGCATGTAAATGGAAATGCTTTTAGGAAAAGGGTCCTCTAGTGGTCTTTAGTGCTACCTAGAATCCTCTCTGGTAGGGAAACACTAAAGCAGAGAAACTATAAAGTTTCCCCAAAGGCACACGAACCAATTCGTGTTTAAGTTTTATCTTTTTTTTATTTCGCAGATACGGTATCTTCATTATTTAATAATATGGTTTGCAAATGCAATTTGTCTAAAGAACAACTATTCCACTACAGTGCACAAAAAAAATCATTGTTTGGCTTTGAATTGGGCATTGGGCAGACATTATTGTGTATAGCCTAGCCATGACTAAATTCACACAGGCGTTTACTGGGGTTTGGCATACGTACAGGAATGCAAGTGAACAGGCGGAAATGGGGTTCTGGTGGATGTAATTATCTGTGCATAGTCAATGTCGTTAAACTCAGATTCTTTTTTTATTTTGTATGTTTTTCAGTCCAGACAGTTTCAGTGAGTCCCAGACGCTTTAACAGACCATTACCTATAATGTTCTTTAATTCTGGTGTGTTTACGACTGGAACGTTGTGAAAATGATTCCTAGTCTGCCTCTTTGAATTGAAACTGCATTAAGGTTTTTTGAGACAATTAGGACAGGATGTTTTTCTCAGCCTCTCATACTATTTATTCTTGTAATAATTGCCCTTTATTGCATCATGCCAGTTCTTGCATTTGCACATACGTTTTGTATATAAGTTAATGTCAACAGATCTGTGATGGCAAGGTTTAGTTCAGTGGTTAAGGCATTGAGGCTCATGATTAGGGTTATGATTCAAGACCATCAGGTTAAATCCAGCACTGCCAAGCTCAATTCTAATCGGTCTCAATTTTAAGTCATTTTGAATCAAAGCATCAGTCAAATGAGTTAATCGTAAAAAATAATTACGATAATAATAAAATAATAAAATTTAAATGATCAGTGACAATAAAAACAATAGGAGAGACATAAAAAAGGCCCGTAAAGAAAGCAACATAATTCTGACTACACTCTGACTACATTATACCTCTGAGGGAGGAACTATTGAGTTAACCCCTCTTTAAAAATACATACAGTTCAAGTCCAGCTCTAACCACCAGGCCTGTACTAGATTTAAACCTCATCCACCTCTTGCCGCACAACTTCATAGCTGAAGCACATCTGGAGTGGAGAACACTACAGCAAGGCCTCTCTGTCCTCAATTTCAGAAGCACTGAAATTCACCTCGCAGTCTGTTCTCGATATGTTCTTTGATTGTTAGTAATTTGGCTATGGCAGATTTTATTGTTCATGTGAGACTTGAACTTGCATTGTTGGATAGAGTTATCATCTCATTTTTTAGTCTTTTTTCTTTTTTTGTCAGTTTATTTTAGACAGGCATGTGTTGTACTATGTGGCTACACCATGTGGCTAATGGTGTGCAAGTTTGCTGGGGAAATGATGTTATCTGATTATTGTATACATAATGTAATAATGATTACACATTTATACATACAGTAAGTTTGATTTTTCATTAATGGTTAAGTCGTATATATACTGTATCAAACATCAAACAGATTTATTTGATGTAAACTTCACATTCTCACTATGCATAGACCGTTGGTGCTGAAATCACATATTTAGTCATCTAGGCATAGTAAAGCTGGGCTAAAAGCATTGCATAAACAAACAGAATGAGAATGCTAGGAAAGCCAAGAGTAGATTGGAGGGAGGCTTTAATGAGACTCCAGACCTTTACTGTACACCCCACCCCCCTAAAAAAAAAAAGGTCTAGACAGAATGCATTGAAAACAGCAAAATGATTCCAGTTTAACACCACACATAATACAATCATGTTTATCTGCTTTTAATCTAACACCTTAACTACACTACTACACCCCATGAAATGAGCTGAAAGGTTCATTATTTTAGATGTCTTTTACAGAACAAACAACACATATTTTACTAGTTGAATTCCTGTGAAATATGCAATAAATTCCTTCCTGAAGAGGAAGACAAAAAGAAACACCTTTTGTCAAAATGGAAAATTCATGAAGGCCAACCCATCAAATTCCTAAACATCCAAAAAAAAATTATTCCCTCCCTGTAACTCTCTCCTGCCTGCCACGATTACAATATTCAGTAAATCACTTTAAATTGCCAAGATCTGTGCAGACACCATAACACTTTAGGACATTTGTCTGTCTCTCTCTTTCACTTTCCTTCTTACCATGCACACACACACACATACGCACACACACACAAAACACTAACTTTATCATGTGGATGTTAATCAACTTTTGTTTCCAAAAAATATAACGGATTAATTTTTCACTGTAAAAGAAACATTTAACAAGAATTAAATGTTACAACAATAATTAACAATAAACAATTACTTTTTCTTAATTTTCATCAACTTATATTACTGGAGCTCCACTTGTTATTCCTGTGAATCAAAAGTGCAAGTGCTGCCCCCTACCTTTCCCTTTAATATATCCGTCCGTACTGTATATCCCCTTGTTTTAATGTACTGTAGGTAAAAGTCCTCACTTCTATTGTTATTCCAGGAAGGGCTGCAATTCAGTGACTGGCAAAACACTCTCCATAGAGTGACTTCACTGCCAAGTCAAACCCATACTCAATTCAGTGAGAGAGAGAGAGAGAGAGAGAGAGAGAGAAATGTTTTTGACTGATTGTCGAGGCTTTCTGAAAGTCGGACAGTAGTCCAAGTTGGAACAGTAAGCCCTAGTGTGGGACACTGATCCCAGGGGAGCACAGCCGTTCCAGTTACAAGGTCCAGCTGGAAACTTTTGTCCTGGTGACAAACCTACTGGTTTGTTTCAGGTTCACCTATTCACACAACTAAAATGGGAAAAAAAAAAAAAATCCCAGGTTCAGCAGAGGAGACCAAGAGAATAATGACACATTCTAAATCTCTTCCCGCCAGAGTAACGGCTGAATTTTTCCCCAAAACGGTTCGGCCCATATGGGTCCTATTACATAAATATTGTCCCAACAATTGTTACTGCATGTTTGTCTAAACTAAACCTTGATGAATTAGACTCTTTACATTTTTCCTGGCAAATAACAAAAGAATTTTCACCATATAATGGATTGACATGAAACGCTGATGCCGCTTTATTCACTGGCCAATGTGTGCTTTCAGTGGAGACCACTGAAAGTTTGCTTAACACATTCCCACATAGCCAAAATACCCAAGGCATACTCTCATCCACTTTCTCAACCACACATGTGTATACACAAAGACACACATGCACTCACGCACGCATGCACACACCGCACACACACACAGATTTCAAAAAAATAAACTTCACAGTTTTTTTTTCTTGCCATAATTTTCGGTACATTAATTTCTGTCAGATGGGGGAAGCAGCTGGGCTTCTGTAGTTCTTCTGAAGATCTTCATTGGAGGTGTAAAGGCACCCTATAGAAGCCTCTCTCTAAATATAACAGACATCACCAGCAGCCTGCATGAATTTTGTTATAGGGATATTTTGGAGTAGAGAATGTTAAGCCAAGCGTTTAACATTGTTACCACAGGCATGGATATGTTAACATTATGTGTTATGTTACATTCCTTTCACATCACATCAGAAGACAGTACTGAGAAGACATTTCGGTTATTTAAAGCCAACGTGTTGATGTCCTAGCTGATCAACCTTGTAGACTGAATCCCCTGCTTAGGCTGAACAACTTTCTCACTGAGCCTGCAGTCTGCAATCTGAATACTGAGACATTTAATTCGGTTTTGGGGGATTCGGCAAAGATTTCCTGGATCTTATTAAATTATAATCCCCATCACTAACCTCCATTCCCATTGTGCAGCTTGGGCAAGTTTTTGCTGACAGCCAGGTTGCAAAAATATTCCAGAGGATTACCTTGTGTCTTGGCCCGTTCTTTAAGGAAGGAAAAAGAACTGTGTTTGTCATGGCACATGTCTGAAACGGATCAGGGTGGAGACACCATGGTCAAGAGACCCATGCTAAGCAATTCTGTCTACAGGCTCATGTTGGACAATACATTCAGGTTATAACAATAGGCTAAACGCTTAGCCTAACAAATTTTTGTAGGTGTCAAAAATGTAGGTTTGACGAATAGTCTTTTTGGAAATTACAAGCAGTATTTAATTTTCCTTTTTAGAAAAGATCAGTGACGTTTTGGATTATGTAAGATTTCCTATGAGGACGCTAATTAGACGGTTACACAGTTTTTTATACTGTTTACTGGAAATGCATAGATCTGGCTAGGCTTTGCCACGAGTTGGCAAAATCCAGTTTCCAGCAAAATACATATGCACATATGTGATTAATAATATGAAACCGGCCCAACTAATAACTTTTCATACAAAATTGCCCAATAATGTATCTAATATTGTGCAAGGCCTACTGTAATCATATACTTGAGAATGGTAATGCTTAGAGCAAGAAATGCATTAGCCGGTTCTAAGTGGATGAAGTAAGGAAAGTTGTATTGTATAGTTGCAATGGTATTATTTTAAAAAATGTCTAATACAATCATTACTATACACTTAACTGATAATTAACTAACCCATTTAATCAACCTAATTTGGGTGGCTGGTCAAGACTGCGGTTGTGTCTGCTCTCATGTGAACCACAAGACAAAAACATGCACAAAATCCACTATTTTCACAACAGTCTAATCTTTGTTCGGAGAAATCAAGCTGTCATGTTTAATTATGAAAGTCATCAATAATCGACAACAGTTCCACCCAATCACGGGGAAAAAACAAACATACTGTAACAAGAGATTTTTTTAACATTCTGCGAAGTGTTGCTTACTTGTGTTTTCTGCAGTCATGCCAGGTTGAAAATACAGTGTTCATTTAAAAAACTAACAATCCTCTGCTATAAGGATCCCCAAGTAATCTTAGCTTTGCAGATTCCTGGGGCCCCAAAGCTACATTATACATAGGTATGTACATGTTTTCCTCCTTATTAAAATGTCCAGAGAGCTTGCCATGGCATATAACTCTCACTTCACTGACAAGTACCACCCACCTGGACAAGAAAGGCTAGCCATTTGTCATCTACACTGAATGCATTGCGCAAAGCTGCGAAGAAAAAAAAACTCACCCAGCTGATGATGTTCTATGAACTGCACATCGGTGTACCAAAGGGACACACTTCCTACTTTCAATCCTGCATCCATCCATCCATCCATTGCAATTACATTTTTTATTACATTTTATTTGTATAGCGCTTTAAACAATGTCATTTCTGCAAAGCAGCTTTTCAGATTAAAAAAATATATATATAAATAAATTATAAAAAAGTATCAATTATAATTATGAGATGACAATAGGAAGAAACCTTAAGAGGAACTCAACAGGGAACCTATCCTCATTTAGGTGATACGAGATAGTACATGCATAAGTCAATCTATGCAAAATCCGTATGCTATAAGTCTGAAAGTTCAATATAACAAGAAAGGTGTTTAATGTAACATGAAGTGACATCAGCTCAGTATAAGAAAATCTTTATAGTCTCCAAGTGGAACCGTTAGTCACCACAATACAGGGCCATCCTCAGCAGCAGCCAGAGTCCTTCAGGGAATGAGATCTCCAAGCTGAAGTCGTGCTTTAGGATGTGTCAGCCAGTAAGAAGCCGTAATGATTACCGGCAAGTAGTTTGACAGAAAGAGAGGGAGAGAGAGAGAAAGAAAACCGTTAGGTATAACTCTTCATTTGCCTTTGTCCTTCCTTTAACACCAGAGGAAAATGTGCATGGTGAGCAGCCAGCACGTGTCAGCATTTAAAGGCAGAGACATAAGCAGAAACTGGGCCTCTGTTTCATCAGACCTTGGCAGCCCACAATAAGAGCATTCACACAGGCAATCTGCTGTGGTAAGGTCGGTACGGGGAGGAGGGAGATATCGGGGTGCTTGGAGATGTCAGAACAGAAAGCATAGAGCGGGTTAGAGGCAATCTAGCCAGTTTTACTGAAAGAAAATGAAAAAGTAAAAGAAAATGATAGACATAAGGGGAAAAACTTAGCTTGTTAATGGGGGAGACAGAAAAGGACAGAGGGATCATATTGTGTCTGTGTCTGAGGAAAGACAGACAGACAACACACACGACAGACAGCTTGACTCAGATACAGCCAGCGCTGAGGTCATGCAAGAAAACCCAGCTGAGTCTGTTATAGTTATTTTATACATTAAAGCCACAAAAAAACAGTAATCTCACATTGTACAGCAGCTGCTTAATATCTGTTCTCTAATTAGATTATTTACATTTTAGTCTTGATTTCTTATTTCAAGCATTTGCGATAGTTTTGACATTAGACCATAAATCAAAAAAGAAGCGAGGTGAGGTGGTTTTGTTTGAGATTTAATATTAGAAGCAAATCGTGAAGGGGGCTTAGAGATGTGCTGAGATAAAGGTACATGTTAGAGCTCAATCTGATGGCTTTTCTCCAGGAAATGAAGAGCTAGTGTTAGCACAGGTCTGCACAAGTTTTTCAACATCTGTCCATCACTCCCATATGTGTTTGTTGAACATCCCACTCCAGATTTAGTCCCTTTTTAACCATTTTAATAACCTCAATCTTCTGAAAAGATTTTCCACTATATTTTTAAGCTTGGCTGTAGGGATTTGATCATTTAGCCATGTACGTCAGGCACTGATTTTGGAATGCTGTGGTGCAGTCACCGTTCCAGATCATCTCAATGGTGTTCGGTGAGGTTAAGGTCAGGGATCTGTGGAGGCCACTCAGGTTTTCTACTGCAGCAAAAAACTCTACTTTCATGGACCATGCTTTGTGCAAGACAGTAGCACTGTCATGCTGGAACAAGTTAGGGACCCATAGAATTACAGACGAGTGTTAAGTTTTAGGTGTCCACATACTTTTGGCTATATAGTGTATATCAACTGTTTACACAGGAATAGGAAATTTGAGATTTTCAACTTGTAGGGACATTTGTATATATCTTTCTCACTTGTCTATTCTGCTTTATATATATAGGGGCCTGGAACCTATCCCAGGAAACTTAGAGCACGAATCAGGGTACACCCTAGACAAGGTGGCAATCCATCGCAGGGCACACACACATATACACACTTACACTACAGGCACTTTGGGAACCTAGATAGCCTAATCTGCACGTCTTTGAACTGTGGGAGGAAACCAGAGTACCCGGAGAAAATCCAACCTGGAACCAAGAGGTGCGAGGTGACAGTTCTAACCACTAAGACACCGTGTCGCCACATTTATAAAATTTCCATATGAAAAACTGATGCTTTATAAAAATAATAATAAGAATAATAGTAATAATAATAATGAATCTAAAAGTTTACTGAACATCAGTTTCTGATTGTGAATGCTCTTTTACAAATATTTTTTTTCCCCCTTTGTTCCTGCAAAATAGGAAAGAATGGTTATGCTTTCCTGTGAGCTAAGCTGTCTTGTCTTAAGGTAACACCTGGATTATATTTTCATCTGCCTTAATGATGTTTCTCCAGAAATACTGAAACACAGTTCGTCTCAGTAGGAGATTACCAACTTCCCTTCCACAGTCATTTATCTGTCTCTAAAAATGTTTACTGGCTGACCTAAAATGCTTTTATTGTGTTTTTTTTTTTTTCTGTCGACCAGAATGTGAATGTGAAATACTTTGGTTGAAAAGTCATGTCTGGAGATGTGTCTGTGTATCTACACTGTGGTCTACATGTGTGAGTGGGTGTGAGATGGTGTAAGGGGAACTAATCTCACTCTGGGAAACAAATGTGTGTGCTGTGAATGATGTGATTATTTTTAATGTTGTGGAATCTTGAGAGTTGTCTGATTTACAGTTTTATTTAACAAATAGTTTGGTTTTTTTTTGGTAGAAGAGAACCGAACCATGAGATGGACTCTGTCCAGGCCCAGGAAGACAGTTAAAAATGTTTAATAAGTCAGTTAAATATTTACTTCTGTTTCACTAACATCCATTTCTCTATCTTCACATACTTTATTCATTCATTCACATCCACTTTATCCTGATCAGGATTGTATTGGATTCAGATGCTTATCCTGTGAACGCTAGGCATGAAGCGGGAATGCACAACTTCACACCTAGGGTCAATTCAGACCAGAAACTCTACTTACTGTACTGGGTGGAATGTTTTGGAAGAGGGATTGAAACCATATAACCTGAAAATGAATCTATTGCCTGCTCTAGATCTATGTGAAAATCCCACCTGTTTCAACACAATATCTAAACACAAAATCTACTAGCGGTACAAAGTAACACCCGTTTTATTAGATTGTCTTAATTTCCCAAAAATGTAGAATTTAAAAGTGTCGTTCATTGCCTGTTTATTCCCACATAGATCACTTGTAAGGCGACACGCTGGTGTAGTGGTTAGCACTGTCGCCTTGCACTTCCAGGCTCTGGGTTCAATTCCTGGCCAGGCTCGATTCCTGTCTCTGTAAGCATGAGTTTGCATGTTCTCCCCGTGTATTGTGGGTTTCCTCCGGGTACTTCGGTTTCCTCCCACAGTCCAAAGACATCCAGATTAGGCTAATTGGCATTCCCAAATTGTCCGTAGTGTGTAAATGAGTGTGTGTGTGCCCTGCGATGGATTGGCACCCTGTCCAGTGTGTACCCTGCCTCATGCCATAAGTCTCCTGGGATGGGCTCCAGGCTCCCCGCGACCCTGAATACAGGATAAAGCGGATAGACGATGAATGAGTGAGTGAGTAAGTGAGATCACTTGTAACTCCGAGGTGCAATTTGTAGCTCAACAGTGAGTGAGTGAGAGAGAGAGAGAGAAAAAGAGAGAGAGTACTGCACATATTATCTAGATAGAGCAGGTCGAAAAACTGGACTTGCAAGTTTCTCAAATATTCTGACATTTTTCTGGACACCCTAGTGGCCTATATCATGTTAGTTGACATCTCCCTAATTGACTTCAACTTTTGAAGCCCCTTTAACTAAAGCTCATGCTGATGAAACACATCAGGTTATTGTCTGTGCAAACATCTGTCGAGTAAGCAGTGTGTTTGTGAGTGCATGCTCCTGTAAACTGTATTCCTACGCCTACTCCAAGCCCAAGTATTATTCCTGAAGCCAAGAACAAAATACAAGCAAGATGAATTACGCCTGTTGTGTGCTTCGGTTCCACAGGAATTCATAAAGAGTCAGAGAAGAAAGAGATCCACATCTGAATTATCAGGGAAACATTTTTCCACATCCTACGCGCCACTTACCAAGCCTCCCTTGCTCTCACTATGTAGAAGTCCTGTTTAGATGAGGTGGAACTGCAAAGGAGGGTGATTATATTAACATGCCTGTCACTTCACTTGATGTGAGCCTTAGCTGAGCATCATTACATAATCCCCTGTGGGAGCTGGGGAAGGCTGGAAGTCCTTCTGATGGAGGGATGGATGGAAAACTGAAAGCCAAATTTGTGCTAGGAGTGTAAACAGCTTACGTCATGCCACAGCAAGCGCCTGCAACATTAAATGGATAATTTATTTCTAATGATTCTGTTAAATGTCAACCGAGCAGGGAGATGGCTGCATAGTAGAGTATAGACCTCCTTTTGTGGTCTGCGTCTCAAGCCACCGTCTCTGAGGATCGCTTTCTGAGAACCAATTTAGTCAGACCTCGTTCTCAATCCAAACACTTCAGCTGGGTAAGGGGCCACCACTAATGTGGCATGGCATCAAAAAAGTGAGTGCATACTGTGCCATAATTGCTTGCTTATGTTTGCTCAAAGCTGTACGGTGCTCTCCGGGTGACTTTTAAGTGGCAGATCAGAAACAGTAGATTTGGAATATGAGCGACTAAATGAGAATGGTGGACAAGTGAAGGCTTGGACCGTCTTGGGGCTTACTTTCTGCTATAAAAAAAAAAGGATTCTCAGTATAAAAAAGTGCTGTTCATTTTCCTGTTCCTGCTCTTACTCAATAAGCACCAGAGATGTACTCTTGAAACACACACATGCATTTACTTAACCCCACACAATCTGTGTTTATTACAGATGTTTTTACTGTATGAGCTTGGAGGACAAAAGCATTGCTTATGTGGTTTGTAATAGAAGATCGTGATCTGCTGTCATGGATATCGTCAGTGCCCTTGGTGCTTACTGTGTCTCCACCTGAGAAGGGCAACGATCCAAAAAGCTCACTGTGGTTTTTAGTGCAGTACACACTCCATAAACATTGGTAAGAGCCACTTGATGCTGAATGAAGGTGTTGAAAAGAAGGTCTACCTTTTATTTCTCAGAGTGTATTTACTTATGGTTCTTGGGGGTTTTGGTGTTTTAGTTGTCACCTGAGCTGTAATGTTAGGTTTAGAGATTACAGTGTTGCTATTGGCCCCGGTGCTTTTTTTTAAAGAGGAATAGGTAAAATTATCTAGTTGATATTTTTTTCTTCTGTCTCCCAGCAACTGTATGATTTCAGGAAAGGGCTTATGTTCAACACTTATTATTGATTCACTTTAGTGTGTGGTGTAAGGGGAATAGGTAAAGATGTATTGAACTATTTTACAGTATAGCTAATTAAATATATATTTTTTTCAAATAAATATGATGTTCTGTTTTCAATTTTGGTGGCTGTTACCATACATTCTTGTATGAGACCTTGTTCTGAGAAATCTGTTTTAAATAAATTCACTGACATCTGCCAGATTGGTCCATTTTATGCTTGGTTGGATACCCTACCTTTAATTGTCATAAGTGGTTCTGGCTTCTCGGAGGTTCTTTGCTTTATTCCTTCTCATAGGCATGTTGTTTGGCGATCATCCACCGGTGTGTGCATATGGATGTTTCAGATCTTGGTTTCAGTATATATTGTAAACAGAGAGTGTGTGAATACATGCGGCTACACGGGTGAACATTTGGCCAGACAGATTGCGTGAGACTATTTAACTGTGTCTGCAGCCCTTTTCAAGAAAAATATTTGATAAACAGATTGTGCTGGCCTGGGGAAGAAAAGTAATGTCTGATTTTGATCGCTGAGAGTGTTAGGACGCCTGCTCGACATTGCGTACACTGTTAAACACATCTAAATTACTTTCCCCACAAAACCACAGCCACTAGGATTAGTACCACCCCTGGTAACCTCAGCCAAGCATTCAACCACCAAACACTGACTTGCCACCACCACACTCTCTCTCTTTCTCTCTCTCTGTCTCTTGTTCCCTCTGTCTCTGGCCTCTGTTCTTTCCCTCCCAGTCTGTCTCATGATTGTGTTTTTCCTGGAGTGGGAAACAGCTACATTTGAGAGCTAAGAGGAAGCGTATGTTCCTTCACAAGCACTAACACAGATGCAGGCACAGACATGAATATTGCTCATGGTTTCTAAGCTTCACGTCTTTACATGGCAGTAAAACTCTATGGCAAACCACAAAAAATATGTGCTCACCATGGCAGAAAAAAAATTGCACACCGCTAAGAAGCCTCGCCATGAGATTTCAGCCTAACCATTTCCTCTGGGAACCAAAGAGACCCTTCATCCCTCTTCCAGGAATAATAATAATAATAAATGAAAATGATAAAAGAGGAGAAAGCCAGCAAACCGCAGAGAGTTTGGCAAAGCAAGCAGGCCACAGAATGCCCCGTTTGGCACCGTGTTGAGTGGGAAAACATGGTATGGCTGAGTCTTCTTCCGCCTCTGTTCAGACTATTCAGTTAGACGGTTAGCTTTGCCAAGAGAGGAACATCAAGCCAGAACGGTGTAGCTCTAAACAGATTTGCTGTTTGCCATGTATCCTTGATTTGAGTCAAACACGCATAAAATTTTTCATTACAAAAAAATATATATTTTATGAGTCTGGTTTTTTTGTTGTTGTTGGGTTTTTTTCACAGAATCAGAATCGGAATGAGGTTTGTTGGCCAAGTATGTTCGCACTTACAGTACACACAGACACACACACACACACACACAAGGAATTTTATTCCAGCTGTTGGTGAGTCTCAAAGTACAGACATAGATTTCAACACTGTACATTTTCGTTTACAGACAAGACACTATACACAGTAAGTACACAACATTTAATCTAGTTCCCAGACTGAATTACCAGGAAAATCAATTAATGATTTTATCAGATTTTTTCATGTATGAACATCAGTCTTATTAACGTTAAACAACTACTGTATAAGTCTACCACAGTGGACTATTCGATCCGGACACACAACTTGGCACAGGTTTTATGCCAGATGCTCTTTCCTGACACCATTTTGTATCCAATGGCTGGGGTTTGGGCGGGAATCGAACCCATGCCTTCTGCATGGCAGACAAGAAACCTACCACCACTGAGATACCAATGCCCTACTATTAATTTTAAACAAAGTGCTCAAAATCACTCAATATTATCAAAAGGTTCATCTGAATTGTAGGTTTGCATTTTTCTTGCGTTTTGAATGAATTGCAAGGAAGATTCTGGTTATATTTCACAGTGCCACATTGCAAAAAAGTGAGAAAAAGTGATGTAGACTGGTAGGAGGACTTCTGCAGCACTGATGTGGTGAGCTGGGAGACATTTGGCTTTCCAGAGCGCTTGTCAAATTCAATAAAAGTACGGGTCTTTTTGAAAGAGAGGGAAGACTGTCTGGAAACCATCGGGACAAGTGGAAAAGATGAGTCCAAGAATTACAGTAGTGCTTGACGGAGTGTCTAAAGAAACTATACTTACATACTGTATGTGGAGCGTGGATCAGGGCATCAGGAAAAGAGAAATGTTTCGCAGATATTGGCTATCCCCTGGATATCCCCTGTTTAAGGGCCCAGTTATTTATATTTCTGTCACAGCCAGTCTGCTCCCAGCCAGTGGCTTGTCCCATACACCTGGTAAAATGTAAGCATGGTATGATGTGTAACATGAGGATCAAGTTATTTAAAAATTACTTCTTGGAACGAATGAAAGTAAACAGATACAGCTGTCACCAGGAATGACAAGCTAAACAAACAGACAGTCAAGACCACTAAGCCCTACCCTTGAAAGGCAAAACATTCTTTTAATGTTAGCTTAAACTTTAATTACTCAGTTATCCAGCCTGCAAACAACCATGTAGATTGAAGTCTCTATGCTATACGATATGCAGTGTTTCTTATTCAGTGCTCAGTCATAAGGTAGCTATCACCTTTCAAGTCCCTGTAGCATGAATGGTTTAGATTTGGCAACGCTACAGAGTATCTCTCCAGCTACTAGCGCTACATCTGGCTGTCTTAGGACTTAACCAAACATATCAATTAAGCCAATATAAATACTGCATCTAAAAAGATTTTGGAATGGAATTTTAACACTCGCATATGAAAAGTCTTTGGAAGTAATAATTTTATTAATGCCTTTATAATTATATTAATTTTTAATTCATAATTAGAAGTATGTCAGGTTGTCAGAATCAAAGCATAGCTCAAACAATCTGGAGCAGTTTAGATGTTGCAGCTTTCAAAAGCTCATTGGCATACCGGGCTTTCAGTAGTGATAACTGGATCTTACCAACAGACTTGTGAAATTGAGTGTGCGAATATTTCCTTTAAAGGAGTTAATAGTAATAAGTGGAATGCCACTTATTCATTCTGTTTTTCTCTTCACAGATTGGAGATTCTGAGCAAAGAAGATGACACTGGTGTCCATATGTGTGCTGCTGCTGATGTTCGGGAGTAACGCTCTGGGTGGTGGCTATGCCCCTATGCCGCAGATGAAGTACATGCAGCCTATGATGAAGGGTCCATTCGGCCCCCCCTTTAGAGAGGGGAAGGGTCAGTATCTTGGTAAGTCCTCATTAACTGCATAGCTCATAAATTGTAAGTTTTAAAAAGAAAAACTATTGCACTGACATGAAAATATAAATGTATTTATCTAAAATGCATTAGGGTAGCATGTTTACGGGCATTGCTGACCCAGTGGTAGGTTTCTCGCCTGCCATGTGGAAGGCCCCAGTTCAATTCCCATACAATGTCCAAACCTCAGCTACTGGATACAGTGCCGGTCCCAAGTCCGGATAAAATGGGAGGGCATCCGGCATAAAAGCTGTGCTGAATTGTGTGCGGATCGGATGGTTCCCTGCTGCAACCCCTCGATGGGAGCAGCAAAAAGTCCAACATCAGAGTAACATGTTTTAGCATTAATGTCATCACTATAGCACTGAAGCGCTCCATTTAGTCTATGCAAAAGTGTGGAAATAAAGCCTTTTTTATCCTTGTTCATCACAGCTGAGACATTTTTACTATAATCACTTTAAATATTGTAGGCTTTCAGTTTGTCTCAATGAATGAATCCATCATCAGGAGATAATGCTAGCCATTCAGCTTTGAGTTTTGTACACCATTAAACTTTTACTTGGTCATCTTTTGACGGCTAGCTAAGGTACAAGCAGCACAGCTATGCTATTCAAACTAATGAAAATTTTCTTTAAATGACAGTGAGAGAGCTCAGTTATTTACATTTAAATTGTGAATATATATAAAATCAAGGCAATAAAATCATTTAGATTAGAAAATTAAGTATAACCCCAGGATATTTTTGTAATGCATGAGGATTTGAAGTTATGACATGGAACTGTGTGACCTGGCTTCAGTGTGTAAGTCTCACACCCATGTAGGAGGACTTTAGAGGTTGGTAACTAATGTAAGATGAACTGTTTACAGTCAGTGCAAACCTATGGGTCTAATTTGATAGATTATCATTTGTAAAAGATCTATAGTTACACAGAGATTGCACTACTTGAGTGATATGATCTGTGACTGATAACTGATAAAAGTGTCTACTTTGTACCCATGAGTGCCACATAGGCAATTTCTTGAATCATCATGTCCCACTTGGACACATCACCTAATTTCTGTCTTTAGTCTGAGAAATAGACTTTCTCCAGACAGTGATTGGTCAGGAAAAAAAAGAGCCAAATGTGTGTCAGACTAAGGGAGTAGCAAAGACGAACAATGCGAGGACAGGAACAGGTTGTTGTTTAGTGTCTCCACTCACCTCTGTGATTTATGAGGAGCATTGTGAAAGCATCAGAAGGGATAAAGATTAAAAGAAAAGACTAGAGAGGGATTCAGAGAGTTCAGGTTAACTCCCTTTGGAACACTATATCACAGGTGGATATACTTTATTCTTAGGGAGGGTAACAAAGGGGAAAGGAGGGGAAGGAAATAATGTCAGAAAGCATGCTGAAAGACTTGAGGGAGCCAGGATATTATGAGAAAGCCAGGGAAGGCACAAGGATCAGAACACTTGTATGTTATCTACTAAAGCTAGGCAGGATCTGCTTCACAAGCAAGGATGTTGGAACTATTTTCTGAGAGGGGGTCCAGGCGGTGTGTTTAGCTGGCTCAGGGTCGGAGAGGAGTATTGAAAAGTAATCAAAAATCTGCTATTGTGACATTGCTAGAATAATTTGACCACACTTGCTAGCCAAAAACATCCTTTGTTTTGATGAATGGCATGCTTGTTTTATTATTATGATTATTATTATTATTATTTTAAATAGATCAATCAAGGTATGGTCAGTCAATTTATTAATTTATGATTGGTCAAGGTAGAGACATTCCATGAGGTGGGATATTCTGGCACACCCCTATTCAGACTCACTCCACTTTGGATAAATTTCAACCATTGAATTATAGGACATCAATCTTCTATTCATTCAGTGTGAGCTAGCTGGACTACAGTCAGTGAGATTAAAATGTTACAGGTGACAACTGCCGAGTCAGCAAATAATTTAAGGGCTTAACATGAAATGTTGTCTTCACTTGAATCTATAAGTTATTGACCAAACAACCTCTCAATCACCTTCGCAAGGAAGTGTTTGTTGTTTGGCAACATTTGACTCTAAAACTTTTTTTTTTTTTTTTGGAACAGAGATTGAAGAAACAAAATTGGAATACACAAACATAAAAAACAGTCTGGTGTCTTCAGACTATTTTTTTCTCGATAATAGAGCTGCTGTATAGAAGCAATATAACACTCGTGATCGTGGGGCTTTTAAAGGTTATCAGAGAAAGGAAATCTCTAATAATAGTATTTTATTATTATTATTATTATTATTATTATTAATAATAATAATAATAATAATAATACAATAATGAGCAATGAAGCAATGAGCTTAAATATTTTATGGGGCAACCCCAAGGAAAAGCTAAAAGGAAAACAACTGTAATTATGGGTTCATACTTTTTTTTATATGTTGAGGATTGTTTAATATGAGACCAGTTTGTTCCAATGGACATTCAGATTGTGTCAAATGCTTTAAAAATCTTCGATGATCCTAGCTTTAGAAAGATATAAAGGACTTGCCCACGTAAACATCTGATAGCTGTTACCTGTGTTATTGATCTGTGTGTACACTGTTAGCTTGATGCATGTTGTTGTTGTTATTAGTCTTTTGGCTGCTCCATTCAAGGGATCGCAACATTGGACCATCCGATCCGCACACAACTTGGCACAGGTTTTTACACCAGATGCACTTCCTGATGGAACCCTCCCATTTTATCCAGGCTTGGGGCGGGCACTGTATCCAGTAGCTGGGGTTTGGGCATTGGGCAAAACCTACCATCGAGCCACCGATGCCCTCTGTTAGCTTGATGCATGTAAAAACTTCAATTAGGATTGAACTAACTGTAATAAAAAAATATACTCTTTTGATAAAGTGTTCTAGAGTTCTAGATGGTTCTTTGGACAGTAATACGTCCTACTTAGAACCATCTCTGAAAGTAAAGCCTTCTCTTGTACCATTCTCCCCTTGCCCCCAGATCTATAAACTTACGCAAGTACATTTAAGGGTATGAAATGGAATAGTGTGACAAATAAACATGGCAAGGACTGAAAGAGTTCTCTGGCACCAGAGCCTGCGCGGCATAACCGGATACCATTGGACATATTCATGCTTTTTTTTCTTGTAACACAGCATGAAAATAAATCATTACCAAAATCAGGGAACAAAAAGGATAATAACAAGTAGGAATAATAAAAATAAGACCACTTCAACCAATCACTGCTGAAAATTTAATTCATAATAATTCATAATAAGCTTCATCTTGAGCTAAATACTGCAGGTGACAGAGGTTTAATGTTTTAAAGCTTGTTCCAAATGCAGGACTCCTGATTGTAGTAGACAAGTGCATCTACTACCATCTAGTGGATGATAAAAGTAAAACACATGGAACATATATCCTTTGGCTTTTCTTTTAACATTATTCTGTGTTTATATTGCACATAATATGCATTACTCATTTACAGATTTAAAGATGGGGTTTTAAGTAGTGCTTCTTTAGAACTTTATTTATGTGATTTCTAAAACAACATGGAAAATCTGTGCTCCACAGCAATGCCATCCATTGCATAACAATAATTTTCAAAAGCACCACAGAAAACCTATGATCAATGGCAATGCTATTCGATGGATACTAATAAAATGATTTGTCTTATTATTTACTTATATTTTCCATCAATTAATTCTAACTAAGCAGATTCTTAGCTCCATAGATCTTTGCCCTTTGTTTTCCTTAAAAAACAACCCATCAGGAATAAGGCTTCCTAGCTGCCTTTGTTATTACAGTATGTGTTTTCAATATGTCTGACAGATGAGATTTTGCCACAGAGGACACAATACTGGAGTGATTTCATTGTTTATGTATTATTTTATTAAAGCTGGCACCCCGTCCAGGGTGTACCCCTTCTCGTGCACTAAGTCTCCTGGGATAGGCTCCAGGCCCCCCACAACCCTGTATTCAGAATAAAGTGGTATAGATGATGAGCGGGCGAGTGAGTGAGTGAGTGTAAAAAGCTGCATAATTCAGCTAGAAGCAAAGGTATAGTATAATTGAATGATAAGATGTTTTGAACATAAGCACCAAAACAAACTCCAAATCCAGGCCAGTGTAAGTTATAAGAACAAGTTAAGGCTGGTAAAATCTAGGGATTAGTTAGAGTCAGAGAATCACATACACATCAGGCAACAAGAAAAAGGACAACATAGATTGGGTAAGGAAATTGGCCAGAAATTGCAATGCCAAAATTAAAAAATATATATTTGTTTATTGGGAAATAATACTTGTGAATAAAAACTAAACTACTAAAAATTGATGAATAAAACTTAGTGTTTTATCTTCCTGTTCAGTTACTAATACTGCAGGGAATTAAATGGGTCTGCATGTCTATGAATTTCTGAAAAATAAGGAAATTTTATTTTGATTTTCTTTTCAGACCATCCACCTCCTTTGGACGTGAAAGGGGAGCCTGGACCACAAGGAAAGCCAGGACCCAGGGGACCACCTGGGCCCCCAGGATTACATGGGAAACCTGGAATAGGGAAACCAGGTCTCAATGGTCAGCCAGGACCCCAGGGCCCAGCAGGGTTGCCAGGAATTGGAAAACCAGGACTACCTGGTCTGCCAGGAAAAGTTGGGCCCAAAGGACCATCAGGAAATGATGGTGACAAGGGACTTCAAGGTGAACCTGGGCCACGTGGATTACCAGGGCAACCAGGATCACCTGGTCCTGCAGGTCTCTCATTAAATGGCAAACCTGGGCTTCCTGGAGCTCGGGGCCCCACAGGAACTAAGGGTGAACTAGGACCAAAAGGTGGTCGTGGTTTGCCTGGTGATAAAGGAGACAAGGGTGAAAATGGCAATGGCAATCCAGGTCCACCTGGGCTCAGGGGACCTAATGGCCTTCAGGGACCTCCTGGACCTCCTGGTAATATAGGTATGGGAAAGCCTGGACTGAATGGGGCACCTGGGCTTTCTGGAGCAAAAGGAGAGCAAGGGCTTCCTGGGAACCAAGGGCTTCCAGGGAAACCTGGTGCTACAGGACCACAAGGGTCACCTGGATTAACTGGAGTGGGAAAACCTGGGTTTGATGGTGTACCTGGTAGGCCAGGTCCAATTGGACCCAAAGGTGAACCAGGTCAAAGGGGTCAAAATGGGTTTCCTGGGTCTCCTGGTTATGGTAAACCTGGTCTTGCAGGACAGAAAGGAGACAGAGGCTCGGCTGGATTACCAGGAGCTCAAGGTGATAAAGGGGAACCCGGGCCTGGAGGTCTATCAGGAGAAACAGGGACAGCCGGGCAGCCTGGACTTTCAGGTTTACCAGGTCCAATGGGTCTTCCAGGAAAACATGGATTGCCTGGTTTGAAAGGAGACAGTGGTCCGCAGGGGCCACCTGGCTTGCCTGGACTCAGGGGGGATCAGGGACCAAGTGGGTTGTCAGGTAAGCCTGGAGTCCCAGGGGATAAAGGGCTTCCTGGGCCAAATGGAGCTATTGGAAAACCAGGTCCTAAAGGTGATGCTGGTCACATTGGTTTGCCTGGTAATCCTGGACTGGCTGGGCCTCAAGGGCCCAAAGGAGAAAATGGGCTTGTAGGGTCTCCTGGATCACGTGGGGTAGCTGGGATTCCTGGGTCACCAGGACCCACAGGCCATATGGGACCACAGGGCATTCCAGGGTTGAAAGGAGAGCAAGGCCCACCAGGACCATCAGGGAATGGAAAGAATGGAGATCAGGGAATGCCAGGTCCACAGGGACCACAAGGAAAACCAGGCGCCACTGGAATAAATGGTCCACGAGGTCTTCCAGGTCCACCTGGCCCACCTGGCCCACCTGGTCCTTCTAATGGAGATTCCAAAATAGCAGTATCAGGGCCTGATGTTGGGGGAGAAACAATACCAGGTCAAAATGGAAAACCACAATTTGGGGTTGAACTCTCTGCTACTGCAGCTCCAGCTTTCACAGCTATTCTCACAACACCATTCCCACCATCTGGTATGCCTATCAAATTTGACAGGACTCTCTACAATGGGCAGAATGCTTATAATCCTGCCACTGGCATCTTTACAAGCCCAATGCCTGGGGTTTACTACTTTGCTTACCATGTTCATGTAAAGGGAACCAGCCTGTGGGTGGCACTATACAGAAACAATGTGCCTGCCACATACACATATGATGAATACAAGAAGGGCTATATGGACCAGGCATCAGGTAGTGCAGTGCTGGAGCTCAAAGAAAATGACCAAGTTTGGGTGCAGATGCCATCTGACCAAGCAAATGGGCTCTACTCCACTGAGTACATTCATTCATCCTTCTCAGGCTTCCTACTGTGCCCTACATAACAGGCCACCTTAAACATGATTTATTATCTAGTGGTCTACAGTCACACAAGTAACAACCTGTAACAACAAAAACAGGAAAGACTGAACAACATAAAAACCAAGATAAAGTAGGACATGGAAACTTTATGCTGTATCTGTTTGAATGCTTTAAAAGGTCTGATTTGATTATGTTTTTATTTCAAGTGTGTTTGGCATATTCTGCCTATATTATGTTATTATAACTATTGTATTAATGTGTTGCTGTTATTGTTTTTTTTCATGTACTTTATGTTATTGTTTATTAGAATCAGACAATGCGTAAGTAATAGTTTTACCCATGTGACTGCACACTCCAAAATGACTAATTGAACTCCATCTCTTTGACTCTGGGGAATGTGTTCCCCTGACTGCAGTCACATTTAGTTTTAACTTGTTGTTGCTTTTTTGTCCCTTTAAATAACCAGTTTCTAACTCAGTGCCATATTTCACAAATTATATGTCAAAAAAATAAACAGACAATATTTTATCTGTACTCGCTTGGTAGTTTTAAGTGACTAAATTAAAAATATATATTTTGTTTAGATTGCCTAGATTCGCAAAAGTTATTGCTACTCTTTGTGATTTGGTGGTATCTATGTGGAGTTCTTATCCTTAAGTGGAAGGTTTTACTTGACAATTCCAAATGTTTACTTTGAATGCAAACTGAGCTTCGGATGTGTAACAATACTAATGATGTCATGAGTATTATCTCTCCCTTTAATGCTAGCCTATATTTTTATGATATCATTTCAGCAAATAACCAAGAGTTTTGCCCATTAGCATATGTTTGCTTGTATAACATAGGTAAATCAGTCTTTGCTCTATCATTTGGTGATATTCTGATATTAAAGTCAGTCCATGGTAGGGACATACAATGATATTGGCAATTATCCATTTTATTAATTATGTACTATATAAGCACTTATCATTTTCAATATTAAATAGCTAAGGCTTGATATCTCTAGTAATCTAAAGGTGATAATTTGTTTTTATTATTTCTAACTTCCCAGATATGATACCACAAAGCTTACTACGTCTTACATTTACATCAGTTCAGAAGATTTGTATGCATATATTAAAATGAACATATTTAATGAATGCACTGGGTTTATGTGTTAAGAACATAGTAAAATTTAAAATATTTTGTGCTAGAATACAAGGAATCATACATGGTGGTTTGATGAGTGCTATTAAATGGATACTCTTTTTGTAACAGCCAATGGTGCTGTTTAGACACCTAGCCTGTCATTTCTATTCTTTGAATCAGAGTATTACATTTATTTTTCCAATCATGTCATACTGTTTTTCACATTTACCTAATTAAATGTAATATGTGAATAAACTGTTGCCATACTATTGTATTGACTGGTTCAGTGTGAATTATGCAAAGTACCCAGACTACTGTGAAATGACATTAGGGCCATATCAGCATCTAAATTTTACAACAAAATGTCAGTGTGCTCCAGGCATGTATTTGCTTTCTTATTATACAATTTGGACTATGATTAATTTATAGCAATATAATGAAAGATCAGTAAAATGATGAAATATTGAAATACATATAAATTTAATTAGAATTGTTTATCCAGCAGTCACCTTGTGATAATTATCTGATACAAGAATCCAATAATTGCATTATTATTATCATTAGCAGTAGTAGTAGTAGTAGTAGTAGTAGTAGTAGAAATAGTAGAATTATTATTAGACACATATAATTCAGCAACATATAATGACATACTTAAGTCATGGGCAGTGTTTTAACTGTGGTACCATGACAGCTTTTGATGTGAATGATTTAAAAATTTTATCCGTTTACAATTTCATTGTGACAAATTTTAAATAGACTCATGCTTAAAAAGGAAAAAGCAGTAACAATACATATAACAATAAGATAATCCAACCAAATAAACAAGCAACATTTTCAGGAAGGCAGAATTTAAGTACAGGTTTATGCACCTCTGTTTTCCACATATAGCAGAGTTCCTTATAAAGTGGAGCAATTACTATATTGAACACTTTAGTTATGTCAAGATTGAAACAGAGGAGAGCTACAATAAGTAAAAAAAATAACAAATGGAAAAATTTAAAAAGAATCCAAAATACAAAAAACAAGAAAAAAATTGATAATGATCGGAATCTCATGATTTAATAGGGCTATGTCATATTCTGCTAATTATATTAGTGTGGACAATCATAATTTTCTCAGTGTCTTATGTCTGTCTTTCCTATACTTACACTCATAAGATGAGTGTGAAATTTTCTTTGTGGCAAATTACATTTTTAAGTATCAGTAAGTATTATCTTTCAACTATTTTCATTTAGTTTACATTTTTTAATGTGTATGTAAAGTTTAGGTTTTTAATACTGTCATACCTGCTTCTTAATGTCTGTTTAGATTACAGCTTTTTATTTCTTAAGTAACACTTAGTCCTACTGTCCTTTTAGAATGATTATTATTATTATTATTATGAAACAGTGAAAATCCTTGCTTTGTAAAAGATATTTTTTGTTGTGGACATGATAAATACAAATAATTGGTCCCATTTGCACATGGGTTAAGCGTAAGCATATTTAAGCGTATGTGATAAATCGACTGCCTTCCAAAACACCAACATAAATAAAATTATTAGTAGTATTATTATTATTTACCTATTTAACAACATTAATGTGTTACAGTTAGCATATTACTGTTGCTTAATGAATTTTTTCTTTTACCATTATTTCTTTTACTTAAAAATGTGCTATGTTTCAGACTGTAGGATTTTGTGTTGTATACATGGCTATTGCATTTATGCTGTGCAATAGATTTAGCTATTTAATGCACTTCTTTGAATGAAGGTTTTGTCAGTTTATACATCTGCGATACTTGATAGTATTGATGCAACATCAATAAAGATTCTCTTGAGGAAAAAATGTCCATGTTTTTTTTGTCTTTTAAATGCATGTCCCCAACAACCTATCCCTGATCACCACTGTTGTCCCACTTATACTCTCTTGTCTTGTTCTTTAAACCTGTCGCTTGACTATATTTATAAGTAAATTTAGAAAAACTGTAAATTATTTCTTTTAACCCTGTCCCCATGCTTCATTTTGTCTTTATTGTTGATAGAAATGATTTAACAATCTGTTAATGGGTAAACACTGTTTTTTATTGTGCTGTGACTGATAACTTCTTTTATGAGTCATATTTTAGAATATATTTTCCATTAAGAAAAAATATGTTATTTTCTATTCTATTCTATCCTTCTTTATGTATGTAATGTTTTGCTAATGAAACACTTTCAACAACTGACCAGAGTTGTTCTCAACAGATCATCAAACAGCACAAAGACGTCTTTCAGAAGGCTCAGGTTGTGAGTTGATGTATGATGCTTTTTTTTAATTGAACATTAATTACATTAATTGTATTGGTATTTTAATATTCCTAACTATTTGTTTCTGGGACAGTCCAGCCTCAGATTGACCAAGAATCTGCACTCTTTAAAAAGCAGAAAAATCTTTGGATTTTTCTTTTCCCTTTTAAATGCATATGCTGTATTCCAATCTGAAAAGAAGTGAACATAGTAGTCATACATTTTATCATAAATGTTAGATATCAATAAATAGTTGCCAACAGTAATATTTTGCTGGAGCGGCTTTTACTTTGATTTTGGCAAGCATTTAATATGGCATGGGTTTGACATTATGCAAGATCACAACATTTACTTTCCTCCACAGCTGCTTTAAAGGTTGAGACCTTGTATTGAGGATTTGAGAGATGATCCACTCTGTAAGAATTCTCAAGACTTTTAATGGGTTAAGGTCAGTTCTCTCTAGTGGCCAACTGATGTGTAAAAATAATTCCTCATGCTTCCAGAACCCATTTTTCACAATTTGAGCCTGATGAAACTTTTCCTGGAATTTTACTGTGCTATTAGGAAAGAAAATATCAATTTAAGGGATAACCTGGTCATTCAGTACATTCAGGTCATCACCTAAGTATAGTCACATAACTGAGCACTGTGCATAATTTGTGCATTGCTTTACACGCTTCCCTTCTTACCCTGACATGCCCATTGCTCGGAAAACAGGGTAAATCTGGACTCATCAGACCAAATGACCTTTTTCCATTACTTGAAAGTCTACTTTTTATGCTTCCTAGCAAATTTAAGTAATTTTTCTCATTAGTCCCAATTACAAGTATTTTTCCTATGGCCAAGCAGTCGTTTAGTCCCACTCCAGTGAGGGTTCTTTCACATTGTGTGTGAAAGTGCTGTTATTTCCACTGAAAAATATGGCTGTAAAATAAGGCTTCTACTCAAAAGATTTTTATGATGCAGTTTTCGGTTTAGATATTAGACAATCTGGATTTTTTTTTTAAATCTGTGACATTTCTTGCACAGGTTTATGATTCAGTACTATCCTTCCAGGTTTGTTATAGCGATTTGTTCTTAATCCAATTCAGGTAGTTTTAGCTCCCCTGTTGTTTTCTTTGCTTGTTACAGATTAATAAATTGAACATACAGGTTTTTTTCCATAACCATGCGATATGTCTTCTGACATGAATGTTTAAATAAATGAGAATTGTGTTAATCACTGCAGTAATTATCTAATCATATGCTTTTAAGCTTATTTAAATATGAATTTTTTGATTGATTTTTTTTCTTTTTTTTTTTTTTGGTCGGGTAGTGTATATGTGCAGGCATATGTGTATGTTGATATATGACGTGTGATGGACTGGCACCTCATCCAGGAATAGGTTTTTGGGGATCTGCCTGTTCTTGCTACAGACACCCCCATCCAGGGTGTCACCCGCCTGGATACACAGGATAAGCGGCAGAGAAAATGAAAACTTGAAAGGCAATGACTGTGAATGTGAGCTGACTTAGTGAGCAGTATGAGTAGGTCATGCGTGAACTGAAGATGTTCTTTTCATCTCTCATTCTGTGTCACGTATGGCTCATTCTTTCCAGTCACTTGACTCTGTGACTCATTCAGGCCTGAGGCATATCTTGGACGTCGTACAAGTACAACTGTTTGTTTTTATTTCTTAAAAATAATATTTGTAACACTTATCGAGTCGGATGTACATTACGCAAATAACAGTTAGGAAGACCAACTTTCATTAATATAAATCTTATTAAGACAGAGTCACTCTCACCGCCACGCCCCTGGAAAAACTGTCATAGGGGTTTTACGTAAATATGACGTCACTATGTACCCGGCTGGCTTTAACGGCGGGTTCAATTCCGGATATGTGTGAACCGATTCTGAATCCGAATCCGAGAACAGATCCCACAAGTTGATTCAACACCACCCTTTAATTGCTCCAAGGTAGTGAAGATTTAATGTTTGAGATAAACACTGCCATATTAATTAAATGTTTGGTCGATATGACGATTGACACTGAATCTTGACTTTTTTTATTACCAAGTTTTATGTGCTAGATTTGGAAAGGTAATTATAATCATACTTAGCAAAAACAATTAAATGAGAAAATGGAACATAAATCACATTAAGTTCCGTCTCCAGCTTCGTTGTAATTTTTTTCCCCCAAATTACTGAATCATTGTTAGTTATTTGGTTCTGTCTTTTTTTTAGAGAGAGAATCGAATCTTGGCGAATCGACTCCTGAGCCCGTGTAGCCTCGCCCCCATACTATTGAGTCGAGAGAGCTGAGTTGTTTAGTGTGTGTGAAGAGGAAGAACTGTTAGCGCTTAAAACCCGCTCCTATCCGCCTTCTCAGCGATTGTCACGGGATTTCAATGTTGAGCCTGTTTGTTGTAAGTAATCGTATTATAAACATATATCCCTCTTTCTAGCATTGTTTGAGAACGTTTTCAAGAAATTAAAAAGTATTTCCCCCCCTCAGTGGCACCGTCTCGCGAGTTAGCTAGCGTTCAGTTGCCGCTAGCTAGCAGGCTAACGGGGAAATGTGGCAGCCATTAGCGAGCTCTGGAGAAACGCATATAAATCTATCTATTTAACATTTCTGTAGAATAATTTACATTATAAAATAATTAAAGTTTTTTTTATTCATTGTATAATGTACAAATATGCCACGAAGAAGTATGCTTTAGTTCAGCGTGATTAGCTGGCTGGTTAACTAGCTGACCAGCCACGCGTTCCGTCTTGCCTGCCAGTTAGCTAGCTGTAAAAGCTACCGACTTTACTGCTTGTCACAAATATTGTCAACTTCTTAGGTTTGTTTTTTGTAAAATCCTATTAAAGTATAATTGTTAAGCTTGCTAGTTGTCCGTGTTAGCGCGGTTTGACGTTGAGACCGCTGCTTCAGCCGGCTGGAAACGCTGCATGACATGAGTAAATAGCGCCCAGTCTTCTATTTGGCTAGATCTGGTTTACGAGCAGTTTCACACGTTTTCTTAAACACACGCGTCTTTTTTGTTTCGCTGTGTCTATAACAATATATTATTTAAAAAATTGATTAGTGTGTGTGTGTGTGTGTGTGTGTGTGTATATATATATATATTTATGCAGTAATGCTAGGAGTTTAGCTGCCTGTCATTCCCTCACACAACTGCTGCTAATATCTAACATCCTGTTCAGTCTTGATCGCTCTTGATGTATTTGCGGATGTATGTAGGAGATGAGATGAGCTGGTTAATTTGCTCTAACGGGTATGATCTCCTTTTGATCACGAAGCATGTAGATTTGTGATGAGTCTGAACAAGTGCTGCAGACATGCCTGGGCATGAGCAAGGGCAACCTTTTGTTGACAAAAAGGTTTATTCAGACAACCAAAGATCATAGATGTGCTTACAGTAAAGACCTCCCTCTCCATTTTTTTAGTACTTAGTAAACGTAACACTTTCTCATACCATATCAAAGACATCTAGAACTGTGAGATTAAATTCAATTAAATGTCGTCTTGAGGTGTTAATTATCCTTGACACCTTTAGAATGTTAGTATGTAACATAGGCTTGTGTGTGTAGTTTTATTGGAATTTTATAGCATGATTTACCCTCTAATTTTCCTCGTCTAAGTAGGCATAACACTTTTTTTTGTTGGACAAATACCCATAGATCATGTTAGTCTTTCAACTGC
This sequence comes from Clarias laeviceps, assembly GCA_030014305.1. Taxonomy (NCBI): domain Eukaryota; kingdom Metazoa; phylum Chordata; class Actinopteri; order Siluriformes; family Clariidae; genus Clarias; species Clarias laeviceps. Next base: position 24,917,692 of record JAQMYJ010000023.1, read on the forward strand.
TCCCATCGAGGGCTCGCCAGAGCGGACCACCCGATCCGCACAACAGCTTTACACCAGCACTGGCTGGGGTTTGGGCATTGGGTGTGATTTGAACCCAGCTCTTTCGCATGGCAGGCGAGAATTTTACCACTGAGTCACCAGTGCCCCCAGAGGAATATCCATATATAAGTTAGTATAATGTACAGCTTACTAAACATCTCCATACATAGGGGACATTAATATAATTAAGCATTTACATGCATGGCACAAGATGCGTTAATACAAGTTCATCACGAGTGTGAGAGAAGACTCTTATATAAATAAATTGCACTCATGTGGAGGATGATTTGTCAAAAAAAAACTAACGTGTTTGAGTACTCTTATTAACAATTCTTCTTTTGAAAAAAATCGAACATGCCACTTTTTTATTTTTACAAGTTTATAGTTTATGTTGTGGATCATCCTCAGTTAAATTGCCGTTATCGCTTACATTATAGCACCAATAAACTTTCATCAGCCCCTCTTCTCTTTCACTTTGTTCTCTCTTTCTTTCTCTCACTCTCTCTCTCTCTCTCTTTCTCATTTGCTCATAAAGTTGACAAGATGAAAAAATGCAGCTTGGGATGTTACCGAGAAACCGGAAAGGGCAAAGTCGTTCATCTTGGAAACACCTCCCTGATGGAAAACTTCAGCACATTTATACACGTCAGCTGTTTTTTGTTAACCTTTGATTATGTGAAGCATCTGCCATACATGTTTCTGTATTAGTTGTTACTATAGAAATTATGATACACCTGTCATTTAAATTTCAGCTGGCACTGTTGTCAAAGGTGCTATAGTGAAAGATTTAGCAACATGATCGGCGTAATGGTGCACTCTATACACTATAGAGAAATGCACTGTGATTCTGTGATTCAGTTTGTTTCTAGTGGTTTTTAAAGGACATGACTAGGTGATTTTTACCACATTTATTAATTAATTTATTTATTATTCACTCACTCGCTCAGTTCTGCACGAGCCCCAACACTGTTCAATACCGTATCGATATTGGAGCTCAGCCAGTACATGATAGTGAGCCAGTACAGGGAATTTCTTTGTAGTCTGATTAATTCTCAGTTACTGAGTGATTTAAGACAGTTTGAGAGTTGCATTTAGTGTAAGATCTGTGTCGTTCAACACTGTACACTTTCACAGCATTAAAATCATTTGATAGTGCCATTATTGATTCTCTGTTACATAGACGAGTAATGTAACGGAACAAGCCTAACAATGTGGTTGTAAACAATCTACAGGGATTCAGGGTGATATTAATTGAAGTGCTTTGAACTGGTTAATCAGTTCAGATTTTATGACTTAAACTAACCCATAAGAGCGTTTGTCATTTTGGAGATTGGCATTGACAAAGCTTTATTTTTAGTTGATGAGTGAGAACTAGAAGGCACGGATGAGTAAAGTACAATAACCTTACAACAATCTTATTTAAATCTATTAACGTTGTTTAATTTTTACTATGAAAGTGTTTAAAGGGTCAATTATTTATATACATTTTTATACAATGACATTTAACACTTATTTTCATTCCTGGTTAAACATACACCAACCTTATTACTCTTTAGGAATTCAAGTCCTGTAGGCTTCGACATATCGAATTACGATCCTATAATTAACGTTTAACTCGGAGGCCATATCACTTTTGTTTAATGTTATCTGTCACAGATCCGAGTGCTGCTTCATTAACGGAAGCAAAAGAAGCTAAGAAGGTTTAAGTAGCTAAGTAGTGTCTACTTTGCAGTTTCCTTTCCTTCCAAATGTTCTGTGGTCTGAAATTTTCTGCAACTTTTTACACAAATGGCAAAAACTAATAGCGCAAACTAAAGAAGCTTACAAATAACAAACAACATTTACTGAATTGTTTCACATAAATTCTTTTTAAAACATGACACTCCTCTTTAAATACTTCCTGCTGTCAGATGAATGCTTTGTGGAAAGTGGACAGAAACCATATAGATAAAGAGATTTCTTTTAACTTGTACAAGTATGCACCTGGTTCCAACATGAACCGTTTGACTTTTCTGGAAATGTTTGATTCAGTTGCTTCAGGTTTGTGAGCATACACTATATTTTCTTTTAGTAATAGTTTAAAAATGCATTGTTCAAGTTTATCTCAAGAGTTGAACATAATGTTGTGTTAACTTTTCTGTCCTTTCCATGGAAATTCTTACAAATCTTCAGGACTTTGGACTGCCTTGTATTTTAAATGATCCATTTATGCAAACAATTTCCACAAGAAGACCTGAATGACCTCTATCCAGCCTCTTTAAATCCTAATCTAAAGGTTTCGGGCTTTGATACACAGAATATGCTAGATTAAGGACCACAAATGAAGCATAGATCTATAGCCTACCTCAAATGGATCTGTCTAGCATTTATTATTATTATTTTTTTTTTCATTTAACCATTTGAACAACATTAATATTGAGATGAGTATCATTTGATTTTCCTGTTTATTCTTTGAGTCAGTGTTTGAGTCAGATTGTTTTTAAGAATAGTTAGATTACTTTTTACTTATTCATCTGAAACCGTTTTTTTGAGTCTACATGGGTTCTCCTGATGAATGGGGGGGGGGGGGGGCATAAGCAGTGCACCTGAATTCAGAGATCAGATTTCAGGAAAAATCGTGGCTTGAGTATTTTTAGAGTGGACGTTTGTTTTGTCTTGCTTTGCATGTCTTATTAATGCATGGAACAGTGAGAGTGGAAGCACCTGGCTTAACACTGTCGGTTCCTGTGTTTGCATGTTGCCTCATATTTTACAAATTTACTGTCACAGAAGTGGCAACAGAAAGGAAGTGGCCGACTTGTGGCAGCATTTGCAAGTATCTGCTCCTTCACAAAAAGCAGGTCAGCATTGCCGTCTAAACAGCAGGGCTTCTCAGTGTTCGATTTTGACTGTTACTTGGTAAGGTGTAACACTTGCTTTTTGTCATTGTAAAAAAAATAAATAAATTTTGGTGGTCCCCCAATGCAATTTAATAACCATCAGCACTGTTCTTTATGTCCTTAAATAAGAAACTTGCAGTGTGGAACCAAGTGATGAGGTGTTCATGGTCTAATTTTTGCAAAGTTAACACGGAACACAGCTAATATGTGTTAACTTTTGATATTACACACATTTTTGTTTTTTGATGTGTTGGGATTGTAGTAAACTTCACAGTTTGACAGTGCGGTATTTATTTTTTTTTTCCTCTTTTGCATTGTTACTATTGAAGTAAATTTGCTTTTGCATTCATAACAGAAAGCTACAAGCAGTGTGATTCTCTTTCCTGCTTTCTTTCAAGATTAATTTTTTTTTCATTCAGTCTGTAATCTTATTTAATTAAATGAAATGAAATGTCTTCTATTTCAGGGTACAGTTTAGTTTTTGTTCAATTTACCTTGTCAGGCAATAAGCATGAACCTCTGTTCTGGGAGGATATAGAGTATGGGAGCGGTCCCATAGGATTGCCACTGAGAACTTTATTACTTGAGAGGTCTTTGTCACCTTGTTAGTGCGGCTGTAAAGTAAGGAAGATATTTTTAACAGTAATATTTGACAGCCTCTGTGTTTAATCAGGAGTAAACTGGCCATAGCTGGATATACTACATACTCTGCAACGTGGTCATTGGCCAATATGTCTCTGGTGACCTTCACACCAGGCAGTGTTTTCTTCAGTCTGCCAGTGGTCAGTGATGAATGGCAGAGATTTGGCATCTGACTGTTATATCATGCAGCTGATTTCCAGCAGATGTTGTAGCAAAAGCAACTACAGGTTCCGCCACTTTGGGGTTGATTTGAGTCTATGAATATATAATATCCCCCTCTTGTTCCTGCTGGTTGTTTTTAATCCCTTATTAATGAGCTGTAAGAGTGTATAGGATAAACAAGACACCAGTCCCCTGTTCACGGTCTCTTGGCAGTGGTGCTTCTCTTGCTGCTGGTGTTGTCATGTACACCTGCTAGCACTGTGCACTCTAGGTCCCTGAACCCATGTTCTTTATTAAAATATTCCCCAATGCAGGGTATTTTTGTTTTTGTTTTTTTGCAGGTAGATGCCCCACCATTGCTTTATTTCAGCCACATAATGAATATAGGCGTTAAAAAAAAAAAATAAAAAAAAAACATTTTTTATATATATATATATAATATTTAAAAAATATATATATTATTTTTTTTTTAAATCCACAATCCTTTTTATTCGCTGATCTGTTTCATAACTGGAACTGTCCTTTTAGGGATATTGTAGTCAGCAAATGGGACCACCAGTAGGGTTATATCAGTCAAGACCAATGACTACTTGGAGTTGAGCAATCTTCAAAAATTCAAAATCTTTGTTAAGATCGTTGCTCATTTATAAGTTTTAGGTTTGTGTTATTAATTTGAAGAATTAATAACACAATATTTACCGCCCCATATTTGTCTTCCTTAATGTGTTCAAATAATCTGTAATGTGAAAAAACATGAAACTCTTTTATTCAGCAGAATTTATTCTGCAAATGATTCCCAACCCAAAGCAGAAAAGAAACGGTCTTTATACTTATGTACCCAAATTAATGTACTTATAAACAAAAGTACCTTGTTAATGTAATATATTACTTTTGTTAGTAATTAGTAATAAGGCAGCATGGGGACTTTGTGGTTAGCACTGTCCAGGGTCCGTGTTTGATTCCCACCGGGGGGGTGTGTGCATGGAGTTTGCAGGTTCTCCCCATGTTTAGTGAGTTTCCTCCAGAAGTGCCCAAAGTGTGTGAATGAGCGTTTCGGTTTGTGTGTGTGTGTGTGTGTGTGCCCTGCAATGGATTGGCACCCTGTCCAGGGTGTACCCCGCCTGGTCCCTTAAGTCTCTTGGGATTGGCTCCAGGCCCCCCGTGACCCTGTATACAGGAGAAAGCGTTATAGACAAGGAGTGAGTGAGTAACTAGTAATATATCACACTCCTTTTCAATATATTAACACAGAAATCGTAAGCATAACATAAGATAATCACTTTTGAGTCTGGCTTGGTCAGCTGGATTACGTTATAATGTTACCTGCCAAATGCATTGTGATTATATAGCATCTCTATTAGTGGTCGTATCATCGTGTCTGTTAGTTTGATAAATCTTGAGATTGTGACGTCCAAGATTACTGTTGTGTGTTTCTGAAGTAAGGCTAATTTGTCAAGGCTATGCTGCAGGTCTCACGTAGCCGTGTACCCTACGACCTACCGCGAAATGTAACTACATGTCACAGGACACAGGCTGGAACAACTGTGATTGGCCCTAATGTTAGCAATGCCTTTCCAGTTTCTTCTCCAGTGGATTTATGGCTTCTTTCTCTACACCTTCATTGTTCAATTTAAGTTCAACGGACCAAATTGAGCAGAGACAAATTTTTTACTAATCATTGTTTTAGTAATTTAAGTAAAAACGTAACCATCATTTCATCGCTAAACTCCAACAAGAACCGACCACTTTCATTTGACACTGTTTATAGTACAACAAACTCGCCAGAAAGTGGTTAAACAAAAGCATACATGCTCACAACACCGTAGGCCACTTGCATAAACTCTATGCCAACTTGATGCAGAAGCATAAATCAGCTTTTAGCCCAGTAGCATCTGTTTTTAAAGAATCTCTACAGACACTGGCATTCGCAACTTCTGATGATGGTGCGATTCATCAAAATGTGCTCAGGAGTTGGCTCTGTAATTGATAAGAAATCTATCCACATCTCACATGATGGATGCTGAAAGGTTATTGTATTATGTTCATATAATATTTTCTCAAGTGTAAACGGATATCTGTACATAATAAAAAGCGATAGGTGATAAAATATCAAGGCGGATTTTAAGGGCGAGTCCTTCTTTTATGGTTAGAAAATACTTAAGGAATGTCGGCAGACAGGCCACTGGAATGTGTGTGGCCCTAAGCACTTGGCTTCAGGTGTATTTATAGCTCCTAAGCCTATATTTCTCAGGATTATTTTTATCTCCGATTAATACTGTATATGGCTGTGTTATTAGCCGTTGCAATTCTCCTTGTCATGACTGATTTCCAGTATTTAAAAAAAAAAAAATAATTTAACTGACCTGCAGATACAGATTTTTCTAAGAACCATAATTGTTAGTTTTTACATTTTCTTGAGAACTTTACAAAGGTCACAGGTTTTTCCAGGTTACTGTTTAGGACATTTTTACATCTAACTGAAAACGAAAATGAACGCTGTTATGTGCTTCCTTCAAGATTAAAGCTTTGTGAACTGCTGCACACGGTGGGAATAAAACACCAAATTAAATGACAGGCTAGTGCTGCTATGATTGCCATAAGTGTGCACCCCTTAACTGAGCGTGCCTGATGGTTGTAGTAGCTTTTATTCTCGTGATGTCAAGATTTACGGTCATGCACATGCTCCTGAGTGGCACGACAGTAACTTGGCACGGCAATAACACGTATTCATGACAAACGATTGGTAATTTCTAAGGCTGATCGTCTGATTCCGGTCACAGACGAGTTGACCTGTGTAACTCTAGTTAATAGTGGTGCACATTCTCTGAGGCCTTCTTAAAAATGCAAGAAATATTTACCCCGTACTAAATATGGACGCCGGCCAACTTTCATTCTGTATTCAACCTTTATCTGTGTGCAAGCTCTGAAGAAGTGCCTTTCTGAGAATTGACACTTCTTGTCCCTTAACTTTGATGAATATGCAGAATTTAATGTGTTGGTGTTTCTCTTCTCGTCAATTCAAGTTCCTCTTCCTATAGTGAAGTTTCATTAATCGTGTATGTTGATTTAGCACATACAAACCAGACCACAAAAAAAAACACCCAGCTGACATTAGTGTCAAGACAATAGTTAAGTGTTTAGCAGCCAGTACAAGTTGTTTAGATGAAATTTAACTTTCTCTCAGTTATCATGCAGAATAGGTTTTAAATGTGAAGTAGAATTTAAAAAGGATATAAAAGGAAAACCTTTCCTAGCCTTTTTTTTTTTTTTTTTTTCACTGAATTCCTGCAGGAGTGCTGGCAACACATAACCTTTAATCTTTTTTGGGACTGTCGGAAACTGAGCATCAGAGCTCTTAGTTTTGAGTAGAAACACCTTCGGGCAAAAAGAATGCACAGTGAGTGGTATGTTTTAAAATTTTCCTAACCTGTCATTTATTCATGTGTTCCTTTTCGATCCATCAGTGTGTATGAGCAGCCATGCACGCTGAAAGGAGTAAAGTGTCCTGTCTGTGTTTGGTCACTGGCCGAGGCGCTCTCTTATCAGCATTGTGGTGGAATTTAACCTTTTGAATGTTAGGGCAATTGTGTGGGTTGGTGTTGGGGCAGCTGGGTGGATTGTGTGACTTGATGGTATATGGTGGTGTAGAGCAGCTCAAACCGGTCTAGGACCTTGGACAATGGCCATGGTTACATCTCAACTAAATCAGTGTCAGGTTTTCAGCATACCAAGTGAAGGAAAAAGAGGAATGCTTATAAATGTCAGCGTGAGTCTAAAGGTATAGGAAATTTAGCTCACGTGGGTGTAATTGAAAGAGAGCGCCCTGCCTAGTTGTAATAAAAACTTGTAAGTTTCATTTATTTGTAAAGTTAGAGCATGGTTGTGCTATTTATTCGGATCTAGTTTGAAACATTCGAATGTCTTGTATTTTTATTAATGGAATCACATAATGGATGATCAGACTCCATTGGAGACGTCTTATATATTGTACTTTTGCATAATAATTGTACGCAAAATTGTTTGCTTTGTGTATGTGCATGAGAACTTTGCAGTAAGTCCCATGAATGACATACAAACATTCGAGTAACAAACTTTTGAAGATGTTCAATAGAGGAAATTAGATCACATGTCCGGCGTACATTGTCGCGTGCAGTGCACATCCCAGGATGTTTGAAAGCAAGCGTATAACCAGTGGTTATGAAGCTGGTACTTCTAAGAAGCACCAAACAATAACGATGGAGACAAAAGTGCAAATAATCGAGGGAATGGAGCAAGGTGAAAAGATGGTAGACGTTTCTCTTTCTTTTAAACATGAATTCTTCCACCACCGGTACGATTTTAAAGAACAAGGATAAGATCATGGAACATGTTAGTTTTATACTGTGTATAGCCAATTGTTAGTATTCTAGTACCCAGACAACGTTTGTTGGACTTTTGAACGAGCTCCCGGAAGGGAACATGTTGGGGACTTATTGTATCAGACTTTTTAAATGCATTTTGCTTTGTTAAAATGCCCTACCTGTGCTGACTACTGCACCTGCGTGGATGTCATCACGAGCACTTACAGTACACTTTAAACACAAACATGAGGGAAAGTTTCCAGTCGTTGGATGCCGAGTGTGCTTTCATGTACACCGTTATCAATAGACTGTTTTGCCCTTTTGGTGAGCTTTGGTGAATCAGCGATTAATGACGGCACTATCTCATGGGGAACACTGTCACCTTGGCCTGAGGACACAGTTTGTGTGTACTGGGTCAGAATGTTTGTCCTTTGCAATCAGGAAAGGGTGGGGTTTAAAGTCTGGGTATGTGGGTGGATGTTTTACCTCCAAGTGCGATTGGTATACAGTACACACATCGGTTTATGGAAGTTTGTCCTCTGATGCTCGTCCTCAAGAATGATAAGACTCTTTGAATTTGGGTTGTTGCGACATTGAAGTTTTAAACTCGGATACCAAGAGTAGGTTGGAGTGTCTCAACTCTGTAACATAACAGTTTGGCAAAGAATGAATTAATGAGCAAGCGTTACCTGGAATTCAAATTGTTAGCTGTAAAATACAATTTATATTGCTTTGAAAGTAAGTAAAAATAAAACGAAACAAAAATAAGAAGCTTAACATCTTTAATGGTGTGTTGGTGCAGCACATGTCTGATCAGTCATGGCTCAAAAAGCAAGTCGCTGTCGTCTAACTCAAGTTCACCTCAAATACATGCACAAAAATGTTAGTTGTTGCAGTTTAAGCCCTGCACTGTAACCACTGCAAGCTCTGAATGTCAGAAATAGAGTCAAGTCAATGTGGGGAGTGGTAGGTGATATTCACACTACATTCAGTGTTGTTTTAAAATGGCTTGCTTTTTCACGCTATACGACAAGTGAATTCAGCGGCACAGCCTTCATGTCTGTTTACGAGCAAAGCAGCAAATCTGAGTTCCTGTAAAAACTCAATAAAATGATTTAATATTTAAACTACGGAAGTTCACCTGGGCATGTTAGGTGATGTAACCTTCCAAGTCTAGGTCATGAGTACCTGATGGATGTCTTGCCATGGTGTGAACTTTTTTTTTTTTTTTTTTTTTTTTTGTTTGATAAAACCTTTTGCATATTTTTTAGGTTATGTCTGCAAGGTAACAAAAAAAGTCTGTCTTTGAGCCTGTGTTTTCCAAACGTTAAAGGCACAAAGCACTTTTTCTTTAGCATAGACGATTAGGAGATAGAAAGAATGGAGTGTCGGCTTAGAGTCTGCCTTTTATATGTCTTTTATATGTCTCGAAATATTTTTTGGGAATACACTACAGAAGTATCTAGAAAAGTTTCTCTTATATCTCACTGACTTCAGGCTTTGAGACACACCTGTTTTTTTGTTTTTGTTTTTTCAATGAAACAAATTTCAGTTTCAGCACTTGAAGGCAGAGCTGGTCATAGAGCTCTTGCCTGATTACAAAATGCTGAAAAAAGTTCGAAATTATGAATTGTGATTAAAATATGGTTAAATAGGCTATCGCTTCCTACAGCTCTAGTTCTAGACGTGTATAGGTACGTGATTTGGCATGTGTCCTATCTCCTTCTCTCATGCTGCTGTTCTTGCAGTCCCCCAGCCCAAGGCCACTAATCTCACCCAACCTATCCTTTGCCATTCTGAGATAAAGCTTCACTCTACAGCTGCAGCCCTGTCCTGGGAAGGATCTAGCCTATACAGCTGACTCAGATATGACCAAGCTTTTGTATGCTGTGTTATACAGTGGTTGGGTTTGGACAAAATTCAGATGGTCGTGTTTTTGTTTTTGTTTTTTGTTCACCACACCTGCAACTTTCCGCTACTCACCCGTGTCACCAGTAGCCACAAAAATTGTTTTGTTGTAAGAAGGATAGATTTAAATATGACTGTAAAAATACATTTTAAGTAAATACGAAAATGACAAAATCGGTTTTTAGAAGTTTTTGAACAGAACAAACGGATGCTAATAATTATCGGCTCACATCAAGGCTTACACACATTACTGTTCAGTGCTAAAATGTTGGGTGTTAAAAATGCATTATTGGTGCTGTCAAATAAATACTCCACTTTATATCATTTTGTCTCTTATTTCCAAGTGCACTGCATCATGGCTTCGTTCATATGAGGAATTATGCCACACTTGTGTTGAATTTCCTTCTGATTGCTAATATTTTATTTTGTAAACCAGCATCTTGGACACACGGTTCCAAGTTTTATAAAAAGGTCTTCATCCTAAAATGTTATTGTTTCAGTAGTAACCATACTGTTACGATTGTATGGGGGGGACACTACATATGAATAGATTTTAATATGGTATTATTAAGCTGTTTTACACTGCAAAAGTTCAGACAGGAAAACGTCTTCCTCGTTCATTAGTTATTTTACTGCTCATTTCAGGGTGGTGATTAATAGTGAAGCTTTTTATGTTCTCATTATCTTTCTGCCTCCATCCTTCTCCTAATCAGCTCCTTATAGGCAACACTGTAGTCCTATGAGTCCTTGCATGCTGTGACATCTCACCCTGGCTCTTTTGGGTATCTGTGCAGCTCATGGATGTGTACAGAACAGCTCAAGTGCCTTGGAAGGATTTGTAGCTTAAATTGAAGGGATCTGTTGGGGATTAGCACTCTGGGGTAGGCATGTTAGCCCTTCCAAAGCCCCTTAATCTCCCATGTTTTCTACAAGCAAACGAGAAGTGGAACAAGGCACTGAGGAAAAGAGATTCTCAAGCCACTTTTGATAAACACGGCATGGTTATGTTATACTTTTTTGTAAGACAATCCCAGATTTGTGTAGCATTAATTCCCTATTAAAACTAAACACTTACTTCTATCGTAGAATATGTACTACTACTATTCATCTTAACTTTCATACTAGCATATGTTATGAATAAGGAGAATACTCCAGTTCGAAAAGTGCCAAGTCATCCTTCTTAGGATTCTAGCTCTGCCAGCCGCTATCAGCTTTCTGTACTTGGGTGTTCTCTGTCTTCGTAGATAGTCGTCCTCATTATCATGCGTTATCACACCATACGCAAGGAGACAGCAGCCGAGCTGTTTTCTCTATTTCCCAGCTGCACAGAGCGGTCTGTGAAGAAGAGGGAGTAAGGAACAGATAATCAGGACACTGAGAAGAGTGTGTAATGTAAAAAAGAAGAGTGCCACTGTTACTGTGCGTACCCTGTGAACTCTCTGCTAGTTAACGAGAAGCTGCGTTTCACAGAACGCTGAGCCATTTCTGAGAAGTTCCCGTTTTTCGTTGTCTGTTCACGCGGCATGCAGCTGGTGTGCGTGCGTGCGTGTGTGTGTGCCTGGTGAGGTGTATTGCGTGGCATTGGTTTGTAACCCAGCAAACACCTCACAGAGGCTACAGTAGTGTTAGTTGGTGGGACCTTCTGCTAACTGTGCTTTAAAACACCCACAAAACACAGCATGAGTTAACTTTTTAACTAAATGTATGTTTTTTCAGACTTGATTAAACTATGTTCCAGGTTCAATAGTTCAAGACGTTCAGAGGGAAACATAAAATTGTACATTTTACTATACTGGTAAATATACTTTTAACCGGCAGAATTAAAAGCATATAACCAAATGGTCCTATCAGAGACCAAAAATCTCATCTGACGGAAGGGATGTTACTTGCTGAAGAGCAAACTGTCTTTTATTTTTAGTGTGATTGTGCAGTTAATTAGACAGCTATAGAAATGCTAATATTGTGTAGAATCTGTATTCAGAATTATTTGAGTTAGGTTAAGGACAGTTGTCCATGTAAATGTAGCTATTGACTTTGACCATGGTATGGTTTAGTGCCCACTTGGGTGCGAGTATTTCCAAAACTGTTGAACGCCTGGATTTTTATATACAGTTGTCTTTAGAGTTTACAAGGAGTGGTGCATAAAATAAAATAAAAAAACATTTCATGAGTAGTAGTGCTGTCAGCAGAACCACTCCCCCTCCACCCCATCTCACCCCATCTCTCTTTGTTTTTATTTATTTATTTTTTTTAAATGAACAATAGTCTACCCAATGCGTATCGCATGCGTCCACCAAGGTATGTGTAAAGTGTATGACCACAACTGCTCATGCGACATCAGACCGCCCTTTAACACACTTGGCGGAAAGCATGCAGCTCTTAGACCCCCATGATTAGTTAGGGTTTCACATCCAAATTTTCTGTTTTGGGCTCCTAGCCACAACCTCCAGATGATGGGGCAAACACTTTTGAGTTGCACCACTCAGAAAAGCACTTAGAAATGCCTTTACTGGTAAGAGAGAGGTTAAAAGACTGGTACAAGCAGACAGGGTGGTGGCTATAAACTTTTAAAATATCCAGTGCACACTACCATGGTGTGCAGAAAAGCATTTCGCAATGCACATGACCATACTGCCAGGTTAAAACTTCTTCTTTAAGGTAAGACGTTGAGGACATCTCTATGTTCTATTAGAACGTGTGTTCTAATACGTTTAACACATTTATCATTATTTATTTATTTATAACCTATTTATCATTTGTAAGATGTGTTGGTTTTATTTGTCAGTGTAAAAGACTTTTTTTTTTTTTTTTTTTCTTCTATGGTCGGTTAAGAATATGCAGATCTTGTGAGGGTGGCATTAGGTTATCTCATATGTTACTACTCATAATCCATCAGTGTACGAGACTTTGTTTTCAACCTAAACATTAGCTATTCCTCTTTATGCACACATTACTTATTTCTCCATCTGTGAATTTTAGAAGTGTAATTACAGGAAGGCTTGCAAATGTGGCGCTTTGATTTGCAAGAGTTCTCGGCAGATCAGACGAACTATTTAAAGGTTCAGTCTATACAGCTGCATTCCTGTTTACTGCATGGTAAGATGAAATATACTCTGTAGAAGTGGTCCTGATGACCCTATTAATTTTCTTAAGTACAGTGTAGTGTGTGCTGCATTTCAGTTGCCCACTGAGAGTACTTTAGGTTCGGTTATCCTCTTTTATCCAGTGCTTTTAGCACGGCTCTTTGATGCAAGTTTGAGAATGCTTCTCTGGATTTTCCTAGACCAGGTCGCATTTGTCTCCTTTGATTCAATCCCACGACCTTGTACCTTAGTCTCTGTTGAAAATGCTCTGTTTGACAGTGAGCCCATCATACAGTGGCCTGTTTTTGAGTTCAACCATTATGTATTTATTATAAGGTCATATGGTCACAGTCTAACCCAGGTTCTCTGAAGTTCTGTCACTGATGTTTATTGTCTGCGAATTGTGTCCAAAAGGTCAAGAATGACTGCACAACTTTTCCACAGTGGCTGTTTTGTGCAATAAGTCTCTGTGGTTGACTGGTATGGGATTTTTTTTTTTTTCCCCCCTTAAAAAAATTATAGAAGTGTGTAAAACATTCTGGGCAGCTTTCCTGCTTTTTCTTCTCTTTTTGTGTTCATTTGTTGTCGTTTTCCCCCATGTTCAGTGGGTAAATATTGAGTGTTGATCCAGTATACCAGTTGTAATTATTAGTGAGATGTGGATTTTGTCCATGCACTAAGCACATTTATTATGGGAATAAGACGATATAATTGCCTCTAATAGTTACAAAATGTGATGGATCAACGCAAAAGGCTGAATTATGTGGAAAAATAAAATGAAAAAAAATGCAGTTTTTTACTGCAGTGGATATGAGCACAAGTGGTGTCGCTGGTTAGTCGGTACTAAAATTTCTATTGTTAATGACGGAACAGATATATCAGTGAGATCAATAGCTTCATCAGTTATGGAGATTATCAGCTTCATTTGTTAAAAAAAATACCAGATTAAAATCGCATAATAAACTTAATCAGTCCTTTGTTGGTCGGTTTAGTTAATTGAATGGTTGGATCTAAAGGGGAAAGGTTTCATGATATAATAACAGAAAATAGTACCGTTTGTTTAACTATTTTTACAAAGTGATAATTGTGTGAAGCAGTGTTTTTGTAGTGTTGCATGTGTATTTCACATCCTGAGCAGTTTATGTTAAGATCGCTTGCGCAAGGTGCTGAATGTTTTTGTTTGTTTTTTGTTTTGTTATTAGAAATTCAGTGTAGGATATTATAAAGTTTAGAATTTCTAAAATGGAACAGAGACTGAAATGATTCACCACCCTTAGAGAGAAAACAAAACCTGGTGACCAAGTTTGGTCACCTATAATGTAACACAGTTAATTTATAATTGCTAGTCTCTCGCATTTTTCCAGATTCAACTTTCAGGAAAGTGATGGCACCATGTTCATGCCTGTTTATATTAGATCTAATGTTTAGGTCAAGTAATATGTCTTTTGCAAGCTGCTTGTTGCAAACATTGATTTTGAAGATGTAGTTGCAGTTTCACTCTACTATCAAGTTTTGACTTGGTTTCTCTTTTCTCTTGACAGTGTTTCCGTGCAGATCTGGGCCGCACATTTATGGCGTTTGTGAGTGGAGACTTCTGCCATGCTCAGCACCTCAGCATTGTGAACAAGTGAATCATCAGCCCCCTGCGGGACTACGCTACCCAGAAACCCCCCTGACAGCTAGCACTGGGCCCTGTCTGTCTCTCCTGTATCCCCCTGGGATTACGCGTAGTCCTCAGCCTGAGTGCAAACAAGTTCTCTTTCCCTCCCCTGCCTCTTTCTGTTTCTACAGTCAATCCGAAACACCTCTCCTGAATGGGGTAATCTACAGTTGTCTCATTAGATGACTGAAGGATAGTCCTGTTTTTTTTTATTTAAAATTTTTATTTTTTTTTACTTTTTTTTTTTTTCTTCATTCATCCTGTTCTGTACATCGTTTTATGCACTGTGGACGAGACCATCCTCCATTTTTGTTTTGTATTTATTTTTTATTTTTGTAGTCCAGTGCCCTCCATCTCACCCACACTCAATTTTTTTATTTATTTAAATATACAAAAAGTCCTTGCTGAATCTGAGCCAAAGTTTTTTTTTTTTTGTTTGTTTTTTTTGTTTTTTTAAACAACAGGAATCAAACATTTTTATTACTGTTTTAAAGTCGTCTTGCCAACATGAACCGCCCTGCCGCTGTTGAAATTAACCATGACCCCATGAGGTTCCTCATCACGCACAACCCTACCAACTCTACGCTCAACAAATTCACAGAGGTAACTGTGCCTGTGGATGGGTGTATGTCTGTCTGTGAGTGTCTGAGTCTTTGTGTGTCCTTCTGTAAGTGGAAGTGTAAATGTATAATGCACAAGAAAGTAACCTGTACTCTTCTGACTCTGCCCTCAAGGAACTGAAGAAATTTGAGGTAAACACACTTGTGCGTGTGTGTGACGCCACTTACGACAAGGCGCCGGTGGAGAGGGAGGGTATCCAGGTCTTGGTAAGTACAGTCGTTCAGGTTTCTTACTATAAGCACACTCGGATTACTCTTAAATACACACACATGCGCTCTGAGAAACTCCTACTCACCATGCACAGACTAACTGGTTTCTGTCTTACATTCAATTCAATTCAATTCAATTTTATTTGTATAGCGCTTTTAACAATTGACATTGTCCCAAAGCAGCTTAACACAA
>JAQMYJ010000023.1:24933527-24958025 GCA_030014305.1 Clarias laeviceps
CACTAGCAGTTCACTCAGATACTGCGGCGCGAGACCATTTAATGCTTTATATGTCAAAAGTAGTATTTTAAAATCAAAAACCCCTTTCAACCAAGGAAAATCCTGACCAACTACCCCCTGTGTATTATAAGCCCCAGTAAAACAGAAGTGTAGTGTTCTCTCAGGTGTATCAGCCAGGTTCTGTTGTCAGCACCAACCACTGTCAGCGTTTCCTCTTCCAGTACACAAGTCTGTACAAGTACAGCAATAAACTAAGAAGTGTAATTCAATTCAATTCAATTTTATTTGTATAGCGCTTTTAACAATTGGCATTGTCCCACATACACATACAGACGTAATCACATACAGCTTCTATACAGGAGTTTCAGTGCAGGTGGAGCAGCAAATAAAGCAAGCAAAATATGTAAGAGTAACAGGTGTGTGACCACACACACCTCTTTAGTTCATTTATCATGTCACTAGTGTGACTTATAGCAGAATAATGTATTCTCTTCATATTGCTTCTAACTTCAAAACATAAACCAAGGGCAAAAAAAGACTTTAAATTAAATCCAATGTTGTACAGATTTTGTATTGTTGTGCTTTGTAGAATCCTAAAAGGCAGAGAGGGGGGGAAAAAGCAGGATTAGCAACAGTTAGCAATAAGAACAGGCATTGCAGCCTTTTTTCTTTTTTTTGGATTAGACCAAGAGACTACCGTTCCACCCACTTGAGTTTTATTGGCTCACAAGTCTGAGATTTGTGAATTTACAGGTCAAAGTTTACTTGGATATACTTGCGGCAAAGTGAAAGTAACCGCTACCGGAAACAAATTCATGTCTTTCACGTCCCCACATCCTTTCCTCCTACACTGAGTAGGCTCTTCTGTATTGTGAAATGCTGATGCTTCATGCTGGTAGGCAGTGCAACAGGTTTAGGACACACGCTAACACAAAATAGTCACTATCTGAAGACTTTCGAATGCCATCTCTCCGAAACCTACAACGTACAAACCCACTGATGTACATGCCGTAATCTTTTATTTATCATCGGGTTGTACAGAGTGGTTGTTTAGACTGCATTAATCTGCTTCCAGACCAGTTTTATGTCTTACTGTTATGAATATTACACACCTATGATAATCGATATGCAGCTGCACATTAGCCATATTCATGCAGCATTTTGTTGAAGAAACTAAAGTGTAAATGATATGGAGCAGTGCTACGCAGAATACGCAGAACTTTTTGAATTTTGTAAATTAAATGTAGCCAGCTGCTTTTAGAAAAAAAATGCCAGTCATGCTTGGATGTGATCCAGCCATATAGCTGTGAGAGAGGAACAGAAAGAAGAGGCGAGTCAGGCAAGGACAGTAGAGCCTGCTGAGTTTTTATTCCCTTTTCCGTCTGGTTTGGGGTGGGGCCTTTATACTGGGATGTATTAAGGACCATGATGATTTGAGGTTGTACACGAATGTTTTTTTTACTGTCCCAGCACGGGTTTTAAACATCTGGTCTGATAGACTGCTTTATTCCTTTCTGCCTTTTTTTTTCTTTTCTTTTTTTTTTCCTCTGCCAGACTGTAAATTGCTGTCTATTATCATGGTGTCACATACAGCCTGTATTTTGTGCCTGTTTTGAATGGATGTAGTGAAATAAATATTTAGACAGCTGTGAAAAGTCGAAATCTCTCTGTCCTGACTTTATGGCTGACAGAGGTTTATAGATTAAGAGAAAAGCCAAAAACATTTTTTAAGGTGGATATTTCCAACCCTTTCTTGTTCTAAGCCTGTAAATGTTTGACCCAAGTCAGCAAACTCTCAATTATATTTTTGGAATGTTGTTTGGTCATGACCAAGCTAAAGAAATTTGGGAATTAAAATGAAACTGATGTCCTAGAAATAAATAAAAGCAAAGCAGTGTGGAAGGAGAGAAAAGAGCATGGGGTCTTGAAACAGTTATTGAACTCATTTTATAGTAGCAGGGACTGCAAATATTCTATGGATATCAGTCCTGTCACCCATGTATTCCTACAAAATGATAAAAACAAGAATAATTTTTCAACCGTATACCAATGTGTGTCTCACAGCATGAGAGAGAGAGAGCCCGCGAGAGAGAGGCAGAATGTAGGGACTGAAGAAAAGGCATGTGTTAAGTAAAGAGAGGGAACCTGTTTAAGCCGGTAGTGAGCAGAAACTTGAGTTCAGTGGTAACATAGTAGGGCAGCCAGCCTTTCCATTCTCGCTCATTCTTTTTCTTCTCTCCCTCATTGTTGCGATAATTGATTGCTCTGCTAGGCCGTGTTTCGACAATGAATTTTTCTGAAAACCCATCATCTCCCTCCAGATGACATTAGAGTTGTGCGTCATTTCGCTGAACTCGATACGTACTGCCTCAGAGCGCTTACCCAGAGTCTCCTTTTTTTTGTTTTCATTTCCCACTCGCTGCCCTGTGACTCGTTATCTGTCTCTCTTTCTCCTAAAATCCCTCTTTATTGATCTCATCCTCCAAGCCTGATTACCTTTTAATCTGTAGACTACTGCCTCCCTTTTTGCGTCTCTTTTTCATTCTCTTATTTATTAACATTCTTTGTTATTTTGGCTGTGAGGAGATCGGTAGAGCTGTGTGATTGTGAGATTTATGCTTTCAGTATTTTTATTTTTATTTTTTATTTTATATAGCTCAGGGATGTGACACCTGGGCCATTCTCTGTAGCTGTTCTGATTAGTTTAGTGGGAAAGCTCAGAATTGATATTGAACACATGCACATCTCAGCTGTATTAATTTCCATGGGCTTCTCTGAAAGGCTGCGCGCTATGAAATAGACATGGCTTGCTCATATTTATTTATTTATTTTTTTTTTTCACAGGACTGGCCCTTTGATGATGGAGCTCCACCTCCCACCCAGATTGTTGATGATTGGCTAAATTTGTTGAAGACAAAATTTCGTGATGAACCAGGATGCTGCATTGCCGTGCACTGTGTGGCTGGATTGGGCCGGTGAGTTAAACCTTTAGGAACAAGGAAAAAGCTGTCGTCCCCATTTTCCTGCAACAGGCATACTTTGTAAAACTATTTCTTAATGCTTACCATATAATCCTTTTTACTAGTTAATGATAAAGACATATGTTGACAAAAGTTATATTCACTTTTCAAGTAGTTCATTGTTTGTTGAAACTGATAAGCCCTTACCCAGAGGTTACCTACTGATGGGTAACAGATTAGCTAGAAGATTATTGAAGAGACACTACTTATTCAGTTGCATTTTCCTCATTTAATTTTTACACCACTCTTTTGTGAGTTCTTATGGAACATACCTTTTTCTGAAAATAGTAACCTACTGGATTAGTTAAACAACAAAGAAAAAACAGCAGTAAAGCAGCCATCACCAGGACATAAAAATAAACAAATATCAACACCTGCCTGAGCAGTTCACTATGTTCGTTTATGTTTTTCTCATGTTGTGAGCTTTATAAGAGTTTGATACATGCCATTAATCACACAAAAAGGGTTGTGCAATTCATTTAAATTCAATTTCGATTCTTCTTCCAGCAATTATGAAAACAAGATAATTGAGATCATTTGATTATTGTGCTGCATTCCATTTCACTGTAACTCTTTCATTTTGTTATAAATCCATTGCATCCATTTTCTTTACAGTGAAGCACTCTCACCCCCTGTTTAGTTCAGCCAAAGATTCTATACAGAGAGAAAAGTCATTTAAGAGTAAAACCTATTAGATAATAGTTAGATAAATTCATTAGTTAGATATATTAAATGGGGGAATAACAATGGTAAATAATGATCCTGACATTGACTAATTGCCACATTAAATAAATGTTTCATTAATTTCTGCTTGTATGACTTTTCCTCTAGAGCACCTGTACTTGTGGCCTTGGCTTTGATCGAGAGTGGGATGAAGTATGAAGATGCGGTGCAGTTTATCCGGCAGTACGTAACACTGATGCACACTCAGGACATTTTTATTGGTACTACCCATCTGCTGGCTTTACCGCTCACCCATCATATGTTCTGTTTTCAGGAAGAGACGTGGAGCCTTCAACTCCAAACAGCTTCTTTACCTCGAAAAATACAGACCTAAGATGCGCCTGCGGTTCAAGGATGCCAACGGTCACAACTGCTGCATCCAGTAAAGTGCCAGTTGTACACAACTAATGGGAAATTTATCTAGTGCAAGCTGTGGGTAATTAATGTGATGGTTAAAAGTCATGACTAATGAAATTACAGAGATGTAACAAATTAAACCTGATCTGTGGATTCACCAGCTGTATGAATGAGAGAGGTCAAAGCACACAGATATGGCTGCCTCCTGGTTACCAGTGTACCAGCCACGGCTATAACACACAGCAGTTCCTCATGACTTCTTCACAATGTCCAATCATGGGATAACTTTTTGTTCTCCATTACTCTAAAATGAATTATTTTAACCATTATGAAAAGATGTGTATTTGTGTAATGCTGTTGATTTATGACTTAGTTGAATATTGCTGTTGTAATTGGGCAAAGGAAAGAAAACAACAAAACAAACAAATAACCTGTTTTAACGAAATTTTAGTTGCTGCAAAGGACCAAAAGAGCTCTTTTCTCCATTTCCCGAAGTCACTTTTAATTTAGGGTCAGGTTGGGTTTTAAATGTCAACTGTATTTATTCACTATAATTATTGAGTCTTGTCAGGAGTATGGTTGGGGCCAGGACACTTTTCCCCTTTTATGGAGCCATGTTCTTTCATTTAGTTTTCTGAATCTCTGGGGAGTGCAATATTAAGTCCAGATTAGAAAAGCAATCATTTGTTAGGACTATTTTACATGCGCACACACATACACACAAAAACCGAGGAGAATGGCTTTATTTAGGTACTTTTCAATCACCATGTCTGCTTACTCTAACAGTGGGTCAGTCAGCTAATGGCTTTGCTGTAGGCCAGACTGTCCGTACACTTTTGCTGTGATGACCCTATTGTTCAGCGCATAGGCACACTCAAGGAAATGACAGATGGGAAACTTGATTTTTTTTTTTTTTTTTTTTAATCTTTGCCCACATTTTGAAAACTATCCCCATCTTGTTTTTAAAATGAATAAACAATTGATATGAACTCTCCTTTGTCTTTTGTGATTTTATACCAGTATGGCTGTGTGTGAGAGAAAATGTCGAACTGATATAGGAGCCAACAACTATTCAAATAATTTTAAAGATGGCATTCTTAATGCTAAGAGGGAGGACAACAAGCACTTAATTTCAATGGGAGTGGCTGCAAACTGACATGATGTGCATTTGTTTGTAGTGCCTTGTTCCTTCAGTGCTTTGATTCTGCTTGTAAACGGTCATAGGTTGTTTTCATATCCGACTGTGCGGGCTGTAGAACTTGTCTGTAGCCCCATCTACTGGATTTTTAGAGAAATATCATATTGAGGTCAGTTTCCCCCCACCCCTATTATCTGTAATTTGGGGCAGTGACAACCACCCTAATTCATTTTTGAAAACAAATGTACCATATGACTGGATGTCCACTGAATTAATAGCTATGGTATTCTAGTTAAAACCTGCAGTTTATGCACTTCCAGTTTCCTCCTGTGTGTGTTGTCTTTTTGGCTATCCTCACAATTGTTTAAAACACAATAAGGACTGCATCCAGGGAAATGCATCTGATATCTATGTAAAATATGATGGCGAATCATTTATGATTTAGAGCTGGTAATGAGGCTACAGGTACAGAAGATAATGAAGTAAATGAGTGAATACTGATAATTGCCAGACAGTGACACCAAACACATTGAAGTGAGACCAAAAGTGGTGGTGTGTCAATTCCTCAACCCTACTACTAAAAATTCTTGCCGTCTGCGTGCACCAGCCTGTGGCTATATAGGTGAATAAAAGTTCTTTAGCCAAGAGGAGGTAAAAGCTTCAGTGGTATAACCAGACTTTCTGCATGGAGGAGGGTGTATAAGGTCTTACACAAGCTCTTCCTACTTTGTCAGACATGACGGTGTTGTTATTCTCTTCACAGGAAACTTACACCAAATATTAAAATATACAACCTGGCCAAAACATTTAAAGGTTATGGCTTCAAACATGTCAAATTATTGGCCTTCATTAAAGAATGAAAACAACTGAGATATGAGCATGAAATGTTATTTTTACACACAACGTTTTATCTTTCGATAACCAAAGATAAAGGCATGTTTAAAAGACACTTTGTTACATAACACGTATATATCAAGCATATCATGTAAAAATTATCAATAGAAAATGATTTAAAATGCAGAAATAACTTCTGAAAAGTATGTTGATTTATGCACTCAGGATTACTTGGTCAGGGCTTCTTTAGCACACTAAATGAATGCATCATAGCATGGATGCAATCAGCCTGTGGCACTGCTGAGGCATTAGTGAAGACCAGGTTGCTTTGATAGCAGCCTTAAACTTGTCTATATTGTTTATCGTTTCTAATCTTCCCATACAGAAATAGCCTATACAATAGCCTATAGATTCTCTGTGGGGTTCGGGTCAGTAATTTTATAGTCAGCAAACCAGTTAGTTGTAGTTTTGACACTGTGTACAGATGCTAAATCCTGCTGAAAGGGAATCAATATTTGGATCTTGGCTGCATTGTTTTTGTACTTGATAAAACACAGTGAACCAACGTTCCAAATTATCACAGACTGGAAACTCCACACTGGTCTTCAAGCAACTTGGATTTTGTGCTTCTCCACTCTTCCTTCAGACTCTGATCCTGAAGGAACTGAATGCAAAATGTACTTTTTTTCTAAAAAGGAGATTTTTGAACACTGAGCAAAGGTCCAGTTCTTTTTCTGCTTAGTCCAGGTAAGATGCATCTCAGCACTCAGACAGTCAGGCATTTTAGCGATGACCTAAGTCTTACCCTGAAATATTCAAACATTTTGAGCTAATAGGTTTTTGGTTTTGCATGAGCTGTTGGTCACAATCATCGACATTATAACTAAAAAAAAAAGGCTTGAAATAGTTCAGTGTATGAGTAAGTAATCTAAAAAAAAAAACCTTTTCCACAATATTTGGATTTTTTGAGAAGTGCAGTATACGAGTTAGTATATCCTTCCTAGCAGACTAATTTGGACTTTTACCTGGCACCTCTCCTATCAACAAAGCATTGCCACCCATAGCATTGTTGCTTACTCTTCACACCTTTTGCGTAAGCTCTAGAGAATTTGTGTATGAAAATGCCAGATCAGCAGGTTTTGAAGTACTTAAACAAGCCTACCAGGAACCAACACCCATGCCAATCGAGGTAACAGGCTTGAATTGTTTATGCATGATCATATGCATTGTGCTGCTTATTTAAATTTTCAATTTAATTTCTGAATAAATTCCAGAAATTATTGTTTAAAATGTTCTTTGCTCTGATGAATGATTATTATTATTATAATTATTACAAAATATATTATGAAATGCAGAAAAAATGCAGACGTACAGCAGTTTCAGCAGCAGTAGTAGTATGGCAGTGACAGTAATCGTGGACTAACGTAGACATTTAAGTAAATAATAATAATACATTAATCTTTTATACCATTTATCCTACACAAAGTCATGGGGGGTCCTGGAGCCTATCCCAGGAATCTTCTGGCACAAGGCAGGATACACCCTGAACGGGAGGGGCGATCCATCGCAGGGCATACACACTACAGGCAATTGGGGAATGCCAATTAGTCTACTAATCTGCATGTCTCTGGGAGGAAACCACCAAGCACGGGGAGAACATGCACACCCACTTACACAGACCCGGGGTGGGGGTTAGGACCCCAAAAAAAGTCCAAAACTGTGGAAAAAATCCCTAGGAAAATAAGAGGGTTCTGCGTACCCTATAGTGCAAGGGCCCTAATAATGCGATTGGAGTAATGGATCTGTATTCCAGAAGAACATAGAGACCTGAGACTTTATGTCTGGCAACGCCCCTGGTCTATGACATTTTTTGCTCATTTTAAGTGTAACTCTAAAGTGCTTCAGGAACCATAAAGCCTTGCTTCTGCTCTTTTAAAATTCTGTTTTTGTCTTCTGTATAGCTTATAGTCAGGGTTTAATGATGATTTATCTCTTGCTTGTGCTGCTCACTGCATTCCCATATTTAGTGTTCGTGTAATGTGACACTACCGACATTTTCAAACCCCACCAGGCTTTTAGTAACTCCCTTGTGATGTTCCGATATGTTTTCCGTATCAGTATGGGATGTAACTCAAATACGTTCTCAATCACTTCCCCTATTGCATTTTAGCGTGAAAACGGCACAAAATTGGAGTCTTAGACCCAGCGTTGATTTTACAGACTGGTATAATTTAATATTCAGTTTTACTTGAGCGCCATTTGACAGATTTTGTACCAAATGCGAGACGGGTTCCGTCGCTGAAGGGAGTAGTGTGAGTGATCAGTGTCTAAATGGGAGCCGAGCCGAGCAGGAGTGTCGATGACGTGGACGTGACCGTTAGTGAGAGCAGCGCTGAAATTCAAATTTTGAACAGCAGCAGTGTGTGTGCTCGTGCAGAAGGTGTAGAAAGATCGGTTTGTTAGTTATACAGAGAGGAAAGCGGGTGTAACAGCGGGATTTAGCTGGAGAATAGGGTTAAATTACTCCGGAATGGATCCGTTTACTGAGGTAAATAACTTTTGCTAATGTTTTGTCTGTCGTAATCGCTTTGTTTTTTTACATTCGGGAAGTTTACCAGTAATGTGCCTTAAGTTAAATATTTGTCTCCTGACAAACTCACCAGTGCTACCAGATATCTGACTGTACATTCGTTTAAATGTAAAATAAACCTATACGGTTTTTATTTTAAAAAAAATGACAAGAATAGGTGTATAGGTTGCTAGTTAAATGCAGGAATCTCTAGCCAAGTTAATACCCAGCTAGCCAGCCTACTCATGTCTTTGTTTAGCTAGTTCACCATGCTAAGGTGTGGTTGTCTT
This sequence comes from Clarias laeviceps, assembly GCA_030014305.1. Lineage (NCBI taxonomy): Eukaryota > Metazoa > Chordata > Actinopteri > Siluriformes > Clariidae > Clarias > Clarias laeviceps. The sequence goes on from JAQMYJ010000023.1 coordinate 24,942,459, forward strand.
TGTCTAAGCCTTTCCTAGTTTGTCCTGAAGTTTTGAATTTTCATATATGACTTTACAGACGTTTAATACAAAATATAATTAAATGTTTCGCAGGATATGACTTGAGTTCTGACCTTTTATTACCAATGGAATGGTTTAGTCACGTGACCAGCATTTTTGGGGAATGACACAGTCCCTAACTGAAATTTCCACTCGTTGTGTGTGTGTGTGATGGCTTTGATATGCTGTTAAGAATGGTGGCATTCATTTCTAATGTTATGCAAAATGTTACCACTTCAGTCAAAGAAAAACAAACATAGAATCAAATATGATTTTTTTTATTTTATTTTAGTTACTTCTAAGATTCCTTTTTTTTTCTTTTTTTCTAAGATTCATAATAATTTACCCTTTATATTACAATGTGCTCATTCTTAACCTTCCAATGCACATCTTATTTGTTATTAAAGTAATGAGGATCAGATTAAAAAAAAAACACCAGTAGAATTTTAAATAACTATATAAGAACTCGAATACGATCACTGAACTGAAAGTAATGCAAAATTAGCCATAAGCTCATGAATCGTCTTTGAAAATCCCCCTTTTTGTAGTTAAAAAAGCGTTTTGCGTTGTTTGTCCTCAGTGCGAGTTTCCCCTTATATAAACTTCTTCAGCCATCTGTGCACGTTGCTCTTGTCAGTGTTGTCATCTCAGTAAACATTCTGTAGCGCAATAGAACCTTTCTGCATGTATCACTTGTCAAGACGAGTTAGTCAAATGTGACAAACACTGGGTGTGAGGAGGGTAATGAAAAAGCTATTTTTAGATTAATTTAAAAGCAGTACAGTTCCTTATTTTAAACGGCGGATTGAAATATGAGATTATTATAAAGTAAGCTTACAAATAAGATGAAAGAAGTTGATTTAATCAGCTGTTATATAGCTCTTTGGATCACTGTTTATTATTTAAGCAAAAAAGTGATTTAAATTTATTTCAAATAAATATTAATATCCCAACCATTTGTTCAGTCGTCCTTATGGTTCCTTTTCACTTTTCTGAGTTGACAATTTTTTTTAAAGGACCTCTGTGCGGATAACCATCTCCTGAACTTGTGTGTTTCACTGTTTATTCAGAAACTGTTGGAGCGTACGCGGGCTCGCAGAGAGAATCTTCAGAAGAAGATGGCGGAGAGACCCACAGCAGCTAACCGACAAATGACCAAGAGGTCACGAGAGCCACTTGCAGAGACAAACAGCGTCATCAGTCAACCCCCGGCCGAAAAAGGTGCCATGTTGTTCAAATTAGTTTTAAGGTTTAGCTTAAATGAAATGTGGCTGCACAGTAAATGCATTTGTACAAAAAAACGTCTGTTGTTGTTTTAGGTTCAAAATGTATGAATGGAGAGCTTTGTTTTTAATGCACTAGACTGAACTCTTATCTATCTACCCAATCAAGCTTAAGTACATTATTTCAGTCAATTATGTCCTCTTAATAAATTTTTTTTTTTAAACCAAAATTGAAAATGGATCCATTATTGCAGCCCTAATCTTGGCCACTGAGGTCTATTTGAAGTTCAGTTCCCCATAGTGTAATGTTGGCTAATGTTAAAAAGTTGTTTCGTTGAATAGCCATGCTGTTTGTTATTTCAGATTTTTTATGTTGCCTTATTAAAATCACCTGTGTTTGTATTACAGTACTTCCCTCTTCCAAACCCTCTCCCTCTAAGCGCCGCTGCTCAGAGGAGAATGCTCATTTCACTGGGGAGGAGAACAAGGAGCCTGTTGCTCACCAGGTCGCAGCTTTAGAGCCAGCAATGGACAAGAAGCCCCCAATTGCACCAAGCAGCATTCACTCAGCTACAGTGGAGAGACCGGCTGTTTATTCTAGCTCGGGCACAGGGCCTGTGCACCCTCCTTCAGACAGTGAGACAATGGAGGCTCGTCCTTCACAGGCCATTACAGGATGCACAGATAAGGCGATAAAGCACTCCGCGATGGAGGAAAGCAGCGAAGTTCTCAAAGACGCTTCTGCTCCCACTTCAGCTGCCAGCAACATGAGATCTCGTTTGCAGAGACTGGCAGAACAGAGGCACTGCTGGGACTCAGGGGGTAGGTTTATCAGTTAGTTCTTGGATAAAAAGCTACCGAATTTAGTATGATAATTGTCTGCTGCTGATGCTTATCCTTTGAAGATTTGAGTATGGATTACTACTACGCACACATGTCTTGTGGTGAAGGAATTAATATGTATTATAATTGTTTCTCAATGTTCATAAATATTAATCTGCAGTTACAGGTAGCTTTGAGCCAGTCCCCAGCACTTCGGCCCTGTCCCCTATTAAATCCCAGAGGATGGAGGTTGTTGCTAATCCAACCCCAGACATCACATCAGAGAAGCCTTTAGGCAGGAAGGGCAGATTGGCAAACCTTGCTGCGACAATCGGTTCCTGGGAAGATGATCTTGGGCATCCACCCACTTGCAGAAACAAGACACAAGGTCAGCCTGGCACACCCTGTGTTCCTCCTTCAGCACGTCTGGGAATAAACACCAGTGTCAAGCCTACTGTACAACAAGTTAAGACTGTCCAGCCAGTTGCTAGCAAGCCTGTCCACAGCACTCAGCAGGTGGGATAAACACAACATATTCTTATAGAGCATGACAAAATATATATATTTTTTTAATCAATTTGTTAATCATATTTCATCTTTGGTCTGTTCTAGCCATCAGTTTATTCTCCAGTCAAATCATCCAGAGTGATTCCTCCAAGCCCACAAAAGACAGAGGTGCCTGAGCCAAAACTGGCTAAAGGACACCTCTCCCCTGCATCTAGCCCCCTAAAGAGCTTTTCTAGTCAGCACTCCACTCCACTCAAGTCTGCAAGAGTCCCATCTTCCCCTCAAAATATCCAGTCTTCCCGAAGCCCCCTGAAGACTCAAGTACCATGCAAAGAACTAGGACTAGGAAAAGTGATTGATGCAAGTCCGGCAAAAACGAGCGTCGATACCAATCCTTCCTCCAGTGTAGTGCATGCTCAGACTATGGAGCAACTGACAAAGGATACAACACCTGCACAGAAAAGTGGCCCAGTTGGACCTACTGGTGAGAAACACATTACAAATATTTGTCTTAAATTGCATTTAAAGCAATTTTTTTGTTCTTTTAAACAGTTTTTGCGTTTTTTAAAATTTGCGTGACTTAAATCTGTGCTAATTTTAGTTATTTTCTTTAGGGGGTGTTAAGTCATTTTTAGAGCGTTTTGGGGAAAGGTGTCAAGAACGTAATCAGGGTTCTCCTGTTAACGGTGTGGCTCTGGCTCGTACACCTGCCGCTACACCTTCATCCGCTCACAAATCGAGACTGCTTCAGGAGAGGATTGCTGTCACACAGGGAGCTTCCAGCACAGCCCTCCTCACTCAGAAGCAGAAAATGGTGAGGGATTTTTTTTTTTTTTTCCTTTCTTCATATTGTTTGAGTTTGTCTAGAGTTCTGTTTTTATCTGACAATAGTTTTCATGTGTTCTTAGGAGCGTGACGCAGAACTGGCACAGGTTCGCAGTCGATTTCAGAACAGCAAAATGTCGAAAAGCAAAGAAGATTCAGCAGAGGACACGAATTACTCAGACTCTAAGGTTGCCAGTGTTAATGCTTACTTAAGAAAACTCAGTGAATGAGCTTAGTAGGATTGGTTTTGTTCTATATCTTTTATGTCATTTAATGAATCACCTTGAACAGAGACGTTCTCTATAAACACCTCCTTAATATATGTATTTTTTATCGTCAATGAATACTGCTAAAACCTAATGAAAACCTGCTAGCCTCAATAAATCTCAAATATTTCTCCAATGCAAAGGAAGAAAAAAACAGGTATAAGTGCAGAATTCTTTATCATCCTTGGCAGGTGGAAGAACCTGATGATAAAAGATCTGTCCTAGTACAAAATGTTGAGCCGCCTGCACCACGATTGGATATTTTGGAAAAGAAATTCAGTGAGAAAGGTAACGTTTTTTTTTTTTTTTTTTTTTGCGGGAGGTAAAAAGTCAAGCATTTCACTGCATTTCTTGTTTTGCATAGTTGTGTGTGCCTTGTATAAAATTTTATTTAAATATAACGTAGCATAGCAATGGTGATTGAGTAGTTCAGTATTGGTGGCATGTATTCATTAAAATAATTTCAAATGTTTCTTTGTTATTAGAATGATATTAAGTGATTTGATGACTGCTTTCTACTAGTGCTTCATCTGATCAGATTATTTCCTTTCTCAGAAACATCAAATACAAAACCGGTCCTGTCAAGCCCAATGAAAAAGGTTGAGGTTGCTGTAGATAAAGCAGAAACAGTCGAGGAAAGAGAAAAAGGCAAGAAGCTCTTCATATTGCTTGTCATTCTTGAGCAAACCATAACATTTGTAGTCAGGATTGTCATTTAAACAGTTGTTCTTGACTTTTTAGAAACAGAGGAGGAGACACATGAGATCGAGATGAATGTCGATGGCTCCATTAACTCCGAAGTCATTAACCAACTTTTTGAAGATGTTTTGGAGGAAAGTGATGAGCATGATGCTGAAGATGATGAAGAGGAAGATGCTCTAAACATTTCCTCCATGTCTCTTCTCACCCCACTGGCAGAGACCGTGGCTGCAGTGGTCAAGAGCCCTGAGAGGAAAATCATGGTAAGTTCAGCACAGGTTAGGTAATGTCGTTATTATGCTTAATCAATGATGTCATGTTATGTCATTATCAAATGTCATATGTAATGTTTAACGTCCAACTTGACTGAAAACATTACGAATTATATTTTCATTCTCCTTTTCTAAAGTGCTAAATTCTGCCTGTAGAGTGCCTTATTAGTTAAATTAGGTGTGTTTGACACTCGTGTTTTACTAGCCAATTGAACCACAAACAATAATTGGCACCAAATTTTGCACAAATGTTTATTTTATTTTTTTTCATACCACTCCCCTTGTTGATGGTGTAGCAGACATCAACCCCATCCAGCTCGTTTATTGAGAAAAAAGGAACTCCTGGGGTGGTGTCCAGGCCCACAAAATACCAAAGGACACGAATGCTTCGTGCTGGCTCCTCTGACAGCATTGATGCCTTAGAAGAAGAACACAAACTACCCTACAGGTAATCTTATAGTGCCATGATTAACTAATGAAGCAAAATATCATAAACCAAACTACATACCATGTACCTAATGGGTACCTCTGTATTTCAGCATCGATGCATACAGATCAACCAGAGTCAAAGAGACTGAAAGACCTGAGGTGAAACAGGTGATTGTGAGGAAGGAAGATGTGTCGCAAAGAATGGAAGAGCCCCGACATACCAGTCACGTTAATATTAAACAAAAGATGCAGGTAATTTTAAAAGAACTTTTTAAATCAGGAAAAAATACGTACTAGTTGTGGTTAGTTTAGTTTCAATGAGAAATGTACTCTGTGTGTGTGTGTGCGCGTTCAGGTTTTGACCAATGAGATGAACATGCAGCAGACGGTGATCCATCAAGCCAGTCAGGCACTGAACTGCTGCACAGATGAGGACCATGGAAAGGGCTCTCAGGTGGAAGCTGAAGCTGAAAGGCTGCTGCTTATAGCCAGTGAGTGACCAGTGCTGGACAGGTGTCTAGACCATTTGCCTCTTTTTGTATCGAAAGTAACGGTGTATTCTTTCTCTAGCCGAGAGGAGGGTGGCTCTGAAGGCTGAGCTGGATCGGTTGAAGGCAGAGGGACCAGCAGTTCAGAAAAAAAGCTCTTCCAAAACCCAAGATGACATGGGCGTGCCTGCCTCCAAGGGCTCCATCACACTGCAGGAGCTTCGATTACCCTTTAAGGCTGACTTTGTCTGTTCTACTGCTAATAGACCTGGTACATCATCTGTTATTTTATTTTCTAAGTGTTCTGTAAAGGCACTGTGACAAAAGACAAAAAAGTCTTGGTGTCAGTTATAAACAATATTGTTAAGAACAATACAATATTTGTATTGTACAGTAAGTAGTTCTATAACACTGATTCTATGTACAGACACCTAAATTGGTGGTGTTATCAGTTATAAGTTTTTACTGTTAAATTTGAAAACAATTATCATATTTTATTTTGCAAAGGATAAATATTGTACCCCAATCAAAATATGCAGTTTGTGTCCAAATGGTGATTTTCAGTTTTCAGAACCCGTTGAACCTCATTAAATAAATGTGTAGTTTATCACGGTCCTGTGGTTACATTGAAGATCATGTTTTCCTTTTAATATTGTTTTTGTTTTTTAAAAAGAAACAAACAAACTGAAGATTGAGGTTTCCTTTAATATTATTTGTTTTGTTTTTTTTGAATGAAGAAAGTGGAAGCCATTACTTCTTCGTGATGATCCGTGCTGGAGCTGAAAACACAGTTGCTACTCCTCTGGCCAGCACCAACAATGCGCTCAGTGGGGATGCTTTGACCTTTTCCACCAAGTTCACTCTGTGAGTCTAAATTGCCTCTGTTACTCATGTGGATATTACTGCCACCTTTCAGTACGTTCATTTCATTTTCATTTTTTTAAATTTCAGGCCTGATGTGTCCAGTGACTTTGAGATTGATATTGAGGTCTACTATCTTGTAAGTACAGTTTTATTTTTCTGTTTTTAAACATTAACTTTTTAAAATGTATATATTTTTCAGTGCTGTATATTTTATTTTGTTTTTTAGGTTCTGAAACGTGAGCTGTTTGTTGATAAAAGAAAGAAGCCCTCCAAATCCAAGGTATAATAAGCCTTTATGTTTCTGTAGTTTTGTTTGTCACCACTTGCTGCAAATGAAATGTGGGGTTTTGAGAATCTACTAACATTCATTGATTTGTTTTAAAATAAAATGTGAGACTATAATTTCAATCAATCTTCATGAGAATAATCACAGCATGTTTTGAAGCAGCTTTGAAAATTGTATTTTAAGCATTTTTTGTTTATTGGTTTGTTTGAACCAGGACTTTTTGTCTCTGTTTCCATTAGGCAATCACACCTAAGAGGTTTCTTGCTATCACTGTAAGTAAACTCTTGTAAACTCAAGTTTCATTAAATGCACAGTGTACTGGGGCCATATTCACCCAGGATCTTCTCTTGCCACTAGGAGGCGCTAAGGAGCAAGAGTAAAAAAAAGAAAAAAAATTTTATTAAGGAAGTCCTAAGCAACAAGTAGACGTTTGTGTAAAACATGTTGGTACAGATGATTATTTCATAAATAAAAAAGTGAAAGTAATGAATAAGACAGATGGTTATCTTTTAAGCTTTAAAGCTTAATCCTATTAGATATACTGTATCAGACAAACCTTCAGTTGATGGCACTTGTCTAAACTCTTTAAACTGTAAATAATCAGAACATTCACCATTTTATATATTCATATTTACCAAAGGTAATCTGTTCATGACCAGTGTTTACTTCTGTGACACTAGTGACAAAATTGTATTTTTCTTTTCCATAACAGAAAAGCAATCTCCAAACACCTGGTGAGTATATGATAAAATTGTTTAATTTGATTACTTTCTTGATGTCTCTATGTGCGGCTAAGATAACACTGTGTTTGTGTTTGTAGTTGTAGCAAGTCCTGGGGGACCGAATGCTGTGCGCTCAAGTAACTTTGCTCTTGTTGGATCACACAAGTTATCCCTGGCTGCAATTGGAAAAAATAAATTCCCTCTGGAGAAGGTAAACTTTGTGGTGTGCTTTAGTATGATGTGTTAAGAAAAAATGTGGTAAATTATGGCATGATAAGAACCTTTAAAATTATAAGAACCTTTTAAATAAATTTGTTTTTCGGGGGCTTATGCAGGACACGTATGAGACACATCTAGAGTTCCTTGTATGCACTTAATTTGCATGTTCCCCAAAGCTAGGCATTAAAGTCTTCCTAATACTAGCATGGTGCAGTGCTACATGTAGAGATCAGCTTGTTTATGCGCACTCATTTCTTTCTTTTTAGATCAAATATGAGGGATGTGAGAGCAGGTTTCTCAGTGACATGTTTCAGAATAAGGTTTTTATATTCGTTCCACGTTTCGTATCACAGGGCTTGGCTGCTTCTTGGCTGTTTCAACTCGCTTTGCTGCTGCTTAACAGCGTGTTTCTAACCCAGATCACTTGTGTGTTCTCACTTCTTTAGCCTCTCAGTGGGTGTTTTGGTGGAGACTAATCTCTCTTTTCAATGTATGTGTTTTTTATATGCCACATGTTTAACTGTGACTGCGATTTCTAGACACCCATCTTCATCTCCCAATATCTAGGTGCCTTTTCTTTGTCCTCTGGAAGGTCATATTCACCTCAAGATCCAGTGTGAGGTCAACTCGCATGTTCAGGAAAGAGGCTTTTTGGTCAGTGTTCTGTACCCCTTGTATATGGATTATAAAAGCAATTCTTTATAATTCATAGTATTGTGTTACCATGGAAATAGTATTTGCACTGACACATCTATTACCATTTATAGACCATGTTTGAAGATGTGAGTGGCTTTGGAGCCTGGCATAGGAGGTGGTGTGTCCTTTCCGGATATTGCATCTCCTATTGGACTTATCCTGATGATGAAAAACGCAAGGTAAGAAAATGGAGCGGGATGTCATCAACGCTTTGACAAATTGGAAAGATAAATGATTAAATACATGACTTCCTTTCTGTAGAATCCTATCGGTCGTATCAACTTGGCAAGTTGTACAAGTCGTAAAGTGGAGCCTGCTAACCGTGAGTTCTGTGCCCGGCCCAACACCTTTGAGCTGATTACAGTCAGACCACAAAGGGATGACGACAAAGAAACTTTGGTCAGCCAGTGCAAGAACACCATGTGTGTCACAAAGTAAGTTCCCATTCAGTGCATGTTCCGTACGGTCTGTGTTTATAGCGAACCTCTCGGTAGATAATAATGTCACAACCTAAAATATTAATGCCGGAAATTTTTTTATCTTTTTGAAATGCAGGAACTGGCTTAGTGCCGACACTAAAGACGAGAGAAACCTGTGGATGCGGAAGCTTAATCAAATCCTAGTGGACCTGCGCATGTGGCAGCCAGATTCGTGTTACAGGCCAGTGTGACCGAGGCAAAGATCATAGGTCCTACTCCTACACGAAATATTAAACTGTTTGCTAAGAAGTGCAATACAATGTCAAAGTTACTAAACGTTTACAGTGGAATATAAAGTTAAGGAATTGTATATTTGATCAAAGTCATGGACATGGGAGATTAAAATTTAATAAAGCAACATTTAGGTATTTCCTAAAAGCGAAAATCCACCTCAAGCCACATGCTGATATTTTTAACAACTAATTTGTGACTACAGCATAACATCATAAACTTGGAGTGTATTGAATTATTAACCACAAATGACTTGTCAATATAAGAAATCACTTAACAATACCAAAAGAAAGCCATGTGTTGTTTCAGGGTAATGAATTCAGTGTTACATAATATAGTTTTTCAATAAGGTACAGACAGCATAATTTAGTTTGATGGGCAGAGATATTGCAGTTTAAAGCTCTCCACTATACATTAAGCAGTTTTCTTAATAGAATGCAGTTGCTTGCATTCAGGTATGTAAAATGCCTGCTTCAGTCTTTATATTTAAACCAGCCTAATTCACAATATATGTGCTGTAATAACATATAACCTCGGTAACCGCTTCAGTTATAGTGGAATAATGTGTACACAGTAGCTTAAACCACACTAAAGTGTTTCTCTATATTCTTTTCAACAGTTCTTCATATGATCATAAAACACAGAACAGTGGTTATTTAATATTATCTCTGCACACAATATGGTGAGAATTAAAGCTCTTGGATTTTTATTAATACAATTTCAAGTTTCATGCATATATTGTTTTATCTATATATATTAGTATGATGTGACTATAGCTTAGTATCGGTGTAAATATTGCAAGCATGCCATTTTGAAATAATCAGGAGGGTTGCTTGGTTTGCTTTTATTCAGGGAAATTTTTATTATAGTTTTATATGTATTGTTTCTGGGTTCAGCAATGTTAAAAGTATTTTATAAACATTTCATTTATGAACAGTTGAATTCAGCGTCAACAACTCTGATGGTGGATTTCAGAATGTTTTTTCCCCTTCTTTTTAAAATGTTTTTTTTTAAGTTATTTGTTTTATCAGTTAACTGTCAGAAGGTACATAATGCAAAACTACTACTAAAGTGCACACATATTGTCAAATGCTGCTTAAACTGTTTTCTCTTGCAGTAGATCTAATAAGATAAAAGATCTACATGACATAAGTTTCACTTTGAGTGTATGTAAACTGTTTGAAAAAGTAGTTTTTGTTATTGACACAAATAAGACAATGGCTTTTTTTTCCCTTTATACTAGCAGTTTATTCTATTAATTTGGCTTAAATGCACATAGACGCGTACTTAAAACCTTTAATATAATGTGGCTTGCTAGGGCTAGTGTGAAGTTTTCTAAGGCACTTGAGGATGCTTCTTGGTTTTCCTGGCCTGTTTTAAACACTCCATATGTAGTGTCAATAAATATTCAGTGCTGACACTCGAATAAAAGCCAACAGCTTTAATCAATACTGTGTATGGGTATCAGTTTATTTATTCATCTAATTCTTTTAGGTTTCATTTTCACTGATGGAAATATGAGTGTGTCGGTCAGGTAACTTGATAATGTACACTCTAACAGTAACGACAACAGGTGACCAGCAGCTGTCTTTGAGTGACTCTAGTCAATTTCTCAGTCCAGCTCAATAAAGTGAAATAACTATTTAAACCTTTTACGTTTGTGTTCGGTCAGGTTTGAGGAGTATAAAAAAAAATGCCCTGTGGGTAAAAAAAAAAAAAACGGGTATTTTTAATATACTGTACATTCATTATAAATGTACATTTTACATAGGGAGTCACCATTCTTAAATTAATGTGGATTTAAACTAACACTTTAATCCCACCTGTGACACATAGAGACAAACAGTACAATGTGAATACAGCTGTGCAACTAAGTTGCCTAACTTTATAAGAGAACTGCTTGAAACAGCTGCCTGATGGGCATGGCAACTCTTGAGGAAACCGATTTGATCCACAACTCAAATGGTAGGAGTGACATCCACTGATTGGCCCTAACATTAAAACCACATGCCTTTTGTGCTACCAAAAGAGCTCTGACCTGTCGAAGCATTGACTCAAGAACTCTGAAGGTGTGTTGTGGCATCTGGCTAACAAATCCTGTAAGTTCCAATGTGTCTTGGACTTTTTAGTCCAGTGCGTCTAGGGAATTTGGTGGCCAATTCAACACTAACCTGTTTATCGTGCTCCTCTAATCATTCCTGATTTTTTGCATTATGAAAGTGTGAATTATACTACTGAAAGAGGCCATTGGCATGAGGGGATACTGTCACCATGGTCTGCAGGCAGGTGGTTTCTGCTAAACCAACATCCAGGTACATGCCAAGACCCAAAACTTCAGAACAGAACATTGCCCAGAGCATCAAACTGCCTAAGCCAGCCTGTGTCTTCCCATAGTACATCCTGGTGCCATCTCTTACCCTAGGACATGGCACACACGCACATGTGGTTCCACAAGAAAACAATTCAACAGACCAATTGCTCCATGGTCAAGGTTTGATGCTTATGTGCCTATTGTAGACACAGAGGACAGGTGTTCAGCATGGGCACTCTCCCTGGTCTGCTGCTCCACAACTCCATAAGCAACAAGCTGCAGTGCATGTGCATGTGCTCTACACCTTTCTGTGATTCTCCTATTTGTTTGATAATAAACCTTATGTGGATTCAGACAAGATGAGCTAGCCTTCACTCCCAAGTACATCAATAAGCCTTAGGCATCCATGTCTTTGACACGGGTTCATTGGTCGTCCACTGAATCCTGGGAACACCCCACATGGCCTGCTACATTGGAATAAAAAAAACTGACTGTTCATTTTCTAGATACCACCCCTTACACTGGTACCACTGTGACAAAATGACCAGTGTTATTCAGGTGACCTCTTAGGGGTTTTAATGTTTTAATTCTTATGACTGCCAGACATGAGCTGCAGTGCATCAGGCAGCAAGTGAACGCTTTGTCTCTGAAGTTGTGAAGTTGTGTTGGAAACAGAGAATGGGCAAACGTAAGGATTTCTTTTTAATGATAGTTTTATTGATATTTAACAACAAAAAAGCAGAGCCAGATCAATATACAATCGACACCTACAGCAAACATTTTAAACACAAACAATACTCTGCTAATATAAAAGAGTGAACATGAAAAAAACCAAAGAACATAACAGTCCAGTAAAAGAAAACATAAAAGAAAGAAAGAGTCATGATTGTTCAAGTAGATCCCACAAAGGGGCCCATATCCGCCAGAATAGTTCAGATTTGTTCTGTAAGTCATATGTAAGTTTTTCCAAAGGGAGAAGATTAGTCACTTGTGCCAAACACATCTTTAGAGTTGGTACACGAAATGATGACCATAAGATAAATATACATTTCTTCGCCAGATTTCAAGTAATGAAATTTTGTAAACAATTTAAATCAGATAGAAGATCTAATATTTTACAATTTAGCAGGTATATAGTTGGAGACATTATTTAGTCAGTATTTTCTGAACCAGATTATGCACCTCATACCAAAAAGTTTTAATTTTCTTACATTCCCAGAATAAATGCATCAATGTTCCCATTTCCAAATTACGTTTAAAACACAGCTGAGATACATTTGGATCTGGTGGTAGTGTACAGGGGTGAGATATGTTCTGTATATGAATTTAAAGTTTTGCTCATGCACAGAAATTGAAGTTGATTAATGAGAAAACCTCCTCACGTAAAGAGATCAGTGAATGATTGGCCCATATCCTTTTCAAACGTAAGGATTTAAGTGACTTTGACCATAAACTGCAGCTCTTGTGGGATTTTTCCAGTCTGTAGTGGTGAAAACAGACCAAAAGTGGTGTAAGGTATTAAAACCTGGTGAACCGGCAAAAAGGTCATGGGCAGCCAAGGCTTAATGATGCATGTGGTGAGTGAAGGCTGATCCAATATTATAAGAACTAGTGTAGCTCTAATTGCTGAAAAGGTCAATGGTCTCCATAAAAAGGTGTGAGAACACACAGGTCATTATTGTTTTGGTGGCACAAGGGGGACCTACTCAATATCAAGCGGATGGTCATAAAGCTAATCGGTGTGTGTGTAATATGTATATATATATATGCATGTATGTATGTATGTATGTAGTATATGTAGGTGATGTATGTGTGTGTGTGTGTGGGTAGGGGCCCAAAAAATTTATACACACTTCAATGCTTACTGCCATCTTTAGAGGAACCAATACTACAAATTGCTGCCGTAATTCAATTCGAGTTTTAAAAAAAGCGCATACTGTTGAAGTGTGTACAGTATTTTTGTCCCCTCGGAACTCCGTACTTCCAATGAGCGCGAGTTATTTTGAAAGACGTCTCTGTAGCCAATCAGATGCCGTACTGTGTTGCTCTAAGGGGCGGGACTTCTCCATAGAGACGGGAAGAAGATCGGAGCGCTTCCTTTCGCACGGTGAGGCTCGGAGCTCCCACAGCGCGGTGTGAAAAGTCGACCATGGCGCCAAGTTCACATGCAGACGATGTCGTCTCTGGTGTCCGTAAAGGGATTCGAGCCATCCTCCTTGGGCCGCCCGGCGCGGGAAAAGGGACTCAGGTCAGGCTTCGTATGCTAGTCAGATATAACTTAGCTAAGCTAACATGCGCCTGAATGGACTGCACGGCTGATTCACATGGCAGTGTGTCGGTTCGGTATCGATTCTGTGATTCTCTCGCTGAATTTAAGGTTAAGGTTAAATTCGACTTCCGGGTTGGCATCTGTTTATAACTTTTGGCTTAATTGAATTCTTAGTGGATGAAAGTATCTGGGGCATTTTATAATGTATGAAGCATCAGAAAGTGTTATTTTATCTTAGGAAGCAAAGAAAAACCTCCCCCATTAAACATGTCTACATAACTATGAACTGGACAGAATTTTATGAAACTTTTGCAGTAGGTATCTTCCTCTAGTTTAACCTGCACCCTGAGTAAAAGAGTGAAAGAAATCAAATTTGGCGTTAACAAGATGCAAGGTACTCAATCTTACAAAAAGTCAGAAAGACAGACATGTAAATGGGCATTGATTTGAAATAATGTCACTGATTACATTAAAGCTGATCAGATTATTTTGTTAGCTATGACCTTTTAATTATTTCAACAAAGATTTAATATTTTAGAGGTTCGATTAATTGCCCAGCCCTATTTTGAATGTTACAGTGAAATTCGACTACTTTCAAGAAAGGTTAATATACTGAATTTAAACTCTTAAGCTGTGAAAGTAGCCTATTTATTTGGATTAATGCTTCATTCTTTTCGCTTTTCCAGGCACCCAAACTGGCAGAGAAGTTCTGCGTGTGTCATCTGGCCACTGGGGACATGCTGAGAGCGATGGTTGCATCTGGCTCTGAATTAGGCAAAAGATTAAAACAGACAATGGATGCTGGCAAACTGGTAACACAATCAAATGTCCACTTTTGCTCTGGTGATTGATGTTTTCTCCCCAGAACGACTTATTATTTTGATTAGCATTTTTATTCGAGCCCTTGTCTGTCTTTTGTTAGGTGAGTGATGAGATGGTTGTCGAGCTTATCGAGAAGAACCTGGATACTCCTGCCTGCAAACAAGGCTTTCTGTTGGACGGTTTTCCTCGTACAGTCAAACAAGCAGAAATGGTAAACCTAATGAGCGTTGTTAGACTAGCGAGTAAGTTCAAGTACCAATAAGTCACGCCTTGTTGTCTGAAATGTTCCCTGTAGTTGGATGATCTGCTTGAGAAGCGCACAGAGAAGCTGGATTCTGTAATCGAGTTCTCTGTAGATGACTCTCTCCTCGTGCGCAGGATCTGTGGCAGGTAAGAGGTGCGGAAAAACTGTTCATCGAACAAGTCCTCTCCTGTCCTGGTGTGGTTTTGTTCAAATGAAGGCAGCCTTCACTAATTCATACGTGAGTCAGACTTAATCTACAGGTGGAATTGGTCAGAGTTTCTCGATCGGTTTAAGAAGTTCTGTGTCTTAGGCGGAGCAGTGAGCTAGGTTCAGAATATAAATGCGGTTGGTGCATGTGGAAATAAAAAATATTTTAACATTTCCCTGAACTTTGATCCACTGCGCCATATCGTTGTGAAATTCTGCCATCTTGAAGCGTATTAAGAAATTATGTATCTGTCTGCAAGGGTGAGTCAAAAATGAATCGCACGCCGGGTACATCAAACATTCTGTCGGTCGCACGGTCGTCTTATCAGCATTTTCTTTTTAAGGCTAGTGTCTCGAGGCTACCTTGCGGGTGTGAACGTGTTGCACCAGTTCATTTGTAACTGCGGTGTGAGTAAAAATGAATGCCCCACTTGTGATTTGCATGAAAGAAGAGCTGTGTGCAGTGTTTCGTTTTTTGTGGTCTGAAGGTGAACCTGGTGAACAACTGACAGAAGAGCATAAACAGAAGAGTTTGGATATCTGCAAACTAAATTTTGACTGATAGTATAAGGAGGGCACTGGTGGCTCAGTGGTAGGTGTTTCGCCTGCCATGCGGAAGGCCCGGGTTCGATTCCCAGCCAGTGCCC
>JAQMYJ010000023.1:24958125-24994779 GCA_030014305.1 Clarias laeviceps
CATCCGGCGTAAAACCTGTGCCAAGTTGTAGTGCGGACTGGGTATTCCGCTGTGGCGACCCCTTGTCGGGAGCAGCCAAAAGACCAACAACAACAGTATAAGGACGATCAAAGTTTCTTAAAGAGAATCGTTACTACGACCCTGAGAGTAAACGGCAGAGTATGGAACAGAAAAACATCCTCAATCTCAGAGATGAGAAAAAGTTCAAAAGTCAACCAGCAGCTGGATTACAGTTTACAGTTTTCTGCGATTCTCAAGACCCAGTATTGAAACATTATGAGGAAAAGGTTCAACAATCAACAGCGCTCATCGCAGTGAGATGCTTATTGGTGAGCTGAAGCCTCAACTTTGGATTAAACGCAGAGGACTGTTGTAATCTTGCATGACGATACTAGTCCGCACATTTTTTTCCCACACTGTTGACACTCTGCAAAAACTTGTACTCCTTGATCTGTACTCCTAATTCTGCTCCATCTGCCTTTCACCTGCTTGGTTCCCTGAAAGCAGCCCTGCGAGGATGAAGATTCACTTCTGATGAATAAATAATGATGGCAGTGCTATTTATGGCTCTCAGCTCAGCCCAAAGCATTTTTTTTTTTATGTGGGAATACGAAAGATTGTTGACAGATGGACAAATTTTATTGGAAAGCAAGGAGATTATGAAGAAAAAAAAGCAGTCATTTTTCTAAAAGTTAAGTAATAATAAATAAACAAATAATTTTAAGTAGTTTTTGACTCGCCCTCAAATAATTAAAAATCATTGAACTATAGCTTTGATATTTATTTACTTACTTATTTAGACTTATGTTTCTCAAAGTCTTCTCAAAACATACAAAAAATGTTCTATTCAATTTCTACTATATTAATAAGGACATTAAAGTTGTTCACGAGTGATTCCTGCATCAGAGCATAGTACAAGACTACACAGGCAATTCCTCTTGTAATCTCATACCATGCCTTATATCTTAAGTCTTAAATTATTTGGTCTTTAACTCCTCCTTAATTCCTATGAGTTTTTGACATGCTGTGGCAGCTACTGTACTGTGTGGTAGCGTTGCCCTCAGGGATTGGACATGGCAGGATTTCTTAAAGAATGTTTGTTTCCTCCCCCCCACTTTGGTTTGTTGCATTTTCAGACTTGTTCATCAGCCCAGTGGCCGCTCGTACCATGAGGAGTTTAATCCGCCTAAGGAGCCTATGAAGGATGATGTAAGTTTAAGAGGATTAGAAGTACAGTTTACTTAGTACAACATATCTGAATATTGCCAAAACAGCCATTAGATAACTGAGGAATGGAATGTCGCAAAGTCTTGGGTTAAAGTGTAAGTTTAAGTAATTACCATGCTGCAATAACCCTCTGTACAACAGATATCAGATGTTTACTGATTACAACAATTCTCAGACATTATTGGCAAACATTTCCAGTAGTCTGTGTTTTGTTCAGGTTATAAGCATTTATTGTCTATGATTTGGCTAATAATGCTTTTAGTTTAGGGTGTAAATATTATGACCCATTAGTAGTGTTCAGTATTTATTTTTTTTTTATATCAAGAAACATTAAATTCAATGCTAATGATATTCAGTATTTTTTTTTTTTTTTTTTTTATCAGACAGCCATTATCGGACGCAGTCCAAAATGTAGAAAGTGTTGTGTTGTGTAATTGCCGATCTGGTAGCTTATGCAAGCTTGTGTGAGGACACTGCTGTCGTGTGGCCTTGTTTCCTTTTTAGAATTGATATACGCCATGTTATGCACTGAAGAGATGATTTTCATGGAGTGTCTTCTCAGTACTGATTTATAACGGCTTCATAGAAACGCATACATATTGGATCTCCGGGCATGTTGGAAGACTACAACAACAACAAAGTCACACTTGTTTCTGGAGCACACTTCACCTCCTTTGTTTGTTTTCCCTTGAGTGGGTTAGCGGAGCTTAAACTCCATAGAGACGTGTTGATATCTTACACTTTGGTTTTCTATGGGCTCTTTTATGTTAATAATTAATAATAAAAAGTGTTTGTGCAGTAGTGATAACCCGGGACAAGGCACCTGCAGTATTTTTTTAATTATTATTATTGAGCTATGTCGTAAATACAACAGACCCAAATTCAGCTGTCCTCGTCCCTGACCTCATTGGTTGACTTAGTCATATATAGTTAACCCAATAACAATGCAAGACTCTGTCATGCCAGTATTAAAATTGGTATTCGAAGTGTGTCTTTGTGCTACCAGTTTAGGTTAAACAACGCAACAGGTGCACTTCTTACCAGTTTAGGTTAAACAACGCAACAGGTGCACTTCTTTTCCTGGCTAAACATAGACCATATGTGTCCTGTGTCTACACAGTCCTGTTTCACTGAAGTTGGGAAGGTTTTGGGAATTGAAAAACTGTAAAACTTTACGCTAATATTACAACTTGGATTTTTACAGAAAGTCAGCTTTTTCTATTTTCTATTTAGGTGCTCGTTCGAATATGAAGTTTTTGCACAGTTGTACGTTTGTGTGCTGCTATTTTAGGAGAATTTGTGACATGATTGTTTTCTGTGAGACGACATTCATATAACCTTTATTAAGAAGTCGTAGATGGTCAGAGGTTTGTAACAGTCAGTAAGTTCTATAAGTAAAATAAAAAAAGACAAGGCTGGTGAGGAAACCAGGGTTCTAGGTGCTTTGTAATAAGCGGGTAGAAATTATAAAGTATTGTTAATTTACTAAATACAAATCATTAACATACAGTTTGGTTTGGTTATCGGGGTGACTTATGTAAGTTTTAAAACGTTTCAAGGCATACTGTTGCAGGAAAATAAAAAATAAGATGTTTACATTGACTTGAATGTTTTTTTTCCTCGTATATGGTAATGTTCTGTACTTCCACCCAAAGAACAAATGTTTCCTGCAATAAAGAATTTTTAGATGCAGCTTTGATGTTTGTGTCAGGTAATCGTTTGTGTAAAAACCGATGTTTCAAAGTCAGATAAAATCTAGTTAATCATTGATCGATTAATTCTTGTACTGTACCACATAAGATCAATAACTGTGTGCCTCATGTACTGGTCTGAATGTTCATGTCTCTTATCGTGCCTTTAGGTGACTGGCGAGCCCCTCATTCGTCGTAGCGATGATAATGAGAAGACACTGCGCTCGAGGCTAGAGGCCTATCACAAGCAGACGGCCCCCCTGGTGCAGTACTATGGCGCACGCGGTATCCACCATGCCATCGATGCTGCTCAGTCACCTGATGTGGTTTTTGCCTCCATCCTTGCTGCCTTCTCAGCCACCACCTGTAAAGACCTGGTGTTATTCATCTAAACATTTCCTCCATCTCTCTTCTCCTTTGTTTTCCTTAGTGTCTGTCTCTTTCATGGGAAGGTTTGGGTTCTGCCCTTGACGAAAATGCTGCACTCGAGTGTGTGAGTTTGCCAGCTTAGGGTTGTCTGGAAGAATGTTGTTGAGTTGTCTCAACTGTGCTTACGGAAGCATGACAGCTTTGACAACTATTTGTTTTTACTAGCATTACTCACTATGGCACACATGAAGGGCCTGATGGTAGTGTGTTCATACATGCGCTACATGTCTTGTTGCAAAGTGAAAACTAAATAGGCTTTCTCCATTAGTGTCCAAGCAACCAGCATCAAGTTTACAGAAAATAGGATGTTTTTTTTTAATCACAAATATTACTCACTAAGTCAGCATGACAAATCTGTTAGTCATTTTCTTTCTAAAGTCTATTTTTGATAAATCTTTCTGATTGTCAGTGCTGCATGACAGTCACTCAATCTGTCACTACAATTTCCCAAATTCGGTTTGATTTTTAACCCTTTGTATGCCAATTATTTTTCATTTATTTGCACTTAAATAGCTGTAATATTTCTAGTTGTGCTTTGTTCTTCCTTGTAATTCCACTGATGTCCACCACGTGGCACATGTATTAAATTTTTTTTTTTTTGTCTCCTGCATCCTGAATTGGAAATAAATCATTTTACTAATACTCGCTT
The DNA here is from genome assembly GCA_030014305.1 of Clarias laeviceps. Classification (NCBI taxonomy): domain Eukaryota; kingdom Metazoa; phylum Chordata; class Actinopteri; order Siluriformes; family Clariidae; genus Clarias; species Clarias laeviceps. Next base: position 24,962,122 of record JAQMYJ010000023.1, read on the forward strand.
TCCCCTTTTACACCCATTTGCTGAAATGAATATTTAATTTACTTAAGACATTTATATTTTTTTTGTTCCCCTTTTTTCAGCTGTCTGAAACCTGCTTCCTACATCAAGTCTGAGCCTGATGAGACAAAGGGGAGAGTGTCTAAAACAAATGTATTCACGGTTGTGATACTATGCTTTATTTTGTATAGTTGACCGACATTAAAATGGACAGTGCAATGACCCGCACCATGTTTCACTTGAAATAAAAGGTGATATTGTACTTTAGTTACGTGTTTTTGTTTGGGTCAAATTACTGTCTGTATGTTACCAGGGTACAGCTGTTCCTTAATTTTAAAAAGGTAAAATATGCATATTATTCTTTTAAATAATAAAAAAAAAATTCACAATCATAGGAGGAAACATGCATCCCAAATTTGCCAAACAGCTCAGCCTGTAGTTTTATTCCTTCATTTCATATATAAATCATATTATGTAGTATCATTTAAATTTAAAAAAATTCACACAACCCCCTTTTTAAAAAAAAAAAAAATTTTAGGTTTTTCCTATAACAGCATGTCTGCAAGCATGTTATTCCTTAACCTACAGATGTATTTGGCTTTTCAACTGTTTTGACCCTCATGCATACTCTCTAGTATACAGGTAAAAAAGACACTCACTCATCTGGAGGTTACACCTTGGACGGGGTGCCAAACCATCACACGCTCTTTCACACACAATTGACAATTTGGGAACACCAATAAACCTAATCTGCATGTCTTTGGACCGTGGGAGGAAACCCACCAAGCACAGTGTTACAGTATATGCAAACTCCAGTGCTAACCATTTTGCCACAGTGCCACCATAAAAACACGTGAAATGCTTTAAAAAATTATTTATATATAATTTTTTTTACTGTAAACATGAACGAAATATTTTTTATAAATGTTATAAAATGTGAACTCTAATTGGATTATAAAGTGTGTGTTGCCGTTTTACATCTCATTGCAAAATCTGTTACTGTTTTCTTAAGTCTTGGTGTCTCTTTTAAATAATGGCCACAGTCACAGTTTTTTAAAATATATATATTTTTAAATAATATTTTAACCCTATTTTGCTCTATTGTGTCCTACAAAAGAACAATTACTTATTCCGATACATATACAGTCTATATATATATATATATATATATATATATATATACTGTATATACACTATACAGGGAAAAAAGGGAGTTTCACTATATTTATAATTATGTATAATTGTATAATTAATATATGTGAACCCTAATTAAATGTAAATTACAAAAAAATATATTTTAATCATCGTTAAAACATTGAGCCATTACAATTAATATACAGTATTATTATAGTTTATATTGATTGTGGTATAATATAAGCCGAATACGTCAGTCATCCCATTGTATGGTCAAAATTTGAGTTCTGATAAATGTCTGTGCTTTTTTTCCACCTTGTGGTAATGTTGTATGTTAAAAATAGTAAATAAACCAGTAAGTCTAGGATTTCACCTGGAAATTACGCTGATTTCGTGAGTGTAAAACTTACCCGTTACATTTCTGTTTCAACTTGAGTGTTCAAACCGCTTCCGGTTTCGGCGCTCTGACCAATCGCGAGGCAGCGCTGTGACGTATCGGGGGCGGCGTTTCCAGCAGCTCGCGACTTGCAAGCAGGGGCTTTCCTCAATGACGTAAATGGAAAAGAGAAACGAGCTGTGGCTTTGATCGGCGTCGCGGTGTTGTATAGTGTGGATACATCTAGAGGATCAGGGCGAGAAAGTAATCAGCTCATACCGGAGACTGAGGATCTGTGTGTGTGTGTATCTGTGTGTGCGTGTGTTGGGGTTTAACGTCTGTGCAGAAGAAAAGGCTTCCACGGAGGAGTGTGTGAATAAACAGTGTTCACGGCAGCTCCCAGTGTAACGCCCTGTTCCCATTACACCAACACTGATCCGGTTTCAGGTACGTGTCTTTGTGATCGCTGTGTTCCTTTAGATGGTGACGTTATATTTATTAATTATGGTATATATATATATATATATTAGTACAAATGATCTATTGAACCCATGTGTGAACCAGTTAATGAGGACAGTATGGACTAAAACAACCCTCCTACTCTTCACCCTTTCACACAACAGGTTTATTATCTTTTAATGTCCTTTAAAAAGAAAGGCCTTTACATTACAAGTCCTTATATTTCGTCGACCACAATGTTTTAGATGTTGGGTGTAGGTGGGTTTGGTTTTGCTTTTTACGTCCCACACATTCTGTGTTTTGTTCATGTTCACATTTGCTTTACCGTTCCAGTTTACTACAGTAATATTTCAGTCCTAGTCGCGTGACATTTTTTTCCCTTCCAGTCAGTGTGACTTGGCTAGTCTCCCATTTCAGGCAAAATTCAGTGGAAAGTCAGTTGTTCCACTGTATAATGACATGCATAGCTGGCGAGCAGTGGCGGAAAATCCTGTTTGTGTACACTTGAAAGTGTTTTGTTCACGTTTTATTGTTGTCTGCAGGATATACGGAGTTCATTTTTGGTTCTTAACTCCCTCCTGAAAAAAAAATCCACACTTGCCTGGGCAGCTTCCCAAACACAGAGCGATCTGGTGGATCATCCCTGATTATTTTCCGGCTTTCTAATAAGTAGATTTTTTTTTTATGTGATTGAGTTTATTCATTAATTGATCTTTATTCTGGTCGGTGTCAGTGCGGATCCAGGGAGAATCCCAGGATTGTTGGTTGCAAGGATTAATCGAACACTTCGTACCCTTGGGATTATAAGGTTCTGGCTGCTTCCTGAGCAGTTTTATAATGTTGAGTTTCAAAGCTCCATAGAGCAAAACTGTGCTTTGCCTCTTGTGGTGGCTCAATCGGTTAAGGCTGTGGGTTACTGGGTTACTGATCGGAAGGTTGGAGGTTTGAGCCCCAGCACTGCCAAGTTGCCACTGTTGAGCCCTTGAGCTGCTCCAGGTGCACTGTACGTTGGCTGGCTCTGTGCTTTGACCCCAGCTTCCTAACTGGGATATGTGAAAAATTTTCTCTGTGCAGTAAAGTAGCCTATATGTGACAAATAATTTAATATTATTTATTATTTTATTTTCCAAATAAAGAGTCTAAAAATGCATATACTACTGCTAATAACAATAATAAACTCACGTTATGTTAATACGTTGTCACAACAAAATGTGAAAATGTGAACATCTCATTGTGTGCGTGGGGGGGGGGGGGGTTGATCTAATAAAACCTTATAGGGGCATTGGTGACCAGTCTTATGGTGGCTTACAGGAGGCCCAGGTTCAATTCCCAATTTAGTGCCCAAACCCCAACCACTGGATGCAGTCTGGATCCCAAGCCTGGATAAAATGGGAGGATTACATCAGGAAGGGCATCCGGCGTAAAACCTGTTCCAAGTTGTGTACGGATCGGGTGACCCGCTTGTGGTGTAGGTTTGGTCTTGTCGGGAGCAGCCGAAAGACTAACAACAAATAGAACCTTGACTTGTTCACACCTGGTGGCAATTTGGTTTAACTGGCATGTTTTGGACAGTAGGAGGAAACCAGAGAACCCAGAGGAGACCCATGCAGACACAAAGAGGAAATAAAGGTGTGCATGGTGCCATACTGACATTCCATCCAGGGTGTCTTCCCAGATCACATCTGGTGTTGGGATAGATTCCGGATCCACTACGATTTTAAAACGAGAAACATAATTACTCAAGATTATTATAATAATAATAATAATAATAATAATAATAATGGGAATGTTTCTGCTTTGGTTTTGAGTTTCAGTAACATTCAGTCCACGTTAATGTAGATATAATAAGTATTTTTTGTAGCAGAAAAGTAAACAGTTTGTCTTTATGTTGTGGTCTGATAAAGAACAGGACACTAGTACATTTGTACCTGGGATTATTTTGCCGCTTGCTGCGATAAGTGGTGTGTATCTGCAGCTCTTCACTTTCACCTACAGCCGAATACAAGAATTCAGAGATGTCAAACTGATAAAACACTGAGCTGTGTGTCGTTACTGTGTAAGAACAATGAAGCAAGGTTTTCCTTGTCTCCAAAACAACAATCCAGACATTTTGTTTTTCATACTTGTTTTTTTTCTTTTGTCGTTTTTTTTAACAGTGACACATAAGCACACCATTGTTTGCAATACTTTCAACTTGCTTCCAGTGAAAAATTACTTTTATTGCTCGCATACCATACTTCATTTTGTTCCAACTGAATGGAAAATGAGTGAAAAGCCCATGTTGTAAGTGGTCTAAGATCAATAAGGCCACGAATGTCCTCATGATCAGTAATGCACAATGGCACAGAGCTACTTTTAGTCGGACGTCAACCTTTCAGAGCCATTGCTTTGACCCTTTCCACAGTTACACCCCGTTTCCTCTCAGGTAGGTCTAGTATTGGTGCAGTAACTCTCATATCTTATCTAGTGTATTCAGAATTTGTCTGTACCTGCTATTTTATTACCTGTCTTTACTTCATGTAAATGTATCTTCATGTATCCTCATTAATGTGATGTATATTTAAGAGCAAGTAAAGGACAATACTTGATGTACTGTAGTAATGCAGGTGACTGGAGCTAGTAGGCACGGGCTAAAATTTAAATTTTATGTTACAGCCATTTCCTGGATCAAAGTATAAAGTACTTATTTAATCAACCCAGGATGCTCAGTATAATATTTTTATGAGGTATGTTATTGATGTATTTTTATAACATAACAGTTAGCTGATTACTTGTTAACTATTTGAATTGCTTCGCAGCTAGAGGTTTAAAAAAAAGTAGCTCAACTTAAATTAATAGCTAATCATAAAAATGTGTTAAACTACTGTACATATATGGTGCCGAGCGCTCGGATCAGATATACTAGCTTGTACACAAAGCCAAGATGAAGTATTTATTAAGGCCATATAGCACATTGTTATTTGGAGTTACAACAATCAGCAGCCATAACATTAAAACAACTGAGAGGTGACATGAACAGTGATGGGATTTACAATCAGGTGAACAATCAGTTCTTGACGTTGATCTGATGCATCAGGTTTACTTTTATATAATGTGAATGTGTGTATCATTAGTTAAGAAAGACATGGCGCCAGGAAAAAGACAAGCCGGTTAAAACAATGTTATGTTTCAGGAAATGTTCTGATTCCTTGGGTCCTGTCACTCATGTGGATGTTACTTTGACATGTTCCAGCAGCCAAAAGATTGTTGTACACCCCCCTTATCGCATCGGTATTTAGGCTAATATGTTAGCTAATGGCCTCTTTCAGCGGGATAATGTGCCCTGACACGCTGCAAAAATGATTCAGCAATGGTCTAAGGAACATGACAGAGTTCAAAGTGTTGACTTGGCCTCTGAATTCCCCAGATCTCAGTCTGGTTGAGTGTTTGTGGGATGTGTTGGCCAAACAAGCCTGATCCATGGAGGCCCTATATCACACCTTACAACTTGCAATTTACAAATGGTCTCGGTGCCAGATACCAGAGGTCTTGTGGTGTCCATGTCTTAATGGATCATAGCACAAGGGGACCTAGACATATGGTTTTAATGTTGTGTACAGATTAATGCAAAAAAATTATTTTAATTAGTACAATTTATTGCACTTTTAATGTTTCTCATCTTTATTTCCAAGCATGCAGAATTATATTATATTATATTATATTATATTATAAATTGCTTAGAATTAATATACAGTACTATACATACACAGTACTTTGCAAAAGTCTTGATTCCCCCCTCGTTTCTTTATATTTCGCTTCCCAAGATCCAGACTTTCCTTTCATTTTAATGTAGTCTTGAGGAATAGTTCTCAGGGCTTCCTGAATAATTTTTTTTGGTAAGTTTTTAATCATTTTCATTCCAGTCCCTGTACCTGACCAGTTTCAGAGGAATGTTTTTTGTTTGGCCTTTAAATCATTGAAGCATTAAAAAAAAATCCATCACAATCAAGGCATGAACCAGTGAGAATCAGGTGCAGATGATGACAGATGATCAGGCCGGTAACTAGTATACCGGTGATGCTGAATGTTCAGAGACTGGAACAGACGAGAGGGGAAGTGAGGTTGCTGCTGAGGTTGTTGCATAAACAACCAATTTCGGGAAATCTTTAGGCACTGTCACAATAAAACATTAGTTTCCATTTCTTTAATTGAATCCACATACTGTAATGTAATTTGCTGTAATATGAAGAAATGAAGAGTGGCTCAAGACTCTTGCACAGTACCGCATGCCGCCGTGCCGGGTTCGTATGTAGACAGACTGAGATGGGGGTGGGGTGAAGGGGTGTTAGGGAGTGCCTATAAAAAGCCTGACAGCAGAGCCATGTAAACACAGACAAAGCAATCTGACCCGGCTTTGTCTCAGATTTATTACAGGCTCGGTGTCCTCAGCTCATATAATATGCCTGTGTTTGATTCCATTGCTTAAACAATACATATTTTTTATAATAATTATAATAATCTGCAGGGTATTTGTGCTAATAAGAAATGCAAAAGAAAACGACTCTTGCACCTTTAATGAGACGTCGGACACTTTCATTCATGTGACTGAGAGTACAGCTTGTACTCTGCTCTCTTTTGATGGTTATTGATAGACAGCTCGTTAGGGATTATTTATAAATATAGTCGCCTTATTTTAAGAGTAACTATGAGGTTATGTGTGTAATGCGTATCCGATATTAAACATACTTTACATACATTTTATGATTTATGATTGAGTTGCTGGTCATGGCTTTAAAAAAATTTTGGTTTCTTGAACTGTACTGCTAGTCGCTTTGGTGGTTTAGTACAAATGTGAACGTGATTGACACCACACACACACAGAAAGAGAGAGTCATTTAGCCTCCCTTCACTAAGCACACAGAATTGATCAAATTAGTTCATTAGGCCATCTGTTGCTGAGGCTTCCAGTCTCTGTCCGACAGCAGAGATAAACCCACTTTTTTGTAACTAATCTGAGGTGTAATACATCATCATGCTCTAGACGTCACGGCGCACAGATAATATATGTGTGCAATAAGCTTAAGTTACATTATCTCGCAGCCTACTGTCAAGTCTTCAAACTAATGCTTTTACAGGAATGCATTTATATAGGTGAGACACTAATCCAGTCATAACAAGCCTTCTCTTGTTCTTATAATCATGAAAGCAGTCCTGAGAGCAGGTTCGAACCTGTGTGTGACACTGAGCACAAATACCTGCTTAGCTGCAAATGCGACTCAGAGTATTATGTAACAGCAGGCTGATTCGGACGCAAAGCCGATCACGTAACCCGAGTGCGTGTATGCGTATGCGTGGATGACTGAAGGAGACGGAGAGGGCCTGAGACGGAGCCCTGTTAGTGAGCTGCTGATGGATAGCGTGGCACTGCGGCAGGGTCCCAGCTGATGAGGCTAAAGTGCTGAGATGCTCTTTCACTGGCTGCACAGGCTGGAAATGCTGAGACCTGAAGAATGAGACGCTCTTATCGTCCTGAAGACTGACAGAGGTTAGTCAGGATACAGGGTGTAGACTTAAGTGTGTGGATATTTGCATTGTCACAAGGACTTCTGCGCTGGTCAGTGGGGGTAGGTTGGGATTTATCGCTTAGGGCAGGGAATAAATTAGGCCAAGAGGGGGAAAAAATGAGTCTCATGATTAATTCTCATTCCTCCCTAATGTATAGTTGTATATACTCTGTATTTTTTTTTTTAAATATATATATTTTTTGATTTGTTCCTGATCTTTATTTCGTTTTGTTTTGCCCTTTCTCTCTTTCTCTCTCAGCTTGAATAGTAAAATAAAAATAACGATAATAAAAATGTAGCTTTATTAGCTGATTGTAAATAAAGGGTAAAAAAAAAGTCCATTTAACTTAAATTAAATACCACGTCTTTTTGCTGTTTGCGATTGATAGATAAAGGCGCTGAAATCTCCATCGTTAGCTGTCAATCCTCTTCAACTACTGCATATTCAAAACATTGATACAGCACAGATATGCCTGTGTAATATCGCATATAGTACACTGTATAACGTGTCCTGAACATTGGTTTGCATTCATTCGCTTCCTGATGCCTATCAGTGTAGTGGTTCTTTTGAAAACCCTTCATAGAGCTGCTTTTTTTGCCAAGTTTCTTCAGAACTTCATAACGGAATGTTGCTAAAATTAGCTGCTATCTAAATGACGTGAAATTGTCTGGGTACATAAACTGCTTGTGCCAGAGGAGCTGTGAAAGCTGCCGCTGTATAGTGCCAGTTTCTCCCCCCCCCCCTTTTTTTTTTTTGAATGTGATATAAATATTCTCTCATAACGTGCCTGCCTCCAACTTCTTGGATTTTCTCAGCAGCTTTTCGTTGGTCTCAGATGGAAAATTTGACAAGCAAGTTCTTTCTGCCATAACGGTTAGAGCTGCCTGATTACTTGGCAATTTCTTTTTCTTTTCTTTTTTTGGTTCATTGTCCCTGACATTCAGTATACCTTATTAATGCTGGCAGATGTCATACTGGTTTCGTCTGATTAGGTTTGGAGACAGAAAGGGTGGTGGAAAAATCTCTCTCTCTCTCTCTCTTTCTCTCTTTATTTAATCTTTCTGTTGATTTTGTCTCATATGTTTTTGGTTTGATATAACCCCAGTTAATTATAGCCTTAATGGATCTTATTTAGTTGGAAACTGCTTTCCACCCAAAAACGAGTGTGGGGAGTGTAAACGTCTAATCGGCTAAACTGTAATGCGTAACACTAAGCAGATCACCTGAACAGTAATCGTGTAGATCGTATTAGCCAATTATATCCCGGCTTGTCTAAATAGGCATATTTTTCACCACTTTAATTATGATGGACAAATAACAAAGCCACATGACCCTAGCGGCTATATTCAATCCAGTTAAATAAAAGTCGCATTACTGCAACAATTACACTTGAACATGCAACCAATAAGGATTATTGATTTGAAACTCTGTTAGGATTGTGTGTGGACATGATGTTACCATTTATAAAAAGTGCCACAGGCACGATACATGTTTTGGATATGGTTTCTAAGAATCTATGATGGTTGTCACATCATGTTTTTTTCCCCATACATTGATTAGATCTGATTGTTGTTTTTTTTTTGTTTGTTTTTTTTGAGTACTCAGTTTGATTCGCCAGGTCAGCATTTGTGACTCAGTCATTAGCAGTAAGAGGAAGCCAGAATCCGCTGTATAGGTCCAGTGGATCCAGATTTGAAAAGTCTTCCAGTTCATTACATATGAAACTAGACTTGGGCTCACTTCCTTTAAAATTCCAGTAGAAAAGGGGGAGTGGCTGATTCAGTGTGATGCTCGGAATGCATGATTAATGTTTGGGTTTGTAATGAGGAACAAGGGTTTGAATGTAGGAGGATGATTTGCATGTTGCCTGCACATGCGAAGACGATTTTGCGCCTCGAATCTGCAATCCTAAGACCCGATTATCTTTTGGGATACAAAGATGGATCATAAAAAAAAAAAAATAATAATAAAAACAATCTTGTTCCATAAACTGGCCTGGGCTTTTGTTCGAGATTGTCCGCGTCTACAATAATTTCATTTCATTTCTTTCGAATTGGGGTACAGGTAGACTTTGTTGTTGCTCTATGGTTTAATAAACATTAACACAGTACAAAAGCTTGAACTCTTGTGTGGAAAGGTGACAGATTTTTCTAGCGAACTCTTGCTTATCCACCCACACTCTCCACATGAACCAAACCTCAGACAGTACAGATGGTTATTATTTGTAATCAAGTATGTTAGCAGAGACGGCTGCTTCTGAAGAAAAACTGATGTGAAAAAGGGAAGGTCATGATCTTTTTAAGATCATCAGCAGTATCTATCTATCTATCTATCTATCTATATACATATAGTGTGTATATATACAGTGTATATATATATATATTTTTTTTTTTTTTTTCTCCCTAGCATGCATTATGGAAAGCACCATGAGTTACACTCAGTGGGTGTAAATGACCTGGGCCAGGTTATCACTAAGTGCTATATTAAACAATAGGATTATTATTAGGCTCTAGAGCATATGTTTTGAAGGTCATTGCAAATGTTTGCGGTCGTGGGCAAAGATTTGAGGTCAATAATTCCTGTTGGCATTAACACTGAAGTCAGCATGACCTAATTCTGTTGTAAGTCTCATTTTCCATTAACATCTGAAAACAGGAATTAGTAGCAGAACCTCTCATCTGTGTACTAGTCCTGCGTCTGGTGGGAATAAAATAATTGTTTCAGCTTTTTTTTTTTTTTTTAAGTAAAACAAGCAAGTTCATGAATTTTACATTAACTCTGAAACGAGAACTGTCTCGTTGTACAGCACATGTCCTTACACGTTATCAGCGATTATGGTGAAAGATAAGAGTTTGGGTTCGAGCTGTTGCTCTAAGTATGGTATTGCTACCCCTCCTCCCTCTTTCACTTCTGTTACTGTAAAAACAAATTTGCACTGAAAGGGCAGTCGACCAGGGGTTAACACAGGAAATCAGGACAATAAATGGGCTGTGTGTGTGTGTGTGTGTGTGTGTGTGTGTGTGTGTACCTGGTGGGTTTTAGTGCTGTACCTTACTCATATATTTATAATCGGAAGCCACCGTGTAATATTGTTATTTTGTATATACAGGATGGCTAATGTAGTAGTTATATATATATATGTAGTGTGTGTATGTGTGTGTATGTGTGTGTATGTGTGTGTATGTGTGTGTGTGTGTTTGTGTGTGTTTGTGCATGCATTCATAAGTGGCAAAGTCACTGCAAGGGTCCATGTTTATGGTGCTGGTAGTGAGGATTGCCATAGCAACCGCACTAGTAGCACAGTGTGAAGTGGAGAGAGAGAGAAAGACGGAGCTGAAGAGTGTGTGCTTGTGCATTTAAGCGAAAGCCAGAAGGTGTCAGTGAGAGTGAGATAAGAAACAACAGGGAGATAAATGAACAAAGGAGTAAAGAAAAAGGAGGACAATTAGTAACCGTGAAAAACAAAATTGTGTGTTAGTGTTGGGGGGAGTTGATCTGTGATGGTAATTTTTTTATTGATGAATGGTTTATTGGAAACGCACTGACTGCTGTTTTATTTTATTATAAGTGTTATTCTGATAAATATTAAGTATAGTTATACAGATGTTTAAGCTGATTGATAAAACGGCATTAATAACTGTTTATAGCACAGAGCTGTCGAATTCTCGAATCTGATTAGTCTGAAGCTCTGACATGAGTGTTGACTGTCGGACAAATCACTCATTTATTTAAATTTTAATACATCACTGTTTCCATAGGAACAGCTCATTGACAGGACTTGTATGGATGAGGTTCCACATACAGTACAGTGATCAATAAATAAACCAATTAAAAGATTAGGGGTATCAGTTGGTCCCTGGTGATTCCCATTTTTTTGTACGATTATCAACAAATATACGGTCTTATTACGAAACCTACAGCAGGTGCCGATTCGATTTCTGTCGCGATTTTGTAAATATTTCGAGTAGGATTTTTATAAATACCCTAATTCGAAATTATTTTCATTTTGTTAGATTTTATTACAGTTCTAACCAACCACAGAATACTGCGCTGACTGCCAATGTGTGAGCAGCTTAAAGCACACCACCTGCAGGATTGCAGAGGAACTGCAGTATATTACTACCTAAAATTCAAATATATAAAAATGAAAATATAATTTTCAATATTGATTTTTGTACTCAATGCGGTGATACAGGAATTGTCACACAAAAGAATCAAGGTTTTTTTCCAGTGACAGAGCTTTGTAATGGTTAGTTATAAGTTTTCCACCCTGGGTTTCCCGTTTTTTTTTTTCTGGTGTTATTAATGTCAAGCTATGTCAAGGGACGAAAGAGGAGCTTGGTGAGGTAGTCACTGTTTATTTATAGCTGTTATAAATGTTAGTGCTACTATACCCAGTAAACTGGTGACAGGTTCATGGGCACCCAAGGATCACTCATAAAGCCAGCATGTCCGGTCCGATGCAGAACATGATAAAAAGGCACAAGAACACCCAGTGCATCACAGCCTGCCGACAACGTGCCCAAGGCTGCCAACCTACCCTCCAAACTCCCCAGTTCTCAATTCTATCGAACACCCGTCCTGGTGCCAGACACCACAGCGCACCCCAGGGGCCTTTGGGGGCCTCCACAGGGGCCAGCGCCACCCCAGTGGCACAAGGTGAACCCAAAGCCTGGGTGGTTTTAATGATAGTTTAAATGTTATGGCTGGTTGGTGAAAAGATGTTTGTTTTCCCTTATTACTGTTTGCAGATCTGTTTCAGAATACATGAGTCAGTTTTCATCTCAGACCTACCTGTGGTAAATTTGTTCCTGCTGAGAGGGAAGAGTTAACAGTGAAATCGAAAACAGCTAGGCTGAGACGAGGGGTGTGTGGGTGTGTGTATGTGTCTGTGTGTGTGGAGGAGGGGGTATACAGAGCATGCTCCTTTTTTCGCAGGCGCTCGGCTCTTCATGCTAACTTCCTGTGCCATTTCTCTTCCTTACAGACCGGGCCGATTGAGAAGGAGAGGAGTACGAGCAGCTCGGCACAGCCGTGTGATTCGACCAAAAAGCATCAGAGGACATTAAGCCGAGGACGGTCTGAGCCGGAGGACATATTTCCTAGCGCATATTAATTTAGCATTGTTTAAAAGCTGACATCTAAGTCAAAAATCCCAGTGTCACTTTACACAACGAGCACATTTTGGAGTCATATTGGAAATTTTTATATGTTTATTTGATTGTTTGCTATTCAAACAATCAAATTGTCTTGTTGAGTGTTACGAGAACAAACCCATAGGACACAGAGGGGATTTTTCTTTTTTTTTTAGTTTCTCTTTCCGTTGCGTCAACTTTGTTCACTGAGAGTAATCTGTGTTTCTCATGTTTCACGATAACTACAGAACAAAGGTGCGACACTGACGGGAATCTTTGAAAATCTGATTTGGGACAAAACAGCTTTTTTTTTTTTTCTCTTTTAAATTGCCATCTGAATTACTCATTCACTTTCGGTAAGAAGCCTGACACAAGAGTCTGTATTCAGAGACCTTAGATCCAAAGTCTTCAAGAAAGAATCTAAAGGAAATCAGATCGTTGCTAGGCAATGGGATCAGAAAAAGACTCTGAATCACCTCATTCGTCTGTCAGTGGCATTCCCAATCCTAAATGTCGTGGTCCGGGGAAAAAACAGGGCAGGATCTCCTTCGCCAACCTCTTCCACAGCAAACGTGGTTCCAGGAGGAGCAAAGCTAATTCAGGAACACCTTTAGCACAACAGCACAGCCAGCAGCAACAGCAGCTCCTCCAGCCTCCCACTCCTACCGTCGCCTCCGTGGACCCTCTTACCGCCGAACCGGCCGAGCCTTTATCCGCCAGCCAGGCCTCTTTGGGAGGGCAGGAGCTTCTCGAGTGCCCGCTGTGTCTGGTGCGCCAGCCACGGGAGCAGCTGGCAGAGCTTCAGGGCTGCAGTCATCGCTCTTGCCTTTGCTGCCTGCGCCAGTACCTGCGCATTGAGATCACGGAGAGTCGCGTGCAGCTCAGCTGCCCAGAGTGTGCCGAGAGGTTGGCGCCCAGGCAGGTGGCACTCATCCTGGATGATGCTGCTCTGCTGGAGAAGTATGAGGAGTTTCTGTTAAGGCGGTGCCTCGCCTCGGACCCGGACTGCCGCTGGTGTCCGGCTCCAGACTGCGGGTGAGTCAGGGCACGTGAACCTCATGTTGTGTTTACTGATTTGTAAGCTTTTTATACTGTCTATAATGTCGAATAAAATACGCCTGCACTTCTTAGAAGTATTCAGATGCATTTAGATAACAAGTCATTTTTTGACTGAAATGAAAATATTGTAGATAATTAGCGTGTAATTCCAAGACGTCAATGCCTTCGTTGCGCTTATCAGTCCATAAATGAGAAACCATATTAACCACATTTATGCAAACATGCTGATTTAATCAGTTGAAGTACTGATATTATTTTATTTGAGTACACTGATCAGTATGTCTTTAGACGCCGAACAAATACCCTTATGTTCTTTTCTTTACTTATTAATGTAATGTCACATCTGCGGTTTTAACATTAATTACAAACTGTATAATACGTCTCTTTTTTCTAATGGCTAATAAGAGAAGATAGTAAGGAAATACATTTTTTATTAACATTATGTTAACATTATGTTTTGTCAGTTCAACTACACAACAGTATAGACACCCAAAGCTGTTTTTGTTGGTGCTAAAATGGAAAGATTTTTTTTTTATCCAAACAGTGCATAAGGGTTAGAATAGTTTAGACAATGACAATAATAAGAAAAGTTTTTAGATGTACAATAGAAGTGAGGAAATTCACAAATAAGTCTAGATTCCCCGAGGTCACGATAGGTTTATAATACTTGGCATGTTGGCATGAAAATTCTTTAACATCATTTAGTCTATAAATATTTGACACTGTGATTATCCTTGTTTTTTGCCATTTCTTGTGTAGGAGGTGCCTTAAAGGTCAGAGAGAGAGAGAGATGTATAGAGAGAAAGAGGGAGAGAGAGATAGAGAGAGACCATAAGATGCAAATGCTGTGTGGGAAGCGTAATTCAGCTGATGTGTCATTTGTAGAGTTTATGTTTACTGCGCACGACATTGTGGCATTTAAGAGATTTGTCAATCTCAGTAGTGGGCCGGTGACCTACATATCGGGGACATGCCTGCGTCTGTCTTTTGAGTCAGCACCACTCCTTCTCCAGCCTACAGACGGGAATTTTCAGAAAGGGAAGTTTTTTTTTTTTTATCATTTCTTTTTTTTCTTCAAGGGAAAGACAGATGCATTTCGGTAGCTGTTGTAATGGTTAGTTTCCATGCCGACTGCAAGGTTTATGACTTTCATCTTGAAACTATCTTTCCCAATCTGAGGCTTCTCTTTCCGTTTTTACTGTCAGTTGCCATGGCGACTGGGATGCAGTTCGGAGCCAGCGTTGCTAGGGGTAACAGAGGAAAGGGATTTAATTAAAGCGGTCATTACCTCCTTACTGGACCATGTGTGTGTTCTATAAGACATGTTCCTATGAACTATATATACAGTGATGGCTCTATTTCTATGACTGAACCAGTAAGAACCTGTTACATTTTAAAAGCATAATTTTTAAGCATAACTTTTTTTTTTTTTTCTTTGATCAGACTAGTTTGTTGATATGTAGGCTTTCCATGGAATATTTTTTTTCTTCCTTAATGGTGTCATCTTGTGTTTTTGGCAACACGTAACAACATGCTGGTGAAAAGGGTTGTTTTTCGAGTTTGCTGATATTACAGCATGAAAGGAGATATACCAGTTTGACATTTTGGATTAAAACACACACACACACACACACACACACACGGCACAGACGGCACAGCTTATCTCTTTAAATCTCTTCTTTTCATTATTTCTTCTTTTTCTCCTCTTGTCTTTTGTCATATTTTGATTTTGTGAAGCTGCTTTGAGATAATGCCGCTATACAAATCAAATCAAATCAAATTGAATTGAATTTATCATTCTTTAAAGCCACAGTCAACTGAAAGTTCGCATATCAAATAGCATACAGTAAATGCTTTCATAATTGCACCCATAACAGCTGTTTTTCTTTTTTTTCCCCCGTTCCGTGACCTTTCCCCTGCCTATAGTAGCATCTGCCCATATGTGTGCTTTAGGTCATGCTAGTATTCTGTAGGTTTCAAACAGCTCTCCTGACGTGTGCTCGTCTCTTCTGCCAGGTTTGCCGTCATTGCATCAGGCTGTGCCAGTTGCCCCAGGCTGGTATGTCGCAGGGAAGGCTGTGGTGCCGAGTTCTGCTACCACTGCAAGCAGGCCTGGCATCCGAACCAGACGTGCGACTCGGCCCGCCAGCAGAGAGCGCTATCTCTGAGAATACACAGCAACCACTCGCCGAGTTACACAGCCGATCAAGGGCCCAGTGAGTCCCTTATCTATATATCTTTTATATCTATATATAGATATCTTATTTACTGTATATCGCTATATCTTTTACTTTCGGTCTATTGTACAACTTTTTTAAGAACGTTTCGTTCGTCTAACACGATAACGTACTGTGTTAAACAGTGTGTTCACGGCACGTCATAATGACAGTATATACGGAGTGACGAGTTATTATCCGCGTTATGTGCTGTTTCTATGACGATGCATATTGCCAGTGAACGATACTAATGGATATGATTACAAGCAGTTTTCTGAACCATATTCTGACAAGTTAAACCCCATGTTACAATGGACTGCTGTTTTGAAATGAGAAGTTTACAAATCCTGATACACTTGCTTATTACACTCATAGCTCTTTGTAACTATGAAAGGTGCTTATGGAGATGCGACCTCCAAAATACAGAGCCTC
Organism: Clarias laeviceps; assembly: GCA_030014305.1. Taxonomy (NCBI): domain Eukaryota; kingdom Metazoa; phylum Chordata; class Actinopteri; order Siluriformes; family Clariidae; genus Clarias; species Clarias laeviceps. The sequence continues at coordinate 24,978,474 of JAQMYJ010000023.1, forward strand.
TGATTGATTATTAAGAGTTGATTAAACGTCTGAAATACAACAAGTGTACGATATTTAGAAAATTTTATAGATTTTCAGCCACTGAGCTGAAATTTGAGCTTTTCCGTAAGACTGCAAGTTCACAGCAGTTCACCGTTCCTCCTCCGAATACTTGAAATCTGTATCCCAAGCTGACATTTGCATTGCATTGCACCGGCATAATTTGTTACAGGACCCTCAGTGTGTCACTGATTATACTAAACCTAACTCCATTAATCCTCACTCAGCTGATGATATCAAGCCATGTCCCCGGTGCGGCGCCTACATCATCAAGATGAACGATGGAAGCTGTAATCACATGACCTGTGCTGTGTGTGGTTGCGAGTTCTGCTGGCTGTGCATGAAGGAAATCTCTGACCTGCACTACCTCAGGTATCGCCTCACCTCTCAGCATTAGTTCGGCTGATATTTTGTCTTTTTGTCTACATTCTGGCATCTCAATCCATGCTCTGTGTTTTTTTTCTTCCTTTTTCAGTCCATCAGGTTGTACATTTTGGGGAAAAAAGCCATGGAGTCGAAAGAAAAAGATTCTGTGGCAGCTTGGCACACTGATCGGTGCACCGGTTGGCATCACGCTGATTGCTGGCATTGCTGTGCCTGCCATGGTCATTGGCATCCCAGTTTATGTAGGAAGGAAGGTAAGATACTCATCTGATATGTGGTCATGCTAATGCTGCGGCTAACTTCCTTCATTGAGGAGTTCTGGGAATTTAGACAGTAATACCAGGGAGTTTATGAGGAAGTGCGTTTGAATAATAAATGATTTCTTCTCAGTGATGTGACCGTGCACTTCCTTGTTTGTTCACAGTGCGGTTTATATCGCCTTATTGCTTTTTTTTAAAGGCGTATCACATTATACTGGCAATGCTATTACTGTGTAATACTAGCTGTTGGGACATTAGCCAACATCAGTGAAAGATTCCTACTAAGTAATCAACTGTTTCCCTGAACAAAATGTGACTTACACTGCAAACAAATGATACCAAGTGAAGATATACAGAATATTGGAAGATTTACCTAATATATATATATATATTTAAATATGAGATGATGATATGTTTCCAGGCCAGAAGGGTTAAACTATTGGGTTGGATCAAGCAAAGAAAACAACTAAGGAGAATTGAAATGACTGGAACTAGGTTAAGAACGTTTTAACATAAAAGGATTATAACTTGAAAGGATGGTGTCAAATTTGCGGAAGAAATGTGGTTAGAAAAAATCATGAATGGAGATCACAAGCTGCTCTGGGTAAAAGGTCAACAGTAAAAACCATAGCTATATTTAATTCTGAAAGGAAGAGTAATTTCCATACACACACACAATGTGATGAGAACACACAGGATTGGGACTAATCAGATGTCTGGCCACTTGTTAGTAAGGCTAATAATAAAAAGGCTTGAATTAGCTAGGGAGCAAAAACTTTTAACTAGAGCAATTAAAAGGGGTCATGTGGTCTGATGAGTTGAGATCAACCCTATTCCAGGGTGATGGGTGTGTCGGCTTCACGTGCTGCCGTGCCCGTCATGCATAGTGGCCACTGTACAGTACAAGCCTCTTCAGTTGGACACGTCTAGACTCGGCAACGTTATGTAGCAATAAAATGAAGTCATCTGACGACCTGAATGTACTTGAATGACCGGGTTATCACATCTGTTGAGTTTCTGTTTGACTCAAATTGTGAATGAGTGATTCTGAATCTTTTTCACACAAGAACTGGCCACTACATTGTGTGCTGTAATCAAAGCTAAATTGCGCAACTTTTTTTTTTCTTCGACAGATAAGTTTAAAACCATTCTGCTCATTTGTAGACATAATTACTCATATAATTTGATGCTTAAAATGGTCTTATTATTATACTGGCAGATGTTTTTGCTTTTTTTTGTTGTTGTTGTTGCAAAACATTTAAATCTTAAAATGATCTTCCAATTGAATGACAGTTTTAAATATATATTCTAGAATTATAAATAGAAGTAATGAGCGTATGTTTGTTTCAAAAGACTTACTGGAAACAAGCTTTTACTTTCTGTTTATTGTAATCCTCATTGTTTCCTCTGAAACAAAGAAAAATCCCTAGAGTTTTCCCCTAAAATGTGAGTGTGCCAAAAATCAAGAAGTCTCACTTCCCTTGAATTTTCCACAAGTACGAAAAGTTCCACACCCACAGCAGAGTAAACGCATTACTGAACAAATAGGAATTCACCAGGAGCTTTAAGCAAAATACACATTTCTTATAATGACAAGTCAGATTGTTGAAAACGATCTATGAAAAAGTGGTTACATCCTTACGCTTAAGACTTTCCTGGATCAACGTGAATATGTCATTTCAAAAGCACTGTGTATTGTATATCCCTTGGGAAACACATTGTCATGCTATTTATACTTTCCTGGCACAGATCTATGCTCATTATGAGGGGAAGAAAAACTCCCAGCACAGGAGAAACCTGGCCATTACTGGCGGTGTAGCCTTGTCTATCATCACGGCCCCGGTTATTGCAGCTGTCAGTGTTGGTAAGTTTACAGTGGGAAAGGAATGGGATGAAAAACTGAAGCGTCAATTAAGCAAGAGTGCGATTATACTGAATATTGTATTGAATATTTGCTTATACTGATTTATTGACGTTTACATTCACTGACATTGTCACTAACACTACTGTAGTGAAAGTAACATTTTCAACTAGGAAATGTAATATTATGCAACCAAACACAGACACATAGAGTAATACAAACCGTGAAACATCCCAGTGTGGATGTAGTCCTAAGAACTATTTCTATACTTTACAGTAAAGATATGTTCAGTGATAAATCCCTTGTCATGTTCTTAGGTATTGGCGTACCGATCATGTTGGCATACGTGTATGGCGTGGTGCCGATATCGCTGTGTCGTGGCGGGGGCTGTGGAGTTAGCAGAGGAAAGGGCCGAGGTGTCAGGATTGACTTTGACGAAGACGATGGGCCCATTACAGGTAAAAGCATTTGTTGCGACATGAGGCGCGTTCACGTCAAACTGGGACTTGTTTGGAAATTTCTTGGAATTGAAGGCGTACAACCTGGTTAACATTTATACTTCAAGCACCATACGGTGATGAGACTTTTACAAGAATTCATGGATCAGAGCCCACTGCTGTCATTCCAGTTCAGCTGATCTTTGACAATCGACGGATAACTTGTCACCGATTTGCGGAAGAGACACATCTGTCTGTGAGAACTGTGCGCGAAATCATTCAGGGGCACACTCATTCAGTCCTGACCTCGCTCCAAGCCATTTCCACATGTTTGGGCCATTAAAGGAGTTCCTGGGACGCCAGTGTTTAAGATGTGAAGCAGGCAATCTGATCATGACTCTGGGATACTGAGAAAACTTTCTACCTTGATGGTATCCAAGCACTAGTGAAACCCTGGGATAAGTGCATTAATGTAGCAGGGGATTATATAGAGACATAAAGGTTATTTTTAACTCTCATAACTGTTCTGTCATCAGAAGCCCCGGTTTGACTTGAACACCCCTTGTACAGTTTTTCTTATACTATTTACCACTAATACTCAAGCTTTTAGGTGTGTAACACATCTCCTCTCTTTCTTGTTTTTGCTCATGTAGTTGCGGATGCATGGCGAGCCCTGAAGTCTCCCAGCCTTGGTGAGAGCAGCTTAGAGGGAGCAGCCAGTGGCCTTAGCACCACCTCGCCTAGCGAAGGGTTGTCGGTGGCCCCCGGGGGCCTTGCTGATTTGCCCCACTTCAACACACTAGCCGGAGGAGCTCTCGGAGCCCGGACTGGAAAATACAGCAGGTGTGACAAAGTTGTCCCCATTGTTACCTCTACATTCCATTCGAACTTCGACACGAGGGACCGTCATAGCTGTGAATTACGTTTATAGTAACTTAACTGTGTCGATGTTTCAGGCTGGAGGTTCAAGGCACTGAGATTGGAAAGGAGGGTGTGCATCGAGAGACGGGGAGCTTGGGAGCAGCCAGTGATTGCGCAAGCACTCGAGGCATGGCAGGATCCATTACTTCCTCGTACACGATACCGGATAGGTATGTGTGCTTCACCGTTGCTCATCAGTCTGTTGTGGCATAGTCTGGATTTAATGTGCTGCCATGGCAAGATCTTGATAAGGTTCGAATTGTTTAGTGATAAGACATGGAGCTAAAGCTGGTCAGTAAGCGTGTTCAATACAGCATGTTCGAGTTATGATATGAGTTTTTTTCAAAAATATATATCATAGTTACATTTGTATATTGTGTATGTACAGAATTATCAGGTTTAATGGTGGCATTTTTCTTTCTGAATGTAATAAAATTATTATTATTATTATTATTATTCAATGCATAAGCTAAAATCTGATATATAATATGACCAGCTTGCCAATGAAACTGTTAATGGTGAGCAATTTATTATAACACAAGGTTTTATTGATGGCATAATTTCACACTTTCATAATGTTTCACTGGGTTTATGTCGTGCTTAAAAAAAAAAAGAGAAAAAAATAGGCTTCACTAAACACGTGTCCTTTTGTTTAATTTGTACTTTGTTCAGACATTGTGTGTTTAGTCTGTTTACTCTTATCTTCTCCTTTGAAAAACATTTGCGGGAAAACAGAATGATAGATTAAATCACCCACCTCATTTCAGTAAATTAGAGGGGCCATGACGAATGCAATTTTCTTTTCTTTTTTTTATGTTTTCATTTACTTGAAGGACTTTATAAAATATAAAATAGTGGTATTTTTCCTTTTGCCACCCAAAAATGATGATAATTGTACGACATGTAATGCCAGGAACCTATTTAACCCATGCCGATATATACTAATTTAATAATAAACATTACTAATATAAACGAACCATTCTTGACTTTCCAATAACTGCAGATCTGTCAAAGAAGTAGTCTGTTTATGTTTGTGTAATTTATAACGTACTGTATTTGTGATGCATTGCAGAGAAGGCACGAACCTGGAGATTCAAGTGGACATTGAAACCAAACCCAGCCATCTGTGCTTAACCAGCGAGGAGGATCTGGCTCCTCGTGCTTGCGCAATGGCGGTTGCCTCGGCGGAGGAGCCTCAGGACTGCAGCTCTCGCCGAGGGAGGGTTTTATCCCGCTCGTCTCTGGGGCTGTCATCAGGAGGCTCGCTCAGAGAGGGGCTCGGTGACGTAACTCTGGCTCAGCCCGAGAGCATCCGGAGCGACCTGGAGACGTCTGATACGCAGTCGGATGACATCGCCGAGCTCACGTCAGAGGACTGCGATTCTCCTCACCCTCCTCCTCCTCAGCCCACCTGCCGAGCCCAGAACTCCACTGATGGCCTGCACTGCCCTGATAGCGTCATCCTTTCTGTGTGAAAAGTACCGGAGAGATTTGACTGATTTTTCGTATAATTTTTTTTTTTTTTTAAGCTTACGTGCGCTATGGGGAATTTGGTGGCATGGGTCTGCCTGTTGCTCTGTCCATTTTTCCATGAATTATTGACAGGGCTCTACCTCTACAATTCATACTGTTAATCATTCATGTACCGACTGGTGCAAAAAAAATGCCTTGGCTATTGAAGCAAAAAAAAAAAAAAAAAACACCACAAAAACATTGTAACGAGAATTCCTGTCAGGAAGGACAAAAAAAAACAAACTAACAAAAAAAAACAGAAAATAGTATCAAGCACACGTACAATATGTGAGGGACTCTGGAAAGGGTCTAATTATGGACTGTAATGTGTTCTTTTTTTATGTATGTTGGGAGTGTGTGTGTATATCAAATTTTCTTTTATTTATAACAAAGCAACCTGGAAATTGTATCATTTGCCGTATGCATGTGTATGTATGCATGACCCGCATTTGTATATGAGGATACAAGTATAGTATGTAGTAGTTGCACTGACCAAGTTTGCACAGTGATAAGATGTAAATGGACCTGCACATGAGTTTAACCTGCACAGAGAATGAAGTTCGGTGATGGAGGAGAGGCGCTGTTATGTTAGGAACAAATACACGATTATGGAAAATAATCGTCGACGGGGGGAATCGGGTCGTTTTTCAACCCGAAGTTGATTATTTCCCTATTAAAGGGATTCCTGAAGTGTTGTATTCCTCTTATACCACAGCATTCTGCCAATTACAAGTTTTTCATTTATTATAGAACGACATACTTTATAATTTTTATCCATTTGTAGTTAATGTTATGGAACATCTCAGAAACAAGTTATTTTGTTTCTGAAAGACTTTTGTGTTTGTGTGAGTTGTTACTGTGATACGATGCTGCATTAGTCAGAGCTCTTTTTGACCAATCAGATTTAAGAATCGAGCAGCGCTGTGGTTTAAAGAAGACTAATCAATTACTTCACAAGCAGACGCTTCCACCTTAATCATCGTCTGCCTGCCTTAGAGACACTGCTCTCTCCATCCTGTCCCTCTGTAGCTTTCCCGCTGACAACACTATGTGCTTGTGTGTGTGTGTGTGTGTGTGTGTGTGTGCGTGTTATTTCTGAGTTTGTATAAATTAAACAGCATCAAACGTCAAACAGACCAACGGATGCACATTTTTTTTTTTTTTGCTAATAAAGCCTTGTATTATTATTATTATTATTATTATTATTATTATTATCATAAACTCCCTGCAATGTGTTTGGACTCTAGTGTCTCCAAATAATAAATGAAAATCATCAGCTTCTTGCACTTTATCCCAGTATTCGTCAAAGCTAGTTTTACCTGTATACTTAGTATGCATCTGATTCATCTTCTTTTAATTGTAACTCCCCAAAAATGACAAACCAATTGATTGTATACTATTTGTTTGTTATATTAATGTGGAATGTAATGGAATATTATCATTTTTTTTTTCATATGCTGCAATTTTGCTTCTTATGTGTTTTCAACTATAAAATCTTAATCATAAACTAATGAATGTTATGTCATAATTGTTTAAAAAAAAAAAAAAAAAGGTCTTTTTTAAAACGATAGCCCTGAAAGTATGATCCAATCAAGATCCAGTGTTATATTTGGGTGATGTGCTGAGCTTACAGGAAACACTTGAATTCGACAATAAATACAACCTAATTATTATAGGAAAAAGAAAAAAAGACTTTCTTGCACTGTTCGTGCCTTTCGTGAACTTGGCAAAGAGGATCATAAAAATAAACATTTGTATTGCAACAGTCACTTTCGTATTTTCTGTTTACAATCTAATGACATCTGTCATATCCTGCATATTTCTGAGTGCACGATAGCAGTAAGTTCCAGCCTAAAATGCAATTAAGTTGGTTAACTGAGCTGTACTACATTAGATGCGTTTGAGATCTTTGTTGACTTCTGACATTGGTGATCAAAACTAAAGCTAAAGTTTCTAAAAATACTACAATAGAGAAACAATATTGAGTAATAAATACATATTCCACTTCATCTGGTAATAATATGTGTATGGTGCGATGTGAAATCGTAAAAATCCGAAACCTTACCACAGGTGCGGGCTCAGGTTGTCTCACAGTCGAGGGCTTGGGGTGGGGTGAGGTGGCAGAATAATAAAAAGGTCACTTCCTACACACAGAGCAAAAGAAGAGGGCACCTGGAGTGCACTAAATCGTGTTTTGTCTTACTAATGTTTTTACTATAGAGACGCCCTAGTGATCAGGTTGTCATGCAAGCAGAAACACCTAGAGGGTTATTCATCTCATTTTCTCTATCGAAAGGGCATCTCCTAGGGCATTTCATCATGTTGCCTTGCATGTAAGAGAAACCCTACAGAGCACTACACCATGTCCTCTTTACTGTAAGGGCACTATAAATGACACTGTATCTACTTTTATCTTCAGTACACACACTTAAGCCAGTAATGTTTCATTTTAACCCAGGAAGGTGGAACCCTGAACCTTCCAGTGCCCTAAACATTACAGTGTACTGCAAACTTAAAAAAATAAAGTAACATCATACCGTACATATTGAACAACTTAATAATAACCAATGTGTTTTGTTCAGGTCAAAATTATCTGTTGGAAATTTTTGCTTTAAAAGCTAAATGTCTAGTTGTGGCATGGCATCTTAGAGGATTAGCGCTGTCATGTCACACTTCCAAGGTTGGGGACTCGAATCTGGTAGCCGCTCTTGATGTTCTCTTGTGCTCGGTGGGTTTCCTCTGGGATGTCCTGTTTCCTCCTGCCAGACCAAAGTCGTGTTGCAGGCTGATAAGTATTTTTAGCTTGCCTATATTGTATGATTATTGTGTAAGTGAGTGTACGCATGTGCCCTTCTAGAATGTTCCCCACCTTGTGCACTGAGTTCCCTGGGTTAGGCTTCATGTCAAACCTACAGGACAGTAAGAAATGGAAATGAAACCATGAAAAATGAATAAATTGCACTATTTAATGCATATGGACATTCCTTTTACATTCATATTACACTGGTTATGTTTGTATTGGTGGACCGGAGAATAATATGTGGTGCATTCAAGTGAAACCGGTACTTGTGTGATGAAATTTCTCAGGAATGAAGGCGTAACATCGATTAATATTTACAGAAGACTTACAGTAGCTCTTAGACTCTTAGCTGCATTAAAACATTTGAATGGTGCAGACATTTTGAAGAAGACCGGGAATGACGATCCTGGTCGAGGTGGCTCAGAGCAAACTGCAGCCGTTCCTGTGAACATTCACCGAAAAAGCGCCCTGGTTTGGGATTATGTTTTTGCACGCCAATAACTGTGTTCTGTTATTCTGCACAATTAAAAGTCCTGGTTTGACTTGAACTCCCCTTGTACATTATAAGAATCTATGAAATAAAAATGTACTCAAAAAGATTGACTGGTTATAAATAAAGAATTATTAGAATAACTCTTAGCACAATTACTTTAGTACATACATATTTATTAGGTAATGTTTACTTTCTTCTGAATATTTTCCATCCATCTATCTAGGAACCTCTGTAGTCTAACTAGGGACCATAGAGGCCAGTGGTGACCATTGTATTTATTCCCGAGTGTTTCTCGGTCAACACTCACACACGCATTCACACACTACGGGCAATTTGGAAACACCAATTAGCATAATCTGCATGTCTTTGGAATGTTTGAGGAAACTGAAGTACCCAGAGGAAACCCACCAAGCACAGGAAGAACATGCAAACTCCATGCACACAGACCCCGTGGTGGGAATCGAACCCGAACCCTGGAGGTGTGCTAGTACTGTTAAATTAGCTTTTAAAAGTATAATAATAATAATAATAATAATAATAATAATATTCATCATCATAATAATATGTTGTAATAGTATACAGTAAGTACTGTATATGTGTAAAACTTCACACCACTAATTATTACCCCCACAGCGCCATCTTCCGTCCTTCCGTCACCACTGCCCGATGATGTCATGGTAGCGCTTTGCGGCAATGTCGCAAACTGTGAATCTGCGGAACTGGTTTACGGCACGTCGTCAGTGATCTCTGGTGGGTCTGGAAAAGGTTAAAGTGAACCCGAAGTGTACGGTGACCTTTTTTTTTGTCTTTTAAGAATTAATAAACAGTTTCTTTTTATATGGAATTAATGTTAATATTAGAATGAAAATATTTCAGAGCATAATATAATTGTGTAAACATGTTTAATGCTGGGAAAGTCGATCGGACGCTGTATAAGCTAGCATTGCTGTGTGGCTAGTTAGCTAAGATCACAACTAGACTCGAGAGTGGGGAATGTGTTCTGTAGCTCGTGCACACTTAAAATAAATAACTATGTTTATTTAATGTAGAAGTTGAACCGTTATGTATAGTAGGCCAAATTATACGACAATGGCGCTGGTTATCATGGGTGGTGTCATGACAACGTATGTTAAGCTTTAGACATTAGCAGGTTTGTGTAAGCAGGAGGTGAGAGAGCTGGACTGAGTAAATGGCTAAAGCGCAGCTGCATCGCATCTCTGTAGATAGAGGATGAAGCGAGGGATGATTTTCTCGTGCGGATAGTCAGAAGGCATTGTTTACACAAAATAAATATTTGTGCCATTGATCAGATGTTTATTCTATAGGTCAGAGTGCCACATGCATATACACACTGATCAGCCACCAAACACAGATCCCCCCTTTTGCCAACAACACAGCAATGCACAGTGTGTTCTGACACCTTTTTACTAGGACCAACATCAACCTTTTCCTGAATTTGATCTATAGTAGTTCTTCTATTGGACGAACGCTACATGAGCCAGCCTTCGCTCCCCATGTGAATCAGCCACCCGTGGCCATCCATGACTCTGTTGGCAGTTCACTGGTTTCACTTCCTTGGAGCACTTTTGGTATGTCCTGACCCCTGCAGCCTGGGAACATCCCACAAGAGCTGCAGTTTTGGAGGTGTCTAGCCCTTACAATCTGGACCTTTGCACTGAAGCTACATTTTCAATATCTTGCCAAAGTGGCGGCTGGACATGGGTGGGATATATTAAACGGCAAGTGAACCCTTTTTCCTAAAATTGATGTGTTGGAAGCAGAAAAAATGGTCAAGCATAAGGATTTGAGTGACTTTGACAAGGGACAAATTGTGATGGTTAGAGACCTGGGTCAGAGCAACTCTAAACTGCAGTTCTTTTGGGATGTTGCCAGCCTGAAGTAGTCAGAACACACTAAAAGTGACCCGAGGAAGGAAAACTGGTGGCATGGTCTTGTGTGGCCATGGCTTACTGATTCACATGGGGAACGAAGGCTGGCCCGTGTAGACCGATCCAATTGAAGTGCTAGTGTAGATCTAATTGCTGAAAAGGTTAATGCTGGCTGTGATAAAAATGTGTTATAATGCACTGTGCATCACTGTTATGGTGGTAAAACGGCAGGCCTGCCTGATATTAGGCAGGTGGTCATAATGTTATGGCTTATTGGTGTAATATACAGTGTAAATGTCAATTAACCTTGATGTTTCTGAGATCATCCTATATGTTTTTATTTTCTAGAACAATGCCGTTTGTTGACCTTCAGTCCAGGCTGGGAATCAATTTGGACAAGTGGATCCTGGCCCAGAGTGGAGAGCAGCCTTACAAGCGAGCCGCACGTTGTCACGCTTTTGAGAAAGAGTGGATCGAGTGTGGCCATGGCATCGGTCACACCCGTGCTAAGAAAGAATGCAAGCTTGAGTTTGAAGATTTCTATGAGTGCATGCACCGACAAAAGACGGTTAGTCCATATAATATAAACAAGTTATTTCACGGTATGTTAATACTTCTTAGATTTTCACAGGTGTGTTTGCAGAGAACAACAATTTGAGCACATTCGTTTGCACTGAGGAAGGGGACAAATATGATTTGTTATTGGAAATGTAAGGGCAGTTGCTCAGGCAGTCAATAAACATTTATCTGAGATATAATTTAGATTTTTACTGTAATGATCCAGTCTCTGAAAGCTGGATAAAAGTACCCTGGTATTTTCTTTGTAACGTGTATAACATTAAATCATCTTATATAATCACACACACAATTTTATCAATAAAATTGCAGGGAAATGTGTTCATCCTAAAGTGATCAGAGTTAAAGCTTAATTTAAGACTTTCTTACTACATTCTTAACATTCCTGTATCTTCACCCAGAACAAGCGCTTGTATGAGATCCGGAAGCAGAAGGAAAAGCTGATTAAAGAAGGCTCGTACACACCTCCTGCACATCACACTGGCGATGAAGAACCTCGGCCCTGAACCCTGAGCTGTCACCTTCTCGTCCAGCTCGCTGTTAGACACTCGGTGTGCTCACTCTCTCGTGTATTATAATTATTCTAACAATATTGTTTATCTGTCCCACTCAAAATTTAATAAATACTATTCATCATTTTGTGTCTGGTTATAGATTTTTTTTTTTGTTAGCTTCTTAATCATACGAACATTTAATTAATAAAGAAGACTAACGTTTATTTGCTGCTATGTTTACTGTAATATTTAGTAAATCAGATAAGTTCACAATCGGGTGTCCTTTTACCCCTTCACCATGGATTATTTTCCCTTGACCATGTCTCAATCTGTTTGATTTCACGTATACCACAGTAATTTGCCAGCACTTAGAATGTTTAGTAATTAATCAGTGACATATATCTTCTTACTTTTTGATGCATAGAAACAGGTTAAACCTTATCACTTATAATTGTTATAAAGAGTCATTTACTCATCAGCCTCATTCTCTTAAATCTATCTTGCATCAGACTAAAAACTGCAGCTTTTCATTTGCAAAGCACAATCCTCTGGTCGGAAGATTTCTGTGTGGATTAGGTCTGATAAAAATTCATTTAGCATTATTAGTCTTAGATTTTCTGGAGTACTTGTCATATAACTCCCTGTGTTTGAGCTGTTACTATAGAAGTAAAGTCAAGAACTTCAGTCCAATCAGATACAACAATGTCGAAGAGCTGTGATAAATGTCTCATATATATTACAATTTTCAGCTCCACTTTATTATTTTTTTTCAGCAGCTCGTCCTATTAAAAGATATACAGTTCCAATGACTCCTTTTCTGTTTGTAAAATCTGCAATTATTATGTAACATAGTTTTATTTCACTAGATGGCAGTAGAAAACCATCAATTTCTCACAATGACTTGTACAGTACATAGTGTGTATACCATTACATGTATGAAATAGCTTTTTATATATTCTATAATAAATATACAGTGTATCCTGTAACAATCAGCCCAATAATGTGTAAAACAGAATATGTAACAAAAAAACCTTTTAGAAAGACTTCAGAGTCTGAAGTCTTCAGATGTAATTTGAAGAAGATATTCCAGCACAGTTGTTAGAGCAGGAGGATCTGATATGTGGGAACCAAATATCCCCACTGGTATAGAAAATCTGACCATTTTGACTTTGCAAGGACATTGTACAAGTTACCAAAGAGAAAGTGCCCACAATATTGTGTAAGAGTTTTAGGCAGGTCTTAGGCAGACAAAGTTATATTATCAATTGACAAAATGAAAAATAATTGAACAAAAGAGAAATCTAAATAAAAATCTAATGAGTATTTGGTGTGATCAAAGCAGCGTCAATTCCTCTAGGTAGGTTTTTCCAAACAGCTTGGAGAACTAACCCCAGATCTTCTGTAGGCTGCCTCAAATCCCTGTCTCTTCGATTAATCCCAGACATACTGTACATGATGATGTTAAAATCTGGGGCCAAACCATCACTTTCAGGACTCCCTCTTTTTCTTTAGTTCTTAATGACATTGTCTATGTTTGGGGTTGTTGTCCTGCTGCAGAATAAATCTGGGGCCAATCAGACGCTTACTGATGGTTTTGCATGGAGGATAAATCATCGTCTCATCATCATCTATACCACTTTAACGGGGGGCCTGGAGTCTATCCTAGGAGACTTAGGGCATGAGGCTGGGTATACCCTGGACAGGGCGCCAATCCATCGCTGGGCACACACACATACATATTTGGGAATTCCAGTTAGCCTAACCTGCATGTTTTTGTACTGTCAAAAACAAAAACTGTTTTGTACAGAAGAAACTGGAGTACCCAGAGGAAACCCACCAAGCATGGGGAGAACATGCAAACTCCATGAACAAAGAGGCAGGAATCAAACCCAGGCAGGAATCCAACACAGATCCCGGAGGTGCAATGCGACAGTGCTAACCACTAAGCTACCGTGACGCCATGATAGATAAGTATCTGCCTGTATTTTTCAGCATTGGGGACACTATTAATCCTGGCCAAATCTCCAACTCTATGCAGAAATGCAGCCCCAAACTTGTAAGGAAGCTGTTTTTGTTTCAGTTAATGACTGTGTTTTAACCGACATATGAAATCAATGATCATTATCACATGCTTGGTATAATTGGTTAATCATACCCCTGACTTGAAGATTGTATTGCCAAAAAAACAATTGCATTATAAAAAACAATTAAATATATATTTTTAAAAGCATTCTCACTTATACATAGTGTGTGTGTGTGTGTGTAAGTTAACTCAAATGGTAATCTCGGAAACTAAAAGGAACCCCTTTGGTCTTTAGTTATTTGTAAATTAAAAAAATATTTACAGTAAATATACAGTACATATTGTATATGTGCATGTAAAGTCAAACAGAAAGGCCAGTCACATGAAATACTGTTTGCTTTATTAACCGTCTTTAATAGAATATTAAAATAGCACACTGTGATATATTTTAGTGGACAGAATTGAAATAACATTAGGCTACACAATTCTAAATGAACATCTGTAAAACCTTACAGGTTAAATGTCTTAACTTTCTCAGAAATGTAGATTGTATTTGAGCACATGGAGGAGAGATTTCTATATACATTTTTAATATAATTTTTTTTTCAACAGGACTGCCCACAGTACCAAAACTACCACTAACTGGTTTGCTGACCATGATGTTCCTGCACTTGATTGGCCAACCAGATCACCTGACCATACTTTGCAGTTGTTTCTGTATTGTAAATCCTTTTTTAATTGATCTAAATATTTGTAAATATTCCATTTGATTGATCTTAGTAATCTATTTTAATGAGCTATAAAATGTAATCTTTGAGATTAAAAAACAAAAAAAATTCTTTAAATATTTCACTTTTAACTGTAATGAATCTTGAACATACAAGTTTGTGAATTAAATTATGATTTTTTTTCTCCATGATATTCTACTATTTTAAGATGCTCAGTATATACAACCTAGCACAATAAACTACAAAACTACATTCACATGCTTAGCATCACTCATAAGGAGATGGAATATGATGTTTCTCATGCAGGCTCTCATCTGCAAAGTCGTAGTCATATTGGAAGTTTAGTTTGATTAGACCGACAGTGTTTGGTTGAGTTAATCTTGTGGCGCTGAGCTAAATTCCTGCGCTTTTAGTCACACTTCAGTAGCTCTGGCTACCACTTACTCACACAGAAATCCATACTGGGATTTGAGTATGTAAACCCCTGGCCCCTCAGGAACAAAAATAAAAATGTCGACTTTTGAATCTAGCACCAGTTCATTGCAGAAAGTTGGTTAATTCACTAAATTGTCTGTATCGGATTACATCATTACATCATCAACAAATACAATAGATATTTTGATGTGGGCTACATAGTGAACTATATGGCATACGTTTGTGTACACCTGACCATAACACTCACATGTCCTTTTTGACCACCCCTTTCTGATTTATTCCCTTTTTCTGTTATCAAAACCCCCACTCATCTGACAAGGCTTTACACTAGATTTTGTAGCATAGCTTTAGGGATTTGTGCTCATTCAACCACAAGAGCATTAGTGAGATCAGATGCTGGTGTTCACACCCCCTGGCCTCCTGACCACCATGGGCTCTAGAGACTTTAGGAGCACTGCCCTTCGTCTCTGGAATGTTCTTCCTGAAAACATCTGTAATATACATTATACTCTCCAACCACATTCAAATCACGTCTAAAGACCCTTTTATTCAGAAGTGCTTATCCTACATGATGTAAGGCAGCACTCAAATCTCCATGTGATTTTAAATGTTTTAGGTGATGACTCCAGGACATGGGTTCGATTCCTATCTTTGGTCTGTGTGCATGGAGTTTGCGTCTTCTCCCCATGAGTATGAGTATATCATGTATATAGACAAACCTTTAAACACTTAGTCCTAGGCAAAAATCACCTGCAGCACTGCCTAACTCCTGCATCATTGTGCACTTTGTCAATATTATATGAACTCTGTTTTTAGTGATTTCTGATTCCGTCATCAGCTCATTAAGGTGTGTGGATGGAGATTGGGGAATGTGATAGTCATGGTTGTGGTTTTAAATGTTTAAGGTGATGTTCATTTATCTCTTGTTTGAATTAGATGGTGACCTTGGGTGACAACAAAGGCGCATATATCAATAAAATGCATTATTATTATTATTATTATCGCTCACTTATCATCTTTACCTATCCCATTGGAACCTATCCCAGGAGACTTAGGGCATGAGGAGGGGTACAACCTGGACAGGGTGCCAATCCATTGCAGGGCACACACACTCACACACTCATTTGCACATTACAAGCAATTTGGGAACACCAATTAGCCTAATCTACATGTCTTTGGACTGTGGGAGGAAACCAGACTAACCCATTTTCAATTCAATTCAATTCAATTCAATTTTATTTGTATAGCGCTTTTAACAATTGTCATTGTCGTAAAGCAGCTTTACACAATAAATTTTTTTTTTAAAGTTTGTATATAATGTAAATGTGTATGAATCAAAATGGTCAGATAGTCCCTGATGAGCAAGCCGACGGCGAAAGTGGCAAGGAAAAACTCCCTGAGATGGCAATAGGAAGAAACCTTGAGAGGAACCGGACTCAACAGGGAACCCATCC
>JAQMYJ010000023.1:24994881-25015747 GCA_030014305.1 Clarias laeviceps
AGACAGGTCCAGAGGGCAGAGGGAGTCTGGATCACTGGCAGCTCAGGAACGACATGTGTAGCTCGACAGAGAGAGAGGGAAAGAGAGAGAGGGGGAGAGAGAGGGAAAGAGAGAGGAACAGGAGAGGGGAGAGCAGAAGAGGAGAGATAACAGTTAGGTATGGTCACAGTCACATAAGAACATGCACTCGGAGGTGGGAATTGAACCTGGCTGGGAATCGAACCCTAGAGGTGCAAGGCAACAGTGCTAACCACTTAGCCACCGTGCCGCCTATTATTATTATTATTATTCAGCATTCCATATCATCCAAAATGTATTCAGTGGGGTTGAGATCAGAGCTCTGTGCAAGATTTGAGATCACACTGAGATCACATGTTTTTCCTTTAGCATAACAAGGAAAAACTCGGTACAACCTTTGTGGCAACAGTTTTGAGCATCACACTCAACTGTATGAGTGTGATGCTCATGTCTTTAGACAAACCTTGTGTATATGTACTCCTAGGCCAAATATCACATGCAGCTCATGCATCATTGAATACTATACTGTTTAAACATACAGTTTTTAGTGATTTCTGATTCAGTCATGAGCTCATTAAGGTGTGTGGATGGAGATTGGGGAATGTGATAGTGATGGTGGTGGTGGTGGAGGGGGTGAAGAGGAGGAGCAGGAGTAGGAAAGAGAGAGAGAGAGAGAGAGAGACTATGAGGAAGAGGAGGAGGAGGGGGAGAGAAGGAGTGAGAGCGGGAGAGAAGGAGGGATATGAAAGGAGGGGAAGAGACAGCCATTACCGGAGCAGTCGGCCAGTCTAGTCCTGCTCTTCCGTTACCCGGCTCGCTGTGATCATCGCCTCCCCAACCGTCCACAGCGGATCGCTTTAAAGCCGGTGGATCACCGGAGCTTCGCCGGGATCTCCTCGCATCCCTGCCCGCGTGGCTCAGTCCGGGGCTCGGGGACTCCGACCATCTCCGGTAAGGCGCTTTAGAAACGTTAACTGTCTGCTTCTGCTTCTGTGATGGCTTCTCATCTTCATTCACAGCGCTCTAGTCAATTACAATTGAATTCATTTCATCTAAAATCGAAAAGCAGTTGATTTTATTAACGGCTGCTATTTCATTAGGGAGGATTTTTTTTTTTGGTGGCGCACCAGCACTGTGATCTCAACCATCATCATCATCATCATGAGGTATAGTGTGTGTGCTGGATGGACAAAAGGCTTCCCATCATGAGCCAGTCCCAGATTTTACGTTACATTGTACAATGTGAAACGTTTTTTCCCCCCCCTTTGATCCCATGGGCGCGCGCGAGAGAGATGCCGACACATTTCCCACCCATAAAATAAAAAAAACAGCCAGTTTTTCAGTACAGTCTAGTGTTTTAATCACACTCCTGAACACACCCTAGAAATCTGAAAGTCAAATCATACAGTACAGAAATGAGTTTTTATGGAAGGAGTTCCAGGTTTCCATGTTGAGCTGTGAGGAGCAGGACGCTTCATGTCCTAAACAATCCTCTCATAAATATAACCTCTCATTCAAACACCGTCTATACCGTTTTATCCTGTATTCAGGGTCGCGGGGAGACTGGAGTTTATCCCAGGAGACTTAGGGCACAGGGCAGGGTACACCCTGGACGGGGTGCCTATCCATACACACGCTCATTCACACACAATTTGGGAACACCAATTAGCATGTCTTTGGACTGTGTGAGGAAACCCATCAAGCACGGGGAGAACAAGAACATGCAAACTCCATGCACACACACCCTGAGGTGGGAATCGAATCCGGACCCTAGAGATTCAGTCCTAACCACTAAGCCACAGCGCTGCCTGGCCTTATAACCTATGTATATAGCACATTTACTAGAAATATACAAATCCCAATTCTAATTGATTTTTAACAATACGCATGTCAGAACTCTGAGGATCTCTTGATCTAGACATCCTCGCTGTATCCGTGCTATCAAACAAAACCCTGTCACTCACGGTATGTCATATCATCAATGCTACACCTTTTGTATCTCTAAGATGTACCTTTCACCTGAAAATTGGAATGTAGTATATCTTTAAATATAACGCTCCATAATATACAACGCTAATAGATGCTTTACACTTCTGGAGACACATGAATCCAGTGACCTGCATGGTTTTATGCTGATGCTGACACTGCATAAGCTACGCTCTTCCACATACCTGAACCGAAAGATGTCCACTGTTCTTTGTTACTGATCAGCCATCCCTCCCACCCAGAGAGGTCAGTCAGTTTGGTTCTTTTGGCTCCGACAGATGGCCGTGGCATCATCTGATGATAGGTGTGAACTCTTTTCTGTTGTGTCCCTCAAGGACGGATTTTAAATATGATTTAAGTTGCATCATTGGAGCTCAGCACCACTTTATAAATACACTGCCTGGCCCCCCCAAAAAAAGTCGCCATTTCAGAAATGTCACATTATTGGGCAACATCAAGTAAGGAAAACAACTAGGGAGATTTGAAATGACTGGAACTGGCGTAAGAACCCTTCAACACATTGCTATGTTTAATAGAGAAACCCTAACTCTAATCCTAGAGCACACATTTCCATATACTCACAACAACTGTGTGGCCATAAGAAAACCAATTATGAAACTGATCCAAAAAAAATTACTTCAATTTCTTAGGGAGCATAAAGATTGGACTTTGGAGCAATTTAAAAGGTCGTGTGGTCTGATGAGTCCAAATTGACCATATTAAAGAGGGATGGATGCGTCAGGGTAAGAAGGGAAGTGATGCATCCATCATGCATAGTGCCCACTGTACAAGCCCCTGGAGGCAGTGTTATGATCTAGGTTTGCTTCAGTTGGTCAGGTCTAGGCTCAGCAACGTTATGTGAGAAATCACATCAATGGTGTTTTTCTTCCCTGATGGCACAGACATATTTCAGGACTCGAATTGTGAATGAGTGGGTCTGAATCATTTTCACACATGAACTGGCCACCACATTGTGTTCTGTAATCAAAGCTAAAGATGATTGATTGAAATCTTAGAGTGTTTAAGTATTTCCTGGCCAATGCAGTGTGTAAGTTAATTAAGGTTTATTATCTGTACCTTACCAGGTAAAAGACAAATACTTAATGCACAAATGATGCACCATTGATGGTACCATCTCAGTATAAAGGAATAGTACAGTTTTGGTGCTGTTATTTCCAACAGTACTGTATGCAGCAAGACCGTTTATGTTCCCTGATCATCATCAAGATCCATCTTCTGTTCATTAGCTTCACTTACAATCATGGCATAAAACACATCAGCAGAATGTCAAAATGGATCTGATCCATAGCCCAGTGATCCATGTGATACTCAGCGCATCAAACATCTCTTCATTCTTTGCTGAAATATCATTTTCTTGATTGTACTTACTGTAGTGACAATTTATTAGGTTCTCCTGGTATGTAGAATTTGTAGTACAGTATGTTGGCTTTTTGAAAACTATGTAAACTTTTCTATGTATACTTGTTGGTCCATGTTATAGGAGTCAACTTGGAAGAGATGGCTAATATTTTTCTATGTATAGTTTATGTTCTTCAATCATTTATTAATGAGATTTTCTGTTGTTGTTTTTGCGTTGGTGGGCTGTTCCTAAACCCGGCAGTGATACAGAGGGAACACTGCAGTATTTGAGACAGATCTCCTGCTGCATAGACTACCATGTTATTTCCATGTCAGTCTGACCCCTTTTTTAAGAATACTCCTCAAGTTAAATATTTCCACTTTGGTGGCGGTTTTATGGTGGTTATTTAGGATTGATGGATGAGCTAGATGGGGGGCTGACACATTGTGGATAGCCCCAGATCATTAATTTTATGTTCTTCTAAGAACCCTTTTCGTATTCTAATCCTGGATGACGTCGCTGTTATTCTTTTTAAATAGGCATCTCCATTGTAGTAAGATATAAACTCTATTCATTTAGTCAACAATAAATGGAGAACACTGATGAGTGCAGGACACTGAAGAATGTGTGTCCGTTGGTCAGTGTATTCAGTTCATGCCTTTCGCTCTGTAGTGAAAGCTACATACCTTTAAGAGGCCTTCTTGCCTAAGCAGGGTACTAGTGTAGGTTTTAGATCTTGGTCTGATCTGGTCCATAATTTCTTTTCCTTGCCAGGGAGTGAAGCATGATGCTGAGACATGCGTTTTTCCTTAAGTATATTTGTAAATGCTGTGCCAATTCCGTGTCAGCACACAGGACTCCTGCAGCTGCTGTGATCTGTCAGAGTGTATGGCAAGATTGAATAGATTCAGTTGAATGTGTTTATTCACATTTATCAAAAAACCTGCCTTTTTTCCCTTTACATTGTGCCTCACAACCATAATGAGACCATGTGGTTTCGAACCACGGCTATTTAGAAGTGCTGGCTGCCACAGAAGGAAAACATGGCAACAAAGACCGGAATGTTGATCGCACTTTGGCCTCTTTAAGAATCTCTTTAAACTCTTTGCAGGAAAAAAAAAACGTAACAGTCACAGACATGCACATCTATTGGACATAGATACTGCTCATTGATCTAGGAAAAAAAATCCATTCTGTTCCATTTAGGCTGTATTTACCACACAGCTAAGTCTATGTACTGTATACACTTACAGTACAGATGTGGTCCAGGACACAAAGTTAACTCGTGAAAGTTTCAGAAGAACTGTGGGCCGTAAGGGTTTTTGTCATATGTTGTTTGATGTTTTTATTAAAGATGAGAAGAGAACATGTGCAGCTACCTCTTGCTTAGGTCAGCGGTATTGATCTTTTAGTTTTTGTGAAGCTTGGAGACAGACAGGTGTCTGTTCTTGCTCCCACAGGCCTCATTCCTTCAATCTGATCACAGAGGGAGAAAGATCGCTCCTCTGGGCCTTCACCAGAATGTCCTGTATTGATCTGGACTTAAGCTTATATTAATAGTTTAGTAATGAGGATGATCGATCTCTCTCTCCTTTTTCTCTCCATCATCATTCTTGAGTCACCTGATCTGCTCCTGCACATTATCGTCTCTGTTATTCTCAATATAAGAAATGTGCAGCTAATTTCATAACTATACAAATAACTTTGTTGTGCATGTCCTCTTCTTTTATATTTACTTTTCACTAACCAACCCTCTCCGCGTGCTTTCTTTCTTCCAGCCCCACGGCAACATGTCTTCTTCTGACGAGGAGTGTCTGAGCGAGCGTTCGTGTGTGAGCGAGCGTTCGTTTCGTAGCGAGCATTCGGGGGGATCCCTGTCCCCGTGCCCGCACAGCACCACCGGGCCAAAAGGAGACACTCTGCCATGGAATTTGTCCAAACACGAGAGGCGCAAGCGGAAGAGCCAGGACTCGGTGCTGGACCCTGCGGAGAGAGCTGTGGTGCGAGTGGCAGGTAGGAAATCCATCTGTCTCCGCATCTGTTATTAAGCACACATCATGGGGATGTCTGAGCGACTGATTTAAGGTTGTTCACAGGACTTGAATTCAAATGAGTTACAGCAATTCAGATCATATGTTTAGGAAGAATTAGAGAAAAGAGAAAAGTGGTTTGACTTTAATTTACGTTCATTCAAGATTCAAGATTCAAAGAACTTTATCAATCCCAGAGGAAAATTGCTTATTCTTGGTTACAGTTGCTCACATTTGTTATCTAGTAGAAGGGAAAAAGTAATAAATAAATAAATAAATAAACAATAATAATGAATAAAATAGATAGATAGAATAAAATAGAATTTAATTAAAATAAAAGAGTCCTAAAACAGTAAGTACGGTATTGCACACTAACTTTTGATGACATTAATACACTAAATATGACATTATGACATTATGACATTATTGCACGCTAAATATGACCCATGAAACCTAATGTGTGACTTGATAGGAAGGAATAAAACTTTTTCCCCCTATAAAAGGATTTCCCAGTGTTTTATTCACCGTATGCCATAGAAGTCTGGGAAGGATTACATTTCTACATTTATTTAAGTCAATAAAGACTATATTTAACTTTATCTGCAAAATAAAAAATTAGTTATCAATTACACTATACCATAGCAGCTATAAACAGTTAAACAGAAAACGAATAAAAGGTTACAGCTGTACCTGATTTTTAAAGAGCACTGACACCTGAGACACAATGAATCTTCTTTTAGCTACCTTCATCATATCACAGATGATGTAACAACATCTGTTTATGTGGATTAAATTACATGGAGCAAATCCCACTTTAAATTGTTACTAAGTAAGTGTAAGCTGTATCGAACTATGTAATAAGTTAAAAACTTATTAGATAAATCACATGAATAAATAGAGTGTATAAATGTGTAATTTGTCTTGCGAATGGGAATTTTGTCAGAGCCATGCAAGTGTTGTGGCTTAATAAAGAAGAGCAGTACAGTTGTCTATCCAGTGTCTGGTACAGAATATGCAATTTTTTTATATGCAGACAGTTTTTTGGTTTGTGAAGGGTGTCACATGATGCGACTGCGTGAATGAATTCGGCACTTCAGTAGTGACTCCGAGGTTGTGTACTTGGAAAGAAAAGAGGGGAAGCTAATCTAATATCAGACTCTGTCCCCCCTCTGTCTTAGTTATATTGCTATTCCAGTCTATTTCATTACTGCTGATTAAGTCTGTTGTGTTGAATGCAGACTAGCCAAGAACGAGACAAAGAAATGGACTGTGAGCAACCGCAAGAAGGCGGAGAACAGGAAGGAGAGCAAGTTTGTGCAGCACTGAGCCTGGTGGTTAAGTAACAAAACAAAAAAAGTGAGAAACGGATTCAGTCACAGTTTACAAATGAAAACAGATTTGCTCATATTCGCTCCGTGCTGAAAATGCTTTTCACCTTGCAACCGTATTTAGTTGGTAAATCGCACTTTGTCTGCTACAGTAGGTGTGCATTCTTTCAGTTTGATCTATAGTGTATTATCACTAGTAGACTTTTGTTTTCTTTCTGAGCTCATAATGATGGAAATCCCCCAAATCCAGAGAGTATCGAAGCTTCTGGCATTATTTTTTATTACACATGGAAATGCAGTGGTATCACTAGAAATGGGATTCATACTGTATGTTATTAATTAAGTTGTCACCGAGTGGGAAAATTGATGACTAGGCCAAATAAGAAGCGTACTAATTGGTATCTCATCCATGACAGTCTCACACACACATATTTCTACAGTCATGTACAAAAGTTAGTACCCCTTTCTTTTAATTCTATGTGCTTTTGTATAAAGCAAACATAATAAACATCATCTGATACAACTTCAGAAGAACAATAATGTATATCCTTTTTCACTGTACCATTATTTATTTATTATAACAAAAATGAGGCCAAAAAACAAACAAAACCATGTGGGTAATACTAAGTACCCATAATAATTCAATAGCTTGTAGATCCACCTTTAGCAGCAATAACTTGATGTAATCGTTTCCTGCATGACTTTATCAGTCTCTCACGTCGCTCTGGAAGTATTTTGACCCATTATGTTTTAAAATATTGCTTCAGTTCATTGAGGTTTTTGGGCATTTGCTCATGCACAGCTCTCTTAAGGTCCCAGAATGGCATTTTAGATGGTTCCAAAAACTTAATTCTTTTTTTTTTTTAGAATTTTAGAAAAATTCATCCATTCTAATGTAGTTTTATTAGTGCACTTTGGATCATTGTCCTGTTACATGACCAAACTTCGATTAAGCTTTAGCTGTTGGATATATATGAGGAGTTCATTTTCAACTTATGGACTAGAAGGTGCCCAGGTGTCCTGTAGCTGCTAAAACAAGCCCAAATTATTGCCCCTCCACTGCCACGCTTGACAGTGCATATGAGGTGTTTCTGCTGAAATGCTGTTGGTTTTTCCTAAACATGAACATGAAGGCCAAACGATTTCTCATCTGTCCAATGGACTTTGCTTCAGGTGCCGTGCTTCATTCAGTGGCAGTTTTGTAAACCTCAGTCGTGCTTCCATATTCTTTTATGAAAGAAGTGTATATATATATATATATATAATTTTTTTCCCCCCACACAACTCAGAGGAGCCTCAGTCCATCTCCCTGTCCTCCCCTGTTGCCATGGGGACACATAAACTCTCCCAGTCCTTTAGTTTCCAAGGCTATGGAGAAACGAAAGCACAGTGAGAAGTAAAAAAGGCAAGAAAGGCCCAAAACAAACAGGGAAATACAGAGAGAGTGAGCATTAGAATTTTAATTTGAACTTGAAAAAGACAGAGCAGATGTGTGTGTGTATGTGTGGTGGGGGACACTGGAGTGCAATCAAGTGAAAAAAAAATGGGAAAAAAGGCGAGGAGAAAGCACATGAGGTAGCAGGGCCTCAGATAAAGGCTTGGGTTCAAAATAGGGGGCGTTGAAAAGAAGTGTAATGACGGCAAAGAAGCAAAGCGGGAGATGTGATGAGAAAAGTGATTGCTGTGAAATAATTAGGTTGGTAAATTAGGTGGTTTCCATTCTGCCCACCTCAGCCATGTCCTCCAAATACTAGATGGAGTGGCATTTAGATGACTTGTTTGTCTTAGTGTAGTGGGTTTGTTTAATGATTGCAGCTGATGTCCTTCAGCAAAGCTTGGATAGATTTGATACGCCATCCCCCTCTTAAAATAGGGATGGGTTCCTCCAAGAGTTGGTTGGATTCTTACCAGTTTCAGCTTTTATATTATATTTTTCTCACATGCCAAATACCAATACTGTACAGTACATAGAACTTTTATCGGTTTCCCCAGAGTACAGGTTCCCAGACCACATCCTGGTAGACTTTGTTTGAAAGTAAGCTTTTGTGGTGCTAGATGGAACCTTGTTTATAGCAGTGTATGCATTTATAGGAGTGTAAGCCGTATGGGCTTCCTGAATGGATGAGTAATGTTTACAGGAAAGTGTCAGGTTGGTGTACCAAATTAGCTTTTTCTTACATTTATAGTCTCAATATAGAAACTCATCTGAGTGGATATTTCATTAACAGCTGTTGGAATTGGAAAAAGACATCTAATGGGTCTCCGGCCTGTCTTAAAAATGAATAATACATGTGGATACCTTAGTGTTTGGGCAGTTTCCTGCTAATGCCTATGTGCCGACTGTGGCTGCCTGGAAGTGCACGATGATGTTGATGATTAGGCTGATTATGATTTACAGCTGTGATAGGGTTTCACTATAAGTAAGGATCACAGTGTTTGTATGTATTGCCAGTACACTACTTCTTGATGAGCTGGCAACTTTGAATAGCTCTGAACTCTTGCCTTGTGACACCCGGTCAGTGGATATTAATGCAGACTGCTATGCCGTTATCATCAGACAGACTGTGCATCCTGTGAGCAGCAAATATCAGTTTATTTCTTGCCTTTTCTATCCATTACACTATTTGACTGTGCTATTCTTTCGATATCACTGTGGTCACATCATGACCAAAGAATGGAGACATGGCCAACGTTAAGGAAATCTTGACAAGCTCTAGTAGTAAAAGAGCAGAGGGTGCTGGGTTTATGCCTGAGTCACTATTCATGTTTAATCATTGTATGTTCTATTTTGTCTGACCGTGTTGTGTGAAATGTGTGTCTGGCTGATGGATTGAGAGGAACAGTGGGCCATGAGTAATATCCGCTGGCAGAGCATGCAGCACTGCTGGAGAGTGTTTCAAATCTGCTTTAGTACTTATGGCTGACTTCAATATGCGTATAAATGTTGGAATCGAAATGATTAGCTTTTCTGTATCTTCTGTTAGATCCTTTCTTTTCTGCACAGTGCACCACACAAGATGTTTAAAGGTGCGCTGTTGTATCCGGGATTAAGACGCAAGCTGCAGATGAATTTAAATCCTGTAAGTTGCAAGGTACTGTACAGCCGGCCTCATTGGAACAGACTTGTTTTTTCCAGTGCATCCAACAAAAGCTTGATCAACCTGAGATCTGGAGAGTTTAGAGGCCAAGTCAAGACCTTGATCTCTTTATGTTCATCAAAGCATTCCTGAATCATTTTGGTGGTGTTATCCGTCGGAAAGAGCCCACTGCCATTAGGGAATACGATTGCCATGGTCTGTACAAAGTTTAGGTAGGTGGTACGTTTCAAAATAACATCCATATAAATGGCAGAACCCAAGGTTTCCCAGCAGAACATTGCTCAGAGCATCACACTGCCTCTTCTTCCCGTAGTGATGATCAAGTCATCCAATCATCACAATTTGGTCTTCGTCTACGTTTCTCCAAATTTCTTTTCTATAGTAATTGTACTTATATGACAAGAGATCCTGGATTGAGGTTAGGATAAAAAAAATAATAAAATGCTGCAGTATTCCGTTAAGTACGTTTCTGGTAAGAGCTTCCATCTCTGCTAGTAACGGGTCACTGTCCTCAATGCTATTAACTTCTGGCCTTTACAGTAAGTGTGTTTGAGGTCATTGCACTCTCTCTCGACAATGGAGAAGGAATTAAACTAGGTACAGATACAAAATGTCTGAAAGTAACTGTAATCATTTTGTAGTTGCACTATAGATGATCAGGATTCACCAGCACGTATACATTCGGGCACATCAGCAAATAAGCAAATAGTAACTTTATATTTATATATAATACTCTTTCCGGTATTAGAATTGGAAGAGATGTGTATTGCAGCAGTGGCTGTTTTAATACTGTATTTCTCACTACAGTTGCTTTTATAATTTGTATTTTTAAGGCATTCTAAAAAAAAACCCTACGACTTAAGACTTGTGTAGCTGTGCTATGAGGAAATAAACTTCCTGGAAGGAAGTAACTTCCATTGTACCATAACTGGTAAATTGTTAGTCTAATCTACTGTACAGCACGATCCGCTTTAACAGTCAGAATGCCCACTGTTTTATTCACGCTGCAGTGTAATGTGACGAATAACTTTTCCTCACATTACACGAATATATCTTACATATGTACTAGCATTTGCCAAATTTTATGCAGACAAATTAAAATACTTACCTGTTTATACAGAAATATGTTTACTTACTTACCTATACTTGGGCTTTCTTTGGCCACTAGATGGCACAATGTGTGGCTTATTGGAACAATAATGCACTTATGGTTTGGCTGCATCACAAACCATTGTACAGAATCCAGTGTGTGAAAGCCGATAAACACAGTACTGATTTTTTAATTATTTATTTATGTATTTTTAATGATCTGGATGAATTTAAAGCAGTGATTGTAAACAACCACCAATTTTTTTTTATCTCATTGCAGAGGAACACAATGTTTGGTGTACACTAAGGTATACTAAACTCACAGCGGCGTTCAAGTCAAACCAGGCCTTTTGATTGTGCAGAATAAAACAACACAGTTATGAGAGTAAACACTCCCTTTATTTCCCTATATAATCCCCTACTACACTAATGCACTTATCCAGCGTTTCACTAGTGCTTGGTAGAAAGTACAACAGAGCCATGATTGGACTACCTGCTTCACGTCTGAAACTCTGGCCTCCCAGGAACTCCTTTAAAGCCCTAAACATGTGGAAATGGCTTGTAGCAAGGTCAGGACTGTACGGGGGATGTGGCTGAGTTCCTGCAATGTGCAAGTTGTGTTTCTTCCACAAGTTGGCGACAAGTTATCTGACACTTCAGGTGGTTTACTTGCTGAATGTTCATGGAAACGACTGCATTGGGCTGGCACAGTGGTTCACACATTTGCTTGGCACCTTTAAGGTTAGGGTTTCGATTCTCACCTGGTCTGAGTGCATGTTCTGTTTTGTGGGCTTCCGTTGTGTACTCTGGGTTCCATCACACGAGGTGTTTATTGAGTGTTAATGTGTCTGAATTACATGTGTGTGGGTTGGCACACCATCCAACGTGTCCCCTGCATTGTGCCCTGATCTCACTGGGATAGGCGCTAGACCTGCCACACCCCTATACTACATAAATGGTATGGTTAATGAATGAACAATCTTTCATTCATGCATTTTCTATACCGCTCTGTACAGGGTTGTGTGGGCGAAGACAGGGTCTGTTAGATGACTTAGGGCACGAAGCAGGGTTCACCCTGGACAGGGTGCCAATCCATCACAGTGCATGCACACACTACAGGCAGTTTGGGAACACCAATTAGCTGAATCTGCATGTCTTAGGGCTGCGGGAGGAAACAGGAGTACCCAGAGGAAACCCACCAAGCATGGGGAGAACATCCAAACTCCATGCACACAGACCCGAAGCGGGAATCAAACCTGTACCCTGGAGATGTCAGGCCACTGTGCAAACCACTACACCACCCTGTCACCTGAATAAAGAACCATTTTAATTAAATATTACATTATCACCGGAACGAGGCTGGGTTCCCTGTTGAGTCTGGTTCCTCTCGAGGTTTCTACTGTATCTATTGCCATCTCAGGATGTTTTTCCTTGCCATCGTTGCCCTGGGCTTGCTTATTAGGGACAATCTGATCATTTAGATTTATACAATATTTTCACACTCATTTAAATATGTTTTGCTTTGCAACAATTGTTACAAGTGCAATATAAATAAAACTGATTAGAATTGAATTAAGTTGGCACGGCGGCTTAGTGGTTATCACTGTCGATTCGCACCTCTAGGGTCTGGGTTCGATTCCCGCCTCGGGTCTGTGTGCATGGACGTTGTATGTTCTCCTCGTGCTTGGTGGGTTTCCACTGGTTACCTCCCACAGTCCAAAAACATGAGGTAATTGCTGCTCCCATCTTGCCTGTAGTGTGTGAATGAGTGTGTGTGTGTGCCCTGCGATGGATTTGCACCCCATCCAGGGTGTACCCTGCCTCATGCCAAGTCTCCTGGGATAGGCCCCAGGCCCCCTGCGACCCTGTATACAGAACAAAGCGGTATAGACGATGAGTGTGAGTTGTTGAATTAAAAAAAAATAATAACTGTACTAATAATATACTGTTGTGTATTGGCACATCTGTTCCACACATAGAATTCTTATATTATATTATATTATATTCTTATATATATATATCTTATATTAGAGAGAGACAGACAGACAGAAGGAGGGAGGAAGAGAATAAGAGAGGGAGGGAAAAGGGAAGTGAGGAATGGAAGTGGGAAGCACCCTGGTTGGCTATGTGCTTGACGTAGGGTGCGGTTTAGGACACGGCTCTGTCAGACCAGGACACGTCATCGGAAGTGGAGCGCGTTCACGTGTTCGGGGCTGCGCTGCTCCTGTTTCACCAGCGGGGGGCGACACAGGCTGAGCTTTATCACACTCTCGCCCGGGATTCGCGCTGCTCGAAATGGAATGGAGGAAGCAGGAACTGCGGGAAGATCTCGAGATCTCGCTGCTTGCACTGGAAGAAAAGGGGAGGATGGCTGGCCACAAGCGAGAATAAATAGAAGCGGCCATTACACTGAGCATACAACACACAGACACACACACACACACATACATACACTCACACCGGACAGGAGCGGGATGTGATTACACAGTGGAGCAGAAAAACGGACAGCCCACTGCGAGCGAGCACCTCCCCAATCACACACACACACACACACACAAATCCAATTCGCCGGCTCGGACGCTGGAGAAAGCCTCGGATCAGCAGCCGTGCGCCATCAGAATATGGATTTCAATAAAGGCGTCTTTATTATAAGGATTATCCGTGATCGAATTTAAAATATGTAATTTCAGCATTTTTTAAATCTATATTCATATATATATTTATATACGTGTATAATTTCCAGGAATCGCACAAATAACGCTTTAGGTTAAAGGAAGCACATCCGATATCTGAACACCGGCCGGATGAGTGTTGAATCCCAGGCTGGACAGATTTGAAGCCGCGCCGGACTGACCGCTCTCCCCGGAGCGCCGGCTCTCTGTGGCGGATTAACGCTACTGCTATAGCGGGGCTCCAGGACACCATGGCCGGCTTCGTCCCGGGTTTACTGCCCGCTAATCATTCACAGGAGAAAGAGTTCGCCAAAGCGTACGAGGATGTCCTGGAGAGATATAAAGGTAAAAACGTTTTATGTACACACACACACACACACACACACACATAATACCTGTGTAAATATGTACAGGGACAGAGCCGGAGCATGTGATTATGCGGTGTCAAAAACCGGATTGTTTTTGGTTTTAAGGTGGAACTTCATAAACACTCAGCATCTCTGAAAATATCGCTGTGGATATTTATTTTTGCGTTATTGATTAACTTTCATCATTTCAGCAATTAAAGCCTCAATTTACACCCAGGTTACAGAAGAATAAAACTTTTATATTTTTATTTAATAATAATAATAATAATAATAATAAGGGTAAAGGGTTTGATTCCCGCCGCTGGTCTGTGTGTGTGTGTGTGTATGGAGGTTGCATGTTTCCCCATGCTGTTTCCTCAAGGTGCTTTGGTTTCCTCCCATGCATAGGATAGGTTAATTGGCATTCCCAAGTTGCGTTGTGGTTGGCACCGTGGCCTCGCACCACCAGGGTCTGGGTTCGAGTACCACCTTGGGTTTGTGTATGCGTGGAGTTTGCATGTTCTCCCCATGATTGGTAGGTTTCCTCCCATGCAGACTCGGTTAATTGTCGTTCCCAGATTGGGTTTGATTCCTGCCTTGGGTCGGTGTGTGCATAGAGGGGAGTTTAGATGTTCCCTATCATGCAGGATTACGACAGGTTAATTGGCGTTCCCAAGTTGTGTATTGGTTCGCACTGTGACCTCGCACCACCATGGTCCGGGTTCGAGTCCCGCGTCAGAGTCTGTGTGCGTCCAGTGTGCATGTTCTCCCCATGATTGGTAGGTTTCCTCCCACGCAGGCTCGGTTAATTGTCGTTCCCAGATTGCCTGTAGTGTGTGAATGAGCATGTGTAAGTCTGCAATGGATTCGCACCACGTCCAGGGTGTACGCCGCCTCGTGCCCCAAGTCTCCTAGGATAGGCTCATGTCCCCCTGCGACCTTGTATACAGAATAAAACCGTATAGACGACGAGTGACTGAGTGATCCTGCGTGTCCTGTTTTGGTCCTTTGTGATTGCCGTCAACGGCTGAGCTCTTGAGTCCATGTATTTTGTTAAATAATAGTAAGGGCTTTAAAAATGAATAGCTATACCGAAATGAATAGCTTTGGAGGAACTAAAAGAGGGAGGGAGGGAGAGGGAGAAGAGCATCTGTAATGCAGCCCTGATGAAAAGGGACTCTTTTAATTATTGATTGATCTCAATGAAATCCAAGTCGATATGAGGGGGCAGCTGGTCATCTGGGACAAGTGAAATGTTGGTATATAGGTATATTCGTCCATTTTAAATGTCGTATGTGAACATGTTTCAGGAATACGATCATAATAATACCACTTTGAAAGTCTTTTAGACTGTTCTGCACTGAATCTCTGTGGTTGTAAATCTATTTCA
The DNA here is from genome assembly GCA_030014305.1 of Clarias laeviceps. Classification (NCBI taxonomy): domain Eukaryota; kingdom Metazoa; phylum Chordata; class Actinopteri; order Siluriformes; family Clariidae; genus Clarias; species Clarias laeviceps. The sequence continues at coordinate 25,010,200 of JAQMYJ010000023.1, forward strand.
GGGCTATCTATACGGCTTACATTTCATCTCTATCAAATCATCAAGCACTTAGTGGGATCATAAAACCGTACCGTGGTGAGTGGAGGCCATGTATGAGCAACAGTAATATCTCTGCTTATACTTTATTAACCTCTAGGGACAACACATGCAAATTAGCCAGTGTTACCACATTTCTAAAAAGCAATTATAATATAGCTGCCAGGGGTGTTTTTATTCTGATGGATGAATTTCAGGCCCTGCGACTGAAGGCTCCTAAAGCTAATCTTTGTACAATGCTTTGTGTTACACAGTCACACTCAAACAGTAACATGTTGACATTGTGTTTCATTTACGTGACTTTTCCAAATCCCCGTGTGTAACGTTAGAATTATGCAATCGACCTTCTCATGACTAAAGGCTTAACGCTGAAGGAGCCACTTTAATCCACGCCGCCCGAGCGGTGTAGTTTACCTGGCCCTCTCCTGTTTACACTACTTTTGTCCAGTGTTTGGAGTGAGTTCTTACATCTAAACCGTTGATCCACTTCATCGTCGGCTTGGGGGAAGGGTGTATACTTGGAGTTTTTTAAATCTTGTAATTTATAAGATTAAAAAAAGTTTTTTTTTGTACTTGGCTGAGCGCTGAGACATCACTTAGTTAAAATCGAAGGAAACATGTGATACAAGTTTAAATAATTCAAGGACTTGAGTTGTTTTCCCAACACGCAGGGAGCTGACGTGAGTTTAGAACAATGGCAGGATATCTAAAAGAGTCTGGGTGCCGCAAACGAAGGAAAAGAGACGGTCATGAGATTCAGAAAGGGAGAGACAGACTCACAGAGGAAACATTGATACAGAGACCAACATGGCCTTCAGGTAGTGACCAAGAAAGTTCTTGATGTTCTTATATCCTGATATCCCGAGGTCCGGCTGGTGAAGAGTGACTCAGGGTTTAACAACAACAAAAAAGTACATCATGTATCAGATATAAAACTTACTTTGATTATGGACCAAAAAAATGATTAATAAAAACAACAACACAGTGTTACATAACCACTTTACATGCTTCTTTTTTTTTTTTTACACTGGAGTTATTAAACTGCATGAAATATAACTACAGTTTCATGCATCAAACCCCATACAGTTTATACACCTTACTGTTCATCACACAGACTTGTCTTACTGTAATAAAAACGAAAAAAAAAACAACAACCCTCATTTATTTGTTATCCGACCTCCCAGATTGATTGTCCAACTTTTGAAGATGGAAAGGTGGAAGTTATGCTAATACGAATGTAGTTCTGCTATATTCTGTTTAACAAAATGTTCATTTCGAAAGAAGATTAGTTTTGTTAGTGCCTGTTTGAAACCATGTTGGGTTTGTGTTAGTAATGGGAATGACCAGGGACCACCTGATATGATAGATTATCACGATGCCCTAGTGCTGGTTTAATTTGTTTAGTGATTGTTATTTTTTTAAAATAAATATCCCTAATCAATATTACCCTTTTTTCATGATTTTTTTTTTTTTTTTTTTTACAATTCTAAACGAACTTCCTCCTACCGCCCACTACTCTGTACTGCCTGCCAGTGTGTTGTATAGTTTAGAGCTCACCATCCATAGGATTATAGAGGATTGGCAAAATGTCACCACCTCAAATGCAAATATACACTATATTGCCAAAAGTATTGAACTTGAGTAACATCCAATTCTTAATTCAATCCATAGGGTTTAATATAATGTTGGCCCCGCCCCCTTTGCAGCTATAACAGCTTCAACTCTTTCAGGAGGGCTTTCCACAAGTGTGTTTATGGGAATTTTTGACCATTCTTCCAGAAGTGCATTTGTGAGTTCAGACACTGATGTTGGACGAGAAGGCCAGGCTCGCAGTCTCCGCTCTAATTCATCCCAAAGATGTTCTATCGGGTTGAGGTGCAGGCCAGTCACGTTGTTCGACACTAAACTCTCTCATCCGTGTCTTTATGGACTTTGCTTTGTGCACTGGTGCGCAGTCATGCTGGAACTGGCGTGGGGTTGTTTTTCAAGACTTGGGCTCGACTCCGTACGTTCCAGTGAAAGGAACTCTTAATGCTTAAACATACCAAGAATCGAATGTTTGCTCTCTTTGACTTTACACTATGATGTCATAGGTGGGAATCTAACATCTTTGGAATCTTCAGTGAAATTTCTGAAGTTTAAAGGAAGTGTGGGTTGAAACCTGCCTGGGTTGTATCTGTGAACACTACAACTGTGTTTTGTATGCTGGTTAATGGTAAACCTTTTTCCACACACTGTTGAGATGGTCTTTGCCCTAAAAGCACTACTACATGCACACACACACACAGGTTAGGAAAAGGTTGTAGTGTGAACGCCCTGATGCACATTGCTTTCCATCATTGTATTCTAGCGGTGAACGCGTGTTTGGTTTCTAAAGTCTGTTAGCAAGCATCTCGCCATACTTACTGTACGACTATGTCTGCTTTTGATGCAGCTCTTACAGTTCGGTATAGTTTTGACGGCTGATGTGGAAAGCCCCGAGCGTTTTGTGTTCTCGAACTCGCCTCTGGTTTCGAGCGGAAACTTGAGCTGGAAGTGCTGAAGGAGACCAGCCATCATTCCTGCATTATTTTGTTCCTACGTGGCCTATTTTCCTTCATTCCACTTGCCTCCCATGACAGAATTCAGCACTGTTTTGCCTTGACCTTTTCTCAGTTTCCCTGTCTGTCCTGCAACATCGTCACAGCACTTCTATCCTCATTTCCTGTTTGACCAGCAGGTTCCAGCAGGAAAAGAAAATGCTCACAGAGCAGGAACGTCTATCATTTACATTCGCTTGCTTTCTATAAATACTAATCCAAATAAATTCAAATCAGAATAAATCATTCCAGTATCATGTAACGACTCGCGGTAGCTCTTTCGTGAGATCAGACCAGACATACGGTGACTGGTTTCCCAGTTGTCCTTTCTTTGACCACTTTTGGTAGGTACATACCGGGGCTAACGCCCCAGAAGACCAGCTGTTTTACAGATGCTTTGACTTGAGTTGTCTAGTTATTCCAGTTTCATCTTTGTCAGTTTTACTCAGATCCTTACACATGCCCATTTTTCCTGCTTTCAGCTTTTTTGCGAATGGACCGTTCATACTGTATATCCCACACCTTGGCATGTGCTGCTGTAACGACATAAACAATGTTAAATCTGATTGGTGTACTGTGTATATATATTTTCTTGGGTTTATGTGCCTAATTCTCTGATTTTGAAAGTTTGCCCCTAAGTGTTTAGGGAGGACGCAGAGCTGTAGATTCAGCTGAGAGGACTTGCATAAGAAATCTCCTGCTGCGTCTTAAAGAACAAGCGTAAGTGCTGCTCCAGCTAAACGTTCGCTGAAAGGTTAAACGTTTTTCATAACCACTTTTACCCAGAATCTGCATCGCGCGTGCGTCCGTGATTACCAAGAAACGTCAATTTTCACACGTATCCGTGTACTGAAAATAGGAAACAAAGACCCTTCAGCTGTATTTCTCCAGGAGGCAGAGTGGGCACGGATACATGCTCCCTGGTTTGAGCAGAAGTTGAATTTTTTGTCTTTGTGGAGTTTTCGGGGTGTCCTGGGTTCTTAGGGTTCCTCCAAACTCCTTAAAAAAAAAAAGAAAAGAAAAAACGCCACACCAGCTGGTTATTAGCAGTAAATGTAAGTGTGTATGTGGTGCCCGCAGATGGCACCTCATGCCTTGTGTTTTTGTCATGGGCTCTGACCATTCTGACTAGGATAAAGAAATTACTTAAGAGTGAAAGGAAAGAAAGAACATCTTTGGTAGGAATTTCCTTTATGTCTGTCTTTATACATTAAAAAAAAAATTATTTTATGAAATTCAGCAAGCCTTTTATTATTTCTCAGCTTTGACGTCATTGGATTTTCTGTTTTTTGTCAGTACAAGGAAAACTCTCGTCCATGGAAAATCAAAAAGATGCATGGCTTTAGTGCATCAATGCGTTTGGATTCTCAGTGTGTATCTTGTGGAGAATCGATAGTAAGGCTCCAGATTGGAGAGAGTGACCTCAGTGCTCCCCTCTCGCACTGCAGTAGCAAGCCTCTTACAGATATTATATAAACACGCACATACCTAGCTCCACTCTTAGTGGAGTTTGCTGTCTCTGCACTGTACCGGACAGAATACTTCAGGAGGTATGGAAAACGAGATGAGCACTATGTGGCCGTAATTAAAGGAGTGTGGAGACATCAGGGGTCGAATGGAGGAGGGTCGGAGAGGACAGACGAGGACGGAGAGAAGCACGTGAAGTATGTAATGAATAAATCATGTAGTGTGTGTTAAAGGCGCTGGACGCTGAAGCTTACAGGGGCATCGATTTTAAAAGCACCAGAAACCTCAACCAGTCCATACACACCCACCACTATCTCAACGTTCCGACTTCACTTTCCATACAATAGAAACTGATCCTCAGCAGGGTTGAAATGTTCCCGCTTATTCTTTAGCATCCATGATGCAGAGTATTAAAGAAGGAGAAGGTGTGTTTGTATATGGCGTCACATGGCATTCCCCAGCTGAAACACCAAGGTTGTATTATGACATTTCCTCATCCTCTGTGCCGTCAAGCTGTGGGAAGCACCTGTGTGTTTCAGGATGGAAATCCGCACCGGCTGGTTCATCCTCTACTGCCGTGGATGAAAGACAGCCTTTGTGTCTATTTGTGTTGGAATCGGTCTTGTTTGTAAAAGCTGGGGACAAATCCATCCAGATGTCATTCTGACATCACATCCAACTGTCTCCGTTCTTGGGGAAGTGACTGATTTAAGGATCGCAATTTATAGAGAGAGCGGAAGTAGGGTGAAGAGATACCAGAACTCTGTATGTGTCGCCTCTGTATGTGTCGATAAGCGTGAGGAAGTACTCTGGAATAGGGTGTGAGGAATTGATTTTGAGTATACTGTGTAACTTATGAAAAGTTCAGAATGTTGATCGATTATTTAAACATTCACCACCAACTAGTTAAGATGAATTAGTGCATAATGCACTTATTTAATATATTGTCTGATTTGTTTTGGCACAGGCAGCTTAGTGGTTTGCACGGTCACCTTCTCACCAGCAGAGTTAGGGGTTTGCATCCGGGTTGCATCCGGTCTGTGTGCGTGGAGTTTGCAGGTCCTCCCCGTGCTTGCTGGGTTTCCTCCGGTTAATCCGGTTTCCTCCCACAGTCCAAAGATCTACATTATAGGCTGATTTAGTGTTTCCAAATTACCTTTAGTACAGGATTGGGTGTGTGAGTGTGTGTAATTATGCCCCGCGGATGGTTGGCACCCCCGTCCAGGATGTACCCTGCCTTGCGCCAGGAGTTTCCTGGGATAGACTCCAGGCTTCCATCGACCCTACACAGGATAAGCGGTATAAATGAGTGATGAATGGGTGCTTTAGCACAAAACTGAGTTGTGTCTCTTAGCGTTTTGGCTCAACCGTGAATTAGAGAAACAAAATGTTCCCTTTCAGTCAATTCACTCGGTACAACACATATTGTATGGGATATCACGCCCTCTCGTGTCCTGGCTGAAGCC
>JAQMYJ010000023.1:25015763-25026312 GCA_030014305.1 Clarias laeviceps
ATTCAATTCAATTTTATTTGTATAGCGCTTTTAACAATTGACATTGTCCCAAAGCAGCTTTACACAATCAAAAGAATCAAATAAAAGAATATTTTAAACAATTTCTGTTTAAAGAATAAAGCATTATATATATATATATATATATATATATATATATAAAAAATATAAAAAAATTTTGAGCATGACAATTTTCGATTCAGTTTGATTCTGTAGCGCTAATGTTTATTGCTTGATTTTGTCCGGGTTTGAAGCATTAACTTACTAAAAGTATCTAATAAACGCTAAAAAGTGGTGTAATTTGTATTCTTGGTCGCTTAAATGACATGTCTCATACAAAGCGTTAATCTTTTTCTCCCCCCAATCTTCTGCTTCACACTCCAGTCCAGTAGATGGCGGTATTACACAAACTGCCCATAAACTCAAAAGAAGAACAACAACAAACACTCTCACAAAATTCGAGTATTTGTAACAGACTGACGCAGATTGTATTGTTAATAAAGTCAGATTTTAGACTTTTTAACATTTGTAAGTTTAACTGAATAATAATGATGATATTTTTAAAAAAGCAAATCGGCCTTCAAAAAGGTTAAATAGATTAAATTGTACAGCTCTAGTCATCCTGTGCTGTCTTTTGATTGGTGGGTTTTAGATGAGTGAGATTTTGATCCCAATTTCTCACTATGTCTGAGTTTCTCTTCAACTGAATCTGGTCACTTGGACGCCAGCGAGAGTTTCATATGAAGTGCTTAGAGACTGCTGATTTCAGCGCAAGACGAAAGAGTTCCTTTGAGGTGTAATTTTAGCATGTGACAGAAAAATCAGGCCAAAAAAATGTTCAGCAAAATTGAGCCCTGGAAGGCTCGGTTAAAAAAAAGATTAGTGAATAATGAGCCTGTATTCCCTGTTCTTTTAATAAGCCAAAGTGTCTTGATGGAGTATTTCCAAAGAGCAGCATGCGCTTCTCGGATGAAAGAAGGAGTGACGTAGATCCGTGATTGAGGTGCTATCTGATCTCGCTCACTTACTGAACACAACAGGACCTACAGTACAGTACAGTTTCATAGTGAGATCCCTCACCTATCACTGTTTTGGGCTTCAGTTGACCTTTAATTGTCCCGGCCTTTTGTGAAGGACGGCACTGTTGGCTATTAACAGCTTTGTTTTTGGTATATACTTAGAAAGTGCCAGAGATCTTGTGTAAACCAGCCTGAAGAGTTTGTCTCGTTATCACTGTGTTGGATCTGTGTCGGAGATCTTCCTCACCTCGCGGAGTCTCCTGTCCCACTCAGCACATTGTCCTGCTGCTGTTCGTGCTTTCTTGCTGTAATGCTCCAGTGAAGAGCTGTGCTGAGTGCTTTATATACTTTCTGTCTCTCTCGTGTGTTTTTTTTTTTTTTTTTTTTTTTAACAAGACAAACGTTTCCAGGCTGCACTGCAGTATCTGCTGCCGATCTTTCGGCACTCTAGCTCAGCTCTTTAAATTAATGACCGGGTGCCAAGACTTGTCATCATCTTCAGTAATGTTCACACTCGGTTGTTTAATGTTACAGTCATCTGTTATTTCTTTCTTGAGAAACATTACTAGTCTGCTAACCATTCCTCTCCTGCTACTTGTGTTGTGTCTGGAAGTCTACACATGTTTCTGCTACTCCTCTTCCTCTCCCTTCCCACTCATTCTTTGGATTTTAGTAGGTCAGTAGTTTCCCGGCGTGAAAATCTGGAACATCGTTAACGAGCTTTAAACCTAATTGCGGTGCCTGAACTTGTCAGATCAGGAGACCTGTCTGCACAAAGTCAATTACACAATTTGCTTTTGCTTTTTCATTATCAGGGTAACGATGCCTTGCAGGACTGAAATGTCTTGTGTGCTTCACACGTCTCGTACGTCATGGTCATATTTTTGTTGTCTTTCCACACAACTTGAGTGCGCTTTCCAGTTCAGTTCTTCAAGCTGTGTGAAAGGAATAACAATCATGCGGTCTTTATGCATGCTCAGCGTCCAGCTGGTCACTTTTCCGTTCCTTTTGTCAGATATTCTCTGGCCGAGGACAGAAGAAAATAAACCCAGGGGGAAGAGGCCCAGGGCTGGGGACTTGGACAACTGTGCGCTTTGCATCAATAGTTCTGGCGTATGAAATTTTTTTTTCATATTTGGATCAGTGTGAATATAAAGCATTTCTACTACTTTGTTACTACTTTCTTATTTAAATTAGTGTCTATTCAAATAATGTTTCAAGGTGGGGTCAAATTCTTTTAAAAACAGCACTCAAGTTGCATTTTAAGTGCTTGAAGGATTCTATGTGAACAGAAAAATGGATATTTTACATCACCTGCAAAATGCAGTGCAACAGAGGGTGAAATTTGTCATCTTTAAATGGCAAAAACATCTTTTTTTGTTCTTTCTACATTTTTGTATTTGTGAAGTCTTAAACAAGTCAATTAGATTTTTTCTCCCTAACATGACCTCATATAAGCAAAACTCCTCCCCTGGGTTACTGCTCAGCTCTGCTGTTCTCTGGCAGGGGCGTGGCTCTGCAGGAGCTCATTTGCATAGATACTGAAACAGCGTGTTTGAAAGAGGAGTGAAACGGAGATAGTTCGAGAGATGGAAATGATTAAAGCTGGAGCTATTAACACACACACACACACACACACTCCTTGGGGGATGTCTGAGATTAACTTAAATGTGATACCTTTAAGCAAAAAATAACTCCAAAGGATGAATCGCATGAATTGTATATTACGTTAAAAAAATTCCACTATATGGGATCCATTTTAGAAATCCTTTATCCTACATATACGTATATCGAAAGGGGTTCAAGTCAAACCGGGACTTTTGATTGTGCAGAATAACAGAACATGAAAGTAAAAACTCCCTTTATTTCTCTATATAATCCCCTGCTACACTAATGCACTTATCCTAGTGTTTCACTAGTGCTTGGATACCTTCAAGATAGAAAGTTTCCCCAGTACACCCGGAGCCATGGTCGGTCTGTTTACTTCACATCTGAAGCACTGGCCTCCCAGGAACTCCTTTAATGGCCCAAACCTGTGGAAATGGCTTGGAGTGAGGTCAGGACTGTAGGTAGGACGTGGTAATAACTCTCAGGCGAGTTCCTGTAACATACAAGCGGTGTTGGTGAAGGATTGTGTGTACAGCTCCCATAGACAGATGCATTTTTTTTACAGAAATTAGTCAGGAGCTCCACTCACTGAATGTTCATGGGAACGACTGCAGTGGGCTCTGAGCCACATCATTCACAGGCGTACATATTTCTTTAAACCCTTTGCACCATCCAGATGTTTTACTGTGGCTAGCCATTCACAAGAAATTTTATCACAATCCAAGTTGCGCCCATCTGACGCCCATCGTATAAACCATGATGTCGATAAGTGTCTTGGAACTTTCCTAAATTAAGCCAGTCATGGGTCATTGGGTTGAACAGTTTAGGAAATGTGTGACATCCTTTAGGCAACTGCCAAGTAAAAGTCGAACTTCTGTGCTCAAAACTACTGATTATTTTTACTGATTAATAGTTTATATTAGGGTCAACTAAAAAAGTATTTAAATAGTGATGTTTGTGCAGATGGTTTCTTTTGTAAATGGGAGTGACGTTACTTTTACATCCTGTTTGTTTGTTATTTTCTTTGGGAGTGGTGATCTTTTTTGAACATGCTATTCATGGTGTCTAGGCCTATTTGTTTCAGGCTTTGCCGTCTTTAATATCCCAGGTTCAGGTGTGGACCCTGAGGCATGACAACCTTTTCGATAGTCCGTGTGACACGCTGTGTGAGGAGGGCAGTCTGCCTTTAGCATGTCATTCACTGTTTAGATGGGTGGAAGGCCAAAAATGCAGGGGATGAGGCTGGCTCTTGGCTCTTGGTTGTTAGGGTTAAGCTCGTCATGAGGTTTTTATTCAAGTCTATTAATGATGTATTTTAGGAAATAGATTTGTAGGCAGTGATCTGCACACGCATTGATCTGATCTGTTCAAATTGAGGTTTGCGTGCCTCTTGTGTTATTTATACAAGTGGCTAATTCTGTCTCAGTGGCTACAGATGTGGATCCAACCCACAATCTTTAGTTCATGTGAACATGAGTAAGTAAGTTTGAAAAATCTGTTTTACTTTTTTTACTGGTTTGGTCATACTAGCTTTTTCTCCTTTTGTCCACTTCCCATGTCCACTGCTTTTGGCGTGTGATTGGCTAGAAGACATTATTGCACTGCCACATCATTCATGTATCGTATATAAAGCATTCAAACATATAATTGTAGTGCATAATACATAAAACCACACTGAATTGTGGAGGTTTTTTTAATGCCGGGCTCATTAAAGCGTTTTTTAATCATTTGACATAAAGCAAAGTCAGTGTAATGTTCTTGTGTATTATATTACCAATACTACTACTATTACGTCTATTAATAACATAAAGTACTGTTCGTACCCCTAATCAGTCTTGCCTGAGGCAGTTTAATGTGCTGTGGCTGTAAACAGGAACTTGTTTGAGCGCCATTTGACTAGAAATGTTGTGAAAAATGACCATTTTATTTTTATATAACTGAATAATTTATAGATGACAGAAGGTGAAGTGCACTAAAAGTGAAGAGCCGTTTTGTGTGCGACTGCAGGAGAGACCCGAGAAAGCGAGAGCGTGTCGGAATTACATTCCTGAAATAGCAGGGAGATTTCAGGGAGGAGTCAGGAAAGAGGAAGTAACACAACATGCAGCGAGACTTGATTCAAAAAGCAGGAAATGCGAGAACAGAAAGCTGGCCTCACTCAATACACACAGACACACAATGCTGCTTTGAGGTTGTGTCATGTTTCCCCAACCGACAATAAAGTCAGTGAAACAAGAACCTCACAGGCAGGGCAGCTCCGCCCAGAGCTGATTTTTCCATCACATACCCAGCTGATGAAAACTGCATTGGCTGTCTGTGGCATTCCTTGCGCAGGACAGAGCTGTTTAATGGAGCCTGGCCAAGTGCGCTGTTCCTCCTCATCATTCTGCCCCACTTTCAGCTCTGACCTTTTCATTGCTGATGCTGTAGAGCCGCGAGCATCGCTCCACTTCTCCCACACTGTGACGCAGCAGACATGTCCAAGTTTATGGACCAAAAGTATTTTATTTAGTCAGTAAATGCCATTAGGTATTTAAACTGCACTAGAAATAATACAGATTGTTCATAAAGTACGGTTTCGTTATGTAACTTTTGTTTCATAGGGGCTTGTTAATGAAGTGAGCTGTTGGGGATAAAACAGTGATACAGATATGGATATTTTCAAAAATTATTGTATGTATAATTTTCAGCTCATGCCTTTTTGATGGTATAAAATGAATTTATGATAAAGTAGCGGCACAAATAAGATGCGTTATGTTGTAAGGATCAAGAATCACAATGGACCAAGCAATATGATGATATCGCGATACCTTGGTGTCAATTCGATTTGTATTGCAATTTATTTAATCGTTATGATTTTATACATATGCTTTAATATGAATTTTTTTCAAATGTTGTTACATTTCTAAACAAAATTGGCAAATAACTTGTTAATGCCACAAATATGCTGTTGTCTTCCAGAATTTAGCATGTGCCACCTGCAGGATTTTAGAGATCCTACAACATATTACCACCTCAGATGCAAGCATATATAAATTTAAAATGTATATATATAAAAAAAAATCTGTTTTGAAATCAGTGTGTGGTACAAACGGATTATGATGCGTAACTGAATAGATTTTTTTTCCCTTTACCCATCTTTGTCATCTTCTGGTACCGGGTATTTTGACTTTGCATTGACTTTATCTATGTCAGTTCATGTAAATTTGCAAATCTTGGAGTTGGTGAGTAGAGTAAAGTTGTAATAAACCATTAGGAAAAATAGAGGATCTTGCTTTTGCCTTCAAGGCCCACTAGAACTGTCAAATTGCAAAGATTATGCACTATTAGGCATTTTCCACACATGCATAAATATCGTGTGCTTTTCAGCAAACTTTCATCTCAGTTTTATGTCACTTCACCATTTGCGATGAGATATTTGGCCAGAGTAACATCTGGCATCTCAGTATAGTGCCCAAGATGTTTACTCCAGCTGTATAAACCGCAATATAATTAGCATAACAGTTCAATGAAAGAGCCTATTGCTGTCCCAGTTTCATGTTCTGTAGGAGTGTGTTTTTTCCCCTTTGCCTCGCGAGCCTTGTTTAATCGTGCTTATAGCCGCCACACAGAATCTTGGGTCATTCGGGACGTCGGTCTATTTCGCTATAAATGCTTGTCAATATGCAGAAGCATGTTGGCACAGCCCGTTTTGGATGCTTCACAGGATCGTGTCTGAACACGTCGGTGGCGGCGTGCGCCCCATCATGCCGCCTGAACTCGGTAGTGTTTCAGCGCGGATCAGAGAGATTAGAACGGATTGGTTGCGGCCACGTGGTGCTTTGATTTTGCTTTAGGGGAAGAGTTGTATCCTCCTCCCCATAGGCTGTAAATCAAGAGAATGTACAACTTGTATATGGATTACGTATCCATATATACAGTATATGATATTAGATTACGCTTCAGGGTCAGGTTTTGTTACCATTAGGATTGTAGACACTAATGATTATGGGTTAAGATGGGATTTTTGAGAGGGCGTGTACAGGCATGTGTTCACATGGGTGCGAATGTGTTTGCCCTGCCAAATTTAAAGTGAGGGTATTTGCCACGGTAAATCGTGCATGAGCCCGACACCTGACACACCTGTGATGTTCATGTAGACGACACACCTGGATCTTTTGTCATCACAGAGTGGATCTAGTGTCTGGGAGATTACAGGGGGAAGAGCAGTTGTGCTTGTGAGCCGTTTGTTATGCTAGAGCAGCATTCTCTCTCTCTCTCTTTCTATTCAGCACATAAAGCTGCATTCACACTAAGCATTTTTTTTCCCTACAGAAAAATGACTTGCTCATTGTGGCTGACACAGTATGCAGACTGTAACCATAACAACGCTCTTACTACTGCAGCCTTCTGTTTCTGCTGGCTAATTATCTATGCTAGTTAATCTTCCTAGATTAATTAGATCGAGTTCTCAGTGTTAAGGCTAACTCCAACAAGGAGGAGGTTTTGTTTGTGTCAGGATTAAAATATCTTCAGTTTTACATATTGTTAATCTCAATCAAGCACTAACAAGACACATTTTTCTACCATCCTGCTGTCTAGCATGTATGTTGTCTTTTTTTTTCTTTTTTTTTTTTGTGCTTCGCCCCCGAGCTGCGTCTTGATTGGTCAGGTGATAAAATCGCTTGAAATTACTTGGCAGTTTTCTGGAAATTGGCTGACTGAGAGAGGTGTGCTTGTTTGGGCCTCAGGATAAGGCAGGGCAGAGGGTAAAATGTCCTGGAATGAATCATTTTACCTCATGAAATTATGAAATAATGCCCTATATACTACTTAGAGAGAAATGGGAACATTTTTACACTAGTATTGACTGTATATACAATGTTGTGAAAAAGTATTTGCCCCCTCCATGATCCTTTTTTTTGGCGTAGTTGTCACACTTTTTAATATTGAGATTGAGAATAAGATTTTAATATTGCACAAAGAAAATACAATGTCCTTCCTCACTTCCTAAATTATAATAAATTGTCAAAGCTGAGGTAAATTTACTTGCCACACCTAAGCCTGATTACTGCCAGACCTGTTGAATCAAAAAAAACACTTCAATAGAATCTGACAAAGTGAAGCACGCTAAAAGATCTAAGAAAGCCACACAATTTAAAGAAATTCAAGAACTCTATATACAATATATAAACAGAATCTATCAATATACATACATTAACAAACAATTTGGAAAAAAATCCTCCAGATGTCCTACATAGCTGGCTAGTAAACTAGTTTGAATTTGTCCCGTTAGTTAAGAAAGCTAATTTGCTAGCTGAAAGTACTAAGTTCTGTGGCGAAAATGTTCCTGGCAAGCATATGTTAATGCGCTAATAATTCATCTATCGCATTAGGATAGATTGTTGATCAAAATATGAGGTCATTGAAAAAAAAATTTTAATAAAAAAAAATAATAATAATTTGGTGCTGTGTTTGCTAGTAATTTAGCGTTAAGCATCAACAGCGTGCAGCATTCTGCTATTAGGGTAGGCATGGCGCTTAAGAGTGGAAACATCCTTGCTTTTATCTATGTGTAAGTGCATGTGTGATGGTTGCCTTGGGTATCCTGCGTAGCTCAGGAACGTCCTCCGAAATTAACGTGACATACCCATAAGAATTAATATGCATGTAATTGGTAGCGGCGGTGTAGTAAGCAGGCATGTCAAAAATGGTGGAAAGTTTTGAGGAGGATGTATCTTTATCAAAGCACAGAGACAAATATGCACGTCAAGACAGTTGGTGGGAGATAAAGTATTATCTCATATATCTGAGGTGGAATCGTACTGGAATCCTCTGATAACACACGTAGTATATAGGCAAGTATGGGAACATACATACTCATGATGGTCCCGGATGACGATTTAAATGCATGGTTTAAAAGAAAGTACATTACAGGCTAAGGCTGCATGATTAATCCGAAAAAAAAAAATCACGATCTTAATCCATACATAAATGCAATCTCGTTTCTAAATGACGGCGATTCACTTCCGTGTATTTCCCTGCATTCAGATCATGCTGCTTTCACATTTTATTGATCACATCCACACAGTAACAAAACGCTATTATCAGAATCATCAGAATTAGAATAAGATTTATCCTTTATTATTTCAGGAGGCACAAGGAGAGCTTTATTTTTTATTACTTTTATTACACCAATCAATAATAAATCTCGATCACTTCTCTCCTTTCCCTCATTGACTGTATTTCGCTGTTACCCCACGTGACGTGTAACAAGCAGGCAGACCTAATCAATCTGAGTCATTTAGAACTTGATGGATTAAAAGGAAAATAAAAATGCCTGTTATGATGAGAGAATTTTCTGTCTCTTCCATTCCAAGCATTAAAAAACGGCAATGATATCAATTTTAGAATCCATATATGCTCAGTGGTATGCGCACAACCTCTCGCGGGCGAGCCTTTTTCTGAACACAGCATGTTCATTGGGGGCGGGGCTAAGAAAAGCGCATTTTGGTTTATTAACCAGCGCGCCCGGTGTACTAATCTGCTGTGTGGTTTTAATATTCAGTGCGCACGATTTGTTCGGTTTGTTATTTTATTATTATTTATTTTTTTACCACATGACCCCGGAGGGGGGTGGGGTGGGCGGGGCTTCCAATTGGAGCAAAAAGCACAGGTTCTATTTAGTTATTTTTATTTATTAGAGTTAATGTTCTCTTATTTTCAACAGCTTAAAGCTTTATTCACTTAGAGTTAGCTTTTTGTATTGGCTTTCTCTATTTACTCACATTTTGTCTCACCCCTGTCATTACCTCTCCTCTGGCTTAATAGTGTGACTACACCGACCTTCGAATTCCGCTTCCGTTCCCTTCATGCAGAACACTGAGGAATGGAAGCACTGGCTCCCGCCTTGAAGAGGGTGTGTGAAAGGGGCTACAGGGCATCCGAGCATGTAATTCGAATCAACCATTACCTTAGGACCTTAAACAATTAAATAAATAAAGCTTTTCTTCAAGTTGTCAAAGTGCTCTAATCGAATACAGCTCATTCTGATATTGTCTAAAAATGGCACTTGTTTTTCGATTGGACTGAATTTGTGTCTGACTTACTAAGATTGATTAGTAACGCGGGCCAGCCGGAGAATTTTTGAGCCTCCTCCTTCACCTTTGACCCTTTATATAGCATTGTTGGCAAGCTGCACGCTGCAGGGTCCCAGGGGGCTTCAGTGACTTTCAGGGTTTTTGTGTGTGTGTGCACTTGTGTGTGCATGCGTGTGGATACGTGGTGATTCTACAGAGTTCAATATTCCAAAGTGCAATATTGATCACTTATCTTTTAAAGAGACCTCAATATCCGTTTGTTCTCATTTTTCTGCATCCAATATTTTTGAATGAACAAAAAAGCTTGTCACAGTGTTTTCAGATTTCCGCTTCTTTTTCGCAGTTGCAGTGGGAGCCCACACATTGAGTGGAGAGTCTTAGCTAAACCCTCTTGTTTGCTGTGGTTTTGTTCAATAACTCTCTCTAAGCCAAGCTCAAATAAACCTTACCTGATAATCTACTATACAGTCTAATGAATACAATAAAAACGTAATCACTGTTTACATGCAATTTTTCTTTTTACCATGTCAGACTAATGAAAGAACCATAGCAGCCTAATCGTTCCCATGTTATACATTTGTATAGATGTACATATTGATGATTGAAGAGAAAAGCATTTTCAGGTCCTTTTTCCAGTCTTTATCTATCCAGTTTCCAGGCTTTAACTCAAACCCACTCTTAAGTATATAGTTGTGTGTGTCTGTGTGTGTCTATGTGTATGTGTGTCTGTGTGTGTGTGTGTCTGTGTGTGTGTCTGTGTGTCTGTGTGTGTGTGTCTGTGTGTGTGTCTGTGTGTGTGTCTGTGTGTGTGTCTGTGTGTCTGTGTCTGTGTGTCTGTGTGTGTGT
>JAQMYJ010000023.1:25030498-25040995 GCA_030014305.1 Clarias laeviceps
ACAGCATCACCCGGGAATCGAACCAGCGATCTCCGGATGATAGGGCGAGCACTTTACCACTGCGCCACTCGGAGGCTCTATTGATGACTTTTTACTGTATTTAGAATCGGCAGTGACACGGTGGCGTAGTGGTCGGCTTACACCTGTGGGGTCCGGGTTCGATTCCCGCCTCAGGTCTTTGTTCATTGAAGTTGCATGTTCTCCTCAGGTTTGGTGGGTGTTCTTTGGGTGCTCGGCCCAAAGACATGCAGTCCGTCCCAAATTGCCCTTAGTGTGTGAATAAAGTCCCTAAGTCTCCTAGGATAGGATCCAGGCCCCCATGTGACCCTGTACAGGATCATCGGTATAGACTATGAGTGAGCAAGTGAATCTATATACAGTAGAATCTGCTCATAATTTGTACACAAGGAGAACAGTAACTATGTACGTTCACTGAGTTTAAAATTCCTAAAGGAATGAGATTAGATACATTTTGAATGTTTGTGTGTACTGTATGTGTTAGTGTAAAATGAATGTGTTAATACACACACACATTGGTTTCTTATATTTTCAGTAGCTAATTTAAATGAATCTACATCCATCTTTATGCATAAACTGCCCTGTGGTACCCAAGTACTTACTGGCGATTGTGGCTATTGGAGGTAATTAGTGTGGGTCTCTAGTATGTAGTATATATACAATATATTAGGGATGGAAATCACCAGGGGCAACCCTATACAATATCGCGATACCTACGATCTGAACAGCGATTCTATAAGAATCTTGATTTTTATACATTTTATTTTATTTTTTTAAAGAGCTGAGTGAACAATGGCAACTTCCCCATTTCAATCAGTGAGACGATGGATATCTGACTGAGCATGTGTACTGTGTGCCTGTTGCATTCAAAATGACCCTTAAAACATAATATTTAGGGCATGCAACAGTCATGGCAAATGAATTGTTTAAGGTCAAAAAGACCATGTACAGACAAGAATTTGCCATTTATATTTCATACTGATGTTACATTTCAGTCATATTAATGCGACTTCAAGCTTTGTCCCGTTACTTATCACACGCAGCTGCGGAACCCAATGAGTGACAGAAAACCATGACAAAGCAGGTGTGTGTGTGTGTGTGTACATGACTCTTATGCATTCTCTTAAACAGCTGCCTCTCCAGTGTCTCCACCTGGAATGTGCCGCTATCATGACACTATGTGAGAATGGAGACATATCCCTGTCTCCTTGTAGGGCTTCTCCTGCCTGAGGGTTTTATTACATGTCTAGGGCTGCACTGCGCTTTTGGTGTGTCCTGACCTCCTAGGCGTTGGTTCACTCTCCTGCTGTGTGTGGAAATGGGTCAGCTTTCCCTCAGGGACTCGCTGGCATTTCTGACATTTGTTTGAAACCTTCGCTTTGAACAGGTGCCTTTTTTTTTTGCGTTCAAGAAACTCAAGGCTGTCTTTCATTTTTTTTAATGTTGCACGGAAACGGTTTTCTTGTATTAGATGTATTGTATCACTCAAGGTGGTTGAGAAGATTTCAGCATTTTGGCTGTTCCTCCGTATTGTTATACTGATGCTCTTTTACAAAGTCTCATCTTTTCCTTATATACTGTACCCCACTGCAAGCCTTTCACCATTCTTTATTTTTTTTACTGGAGCAAGGAAGGACAAATCACTAGCGTGGGCTCCCAGGGAAAGATTTTCTATTTAGACACTGACATTTTATCTGCCGTTGTCTGGCTGATAACCAGAAATAGATAAATAAACTCATGAATTTCTATGAATAGTCGAGACTTTTTGGGAACTGCTGTTTGAGTACCTGTGATTATAGTAGCTACAAATCTGCTGCAAACATCGTTATACACAGTGTAGTATCTATTAGAGCATGCTGTGTAATAGTTCATTGCAATTCAAGGTTGGATTTATCCATTTTAATGCTCTATGAGAGGTTTGGTATTGACAGCACATTGCTGAACTGCTGCTCTGTTTTTCAGTCTGTGACTGAAAAATAGTTAAATTTGTACTAAATTGCGACGAATCTTACCACATTCTAACAAAACCGCAATATCGCTAGGATTTCCCACAGTCGAGATAGCACTAGTTAATGAAAGAATTTGGGATACGGGAATGGCCTCCTAGCATGCTTGCATAGCACTCAGGTATGTGAAAGTGCTGATAAAATCAAGCTAAATAAAATCCACATCAAAGCAATCATATGCATTAGTTCGCCTGCATAATACATAATAGTCATAGCACGATTCAATGTAAGAAAATAATGCATCAAGATGCTAGGCTAACTCGGATAACGTTTCATCTGCAGCTTAGACGCATCACATACCACTGTTAACAAAAGTGTTTGACAAATCTTGATAATTTCTAGCAAATCGTGATGTATAGTAGATACTCTAACAGTTGGTAGGTAAATCATGGCTGTTCTTAGGCAGTTCTTAGGCTGTTCTTAGGCAGTTCTTAGGCAGTTCTTAGGCAGTTTGGCATGAGTTTGGCATTGTTTGTAGGTGAGTCCAAGGTGGTTTGTAAGTACATTGTAGCATTATGAGGCTCATGTGTAGTCAATTCATAGGTGATTTAAGGTGTGTGATATCACTAAATGGGGCAACCAAGAACCACCAAGAATTTCACCTTAGAGACACTAAAGTGTATACTGTATATTGAAGTGTATTACAGAAGTGTGTTGCAGGTGCATATCTTTTGTAGTCACAAATATATAAACTAGGGGTATCCAGGTCACTGTTAACAAAAGTGTTTGACAAATCTTGATCATTTCTAGCAAATTGTGATGTGCAGTAGGTACTCTGTACCAGTTGGTGGATAAATTATGACCGTTCTTTTCATAGGTGATTTAAGGTGTTGTGACATCACTAATTCGGGGCAGCCAAGAACCACCAAGAACTTCAACTTAGATCTCACCATTCAGCATTACAATACATTAACTACCACGTATTAGTTTATTCATGTAGGTTTCCAGGCAACTGAAACACGGGACTGAGCAGCTCTTACTTGGGCTAGCTGATGGATTTATGATTAGACCACCCCGTGATTCTGAATACTGTGTTTGTGCATGTGGGTGTTTGAGAGTGAGGAGACATTTGGGTATTATTCCTTTGTCGATGTGCTCACATTGATACAGGTGAGCAAAAATACAACACAGTACACTCAAGACACGTAACTATTGGCACCCCATTTATGTAGAATCTAATTGCAGCGTACAATGACGTTTGCCCTCTAACCTGCGCGCTGCAGGAGGTCATGTTTTGCCTCGCAGGTACATGATCTGGATCGAGAACATCATGATTTTTTTTGCGTGCACCCCAACGCCTACAGTCGGTTACGTTATATTTTCTCTCAGATCATTCTCTGGGGAGGATAGGGTCCGTTCATGTGACATTCGGTACATTAAGCAACGACAACTTCCCACCCTGGAGATATACTGTATCTGCCGTTTCTGTAGCACTTGCATACACTTGGGGGTGAACGACCCTGCTCAAGGGTCCGACAGTGGCAGCCTGGTGGCATTTTGGCTCGAACTGGGGACCTCAGTCCAACATCTTAACCACCGAGCTACCCCAGTCCCCGTATCGTTCTTCAGAGGGCTTCTAATCCTTAGTAATCTGATGCGGAAGATTTGGAACGGGACATGACACAGGAGTTGAAATGGAATTTCTCAAAATGCTACTGAACAGAAGACCTCCCTGTTTGCCCTTCTGTCTGCTCTACCTGTAGATATCAGTCTCTCATCTTACTGGAGCCCTGCACCTACAGTAAGCATGTGCCTCTCTGTCTGTCTCTATCTGTCTCTGTTTGTCTCTTAGTCTCTATCTGCCTGTCTTTTTTGTCGCTGTCTCTTTCATTTTTTATTTTTTTTGCTTGTCTATCCCTTTTTCTGTTTGTTGTCTCTCTTTCTGTCTGTCTTTTTTTTCTGGGTTTGGGGGTGTTACTGTACATGGCACATCTTTATCTTTAGTTTACAAAGGACTTTCATTTTTAAGTAACAAAAAAACTCTTCAATTAATTCTCTATGATTATTTATTGTGTATTGTGAGGATATCTTCCAACGGGTATGCTTTGATACAGTATATCTGCCAGATTACCTAGGGTAACTCTCTTTCTATATGGTCGATGTGCATTTTTCCTATAACAGCTGGTAATTTATAGTCCACACCTGAAGTCTGCCATTGGCTGCAAATAAAGAAGTATTTATCTCTCCTGTCTCTGGACTTTCTGCCTTCGGACAACAGCTCATAAGTGCTACTGGATACAAGATGTTAAACGATGATGAATATGTCAGGGTGGTGATGTGCGAAATTTCAAACCGAGTTGGTGTTTGGAAAAAATAAATGGTTCTCTATTTATGATGCCCAGCCCCCAGTTAAGCTTGCTTCATGTCCTTATACCATGGCCCTGGCTGTGTGACTGTTATAGAGATTTACAGTATATGGAACTATAGAATGTAATGGAGTACTAAACATTATAGAGTAAGGCTGTGTTTGGGGCCCTGTGCCAAATATGAACAAATTATCCTGAGGATATCCTGATAAGCTGTTCTAAACAGGTACAAATGCAGATATTTTTTTATCTTTCCAGACATCTGGTTTTTACTTTGATGCAGGTGATGTATGCAGTGGTCATATCTGATGTGCGCAAAAAACAAAACATCCTTTTATGTTTTATGTGATATGCATTGGCGTAGACCCTATCCCAGGGAACTCTGAGCTCTGGGTACATCCTGGGCCGGGTGCTAATCCATCACACGGCACCAGCACTACCCACACTCTCACACTCACTCAAACACTACGGGCAAATTGGAAATTTATGTCTACTTATGCTTAATCTGCATGTCTTTGGACTGTGGAAGGAGACAGGAGTACCCAGTCAAAACCCAAGCCAGGGGAGAACATTTGAACTTCACACACATATGCCGATCTGAAGCCGGAATTCAAACCCCCAACCTTAGATTTGTGAGGCCACGAAGCTAAACATTGTGCCACTTTACTGGGTTTTATTTTTAGTAACTTCCTGGTCAGGTTCATGGTTATCTTGGCAGAAAATGGAGCTGACCAAATTTCCAAATGTTCCCTCTGGTATAAACACAAATAATGACTGTGTGCATAGGAATAAAAAAAAAAAAATCATGCATACAGTTATATTCCAAAAAAGAAATTGGAAAAATGCTTCCTACTTAGGCCACACTCACTAGTGGGAATATTTGGAGCACTAATGAGATACAGATTGCACTGTATTACACTGTTACACTCTTATATTTATAAAGCCGACTTTATTACAATATAACAAAGTTTCCAAACTCATGTACAGCATCAGATGATCAAAAACACATCTGACACAACTACTCTCAAGTGTAACTCTGACTTCTTTCTTGCTTAATTTGGGTCTATGCGGTTGAATTTCCTAACCTCAGTTTTTATTTTTAGTCTCGCTTTTTTTTCCCTTTCCCCCGTCACGATTAATCAGTATCTTCTGTTCTGACCCTTCATTGTGGTGCTACTTGTGACCTACATTGTGGTGTGTTTGCATCCTGTCTTTCTCTCCTCTCTTTTGAATCGCTGGGAAGAAATCAGCATTGGTGTCCTGTCCTTTCATAACCTCTTCAACATGAAGTCTTTTCAGCAGCCATTTTTTTCCCCCTTTCCTCTCTCTAATTCTTTCTGCTTCTTATAGTTTCCCTGCATGACTTTGTTCAGATCAGACTGTCCCTAGATTTGCCTCTCTAGATAAATGCTTTATTGTTCAGTGTATTTTTGTGTGCTTCTATTTATGCATCTGTCTTTCACCTCACCACCCAGACCCACTAGTGATCGGTAGGCTCTGGATCATCTGACAGCCTAATCTTGAGCTCCTCATAAATTATGTTGCATTTTTTTGAGATCGTGCAAGTACAGTATAGTGACATCTTTTTCTAGCTTGTAACAAGAAACAAGTCCAAACTCTTGTTACAACTGGAAGCATCTGATTTTGTTTTTGCTTTTTTTTCCCCTCCGAATGCGTGCGTCTTTGTTGCACTTACAGGTATTAAAGGTTCTCTCAGATCCTGATTTGACTTTGATTTTTGCATTTCATTTAGAGCATTAGATTATCTCAATGCATTTAACTCCGTCTAGCATCTTCTTTTTGGCTTACTGCCAGTTTGTTCATAAATCACCTGAGCGTGTGTGCGTATGTGTGTGTGGTCCCGGTGGAAAGAAGCCAGCTTGTGTTTGTGATGGTATTCTTTGATTACATGCGGATTTGTGGCTCAGCTGATGCACTGTTGCATGAGTGTTTCTCTGCAGTGCTGCAGGCAGCATCAGTAGCAAAGGATGCTGGGAGAGAGGGGTGGTGTGGAGGTGAAAATCTCACCGCATCAGCACAGCCACACACTGCATGGAGAATCTCTGTAGTCATTTTGGGTACCACACCTGAAGCCAAACGTTACTTCTGGTGTGCCGTAATGTTATTTATTTATTTTTGTAGAATATACAGTAGAATGAGCTTTTAATGGGGGTGGGGGGGACTAGGGGGGGGTCTCAGTCCTGGTTCTGTCTAAATTCAATCGCATGAGTGAATTTTTATTTTTTTAGCTAAAAAAAAATTGAGTTGGTGGACAAATAGACAGAATATGTTGCTGTTAAATAGACATAATATTATACATATTTAAATTATTATGTAAAGCTGAGGGGGTCAGGGGTTGAGAGCCTCTGAGTTAGAGGAAGGTAACCTGTATTTGTGTTTCTTCTGATTTAACGTTGACCTATTATGCAAATGTCAGTTGTAGTCATTTTTAAACATTTAGATGGCTCTCCAGTGTTTGTGTGAAAACATGGAAAAAAAACCCCACATTTTTTTTCTTTTTTTGTATCGGCAGAGGCTAGATTTTCTCTCCATTGTGACCTCATATAAGAAGACCCGGTCTTGTTCCTCAGCTCTTCTGTTCTCTGGTGGGGCGTGGCTTACCGGTAGCTCATTTACATGGAGATTGAAATGGTTTGTTCGAAGGGGAATTTAAACAGCCAAAGTTTAAGGAATGATAAAATCATTATATATGGGGTACTTAACACACACACTTTGAAAGCATTCTGAGACTTGTGTTAACTTGTTTAAGAAATAGTAAAATATGGGACCTCTTTCCATTCCATTTGGTTTGTTGTGGGTGTTTTTTTTCCCCCCTCTGACATATAATGGTTTATCATTATTAGGACATTATTGTGTGAGGGTATGCTCATGTGCTAAAATAATACACTGTAGCAAAATTTTTATCATGCAGTTGTGATTCAAGCTATTTATTTTTATTTTTTTACTTGTTAACGGACTCAGAGTTTTGTTTAGATGATTACTTTTTGTTGTTCAGATTTTATCCTTCAGTAGTTTCTGTTTGTGAGTTTTGGCATCAGTAACTAAAAGTATAGTTTTTGTGCTTTTATGGTAACGATACAGGATGAAGTAAAAATTATCTAATAAAGCTAATATATTTTACTAAGACATATAGTATAAATCCACATGTACATACTCGATAGTGAACAATTGACATGACTGAGTAAATTAAATTTTACTAAAATTAATATTCAATTATTTGTCATGGAAGTTACAGCACATTGAAAGGATTTCTTTGCATTTCTCAGTTAGGAAACTGGGATCAAAGTGCAGGGTCAGCCAGGATACATCTCCTCAGTAGCCTTACTCAAGGGTTCAACAGGGGCAGCTTGGTGGTGCTAGGGCTCGAACCCCCCAATTGTCCGATTAGTAACCCAGAGACTTAACCATTTGAACGCACTGCACCACTGCCCTCAGAATATTAACATTTATTTATTACTGTTATCACTGTTATGACACTTTATTATTAGCATGACCACCCACTTAATATTGAGTAGTTCCCCTTTCTTCAACCAAAACCAGCGATGCACTGTGTGTCCTGACACCTTTCCATGGAAACCAGCATTAACCTTTTCAGCAATTTGAGCTACAGTAGCTCTTCTATTGGACTGGACTACACGGCTCAGCCTTCACTCTTCACGTGCATCAATAAGGCCTGGCTGCTCATTTCTTCCTTGGATCACCTTTGTTAGGTCCTGAAAACTGCAGAATGTGAACATCTCATAAGGGATGTAGTTTTGGAGATTCTTTGTCTTTAAGCCATCACAAATTGCCCCTCGTCAATGTCATTCAAATCTTTACACTTCAGGAAGAAAATGTTCACTTGCTGGCTATAAAGAGATGATATAACATGTACTGTAGGTGAGTGGTCATAACATTATGGCTGGTCGGTACATAGTACAGTTATTCACATATTCACATTGTGTGTTTCTCCCGGTGTAAATCATGTCCCTGTATGTATTTAGTGCACTTACCCATGAAATGACTTTTTTTTTTTCCCCTGTCTCACAGTGAAGCTCTCAAACTGTGAACTAACAGATTTTTGTTCTTCTTCTCTTCCATGTCACCTTCACTTCTGCTGCTATTCTGGAATATTCTGGCACTGTTTCACAGGTACGGTAATTAATTTTCACTCATTTTGCATTTCTGTTTTCCACTTGCACGAATGACTTTCTTACTGGATTTGTTTTTATTGAATCAAGGTGAAAAAGCCGTAGTGTTATCGCTGTTCAAGCTGGGGTTAAAGTGTCAGCTAGCTTTGCTTTAAGATGACCCTTTTTATCAAGCTTGTTTTGTTGGTATCCCTGGTGGTCGCTATCAATTGTGTCAAGTCCAGTGTTGCCAACTTAGCGACTTTGCCGCTGTATTTAGCGAGTATTCAGACCCCTCTAGCGACACATTTTTAAAAAAGCGACTAGCGACAAATCTAGTGACTTTTTTTGGTGTTACTGGAGACTTTTGAAGACTTTGATATGTCCGTATATTTAAATATATATATAAAAAAACAAAAACAAAAACTGTTGGGTCACTTCAGCCAGTCCCAAGCCCAGATAAAGGAACAGGGTTGGAATTGTGACATTAGATTAATTAATAAACTAATTCTTAAAAAAAAAAAAAAAACTAACATTAACTAACACTAGCTTCTATGTTCCTTTTGTATTCTATCTATTTATTTTCTTTTTCATTATTATACAATTAACATAAGCAAAACAGGCCTTTAACACTAGATTGTTCTATTCTTTTTCTACTCTCTCATTTAATTTAATTTATTACATATATCTTCATAATAATAATAATAATAATAATAATAATAAACCTTGCTACATGCACTGTTAAGCTAACTGAGACTTGTTATAGCACTTGCATATCATTGCTCTTTGTTTTTTTTATTTTGAGTGCTTTAATTAAAAATAAATAAATAAAATAAATAAAATTATATATAAGCAGGATATTTGACAGAAAAAAAGTTCATTTGTATAGTTCTAAACGTATTTAGGGTGTTTTTATCTACTCAATTTTTCGTCATGACATTATGTAAATTACACGATGAAGTCATTTAGTGACTTTTTAGCAACTTTTAGGACAGCCAATAGCTACTTTCCTTACTGAGGAGTTGGCAACACTGGTCAAGTCACATGATTGTTCTGTTGCGGTCGCTATTATCAAGGCCAGACTTTCTTGTGCGATGTAAACGTTACTAGCCAACTTATTTCAGGAGAGATTAATTGGTACACAGCAAATCTATGGTGTGGATGGATAAAAGATTTCAGGGTGTTTCATTTAAAGGAAGAAAAAACTTTGACTAAAAAAACTTTTGCTCTGTCTAAGATTACTTTTCATGTTGTCCTTTAACTTGATTAACTAGTTATGAGGCAGGGATTTACTGCACTGCTGCTAATTGCTGTGATATACCTGTACTGTACCATTATCAGTATAAATGTAAACCATATTTCATTATTGAAGCACAGACACGATCACATTGATGTAGTTAATCTCCTTTTTGGGACAAAAATGGCAGCATTTACACAGTGTGACAAAAAACAAAGACAGATTTAATAGAACATGAGCTAGCATGTTTTGAAAAAACAACGCAAATATTTTTAGCAGATAATTGGTGAATTAGAAAGTTTTTTAGAATTCTAGTTCAATTTCTTAAAAATAACAATAATAAAAAAATAAATACATTGGAGATAGATGCTAGCTGTATTTCCTAATAGTTCCTCCTTTAAAAAAAGCTGTCGGACATGGTGTGCCTGAGGTAATGTTGCTGGTGATGTTAGAAATTCCTACTGAAAGTAACACACACACACACACAGTCTGAACAATTGACATGACTGAGGAAATCAATTTTACATAGTTTTACATAATGTTCTGTTGTTATTTGATGTTGAGGTGAGAAGATGTTAGCAGATTAGCATGTACCGGATTCTGCAACTAACAATAAAACGATAATGATTGAGGGATGTCAACATTTGGCTGCTTGCTTGTTATTGCTTGTTATTTTTTTTTTCAGCACTCAACTATGACTCGTAATGGAGAAATATTTCAGTTATACAGTATCTCATTTTCAAGAGATACAAATTCGCCTTAAGGGAATATATATCAATACATAAAAAAAAAAATAAAAA
>JAQMYJ010000023.1:25041024-25079415 GCA_030014305.1 Clarias laeviceps
TTTATTTATTTATTTATTTATTTTTTTTTTTAAACACCATTTTGGATTGCACAGTGGTGAAGTAGTCTCGCACCTCCAGGGTCATGGGTTCGATTCCTGCCTCGGGTCTACAGTATGTGTAGAGTTTGCATGTTCTCCCCGTTAGTTTTCTCCAGGTACTCCGATTTCTTCTCACAGTCAGATTTGGTTAATTGGCTTTTTCTTGTACCCAAAGTTTCCTGGGATAGGCTCCAGGACCCCTGGTGCAGGAGATGAATGAATAAATGTTCCTTTAGTGGCACCATACTCTTTAATTAAAAAAACAACAACAGTGGGAATAAATTAATTTAGTAGAGTGTACAAATCTACAATCTCCAAAAAAAAAAAACTTAATGTTAAAATTAAATTATAATAGCAAATAAATTAATTGAAAATTTGAAATAAATAACTATGAGTCCTTTAAGCAACATTAAATTTTTAATTACATTTTCTTAACATTTAATGTCCCATTTTTAGTGATACTGAAGGAACGTTTATGATGTGACAAAATTGTGTGTTTTTTAGATGTTTAGTTGTTCAGTTGTCATTTAGATGTTCAGTCTTTTTTTAGCTATATTTAAATCTGATTCTTGGAATTGTCAGTAGGAGCTGGCGGCTTTTGTCTGCTTTTCTTTTGTGTTCTGAGTGTAAGAGTGCAGTCAGGGAGTCCTACGGACTAAAAAAGATGTTCTACACTACCACTGCTGAGTGCTGAACCATTAGTCTTAGCAACAGATTGCCATGAATAACAATATAAGAGCCTCATGACTGAATTAAACTGGTAATATGGTTCAGTATCCTGTTAGGAAGATCAATATCTAGCTGTCTCTAGCACCTCCGGCTTTATCCCAGAGGACACGCTGGCCAGCATGACTGCACCACAGGCTTACTCTTCTTCCTGGCTTATTTGTGTGCTCTTCTCAAAAACAGCACTCCTTTCAATCCTCTTGGTGATCACTGCTAATTCCAGCTTGTTACCCAAGCACTGTGAGCAGTTTGTGTTCTCGTGGGAAACATGTTTTTGTGTGACGTGTTTTCATGAGACAACCAAATCTGTGGGTGTTAGAAGCTTTAAGGAAATATTTTGTTTGAGATGTTAGTGTTTAAGTTTGTCCTGTGGATTAAGCATCCATGTCATTGTATGAGGTATTAAATTGAACCTCCAGTATGTTTAATTATTACCTAATCCATGTAAAATGTGACCGCATAGCTTTTCTTCACTGGCGTTCGAGTCAAACCAGGACTGTGGATTGTGCAGAATAACTGAACACAGTTATGAGAGTTACCTTTATTTTTCTATATAATCCCCAGCTACACTAATACACTAATCCCAGTGTTTCACTACAACAGAAATCAGTATGCCAGAGCCATGATCACACGGCCAGCTTAAATTCTGAAACGCTGGCTTTCCAGGAACTCCTTTAATGAGGAAATGGCTTGGAGTCAGCGTGGCGACACGTGAATCGGCACGCAAAAGAATTGCGATTCTTAACTGAAACGTTTTTCTTTTCAACCCCCGTCGTCTCTACTAGTCTTGGTACTAATTCCTAGGAGGAGCATCACGAGAATAAAGTTGTTTTCATAATATGCAAAAGCTGAGCAAATTTGTGCAAATGATACGGTCATCAATATAAACACTTAAGCATGTAGCAGCATAACGAGCGTACAGATAAATAATACTGAAAAATTCTAGTCAGATGATTTCATGCCATAAAGTGAAAGTGCAAATGATAGCTGGGGGTTGGGAAGTAGGCATGGCTGTCTTGATATAGCACTGACTTAAAATGATTAGATTAGATGCTGCAGTGTAAGGCTGCGAATCTCCAGAGATCTCATGATATGATTAGATTTTGATTAAGGGCACTGGACAATACAAAATCAATACTTAATGTATCTTATAGTTAGATTTTTTTTATTATGATCTTTTTATGGTATGGCCACTCACTGATTATTAAACGCAGTATTAAAATATTCGTCCATTATGGAAATTAATGCCTTAGAGCTAATAGAAGAAATGTCACTCATTTATATAATATTTACATATTGAAAAGGGAAAAAAAAACTCTACATTTGAATTTTCTATTTTTAGTCATCTAGCAGATGATTATTGAAATATGGTTTGAGCCACTGATGTTGGAACCGGATCTGGAGAAAAAGTGTAGAATTTATGGCATACAATATTTTATACTTTTAATTCTTCTGCCACTAGGTGGATCTGTTGAATTTTCAAACCTGATTTTCAAATCAGAAGATGTTTATTCATTTTTACTACCAGCAGCTTTAACAGTAATTCTGGCAGGTTTATATTAATGTGCTGGCTGTTCTGCAATTCTATAATAACAGCTT
This sequence comes from Clarias laeviceps, assembly GCA_030014305.1. Lineage (NCBI taxonomy): Eukaryota > Metazoa > Chordata > Actinopteri > Siluriformes > Clariidae > Clarias > Clarias laeviceps. The sequence continues at coordinate 25,043,389 of JAQMYJ010000023.1, forward strand.
ATAAGTGACAAAGATTTGTGTGCATAAAACCTGTAAATGTTAACGTGGTAAAGGAAGTGTTTATTACACATTTATAGAAGGATTCTACTGTGTCAGCACTTTGTAACATTTTTTTTTTTTTTGCTACAGGAAAATTTTCAGCATAGGGACTTACTGGCCCTGTTCTGTTTCCAAGAGAAAAAAAGAGGTGTTAGTGAGGAAACCGTTATTATGCATGTTATAACAGGGACTTACTCTCTTTACAGATGTTCCACAACACTAAATGTAACCATGAACAGACAGAAGGTGTTATATGTCATTCTTTAATTATTGAAATTGTAATTATACATGCATCACATCACCCTGTCGATGATTTATGTTCCTGTAACTGTCTCGCCATGTTTTACTGTCACATAAATCCTGTGTAGTTAGTGAATAAAAAGCCATTTGGGCTTCATCATAAATGAGACGGAGATGGTGGATCTTTATGTGGATCCCGGGTCAAGTAAAATTGATCTATCTGATCTAGACATTAACAATTAATGTGAATAAATAAACAGTAAAATCACAGCTACCACCGTTTAATGTAGGAAGTGTTAATACAGTAGTTGCAGAGCTGTTCAGTAAGGATTTCTCTTCTTCCTTTAATCTGAATCGGGAGAGGATTGACATTGAGTACTAAGCAGCCATGAAATATACATAAACAAGAGCAGAAAGTTAGACAGACACAGAAAAGGATGTTCGTGTTATGCAAGGTCAAGTTGTTTGAACACTTTCTCAATTATTTCCTCTCACACCTTGAAGACATATGTATGTTATCAGTCATCGAAGTTCTAAATTGCTTATACACACACCCCACACACACGCCCTCAGGCGCATGCTCGTATACGTCTGACTCATGGCGGGAGTAAAGCACATGCTCCGGCTCGAGCAGTGACATCACCTGCTTTTGTGGTCAAAGTGCAGTTCCGGCTCAGAGCATGCTGCTCCCTCAGAGCTAGCAGGCTGCTGACTAGTACACACACACACACACACTCAAATCCGTGAGCTTTCATTAGCTTTTAACCGCCGGCACAAAAAAGGAACCAAAAAAAGAAAACTGCCGTGGAGGACGCCTGGATTTCCATAATGACCCCGGATCTTTAACCTCTTGGATTCCGTAGTGATTACTTGGGCCTCTTCCCCCTTTTTTTTTTTTTTTTTTTCCCATGTTCGCCGAGAGACGTTTTTTTTTTTACTACTTTCACATTTAGCTTTCCTCCTTTTTTTTTTACCCTCTATTAGTTAGTAGTTCCTTTCTCTGCCTTTTAATTTTTGTGTTTATATGGATAAGTTGATATGAGTGCCTCAGCATCATACAGACAGTATCTTCAGGACCTTGAAATCAAAAGAGGTTAGTTCTCTTCTGTGTTTGGGATGGGACCTGCATCAGGGCACGCTTTGTACCTGTGATTTGGATGTTTCTTGTTAGATATCACTGTGACTAAATTTGAGCAATTAGACAAGACATATTTTCTTTTTTTTTTTTTTTTTTAACTAAAATTGAGTTTTTCTTTGTAAAACATGCTATGTTGTGTTCACTGCTTAGGAACGGCTGCCCTGTTCACAATCATGTTGACTTTGGTTAATATTCAAAAGACCAAGACCGATAATATTCAATGACCAAATGATTAACTTTGGATAAGTCTATGTTTCCGGGGAAGAGTAAAGATGCACAAAACTTCTGTGTAACTGAGGATGCTCTTAACACTAGGCGTTGGTCATAAATATGAATGGGGTATAGCAGATATACCCATATCTATCAATCTACTTACTTACTAAAGTTCCTGTTAAGTAGTGAAAATTAGACTTAAAACCCAGTTCCATTTTGGATGAAAAATATAGTTCTAGCGTAATTTTTACACCGATTAACCTTTGAGAAACCCTTGGTATAGTTCGCCAAAATATGTGTAAATTTGGTTAAAGTGAAAGTTTGAAACTTCAGACATGTGCAGCGCTTAATTTACTTCTTAATCTTGCCTCGGTTATATTCCTGTAAAGGCTATGTTGGGTTTAATGTGGTGTCCTGCATTAAGATGAACTCAATCAAAGACAGCGACTTTCAAAAACGTCTGTGAAGTCTCTGCGCTTCTGTATTGGAGGAGACTTTTTATATTTGGTTTCCTTTTTCCTTTTTCACTTCTGGGGATGGACTGATTTTAAACTGTAATTAATTTGTAGTTAGACACGGTAAAGAGTACAGTAGAGTACAGTGTACTATAGTATACTACTATAGTAGTACTATAGTAGTTTGAGTTAGGCCATAGAAATCAAACCTGACATGAATAAAGATATATACAGCATCAGTTTACTGTCAAAACTCAATCATGATGAATTGTGAATGTCACAATTGTATATATTTATGACGATTAGAAAAGAAAACAATATTGTTAAATGAAGTGTACTTGGGGTCGCTTTCGAAAGCTCTGCATTGCTGTAACCCACTGGGTGGGTGTGGATGCTCCCATTGGGCAGCTGCCACCTGTTGTCTGTGCAGACCTATAGGCCATGGTCAGCTGTGTTTCTGTACATTCCTGCCTGCAGGTTCTCACATTTCTGAAGTTTAAGTTCTGGTTCTAACTGTGTTTAGAAAATCTTTTCTTCTGGGCATACTTTTAGAGAGTGATTATTGTTAGTTAATTGAGCTACAAAGCAAATGTTTGACATAATAGTTCATGGGTTTCTATATTTGTTTAATTTGAGGTCTAAGAATTGTATAGTCCTGCCTAAAGGCAAACCAAGAAGGTATGTGTGTGTGTGTGTGCGTTTGTGTGCATGCATGCTCAGGGTGTACCGCTGCTATGACTGAGGTGAATGACTATGATTTGTTTAAGGGGTGTAGCTTCTCCATTCTCCTCCTGGCCTGCGAGGCTATGCGCTCGTCTCTCCAGCGTGCAGTCTTCTGTTTCAAACTGAGCCTAATTTAATTTATTTTGCTATCTGCCTACCTTCTACTTCTATCATCTTAAATGAAATGGTGTGCCGTTAGCTTTGGTGTTGTAATTCAATCCTGGATCATGGGACAACCATTTGGACAGCGGATGGCACCAGGCGTGTGTGTGCTGACCATATGGATAAGAAAGAAGGAGGGGGTATTTTTAATACCACACACACCGAGCCTATTGTCCAGGATAAAAGCAGCTTTCTCAAAAGAAGTCACACTGAATGGTTTTAAAGTTTAATGTGTTTCAGAGTGGCGAATTGGGTTTGTTTGGTTTCAGCTCATGGCTTTTATATCCTTGTCAGTTTGTGATGACCAAAAGTATGAGGACACGTGATCATCATACTCCCAAATGCAAGCTGAATTTCTAAATCCATAGACTTTTGCTAAAAGTTTTGCAGTTTTAATAGCCTCCACTTTTTTAGGAAGGTTTTCCACTAGATTTCGGACTGGGCTATGGGAATGTGTGTCCATACAGTCAAGAGCTTTACTGAGGTCAGGCACAGATGTTGCACCGAGGAGGTCTGGGGTGGACTTGGCTTTCAGTGTTCAGTGGGGGTTGAGGTTAGGGCTCTTTGCTTTGTATACACGGGGGCATTGGTATGAAATTGTGTACTGGTCACTTTGCAGCAACAGTTTGGAAAAAGCCCATATGGGTATTTATTAGAGATGGAGGGAAAAAAAAATCAGTTGAGTTATGAGTTGCGATTGTTTCATGTGGCGATTCTGAAAACTCAAACGTTAGTTAGTCTCAAACAAGTCACTTACACCAGTCTCAAAACACTGCGAGCACAAATTTGTCTTGAAAATCTTGTGAGTTTAGAAGCCGTCCGCGCGCTCACATACACTCAACCCGCGCGCTTACTGTCAGGTTAAGTTTAAAAAATAAAAAATAAAAAAAAAAAGGCATTTGAGAAGTTAAATAATCTCTGTTCCTTTATAATCCTACAGTTAGTGCACTAAGTACAATTTTTCATCCTGTGTGGTAATAGTGAATTATTTGCCAAGTTTGTTTAGAAATAATTTATTGAGGATACAAAGCAGTGATAGGTGCTGCTCAGTAAAAAATTTAGTGAAAAAAAAAAAAAGAAATTAATGAAATTTACTTTTTTAGTGATACTTACAGAAACGTTTTTATTCGAATCGGCACCTAGGTATAGTGATATCATTTCCAATTAAAATGTTGTCACATACACAGTCATACTGTACATAGTATGATGAAAAATGAACAAAAAGAATATTCAAATAAAGAATATGAAGAAATAATAATAATAATTTTAAAAAATCAGGTGGTAACTGGTGATTACCCATCCCTAGTATTTATGGTAAGGTGTCCACATACTTTTGTCCATAGTGTGTGTCTGTTGTTATAACCCATGGTCCATTCTGAAGTGCTCTTTATAATCTCCATATATACGTTACTCCCTATAAACCCACCCCCATTACTGTGAGAACAAACGGTCGTACAGTACTGTAATACACAGCTGTTTGGTACTGTAAACAATTTTGGCATCTTAATTTAATAATTTACTAGGCAAGAAAAACTTCCTCTCACCATCACCGGGTTCTTTTTAGGTGCTGCTGTTCAGTCCTCATATTGTGAATATTCAAAGGCAAACAAATACAGTTACACATGCATTGAAGCGAACGAGCATCTGAAACCTACAATACATCAAACAGCTTATTTGGAACAGAAATACTTTCAGTTGCTTTATTTAATCTAGTTACAGTGTAATATTACAGTACACCTGGGTTTCTTACTTCGATTTGATCTATGATTTTTGTTACACTACACTGTTGCAACAGCTATTTATATCTTTATTATAATTTTTATGTTCTGCAGAAAGACAGCACCAAGAATCTCAGGAGCAAAGTGTCGAATTAAGCGTTTTAAGGTCCTTTGAAGTAAATGTTGCGCAGTACTGCAATTGGCCACCAATGCGTACGTTTCATCATTCGACCGCAACAGTGGTGTGTAATGGGAAGACATGTGGTGATGCAGACTGGATGAAATTACAGCTAGGTCCACCTGCATGGAGTAAGAAGACCGATGGCAAGTGCAGATGTTGGAGTTGAAGTGTGACGTAAAGAACAGTGACATGAAAAAACAACAACATTCTCCTACTTTCACATGACTTGCATTGGGAACGCAAGTCTGCTCAAGGATGTACGTGCAACTCCACAAAATATTCGTGCATTTTTCACACACATTCCTAACAATCTCCCAATTCTTTCCTGCCTTGGTGTCTAGTTTTTCAAGGCTGGTTGCAGTGGCTCTGAAACAAGAGGCATACAAAGCTACAGCTTTGCTCCTAAATTAGACATGGAAGTTGCAATGGATTTGACTAGACAGCTGCTAGGTAGTCCCACTATTTATTACCATCCTACATCCTACATACACACAATGTTCTCCAGCCCTTTTCTCACATCGATCCTGCTTGTTTTTAGGGATGTTCTATCAATCCAGTGGTCAAGCCTGTCTGCGTCTGAAGCTGGACTTCATGTACATGTTCTTTATCAACTAAGAGCAGATACAGCGTTGTGAAACCTAATCAAAAAGGACGTACTGTTAAAAACATTATACCGCACATGACCTTGTATGTCTGTCACATTCTAAGTGCATTGCCCGTTGCTTTAGGCAGTTATGAGTCTTAGCCTGGTGTGACGTTTGACTAAGTGATAAGGATAAGGCAGCAAACAGATGTAGACATGTAGAGGCAAAAGTGGGAGTCGAGAGTGAAAAGGACACACTGTAGCTCGGTGTGACAGCGTAGCGACAACACATATGCAGCGTTCGAGATAAGAGCAGAGGCCAGCGTATCACGATGGTGCCGGCAGGGCGTGGCTGCTTTTGAAGAGGGACGCAAACAAGACAAAATAATCCGACAGCTCTGTTGCGCTCCCTATTGATGGAGTCGGCGATAAACTCAGCCGGACAGAGCGCGCAGCTAATTTGGATACGGAAACCAAGCTGATGGCGTCATGATGTGGCATTCATAACAAGCACGCTCCACCCTGATCTTGTCTCTCTGTTACTACAGGGTTCACTTACAGTAATCTGGATAATCACTTTTCACACTGAGGATATCATCAGCATACATTTATTGTTATCTTCTTGTGCTTTGAACAAAATTACACAGGATAAGATGCGGGAGATTTCAGCCAAGATGGGATACTAGCCGGCCATGCATTCACACTTTTACACCAGCATTAGAGGTCTATCTGTCTGCATACCTGGTAGGGGTGGACAAAGGGAGGAAACCCACAGAAACTCAGGGGGAAACACGCAAGACTTGACAGGAACCCTGAAGTCGTGAGGCGACAGTGCTATCCGTTGCACCGCTGAACACTTAGACAGTGCGCTCTTGTGATTCAGTCATAAATGAAGGATCCTGCATCCTGTGCTGACGCATCCGACCGCTTCATTTTGACTGCTTCAATTTCCTGATGCTATTTCCGCCGTTCTTGTTTGTACTTTGTACGCTTTTCCTCCTGCTGCCTCTTTATGGTGCTAATGTTTTCAATAAAAATGTCAACCTGTCGTAGGATAATCAGCCATCAAGTTATATCTTGACTCTTGGTAATGTATCTCTTCTGTTTACGCATGAGATCATTTAATGCGAATTGCTCTAGGTCTTGTCACAGTAGATTCTTAGGTCTTAGTGTTCGTAGGAATTCAACTCTGGTTTACTGTACAGTACATACATTAAGAAAACACTTCCTAATCAATTACTATTAAATTTCCATGTAACGTTGCATGTGTGAAAGGGGCTACAGGTTCTAATCAAGCAGGGGGATTTTCAGATTTTTTTAGATTTATTAAGCATATATTTCTTTTTACTGTCTGAACAAACACCGATTTGGTTGTTGTAATTGTCAATGCAAGCGTTTTAGAAATCAGATTTAACAAATAAACCAAACTGGCCTGCTGTGTAAACTTAGGCAAGCGAGAGGATCTACTGGTGTCCCTCTATACTGTTACATACATAAAGAACAATATTTCTTTAATCCAAACTGAAAACACATTCCAACGTAACTGTTTTCATGGACCCTGATATGATAACATGAGCTTTTACTAGAGCTGTGCGATTAAATCAATTATGGAGTTTAACTGATAATTTGGTGGCTGATTCAGTTAGTTAGTGAATTAATGGGTCAGTTTTTAATTCAGAATCAATTCACACTCTTTTTAAATTACTTTACAGACGTTAAACAGTCTAATTTTGATGAATTTATTAACAATAAGAATACAGTGGCGTTTGCAGGGAAATAGAAACCGCTTCTGTCTTGTTTTGCAAGAGTATATTGTCTTTTTCTTTTGAATTTATGGTCGGTTGGTGCAATACCGCCACCTATTGGACTGGAGTGTGCAGCAGAAGATTGGCAGGAGAAAAACAAGATTATGGCTGTGTTGGACATAACTTTTAATCAATGAGCACAAGTTACCCAGCATCTCAGTGTTCGTAGATGTCCTTAGGTAGTTTTGAATAGGGATGGGAATCACTATAACTACGGGTAACCTGATGAGATATTATCACAATACCTAGGTGCTGATTTGATTTTAATGTTAAGAAATATCCAAATCCGAAAAAAAAAAGAGGAAATTTTGGTAAAATTTTAAACACTCTTAGCATGCTTTGCTGCCTGCCCATGTGTAAGATTAATCTCAAAGGCATTAAAATTAGATAATTAAAAATTTTATAAAAAATATATTTTGGAGTCTGGTGATGCACATAATATTTAACTGAATAGATTTTTTCCCTATATTTATCAGAATATTTCTTTTCTTTTGATGTGCACAAAATGGTTCACGAGGGCGTATGTTCTATATTTGTATAGTTTTATACGTTTCAGTTTACAATTACACTTTGCACATTCACAATATATTTTTATATATTTCTATTTTAATTCTATTTTATCATGTAACTTTGTAAATTTGTATATATTGAACAAAATTTTTATTGGAAATTCTAACTTAATTTTAGATTTTTTTTTTTCTTTTCTTTTGATAGTGGAATCCTTCTATTTGGTTCTATATTTTCTTTTTAGGTTATGGACAGTCGTGTAAGCATTCCACTGCAGATACTTGCGTACATGACAAATAAAATTTGAATTTGAATACATGTCTGATTATTATCACCACCCTCTCAATCTGATTAATTTTTTTTTCCGATCAGGCTGGATCGGTTCAGACTAAGGTGGTCACATGATGCGGTTTTATTCCAATTGGGCCATTATTTCAATTATCAGTGGAATATTAGTTTCCCTGTACATGAACCTACTGTGCAGCTCTGTGATCTTTTCTAAGCCTGGCCTGAAAGCTGCTCGGCTGCCGGCTTGACAGGGCGCTATCTGGCTAATGCCAGAGAGCCGTTATAGTGTAATTATGCGCTGTGCAGTGTGGTGGAGCGATGTATTGTTCTAGCTCCGGCAGTATATTTTATGTGCGTGGGTGTAAGTAGGCGCCTGGTGCTTGGCCCCCGGAGTGTCTCCTAACATGGCGAAAGTCTGTTTGCCGCCTGCTGACAAAGTCGTGATGTCAGTTGTCAGTTGCAGCTGTGTCTCACTTACATCCCATCGGTCGGTCGTGCTAACACTTGCTCCTTATCTTGGAGACTTCTAGCTTTTAACCTTCGGTCTGTTTTGCTTTACAAGATCATTTAATCTCGGTGCTACTGAGTAGGTTTCAAGTCACATGAAGTGACATTTTTAGGATTCAGGCTGTAGTTTGATGTGGAACTGTGCTGACCTAAAGGACATCTGCCGTGCTGTAATTGATTTAGTTAATGATTTACTTGTGAAATGAATTACTTATCGATTACGGTTTAAGGATTTTGCTATCTGAAACTGGAAAAATGTGACCTGGGAGTAGACATAAACAATCAAAGTGAACCTTTCATCCGCTTGTTTCGTAAGCAGACAGAAAACCAAAAGTGAAAGCAGGTTTCAAGGTTCTTTTAATAGCTGGTCAATTCAGGAAAAACAAACAGCAATGTGGAGAAGGTAGAGTCATGTGACAGGGGTCTTTTTAACCTCATGGAAAAAAAACTCTGGAAGATAGAGAGCCATCAAGGGCTAAAATATATTAGAGTAAATGAAATATTATGCTATAACACGACCACTGTCTGAGTTTCTGTCTGGAGTTTTGTGTAGGTTCTCCCCATGTCTAAAAGGGTTCCTTTCAGGTTCTTGGGATCCGTCCCACCCATGAAAAATGCAGGTGTGTAATGGCCAAGCCAAACTACGAGTGAGTATGAATGGTGCTCTTCAGTGGACTGGTGTACGCGCGCACACACTCAGTAGTCTAGCATGTGCTTCTCTGGAAAAGAAACCTTTTGCCCTGTAGAAATGTAATGCGTTAATCTAAACTGAAAATGGGAATGAGATGTTGGCCGTGAAATAGCATTGATTTTTTTTTTTTTTTTTTTTTTTTTGTCCTTTACTTTAACCAGGCATTCCTCTCCCATCAGATCAATGCGTCCTGCTAACAGTTTGCTGTGGAGATACAGCCACAGGGTTGATGTCAGTTTGCAGATGATTGAGTCATTGAGCTGATGATCTTTTTCTTTGGATCGTTTTATCTGGAGTCTGATCTGCAAACTTTATATATGTGTGTGTGAGAGAGAGAGAGAGAGTGGTGGTGGGAGATGGCCTGTCACTTCCTGTTTGTTCCCTGCACAGTTTGCCATCTGGCACGAGCTGTACAGTTCAAAGAAATGGCACTGAGAATGAAGCTGTGATAAAAATCAGCTAAAAACGGTGTAAAGAAAGATTAGCAAAAGTGAAGGTGTTTTACAGCATGAAAGATTCCGTGATAGTACAACTATAGTACAGTGTGTGTGTGTGTGTGTGTGTGTGTGTGTGTGTGTGTATGAGAGAAACAGATTGTATATTAGCCTTGCTTGCCGGTTGTTCCTATGGTTTGTGGGGCCCTTGTTCCTCTACCCTACTTTCCCCTGCATGGCCCCAAGGCTTTCAGTATCTCTACTCTTTTCTTTTCCTAATTCCTCTTTCTCTCTCATTTTTTTTTTTTTCATACACACACCATGATTTAATCTTGACGCTGATAGAGCATGACACTAAGACCCTTCATGTACTTCCTGTCACCTCTCCACTGCGCTTTCTCACGACCTCCTTAGTTAGCTCTCCTACCTTCCATACTAACACACTTCAAACAAGCCGGAGGCTTCCAGGGCCTTGTGCCCCTGATCCACACCTAGCTCGGATCCGGAGTGGCTTATTAAAAACAGATTAGCGCTCCATAACAACCTTGAGGCAGGAGCACTCGTTAGCACTGCAGTTGATCGTTTAGTACACTTACGTTTATGGTATGTAGCAAACGCTCTTATCAAGAGTGACTTACATCAGTGTTTTGAAGTTTCTACTGGTTCACTAGGTTCACTAGGCCTGTTAATCTGAGGGTGTTTTCACATTAGGGCCCCAGGATTGTTTGTGAGAACATTTGAGACCAGAGTCTTGTTTTATTTTTGTCTCAAGAACAGTACGGCATACTCGGGCACGGATTGATTCAGATCGTACCTGAGAATGGAAGGGGACGCGATGTCATCAGTGCAGTCGGCATCACCCGAAATCTCCCTCGTGCACGTAGCACGCGCTAATCTCTTCCTCTGACCTACACAGCCTTAGCTGATAATGTAGGAAGGCACACGTGATCCTTCCTCTTGACATTTTTTTCAGAAATATCAATAATATTAGTCATAGCACAAAGATTGACTTCCTCATTCCCTTCTTCTCTTTTTGTTTAATGGTGGCTCGCAAACTAACCAGGTCCGTACTACCACCTGCTGTATCTGAGAGTGAAAATATGCAAGTGTACCCGAGTACGGAGAGCAAAAATAATAATGTGAAGACTAACCAGTGGGAGGGGGGAGCATTTGTTTCCGGTGCATGGTACACATCAATTGTGCCTAGTGTGAAAGTACCCTATGTGTGTGTGAGTGTGTGTGTTAATCCAAATATTTTCAAATGAATGCTGCCAGTGACTCTGAAGTGACTCTGACTCTGGAGTCTGAATCAGAATGAATACAGTATATCTCTGGTTGTTTGCCGTTTGGGTTGCACAATGCACAGAATTAAGTAGTAGCCAGCAACACCTACAAAAACCTTAGTTAAGGGGCGTATAGGCTGAAAATTCCAAGTAAGGACATTTCATTTATTGGTCAGAAATACATCAATAAAAAAAGATTTCAATAATCTCCCATGTGGGTGTAAAAAATAACATTCTGTTCAGACATCTAGAGGAAGTTCATTCCACCACGTAGGTGCTAGAACTTGTAGTAATGAGCAAAGTATGGCAAAGTATGCCTTGATCATGATCACCGGAAGGTTTCAACTTTAGGTTCTTGACCTGGATCACATGTCCTACTGAACATTTGTCTCATCTTCTGGTATAATTTGAACAGCTGGACTTTAAGCACATCTCATGAGGAATGTACTGTAGTAAACAGTATTGACACATTCCACTTTATGTTTGCAGAGTAAGACTTTTAGATAGGCAGCTCTGCCTGTTTTTTTTTCTTTTTTGCATACATGACAAAGTTTTTATTTTTATTTTGTTGCAGTATGAACATAATGCAGTCAGTTTGTACAGTCGGATTCTTCATCATTTTAAATTTGCATAGACGCATTACTTTTTCCTTTCGTTCTTTCTTTCTTTCTTTCTTTCTTTCTGTCATTCTTAGTCATTTGGTATGTAGTGTTCTCATACCTTTTAGTCAGTTTGAATGAATCAGAGTCTGAATCAGAATGAATACAGTATATCTCTGGTTGTTTGCCGTTTGGGTTGCACAATGCACAGAATTAAGTAGTAGCCAGCAACACCTACAAAAACCTTAGTTAAGGGGCGTATAGGCTGAAAATGTCCATGTAAGGCCATTTCATTTATTGGTCAAAAATACATCATTAAAAAAATGTCAATAATCTCCCATGTGGGTGTAAAAATAACATTCTGCACTGGTGCTTAAATGAATGATTAGGTCGTTCTGTAACTAATGTAAAACGTTGTGTGCACGCACTCAGCTCGTATATTGTAGACACAAGAAATGTTGCCTACCACACAGTATAGGCTACATGAGGTCTTTGGCTCTTGCAATAGTTCAGCGCTACCAGCAGCTACCATGGATTTGTGAGCAAATCCATCTATCAAAACTATTAAACAAATTTCTTTGCAGCTGCTTGGTATTAAAATGCTATTTGAGAAATGAATTCGTTTGGACTTGCTGTGTGAAAAGTCCTAATGATGATCAAGGCTCAGTGCTGATTGAGAGAGGGCTTTTGGGAGCTCGAGGTCAACAAGCTGAGGTCAGGGTCTAATTGATAAGTTGCCTTGGTGACAGCGACAGCTGAAGGAAAATGGCAGAGGCAACGATCAGCGAGCTGACTTTCTGTCCTTCCTGTGTTTGTGTAGCCTCTGCCCATTCCAGTCCTTCATTCTGCTTTCTTTCTCCTCGTCTCCCCGTCTTTTTCCCAGCCCCTGACCTGCTCCTAAATTTGTCTCTCTCACGACCTCTTTGCACTCCACCCACTTTTTAACTGTGATTGAGGAAATCTTTCTTCATTCATCTGTGGAGCTGAAAGAGAAGGAAAAGAGACACTCCTTCTCAGAGGAGGTGCGAGAGTAAATCTTGCTTTGTCTCTTGTTCCTGTCGTATACAGTGACTTTCTGTGCCATCACCGTGAAAGCCTCGTCCCGTCCTTGTAGAATTACGGCGTTAGGAGGTAAATCACTCCTGGGTTTTGAACCGAGGCCAAACTCTAAAGCTGAAGCCATCACCTGTGATGTAACAGTCGTGGCGGTATCTACTCTCTCCCTCTCTCTCACACTCACACGCACGCACGCACACATGCGCGCGCGCACACACACACTCGCACACAAACACAACTTTCTCACTATTGTGGTCAGATAAATATTTACAACTCACTTTGTCTTTGCAGTTGTTAAAGTTAATGAGGTGAAGCGGAAATCTGGGATTACCTTCAGATTGAGTATAGACTCAAAAACAGGGATTTCCCTTCTTTCTTTTTTCAGTTTAGTGGATCAGTTTATTAATAATTTAATGGAAATTATTTTTGTGTTTGGGTAAAACCTCCTTACGGTGGCATGGTGGCTTAGTGGTTAGCGCCGTCAGCTTGCAAACCTTGGCCAGGTTGGATTCCCGTCTCTGTGTGCATGGAGTTTGCGTGTTCTCCCCGTACTTGGTGGGTTTCCTCCCTGCCATGTGCCCCAAGTCTCCAGGGATAGGCTCCAGGCACCCTGCGACCCAGTATACAGGATAAAGCAGATGTAGACGATAAGTGAGTGAGTAAAACTTCTTCGATTCAGATTATGTAATCTGATACATTCTGAAAGATAAAAAATAAATAAATACCTGTCCTGGTTGCTGGTGTGTTTATTGTCCTTAAATAGTTTTAATGTTCAAATATGAATATAATGTACATTAAGTAATCAGTAAGGAAAAATACATTAAGTATCTAAATGCGCCTTAAGCTATATATCGTTAGCTGTTTCAAGACTAAAGCTGTGGACGTACTGTACCTTCCCAGATAAAGTAGGAAATGTTGCTAAATTAGCTTTTAGCAAAAGCCCCGCCCACAAATTTTCACCTTAAGAACTTCAAATTTGCAAGAAATTTTCCTCGGCATATGAAGCATTTTCAGTCGAACCGAGCCATTGTGTGCAAGTCTGGGAGTCGTTCAAAACTTGTTTGCATCAGTGGAAAGTAAAACTTGTGCATTTTTGGAAGATTTTGTGAAGACATAGCACCAAGGGTCCCAAGAATGTTAGCAATGACAGTAGCCAAGAGGTTTTGTTTTTAAAGAAACCGTAACCATAAAATCATAAATTAAGGTTAAGTGAGGTGTTTATTGTCTATTTATTTCAGATTTTACTTCATTTACTTGTCTTTTCTAAATATTTTTGATTTGTTTTTATAAGTAAAAATTTAATCATATTGTTGAAAATTTGTAATATTTTTGGTTGGCTGGAACAGATCATCTGCATTTACATGTCTTTTGCAATATAAAATTTTGCCTTAAGAACTCGCTTCCAGGTTAAATTTGTATGCCGAGGTACCACTGTGTTTATTTAACCTACTCTGGATAAAAACGCTGAATAGAAGTTCAGGTAATGATGTTATGGCTGGCAATCTTCACGTTGTAATAAACTGGTCTAAAAATATCCACAGGATTACTGTGTCACAGGATTAGCCGATAGTTGTTTTATTAATTTATTGGCTGCTGGGTATGATTTATGAGCCAGTCCAGCAGTAAGTAAGAGCTAAATAGGGAGATGCTAATACGCAGTAAAGGATTTTAATCAGTATTGTATAAAAAAAAAAAAAAAAGAAGAGTCATTGTCCTACATAAATCTAAGTTACAACCCTAGAGCTCAGGATTTACACAACTTTAATATCTTAAAAGTTTAGCAATGCTTTATGGTGGCTAAACACTAGAATCTGAGTGATAAGCTAGCTACTGTAGTGTAGCGATGTCTAAAACAGTGATTATAATGGTGTATACTGACAAGCATGACTGCTGTTGTCATGAAATATGTAATAATTTAGGCTGAAATATTCAAGTCCATCTGTCACAAGTGTGTGCTAGTGTGCTAGCACAGTGGTTCTCTATGGAATTACAAAACAGTGCCAAATTCATCAACGCAAAAATAGCATGTTGAATTGCATGCATTGAACAAAAAAAATGTGATCATAACAGAAAAAAAATCCTTACAACATCCTTACAACTGTGGTTGTACATTTTAAATGAAAGTGTAATTTAATAAAAGAGCACATTATTTGACTTATAAGACTTGAATTTTGTCAACCTGATTTTGTAAGGTTTTAAAATAATGAAGATTTTATTTAACAATTGAATATATTACAGCAATTTAGTAAGGTCAAAATTTTGGAATTGAATTTCAAATGCTTGAATTTACGTTTTCGTTTATAATATACATCCACAATAAATAGCAGTACTAATAATTTTAAATAATAATATAGATAATATAAGTAATAAAAGTGTTTTAAATTGAGTTAAATTTCATGGCAGAAAAAAAAAAATATATTTTTTTTATTTATTAAGCAACACGTTTTGTTCAGTGAATTTAATTCAACATTTAAAAAGTTTGACACTGTTATACTTCCATCGCTTACAACACCTTAACCAGCTCTGAGCGTTAAAATACCTCAGAAAAGGTTACCATTTCAATAAACTCTATAGCAAAATAATGTTTTAATCCATTTAATTCCTACACACTTTTCATAAAACTCCCTCACATTCTCCTGAAATCCAAACTGACTAGCTTGCTGGCTGAGTAACGGCTAGCACAGCGGCTCTCATCTCAGGTCTGACCTGTATAGTTTAGTGTTTTCCCTGCTCTACCACAAACTTTTTTTTTTAATTAATAAAAAGTTGTTAATTAGGTAAATTAGGTGTGCTAAGAGCTGAGAAAGCACTAAAATGTGCAGGGTGGTGGTCCTCCAGGACCAGAGATAAAAACTGCTGTGCTAGCTGTTATTTAGCCAGTCAGTTTGGATAGCAGGAGAATGCGAGAAGGCTGTATCAAAATTGTATAATAATTTGTTTTCATAGTTTTTGAAATTTCATTTAAATCACCGTGCTAGCCCGTGCATTAAAACATTATTGTGCTGTAGAGTTTATTTATATGGGGACCTGTTCTGAGGTATTAACGCTAGGAGCTGGTTATATGAAGTGTTGATGTATTTATAGTGTTTAGAAATGGTCTGGTGGTTAGAGGCTGTGGATTTGACCTTTAATAGCTCTTGATGTATTGCTTTTTACAGCCTGCAGTGGCATGGAATATAATAATTACTGTAAAGAAAGTGTGTGGGAGTGATTGTTCCAGCTCCAAGTTTTTTTTCTTACTAAAAAAAAAAAAAAAAAACAGTGTTTCTCAATCCATTTGTTTAACCTATAAACATTCATCTTGCTAACAGAGACGGGTGTCTCATGGCAGAATTAGCACAAACCCAGTTTACCCCAGCACTTGATTATTGTGTATTTTAAGCAGCCTGTTTCCAGGATGCGGTTTATTCGTTGGCATTTTCAGCTCAGTCTGCGTGTTATGTCAGTCTGAAGCTCAGCCTTCTGTAATCTCTTGATGGCACCTAAGAACATGTTCAAACAGGGTGGGGAAGGACATGCTCATTTTCTGTCTGCTGACCATGTCAGTGCACGCGCACTCACACACACACATTCCTCTGAACACTCTGTCTGTCCCTCTGCTGCCTTCCTGGCTGCTCTGTTTCCTTAACATAAGCCTTATTGCCTATTTTACCATAGGATGTACATAAAAGCATGTCCATAATCATTAAGTCAGACCAGGCAGCTGGACCACTGTGTCGTCGTCAGCAGATCTGAGCCTGATACCTGATTCCTGATTCCTGTCCTGTGTCACTCTATGGCATCACACGTATTTTCCCCAGTCACTTCCTGTAAGGTGTGACCAGTGGCATGTGTACAGCTGCCGGTTTCCTCAGTTATGGGAATGTAGGGACATGAGTATGTGCATGTGACGCTTTCCTGAGAATGTTGTACATGATACCAGGCTGCCCCCTTTCTGATTGGTGAGGTGTTGCAGGGAATGTCCAGTGGGCGTGTTAGGAAAAGAGCTGAGGAAGCGGCTCATTTTGTATGGCTATTAGTGCTGAAGTTTCCTGTTACGGTAAACATACAGTGTCTGAGACATGCAGTTTGCTTCTTTAAGTGTTTCTGTGTGTTTTATATGATAACCATAAATTAAAAAAAGTTTTTTTGTACTAGAAAGCCTTCATTCAGGTTTTTTATCTGTGTATGTGGCTACAGATTGTTGTAAGTGCTAGAGGGAGAATGTTTAGTGAAAGGATCGTATATCAGAGAGGGTGTGAAGGTCAGTATGACCTTACACACAAGTGTGTGCTGAATCAGAACTGAAACAACTACAGCGAATAAATGAGAGATGACACTAAATGGCAAGCGGGTTTAAAAGTTTATTGGAGAAGAGGAGCGGAATTTAGTGTTTGAGTGATGTGTGTGTCTGTCGGTGTGTGTGGGTGTGGACGGTGCTAGATTTTTTTTTTTTCTCACTGCATGAATGGACACATTTACAGTCCTGCACAAGCGCACGTTAAAGCGCAGGTTTGTGTAACATCACTGCAGACGTATTTATTTAGTTCGATTTATTCCCCCAAACAAAAATATATCGAATAAAAACACCCTCATAATTTTAATATGATTTTATATTCAGAATTTTTGCTTGGTCACTGTGTAAATATATATTTTTCCCTGGCATATGTTTTATGTCTAAAGCGAAAAAAGTTGAATACATTGTGCTTCATGGTTAAGTTATAGTATTAATCAGGTTTTATCACAGTGCTGTGGGGGTAAAGGAGTTTATTGCACATTTACTCATGATGATATCATATGTCCTATAGGGGTAGGATTCACAAGGGACCTCTCGATACTATCATGATACCCAACTGTCGATTCAGTTTGTATTGAGATTCTGTATTTAGAAATCAGTATTACGATTTTATAAATATCCCTATGTTTTTATAAATTTTTGAAGTTTTGTTAGAGTTCTAAAGAAAATTATAAAACTATATCTGTGAACAGTTTAGATTCATTAAAAAAAGGTTTTGGAGTCATCGTGGCTATACATAAATGTTAGAATGGAGGTTTTTACTTTTGTAAGGACTTTTTCCCCATATTTATGTATACACTTATGGAATTGTAATTAGTGTGTAATTGAATTTTAATCTATTTCCTTGGTTTATTTATTTAATCAGATCGATGGGATTCATACTTTATAAATGATTCAGGTAAACTTACAAATGTTAAAATGTGTAAAATTGACAAATTCTTTAAAAATATAAAATGGCTTTTGCGGAAAATAACCAAACTCTGTTCATCTTCTACAAATAGTCTAATTTTGTGAGAGTTTTATGTATAGCCACGATCGATTTTAATCCCCTTATCTCTGATATCCTATACAGTATTTGCTAAAAGGGTTTAATGTTTCAGTCACAGTGAGTATTTCCCACCCTGAGCATGCACAAGAAACATGGTGGACATATAAAATGTTTCTGCCTCAGTGATGTCATCATGTATCTGAAGTTGGTCCAGTTAAAACACCTGGCCAAATACAGATTATGGTGGACAATGTCATGGTGAACTCGTGTATGAAAATGATTCCTCATCCTCCACTTTTTGACAGTCTGAGTCCTGGAATTTATCCATGCTATTAGGGAAGAAAAAAGCCATTGATCCATTGATGTGATAACCTGATCATTCAGTACATTCAGGTCATCAGCTGACTTCATTTTATTGCCACATAACATTTCTGATCCTAAACCTGAAGTCATAACACTGCCTCCAGAGGCTTATACAGTGGACACTATGCATGATGTTTGCATCGCTTTATGCGCTGCCCTTCTTACCCAAATGTGCCATAGCTTTGGAATAGGGTCAATCTAAACTCATTAGACCACATGATCATTCGACATTGCTCCAAAGTCCAATATTTATGCTTTATCGCAAATTGAAGCAATTAGTCTCACAGACAAGTGATTTCCTCATTAACACACAGCTGTTTAGTCCCAAACTTGCGGGCTAATGCAGATTGTATTATGATTATTTCTATTTTCGTTAATTTACATTGCAGTTTCACCAAGTGATCTCGGATCTTTAATGTCGTTTAGGTCTTTTATGAGTTTTTTTTATTATTATTATTTTTTTATCACATTTCTTTCTTAAAAGTAATGTGTTGTATGGTTATTAACCCAATTCTAGTAATTTTAATATTTTCTTTGCTTTATGCAGACCAATAATTTGATGATTTTGATAATTTGATGACACTATGATTAAAACTTTCTCCAAATGTTACCGCTATTCCCCACAAGTTCTATCAGTGTCAGTTGTGTTTATATTGATGGTAACCATAGTTACCATACACATGAAACTAGGGCATAACGTAGTAACTGTGGTTTGTGATTTTGAGCGGCAAAAAAAAATAAAATGCCCGTTTGTTTCAGATGTTTGCGTGTGTAGGTACACAGGTATCTGTAAATGAGTGTATGTGTGTGTGTCTGCGTGCATGTGGTTCTCTAGCTGGGGAAATCCCTTCATTTGTCAGAGCTGACATCAGGACATGTTATACTTATTCTTATGCTGTGGAGCATAAAGCCGGTGAATCCAGCCAATAGCTCTGCATTCTCACTTCGTGCAAGTTATCTTCTACCTCTTGTGCTTCTTCTTTTTCTTTTAAGTTTCTTCTTCTCTATGCAAACCCAGGGTGTAGCTTCTCTCCCGCAGTGAGATCACACACCCAACCGCAGATTTGTGGCTGTTTCGTCCTTACATGCCCTTTCTCTCTTTTTGGCTTCGTTTGTCACGACACCGTGCTTTTTTCATCGTACTTTCTTGTCACGATCATCTTTCTCAGTCTTAATCTGGTCCACCTTTTGAAAGATGAGATGATGTGGCAGAGATCTGGAGATGACTAGATATAGCAGAGAGGACTGTGAGTAAGTTGACACTGGAAGTCCCCTGATGAAGATTTCAGTGTGTAAAGTAACGGTTAATAAAAGACTCCGGTTTTGCGTTCTGTTCGTAGCCTCTATTACACGTTTATTCACACTGTACATGCACATCCTTTAAAAAAGTAAATAAAATTATAATACATTTAAACCATTTGTATCATTTAAAAAAATATAGACCAAGGTTTTTTTTTGATTGGATGGAGCTCGTTCTGGGGTAATGATGTGTTGCAGTACAGATGCTGAAAGAACATCTTCAGGAAGCATGATCAGAATTATATCAAATGTAAAAATATATATATATGTCTTTCTCCCCCCCAGTAGATAGTATATATGTACTCAGATTCTACATCTCTACTCATTTTTTTCTTATGCTGTAAGGGCGTCATATTCACTATATCTGCTCAACTCGTACAGTAGATTTATCGCACAGTGATATTATAATATACAGCATGCACTATAATTGCCAGTTAAAACCCTTTTAAGACTCACTCACCCAAAAAGCAGGTCTATTAGGAATTAATCATTTGTGTATAATATGATTTCAAGGAGGTGTAGTTTGTATTTTTTGCAGTTGATCGCAAGATTTTCTAAGAAAAATAATCCTGTTTATCCTGTCGCTGTCTAAGTGTCTTCTGACAAATGTTTGGTTTATCTTATTTGCGGTGTTCAGTAGGGACGAGAATCACCAGAGACCATGCGATACGATATTATCACCGTATCCAGGTGCTGATTCCATTTGTATTGCAATTCTATAAGTATCATGGTTTTATAAATACTGTATCTCAATTCAGTATTTTTTCTTTTTAGATTTTGTTAAATTTCTAAACAAACATATCCAAACAAATACGTTTTAATCTATGTTGCTGGTTGTCATTTAATTGAATCAATGGGATTCACACTTTATTAATTAATCAGGTAAACTTCTGAATGCTAAATGGCCTAAAACTGATTCATTCTGTAAAAATATATAACCGTTTTTGCAGAAAATAACCCCACTCATCTCCTACAGTACTCTCATTTTGCAAGAGTATCACTGCTACTTCTTTTGAGTTTATGGGAGGTTGGTGCAATACTGCCCCCTACTGGATTGGAGCGTGGAGCAGAAGATTGGTGCACAACCTGTAGGATTATTGAGGAATGGCAACACCCCAAATGCAGACATATAATAAATAAACAAAAATAATAATTAAATATATTTTGGATCAGAGTGGCGATATGTAACTGAATCGTTTTCTGTATTACAAAGCAACTTTTAGGCGTTAGAAATGATCTTTTTCTGCCCTACATCACACACCACATGAGTCACAAGGCCAATACGTTTTTGAAGCATGGCTTTTAACAGGTATGTGTGTTTAAATGTTTGAATGCAGGTTTTTGCCTTTGTAAGGACATTTTCCCCATATTTATGTATGGAATTAGTGTGTGATTTTATTGACTGTGATTGATTGAATTTTTTATTGAATCATTTAATTGAATCGATGGGATTCACACTAATCAGGTAAACTTATGGATGTTAAATGTTCTAAAATGAAATTTTGTTTTTGCAATACTGCCCCCTACGGGATTGGAGTGTGGAGGAGAAGACTGGCAGGGATAAATGATCGTAACTTTTTATGAGATGCAATAGTTATACAATCAACACGAGCATTTTATTTAAATACTTGGCATATTTAATGATTCAAGCCCTGTAAGAAGAATAGCTACTTGAGACAAATCAAAAAAAAAATTTGTGCTGTCGAATCGAATCACCACAACATCTCTCAGTGCACAAATAATTCAAAGCAAAGATGTATGCTTGAGCACATGATTTTCTTGTGAGAAAAAAATGTCGATGAATGATGGTCAGCATGTTAAGATGTTAAGAGGCAGAACAGATGTCTGTAGCCCTCTTGTAATAAACCAGATTGCTCAAATTTGGCTGCACTTTCTTGATTCGATTTTATACCAACATTAATTAGATTTTTCCCTTTTTGTGACCTCATACAAGACCCCCCACGACCCCCCCCCCCCCCAATCTATTCTCTCATATTGTGACTAAGACCCCCAGGCCTTTAGTACTGTATGACCAGTCATCGTGACTCATTGGATAGGTTCGGTTAACTTCTGTCTCCGTCGCAGTATATTAAAGCGCACCTTCAGCTGGGCTAATACAAGCTAATGAGCAGCTCCAGGCCTAATAAAACCCCCAGGTCTCCTACTGTAGCTCTGTATCCTGTCACATACTTGGTGTCAAACACAGAGCAGTCACAGCCCCTAATGGCAGGACGCCCCCCCCTCTGTAACGTCTTCTACTTGTCCTTGAGTTCCATGAGCACACGTGTGTGCTTCAACACCATTCGCTACTTCACGATGAGTCGAGCAAACCAGTTGCTCTGGCCGCACGTTCAAGATGGGGTCGGTCACCACACGGAATATGGTAGTGAAGAGAAATGCTCTCTCATAGCAACAGAGATATACAAGGATAAACAGAGAGAGACATACTGGCTTGCTCAGATGTGCGCATGCACACACACACACACACACACACACAGACACAGTAGTGCTCATTGAGGCTCAGGAAGGTAAACTTGTAACCGTAGATTTTTGTAAGCATCGCCTTATTTTCCTATTTTAGTAATTCTCAGTCTAGCAACTGCTAGACCCCAGGCGCTTGCTTCAGTGGAAAGGAATTCCGCCAAAGTGTGTGTGAGAAAGGGGTGTGTGTATGACTGTAAGAGTCCCGACTCAGTAGAGATGATGCCGCTCAAGAGTTAACTTATTCAGAGTAGAATAAAGTTAAGCAGAAACTTCAGTGACGTTGACATCCTTTTTTTTCCTGTTCCAACGAAGAAAAGCGACTCAGAAAGAGAACGAGAGCGAGTGAATGAGTGCTCTGGTGCTCTGCGCATCGTGACTGAAAATACACAGGGTTTCGTGTGGACCGGCTCCCGGTTATTACTACATTAAGGGATTTACAGTACATATCTATAAGCGGAGCGGACGTGTGATGGTGATGGAGCTGTCGGATCCAGCCGTGTGGACGTCTGTGCTGTTCGTGGCCGTGCACTTCGTGACGGCGGCTGGCGTGTGGCTGTGTTGCAGACGCAGAGTCAGACGAACAGCTGCACCTCTTAACGGTATCCTTCTCTCTATTTATGCCCGTCTGTCTCTCTCTAACTTGTTAAGGACCTCTGCCAGTTTCCTCTTCAGGCCCTTCCTCTTCCTGTGGGCTTCCTGACTCGGATCAATGCTATCTTAAATGCAGCGACGAGAACTTGAGTACATATGAGGCTATAAATAGGAGAATTCGGCTGTAGTATCTGATTTCTTGAGAAGAAGAAAAAGTCCCCTGCACAAATGTTCCCCTGAAATGATTGTGATGTGTGATGTCTATTAATTGCTAACTCGTAATTAGCCATTAAACCACCGACTTGAGAAAACAACCTTCTCAAATTGGAATTCCTACTCGGAATGCCAGGAAATTGTTCACAGCATTGAGTTCAGCCAAATCGCCACGGCTGCCTGCTCGGAGCATCACCGCTAAACGAAGTAGCACTTATTTGATTTTAAAGAGGAGCCATTATGCTAAAAATATTTTTCAGTTACATTCAGATGAGTCTCCAATGTATGTGGTACTGTAAAAACAAAAAAAGTGACTAAATACTGTAGCATTGCTTGCTTTTTCTATTTTTTCTATTTTTCTGTTGGCTGGGGGAACAAGACAAGTCGATTTTTCCCTGTAATGTGACCTCATGTGAGGGAAATCCGTTAATAGGTGGAGTAAAATAGAGTTAAGGTCTAAAACATGCGTTATCTGAGAGGTATTTCAGCTGGAACATTAACACACACACAAACTGGTGATGGGAAGTTTGAATCATTTTAGTGACTCGGTTCTTTGAATCTCGTTCATCAAAATGAACGGATCTTTTTTTGAGTCATTTAGTTCTTTTCGTTCTTTTGATCAGAAATAAAATAACAATGTCACATTTTTAATAAACAGACTCTCAACACGTCTGCATACACAAATTTTGGCTATAGTTCCATTAATAAAAATATTACAATGCAGCTAAGGATATATTATGATACATTCACCTCTCATATCCTTTGGTCTGAATCGTTTGTTCTTTTGAATCTGTTCCACTACATAGCATTTAAGGGAGTCACGTGACAAAAGAATGAACGATTCAGACCAAAAGACTCAAAGGTAACTACTCATTTCTGTTTCCTGTACATAACCTACAGAGGTTTTGTGATGCTTTGTGCATGCGCATCCAGTAGAATATGAACGAATCACTCTCCGAGACGACTCGTTCTTCTGAGTCACGTTAAAGACTCGTTCAAAAAGAACGAATCGTTCATGAACGACCCATCACAGACATAAAACAGACATACACACACTTTGGGTGAGCTCCGAGACCTGTGTTAACGTATTAAAGATTATGTGATATATTGGACCTTTAAAATGAGAGATGCAAAAAAACATGGCATGTTAAATGTGTAGCACTGCCTAGATAGCAGGTAAATATCCAATACATTACAGTAGGAACGGGAATCACCAGGGACCACCTGATACCATATCATGATACCTGATTAATATTTTATCACGATTGTTTAAAATATATATATATTAAATTTTTTTGTATAGTTTTATGATTTTGTTTTTATTTAACCTGGAGTCCAGGTTTTTTCTCCATGTTGCAGTTCGAATGCACAGGAAATTAATGGGAAGTGATCAGTAGTCCTAATTCTGTGATCAGTAGTCCTTCTGATGAAGTTGAAGGATTGGGCACTCACTTGAACAGGCTATGTGCTACAGTAACATGTTAGGTCCATAAGCAAATATCATCATTTCATTATATATATTTTTTTCTCGTCACCAAACTCACTTTCACTCAGTCTATACCGCTTTATCCTGTATACAGGGTCGTGGGGTGCCTGGAGCCTATCCCAGGGCACTTGGGGCACAAGGCGGGGTACACCCTGGACAGGGTGCCAATCCATCGCAGGGCACACACACGCTCACTCACACTACGGGCAATTTGGGAACGCCAATTTAACCTATTTTGCATGTCTTTGGACTGTGGGAGGAAACCGGAGGAAACCCAGAGGAAACCCACCAAGCACGGGGAGAACATGCAAACTCCATGCAGAGACGGGACCCTGGAGGTGCAAGGCGACAGTGCTAACCACTAATGCTTTTATTTCTTGGATTGTACTAGACATTTATTGTACTTATTATACAGAACCCTCATATCCTAGTTTATCTACAGGACGTTATGGAGAGGGTAAGATAAGTTCAGAGACGGGATGTTTCACTCGCAGCAGTCAGGTTCAGCTTGGTGTTATTTGTATAGTGCTTTTTATCAATACATGTCACAGACGAGCCTGAAGGAAGTCCAGATTCCTGCTGAACAAGCCAGAGCTGAAAAGCCCTCTGAGACAATATGAGGAAGAAACGTTCATACAGTATAAACAAGTCAC
This sequence comes from Clarias laeviceps, assembly GCA_030014305.1. Classification (NCBI taxonomy): domain Eukaryota; kingdom Metazoa; phylum Chordata; class Actinopteri; order Siluriformes; family Clariidae; genus Clarias; species Clarias laeviceps. The sequence goes on from JAQMYJ010000023.1 coordinate 25,068,364, forward strand.
ATGTCTGTTCAGTGAGGTCAGATAGAGGAATTAAAAAATATTGTAAGTCTAAAGTTGGCACAGTGGCTCAGTGGTTAGCACATGTCGCCTTGTTGTGCATGGAGTTTGCATGCTCTCCATGTTCTTGGTGTGTTTTCTCCCACAGTCCAAAGACATGCAACGTGTGTGTGTACAGTATGTGTGCTCCCTGCGATAGATTGGCACCCCGTCCAGGGTGTACCCCACCTCGTGCCCTATGTCTTCTGGGATAGGCCTAACCTGTACACAGGATATAGCGGTATAGACGATGAGTGTGTGCAAGTCTAAATGGGTTGTTTAATACGACCATCATAGTGTTTATGATCACAGCAGCAGGTCTTGATGGAGGATGCAGGTACAGATGTAGAGAGTCCAGGTAAGACTATATAATAGTTGACCTTTAAAATTTAAATTTTTTCAGGCACAGATTGACTTGATTTCATAGATGAGTGCCTCATCATTTGGTACCAAATTTCAATGCCTAAGGATTGAGTCTCATCAGTGTGAGAGAGCCAACAATCATGCAGCATGCTGATTACAACACACAGAGATGGAGCTAGTGTGTGCGTGTGTGTGTGTTGTACAGTGAATACTGTACTGCTGCCAGCACTAAAAGATGCATGGAGAAAGTTGCTTCGTGTTTGACTGCAAGGAAAACAGACCACAGCTATTTTCTTCTCATTATTCATGTCTGCCACCTTCAAAGTCTGTGCTACGCTTTGACTGGGATTTTAGCAGGCTTGGTTAATATTAGACATTATTTGAAAGTAGTCTTCAAATCAAAAGCTGAAATGCATTGAGAGGAACGGCTAAAAGAGTGAGACGGATCAACTTGAAATAAGACATACGTTAGCTTGTTAGAATAGCTTTTCTCCGTCTAGCTGTCTTGTAATCTTAACATTCCTAATTTGATTTCAGCCTTTTTAAAGTAAGATATACATTTTATGTTGAACAGCTCAGTGGCGACTCCTAAAGGTCACCCAGGCCATTAACAAGTATAGTTCTCCAGATTTTATATATACATATATGTATGTATATTTTCCCCCTTCTAGTCACATGTCAATTATTGTAATAATTACAACCACGTCTATTCATACCAGCCCTTTTTTGTTGCTGTGACACACAAAACCGGCCCTGCAGATTTCTATCATAACTAAATGATGACTGAGTAAAGATCAATTAACTAAATAGGCAGTTGTATTTTGATGCATCATTAATGGGAGTATTTTTTTGTCTTGGATTTCATGTCACTACATGCACATCCGAAATTGAAAATAAAGTTTATGTAATGCCTCGCCAGAGTTATTGCAACATTAAAATCTTTTGTTATATTCAGTTTTTGAAATCAGTGAGCTGTGTTCAGTGAGCCTTGTCTTTTTTTTTGTGCTACTTTCCTAGTCGTGGACGGCTGAAGGGATGTAAATCTGTAGACTTTTTTTGGATTTATTAAACTTTAGAGACTGTTGTGGGTGAGACTCGAGGAAGGTTCTGGAAATCTGAGATGCGGTATGATTATTAAAGCCAATGATCACATGTACAGTATGTATTCATGATACATCATGAATTATGTTACCATATACATTGTTACCTGTGAGCTCATTCTATTTAATTAGTCTTTATTGTTGTTTATTACTCAATAAAACCAATATGGTAACTCTTTGAGATGCATTTTGTATCAAATCGTGTTTTTTGTTTGTTTGTTCTTTGGAATATAATGAGAACGGTAGCGCTATTTGATTAAGTAAGAGGCCACACCTACTGTATGAAAGGTGCATGTTTAGACACACGTGCTTATTACAGGACTCATTAACATCTACACTATTTTTTAATTGCTATGGTTAGTTGCATTTCTTTGAAAAGAGCTCACTGCTTTGATATTCACTGACCGCCCAAGTCTGAACTACACTCAGGTTAAACTACACTCAGGTTTAGATTCTTAGGAACCTGTTGCTTGAAGCATAATATGTAGTGTAAGTTTATTGTGTTAAAATAGATGTTATTAAATTAAATATAAGAAAAAAAAGGAAATGTTAAGGAACTGGTATTGAAGTCAAGGTATCAGTACCAGTGTTTTTTTTTTTGTTTGTTTTTTTTGTTTTTTTACACTATACTCAGCACTAGGCAAAGTGTTTAACCCAGATTTTTGTCAGAAAGTGGTCTGAATGGAAACCTCAGGTTTTGATTGGTTGAAACAACATGATTTGAGAGAGAGATGATAGCGAATCAAGAATGAGAAACGAAATGTGACATTATTCAGCCACCTGGCCCTTTTAGAGTGAGAGAAAAGCCTGAGAGCAGCAGAGCCGAGGTGCTGTATCTTGCAAGTGTGTGTGAGAACCAGAGAAGTGGTACATATGAGGTAACTTTACTTTAGGTAACAGTTTAGTGCCCTCTGTGGGCTGCACGTTTCATCATATTTAAATCCGGATCCATATTTTTAGCTTCCTCTGTTAACCAGACATAGAAGAAAAAAGAAAAATTTATACATTTATTATTATTAATAATAATAATAATAATACATTTAAATAAAAAAGGAAATAAAAATAATACAAATTACACACTTGTTACAGGTTGTGGTGGCTCTTTATTTATTTAGTTGGTCACTTAGTACTGAACAATTTTAATTTGGCACCAAACGAGCAGTTTTGTAGAATCAAATCAAAGGTTTATCTATGGTAAAAATTGTAAGTTTATAGTTTGAACAAAAAATAAAATGTATTTAAAAAATTTTTTTTTTTTTTTCAACAAAACTGTAGATGTTGAACTGGATAAGTGTAAATAATAATACCAGTTGTAAGTTTAAAAAACTAAAAAGGAATTATTGTGTGTGTGTGTGTGTGTGTGTGTGTGTGTCTGTGCACACACCATGCAGTTACAGGGCAGTTTATTAGCTATATAATGGGAAATAAAGCACTGGGTCAGGCAGGGTGGAGCCAGCAGCTGGTGTGTGTGTGTGTGTGTCTAAGCTTCTGAACTAGACAAGTGTTCTTGAATTTTGTTCACAGATTTTCCCTTGTTTCTGTGGTCATGAGGAATAATAATTATTATTTTGACCACATTTGACCACATTGAAGTGTGGCAATGGTCTAGACTTTTGCTAAATAGTGCTTTTTAATCTTAATTTACTTATTTTTGTTTTTGTAAAGAATTAAGAAAATATATGAAATTGCTAAATGAAATTTATTGCTATTAGTAATAATTAAGCCTGTGTAATGGTGACAGTATGATACTGATTGTAATTAAATCATTTCTAATAAAGTGCTGCATGAATGTATATTATAAACACTATACTCGTACTGTCTAGGAAATTGCTTTGACCTCAAAACATCTCCAAGTCTTCATGGCATGGATTTCACGAGATGTTGGAAACATTTCTTTGAAATTGTGGTTGGCATTTGCATCATGCAATTCATGCAGCTTTTTCAGGTGAACTTTCATGCTGCGAATCGCGCCGTTCTCCCACATCACAGTGGTGTTCCACTGGATACCGATCCGGTGACTGCGTAGGCCACTGTAGAAGTCTGAACTCTTTATGTTCGTTAAACCAGTTTGAGAAACAAGTCTTTGCATTATCATGCCATTAAAATACGGCAAATTGAATCCATGGTCAAATTAGTCAACAAGACTCACATACAGTAGACTGTCATTTAAGAGTTTGTTATTTATCAACAGGCCAGGAAATCATTCCCCACACCATTACACCACCCCCACCAGCATGGACTATTGACGCAGTGCTGTTTAGCTTGACCAGGCTATGGTTTTGGTTAGCCTGTGACCACTACAACCTCAGCTTCCTGTTCTTGTCTGACAGAAATGGACTCGTGGTGGTTGTGGTTGCCTGGTGTAGTAGCTCATAAAGCTGGAAAATTGGCATGTTATGCATTGTGAGATGCTTTTCTGCTCACCACATTTGTACAGAGTGATTATATGTATTAGCATAGCCTTTCTGTCAGCTCAACTGGGTTGACGTCTCTCATCAACAAGATATTTCTGTCTGCAGAATTGCCACACACTGGATATTTTTTTCTTTATTGCACCATTCTGAGTAAACTCTACAGACTGCTGCAGCAGACATAGAAATACTCAAACCAGACTGTCTGGGACCATCAGTCTTATTATGGTTAAAATCACTTTTCCCTCGTTCTGATAGCATTACCCGAAGCTGCTGGCATTGTTTATGCATTGCGCTGCATCCTCACGATTGGCTGATTTATATGATTTCATAAATGAGTAAATTTCATAAATTCTTTTAAGAATGGTCATTGTCTCAAAGCAGCTTCACAAAAAAAGTAAAAGAAAATTCAGAAAGAAAATTTATGGAAGTGTGTATGAGTGAGAAAAATGTGTCTAGATAATAATAAGATTGTCCCTGATGAGCAAGCCAAGGGTGATGGCGACAGTGGCAAGGAAAAACACCCTGAGATGGCAATAGGAAGAAACCTTGAGAGGAACCAGACTCAACAGGGAACCCCATCCTCATTTGGGTGATGACAGATAGAAATTATATAACATCATGTGTGTTATGCAGCTGAAAGTTCAATATAACAGAAATTATTTAAATTAACATGAAGTCCAGTTCAGCAGAGGGACGAGTCAGCAGGTTCAGAGGGCAGATGGAGGTCTGTATCACTGGGAGCACAGGAGCAGCATGTGTAGCTCCAAACCATCATGAAGCAGAATCGTGCTGGAGCTGGTCCTTCTCTGGATGCCTCAGGATCCTCGCAGGGTTGGCCTTTGTCTACTGAAGCTGGCACAATCTCCAGATGCTTTAGAGCAAAATATACAGTATATTATGCACTAAAAACATGTCTAATAATAATAATAAGAAGAAAAATAATATACTGTACATAGAAGCTGCTCTACATCTGCAAAAATATTGTAGATGTACTGCTCCACATGTCGGCATTAATTAAGCGCAAGTGTGTTTATCAGCGCTTCATGGTCACAAGGACCAGAAATGTAATCGAGGCTAATGGGATAATAATGGCTGGTCAGCTTGCAGGAGCTGTGCCTGTAGCAGGATTTTATCCCCTGCTAAATATGAGCCATCTGTCTCTTTAGACTCGTCCTGTTCCCAAACCCGACACTCTCGCAGCTCTGTTTCATAATAACGCCATCGGAAGTTCTCTTGGACTCCCACAGGTTTCACTTGTTCTGCTGCGCACAGAGGACAGTGAAGTGGGAGGGGAGGGAGCCCTCCCGTGCCAGTCTCAAAGCGTCACTGCACGCATGGACAGAGAGAGGGAGCGAAAGAGTGATACTGACACACAAACCCAAAACAAGCATGGATGAAGGAAGGACGTAAAAAAAGCAGGACTGGACAGCGGACTTCAGACTCTCCAGGAGATTATCGGCGATAAGGCTGACAGAGCGGGAAGGGAAGAGGGAGAGGGATAAACGTACTGGGAGGCATTAGCTCTTAGCGTAAGCTCTGATATTTATAGTTCGGAGAGCTGCAGGGGAACAGAGCTACGCAACAAGCCTTGCGCACGAAAGAATTCGGGGAGAGGTGCAAGAGAACAGCAAGAGCAGAGACAGCAGAAGAGAGGATGAAGAAGGGAACGGAGCACACAGGAAGATGCAGAGCGTAATGCTTACAGGCTCACTCTCAACAGCCAGGAGGAGGAGGAGGAGGGAGTGACGATAAAGCTCTGATAGAGAGAGTTTCTGTTTGTGTTGTGATGTGCTTGTGTTTGGGTCAGCTTGTGGTTGACCTTTGAACTGTGACTGATTAACAAGGCGCAGGTTGGAAGTCCTTCCTGAGTGACTTCTGCTGATTAATTAATCAGTGCGCATTGTGCCAGGATTGTGTTATGTCATGTTAATTGCTGTGAGATTGATGTGTGCTCTTTGACTGAATCACACGTTCTCAGATTGTTCATTGGTTTTATTGATTAGTTCAGTGGGAGGTTTTGGTAACTGAAAAATCAATGGTTCTTCTTTTCCTGCACATTGTGATATGTGAGTTTTTTGGATTAATATATTTCAGATGAATTAAGGGGTTGATTGAATAATTTGAATTACATTGAAGCTCCAGTTCCTCAAGGGTTCTTAGTTTTTGTAAAACTTCCAACTCGAATTGTGGACAGACGAGTGTTATTGCATCATAAATTTAAAGGCGCATCATGTTCCAGTATGCAAATGCCTAAAGATTACCAAGGAAAATGAAAGATGTTTATACAGTTCCTGGCATTGTCCATGAATTAAGGGAAAGTTAAAGGGTTCTTCGTTTCTCCTAGAGGTTCTGCATTGGAAACCTGAGGATTATAGGATTGTACAGAGAACCTTCAAAGGTTCCTCCAGAAAGTCCACCTAAAGAGCGCTTCAGGGGAGAAACTTTTTCTAACAATCTAACAATTTCATCAATGTGATGTCACTATGCTTTACCGGAAGCAGTTTATTATATAATATTTTACTGTACCATGTAAAGCAGTTTATGATGTAAGATGTTTTATCTTGATACTCTTTAAAACAAGCTTTGAGGAACAATCGGAGAGCCTGGGGGTCCACTCATTCTCCAGTCATTCAGGTTTTAATGAAAATCAGCTCTTTCCCGGAGGTCCTCTAGTTTTCCTGATCCTTCTGTCCTGAGTGCATTCTTTCACTTTTCTTTTGCTCGCATTAATGCCTCAGCCAATCTCCTTTCTCTCCTCTCTCTGACACTCTTTCAGAAGGTGCAGGTTGTTGGTTTGTAGTTAGCTGCTTTTAAGTCACTGAGCTCCTTAAAGACACGGTGCATTACATCATTGAAAAGGGACGCATCCTGCTCTTGCTCAAATTTTCTTTGGACTTCCTTATGGTCACTTATGGTTAAGAAAACAATATCACACCCAACTACTTAGGAACTCCTTCCTCCTGCTTACTTCTGCTTCGTCCTCGCAGCCTGACGTGACCAGGACGTTCCATGGACTACTGAGCCGGGTGGAGGAAACACTTATTATAAGTTGTGATTGTGGTGTAAAGTGAGAGCGCACGTGTTTCCTTACCTCGGTGGACAGCTGTGCATGAACCCGTGGTTACGCGCCTTTGAATGCAAAGGGGAACTCTAGAGCTCGGTGGGGGGAGGAGCTCGCTCTCGATCTGAGTGTGACACACACACACGTGGGAGCCAGAGTGTCAGCTCTGCCATGGCAGCGACTGCAAGTTACCCACTCACAAGCTTTCCCACAGGTGTTGGGATTTAGCCTGCTCTCATTTCTCTCTGGAGTCGACCGGATTAACAAAGCAGGACATGTTTCAAGAGAAAAAGACAGCGAGAGAAGTCAGGCATTCTGGACTAAAAGAGGAGTAAAGCGAGCGAAAGAATGTGGCCAGACTACTATAATGAGCAGAGGCTGAATGCTCACCTGCTCACGCTCATGTGCTGCACAGGTCAGTTCCTGTTTATGGGTGTGTTAGGAAGCACGTGTGCAGTATGTGTGGGTGTAATTTAATTGATGTTGGTTGTTTCATCAGTGCTACAGTAGCATGTGTGCGGCGTTGTTATTGCCTGTGTGTGTAGTAGTAGCACTACACCACAATGATTCGCTGTATATACAGAGGAACGTGTGCCTCTCTCTGACTGTCACTCCAGCTGTGTGCCTGAATTACAGAAGTCTCTGTGTGCATGTCTGTGTTTATATTCTGAGTAAAGCGATGTCCTTGTGTAAGAATTAAGTAGTAGAATTAAGAGTAGATAAACCTTGGATGGGTTACCCAGTGGTGTAGTGGTTAGGAATGTCGCCTTGCACCTCCAGGGTCTGGGTTTGATTCCCGGCTCGTGTCTGTGTGCATGGGGTTTGCATGCTCTCCCCGTGCTTGGTGGGTTTCCTCCGGATAATCTGGTTTCCTCCCACAGTCCAAAGACATGCAGATTAAGATAAATTGGCGTTCCCATATTGCCCATAGTGCGTAAATGAGCGTGGAAGTTTGTGTATGTGTGTGCCCTGCGATGGATTGGCACCCCGTCCAGAGTGTAAACAAAGTCGTGCCCCAAAGTCGCGCCCTAAGACTCCTGGGATAGGCTCCAGGCACTCGCGATTCTGTATAAAACAGTATAGATGATGGATAAAACAGTATAGATGATGAGTGTGTCAGCGAGTGAGTAACTACAGTATGGATGCACCTTTTACAATCGTTGCAGGGAGTAAAGTCAGATGTCAGATTGAGTTGATTATTTTCAGATCTGATCCACTGATATTATTATCTGCTGTGGGTAGACGACATACTGTATCTTGCACATGAACACGGATAACTAATTACCTTCACACGCGTCATGATAGTGTTTGATATTTTGGATAATCGTAGCTCGATTACTGTAAGAACTTGGTATCAGGTCACTATCAGGCATTGGACGATACTCTGATATCAGTATTGTATCATAAACAGGAAAAACCGGATCGGGACAACAGCGTAAAGTAAACATTTTATATCCGTATACCGTACATGCCATAATGTTGTAGGTTTGCAGTTGTGCCATATTCTTTCCATTTTTAAATGATGGATTGAATGGTGCTCTTGGTATTCTGTAAAATGTTCAAAGCTTGAGTTTTTTATTTTATTTTATTTTATTTTTTAATAATCTAACCCTGCTTTAAACTTCTCCAAAACCTTACTGTACTGTCTGGTACTGTATGTTCCTTGGGCTTCATGATGCGGTTTGTTCACTAATGTTCTCTAACAAACCACTGAGCATTTCACAAAACAGCTGTATTTATACTGAGGTTAAATTATACATATGAAATAACAACTATACATATATGTACATGAACACTGTACATAAGTTTTAGCTGTCTACTTTTGCAGAGTTTCTATTCAGATAATAAGCACTATAGCTATATTAACACAGTGGATGTTTGGTAAATAAGACGTTGGCAGAACCTGAGGTAAACTCTGGCTGTGAAGTAAACCTGTTGCAGTTTAAGACAAGTACTGTAGCTACTCTAAACTCTTAGCGCTTAGCTTGTAGCTGCATAGCTAAAAATAAATATTCTATATTTTTATGGATGGCTAGCATGGAAAAGCTAGTCTAGTGTTTAGCCTTGAGTGAAATCATACTTTTCCTTATTCTTGTTTTCTATGAGTTTGTAAATTATTTATTACTTTATTTTACAGTTAAGTATAGATTATGCTAGCAAAATGCTATTGAATTTGCTACTCAAACCACGACAAAACCAACATTTTTGTTAAATGCAACGATGTCCACTTGACAGTTATGGCGGTGTAGTGTTCAAGATAAATTTATTGCTTATATTTGCACAACAATGCTGACTTTTTGTCAATTTCAAGTTGAAAGAAATCTTTTTTGTTGTTGTTTTTTGTGAGGAAGTTTTGAGCAACTTTGAATTTACGGTCTGCTATAAATAGTGGACTTTCAATACAAAATTACAACAAATTTAGACATTACCACATGATGGACGTCTAAAATTCTTTATCTGAGACGCTGCTCTTATCTGAAATGTTTGTGTCATACATACTGAATTATCTGCAGATTGTTCAGGTGGTTTTATTTTAAAAAAATTTTAAGGAAAGGTACCAGTGCCACTGAACAGCAAGCTCAAATGCAAAGCAACACTGATACTTGTGTGAAAGAAATGCCATTTTAGGATGACAAACCAGTTAAACATGTCCTCCGGTGAAATAAAAAATTTTGCAATTCGCAGCTCTTTGTGTGTTAATGTGTGTGAACGATTTGGAGCGGGTGTGTCTTGCTTACTTCTTCTTAGAAATGTAATCGCAGCTCCATGGTTTAGGCACTTGTACTTAATTCTAGTGTTGTGTTTATCAAACCAAATCAAATCTCTTGAACTGTCTGCTAATAATAATAATAATAAGAAGAAGAAGAAGAAGAGTAGCATTGGATTTTAGACAGAAAAGTTAAATATTCACAGTGTCCATGTTGACCCAGTGTTGGAGAGTATGATGTAATGCGTGTGCATATCACAGAAAGGAAGGGGTCACGGAGACTCCACAGCACATGGCTTCTCTATCATGGAGTTGTCATAGCAACCCCGTTAAGCGAACTGCTCAGATAGTAGAGGTGGAAGTGGTAGGAAGGAAAATGAGAGCTGGAGTCTGGGATGGATGAAATTCACACTCCGATTGCGGTATCAGGATCTATTCTGGGCCCGGCTGCTTCACTGCTCTGGCGTGTTGACGCAAAGCTGTATCGCTTAGACATGCCTAATATGCTGTGTGCATTCACGTAGGTTTTTTTCCTATGGTACAAAGTTATGTTATATCTATCTATAGGGATCTTACAGTAACCACTGTAATGGTGCTGCGTGTCTGTTTTATTTAAGCTAGAACTAGAACAGTGCACGTTTTATTCATTTGCTAAACATAGCCACTTTTCATAGAAAAATGTAAAAAAAAAAGACATTTTACTTCAGACATTTACTTATTTCTGGCTCAACACATTTATGTAACTTTATTTTCTTTTTTATGATACAAGTTCAAAGTCACACAGGATTCAATTCTTTCATTAGTAAAAGGCTCAAAAGCTTCACAAATGCGATAAACATGTTTAGTTGGGAGAAACAAATTGCAGTCGAGGGTTTTGTAATTCACAAATTGCGTCTTGAATGTAGTTTATGTGTGCTGGTAAAAAGTTGATTGTAATTGTGTCAGAATTCAGTAAAGAGTTGAAACTTAAAGGCTCAATATTCTAACATCTATTCTAACATGTTAGAACATATAACCTTCAGGTCACTAGTGCAGCAACACCAAGCTCCTTGAACTTCATGGCTTTTCCATCTACAGTATGGGTATGAACTATGAAGTGTTACAATTTCTTGATAATTAAATATAATTAGGCTAACAAAATGGGGCAGTGGTGGCTCAGAGAGCTAAGGCACTGAGTTACTGATTGGAAGATCGGCGTTCGATCCACAGCTCCACAAAGTTGCCATTGTTGGGCCCTTGAGCAAGGCCTTTAACCCTATCTGCTCCAGGGGCACTGTATCATGGCTGACCCTGCGCTCTGACCCCAGTTACGCTGGGATATGCAAAGAAAGAATTTCACTGTGCAGTAATGTATATGTGACAAATAAAGGC
>JAQMYJ010000023.1:25079515-25100751 GCA_030014305.1 Clarias laeviceps
GGGAGGAATTCAACAAAAATAAATTAGGGAGAAAAATCTGGGAAAAAACCCCCCCCCCCCCCCCAAAAAAAAAAAAAAAGTGTTTGCATTTGATGTGTTGGATTATGCAGGGGATCTGAAAACCCAAGTTTTCTCACTGCTGTAAAACAGAGATTGAAATAACACGAGTGTGTCACATTTGACTAATGAGCCTAATTGTCCCACATGGAGTTGTTCAAGGTCAGCAATTATTTAGGTCATCTAAAAGAGATCTTCTGTGACTTCCTTATCAAACGGGTCTATTTTTGACTTCAATCAAGTAGAATCTAATATGGCTAACGCTAGACAACTAGCTTGTTCCACGGTGACATGATAAAATAAAATAAAAATTTATTGTAGTTTAATTTGCTGTATAAGCACAGGAGTCAATGTATATTTTTGGAACTTTGTCTGAAAACAAGAGGACAGGGAGGAGCCTCTTTAAATAATACAGGACCACAATAATGACACTGCAGTTCTCTTGCTGTTCCAGCATTAAATCTCTCTTTATCTCCTTCCTTCTGTTATCTCTCCCCGATCCCCTCTTTACCTGTCCTTCTTTGCAGATGAGCGAGACAGAGTTCAGAAGAAAACCTTCACCAAATGGGTCAACAAACACCTTATCAAGGTATAGTCCAACATGCATGCTTTCTACATTTAATATAGATAAGGACTGGCACCACTGACTTGTCTGAGAATTGAATGGGTGGAACATATGTGTGTTCAAGCCTGATTCAGGTTGTCAGTCTTTTTTATAAATGTGACAAAGCACAGGATATTAAGGTATACATGACATTCACAAAATGAGGTCTACATAGTCCAGCAAGATAGTGTGCTGAATCTAGTGGAGTCTGCGGTGTCAAATGGAGATCAGGTAGGATAAAAAAAGAGGAATGAATGGAAGAAGGATGGAATGATTAAATTTGGAATGCAAGAAGGAAGCAGAGTATGGCAGAATGAAAGAAGTAAGGATGGAATGGTGGAATGAAAGAAGGAAGAATGGAATGGTGGAATGAAGGAAAGAATGATAGAATGAAGGAAAGAGACGGGATGGTGAAATGAAAGAAGGAAGTATATATTGATAGAATGAAAAAGAAGGAAGGATAGATATGGTGGAATGAAAGAAGGAATTATGGAAGGCTGGAAGGAAGGAACGATGGGATGAATGAAGGATAGAATAAGCAAGAAATTTTTAAACGTGGGAAGGAGTGGTGGAATGAAGGAAAGAATGATGGAAGGGCAGAAAGAAGGAAGGAACCAATGATGATTTCATGGCGAGTAGAATGAAAGAAGGATAGGATATGTTGGAAGGATAGAAGAAGTTAGGAATAAAGGAATGAGGGAAAGAATGATAGGAATAGGGAAGGAATTATGGATGGAGGGAAGGAAGAAATGGTGGATGGAGAGAATGACAGAAAGAATGGTGGAAAGTAGGAATAATGGAACATGTGACTGGTGGAGGAGGCAGAAGAGTCCAGTAAGTTGAAGCTGTACCAGTACATCTGATGTTCAGACAGAGAAGCGGCGGTTAGATTTGGTAGCCAGTAAGATTGAAGTCAGTCAACGATAAAAGATATTTCAACCCAGTTACTGCAGTGTGTAGGCAGTGTAAAGCTGCTGTTAAAACTCGCATCATTCAGCTGTGTAACACACCGTCAGACACAGCACTGGCATTGTGCAGCAGATCATCAGTGAATTATTGAGTTTAGAAAAGATTAAAATGTTCTGTATAATCCATCAAATGCAAGAACACAGTTTCCCATGACATACTTATTTATGACCATGTCACTGAAGCAGGCAGTGTGTGTGTGTGCAGTCACAGCTCTACACACTCAGTGAGGGATGGATAGAAGACACACACCATCCTCCTAATATAATAAATTACATAATACAGACACATGGCACTCAATATGAGCAAACGCAAGCTTTATTTCATCTATTTGATGAACCTCACTTGAATTAGTCCTTTAGAGTTAATAATACTGAATTCTTAAATGATGTAAAGTTTTCTGTTGGTATGGTTTAAAAGCTTTCTGATCTTCTGCTGATTATTTACTCAAAGTTTTAGAGGCAGAAACACCATCTGTACAGTGGTTATTAGTCGACATTTGTCTGGCCAGCCTCACTGGTCACACCGAGGCATGGACATGAGGAATGCTGGGTATTCTATGTGCAGGATCAGAGACCAATCAGGGCGCAGTGTCACGGAGCTGGTGACCTCATAACTTAAGCCGCGTTGCTGTAATGTGGGTTAGACTGCAGGCGGCGAGCGCAAAGCTCGGCACAGTGCTGCTGTAACGTTACACAAATGCTAGACAACGATCTTGTTCCACGGTGGCATGATGACATCATGAGTTATATTTACTGAGAAGGTGTGTGACCTTCTGTCTGGCTGTAACGAAGGACGACAAAGTCACCATCCGTTATTGTTTATAATAATAGATTAATAAACTGGTTTGATGTTAGATAATACAATTTTCTGCCATATTATTTTGTTTTAATAATAATAACAACCTGAATCTCAGCGATCCAGCTGTTAATACTGTAATGCCTGGTAGGAATGTTTGTTAAAGGTAGGGTTTTGGATGCATCAATAGAGTTTAATGCCATGTTTAGAGTCATATGAAGCAGTGAGATGCTCACGAGCAGTGTTACTACAGAAGTACGTAGAAACAGATAAGCGTTTTGCTCAGTGGCCTCTGAGGGACCTGCTGCCAACATGTGGCAACGTGTGATGCAACAATGTTGTCCAACTAAACCAAAGACTGTTCCTACCATGTAACGGAACTACTGGTAGAAACTGCACAGAGGTAAAAGTGTATGCACCAAAAACATTTTCAGCAAAAGTCTTTTTTTTAAATCATTAAACAAGCCTGGAACTAAATTTCTGATTTTGCAAGAGGCCAGATTAAAGGTCAGCCTGAGTGTGGACCGTCTCAGAGACGAAAGCTAGGACTCTTAAAATGCCCCTTTCTACATTTACAGAAATATACTGTCATTCAATTAAAAAAAAGTAACGCTTCAAACATTAGAATGTTCAGAAATCTGATCTTTACGACAGACTTTTTTTTTCACACTGTTAGTTAAAAGCGATCAGATTGGATTTGGCTCTGTTTAGACCAGATCCAACACACTTTCTACCTACAGTACCTATCTGCGTGGTGATGACAGCAGAGGCGTGGTTACAGTGTAGGATGTGTTTTGTGTCATGTCAAAAGTTGCCAACTTATAACAGGAAGATGGTTAATATCGGTGGTCATACCGCTGTCTAGTCATGGTTCATATCTTTCTACCGCATTTTCGCTCGTTTTTCCAATAATGGACCCCATGTTAATACCACATTATCGTGTGGACTTGAAGTGACATAATAGACAGTTGGAAATCCAATTCGAGTGTGTAGAGCATCCAGATTGAGACATGTCTTTAGAAATCGGAATCTTAATCTAATTTCAAATCACTTCTGGATGTGGTTCAAATTGGATTTGCAATAATCAGATTTAATGTGTTTTTTTTTTTTGCACCCTACATGAAATGAATCTGATTTAAGCAGATATCAGATATTGGAAAATATCCAGATTTATCCAATCTGGATATGACAAAAACCAAATCTGGGCAGGCAGTCTGAAGATCTGTTGAGAACAACCTCGTCATTTCATGCTTAGGCGAGTTGTTGCTCTTAAAGCCATTATAACAAAAAGTTAATAATGTATTTATAGTTTAAGATTTTGACATATTTTGGTGCATTTTATCATAAAACTATGGGTGTCTGTTTGTCTACCATGACGATATTAAAGGTGTTAATGTTTAATCATGAATTGATTAATTGCTGTAAAGAATTTAACTGATTTTAAATGCTATTAATCTACGAGGATTGTTTTAAAGCCTTTGAGGCTGAGGGGTCTGAGTCAAAGAATTAACATTAACCTTGCACATCCACTTGCACAAGCAGCAGCAGGTTGAGCACAATGCTAACTTGGACAACGCAGCTGTAATCTAACATTAGTTTAGCTGTCCTTACTAGCCAGGCTCCTTACATGCTTGGGTTTCTGTGATTCCTTTTGTGAAACCGGTCTTTATTTTTCCTTTTTCGGTCCATCACTGTTCCTCTAAAACACTTTCAGTAAACCGAACGTTTAAGAGCATATTCGCGGGTTTCACCAGCACTTCACGTGCACAGCTGATGTGTGTGTACAGAGGGGTGTGGCAAGTCACAGACTTAAAGGCCATTAAATTAATCAGTCTTTATTTATTCTAACTAATAAAAAAAGAACGTTAATATGTGAAGGTCTGCGTTGATGCTGTGATCGGCCGCTAGAACTGTTTAAACCTTAACTGAGTAGGAAATCATTAATTGCTAATTATGATATTTACTAATTATAATAATTGTTTGATTTGTTTAATAATTTGATTGAGTATAGTTATTATAATAAGTATAATTATATTAATAGTTATATTATTATATTCAATGGTTGTTAATGTGTAATGTTTGACGGTAGATTTACAACTCTAGTCTATGCACTGTTGGATTATTACTTAATTGGAATTACAAATGATTTGTGATGACCCTGATCCTTTAAAGCAGCCACAGTAAGGTAAACTTCATAACAAATTAAGTACATTTAAATTTTCTTGTTTTCTTGGGGTGGATTTTTCCCTGTTTTTCTCCCTGATTTAGTCAAGTCCAATTCCTCCCTGCCACTAGGGGGCTCCCACATTAAGGCTACTACCACCACTCAGTCGGGAGTTTCACGGGAGTTTTCTCTGAACCACGTGACACTAGCCGACCGCATCATTTCAAACTGCTCGCTCACGCACCGTTGGGATGGCGTAACACACTCGGAGGACAGCGCCTATCCGCTCCTTCTGCTTGCGTGAGCTCACAGACGCTCCTGATTGGCCGTAGAGCCGTGATTAATGTGGGAGCACGAAGTACCTCTCATCCCGCCCCTCTGAGAGAGCTCGGCCAATCAGCTCTCTCTAGGCCTAATTTTGAGGACTATCACACAACAGGCGAGACAAAAATAATACACTCACAGTGCGTTCCTCTACTTATACCGCATTGATTTTAAAGTGATATGATATAATGGACATCACGATGCTTTTATACTCTTTACATTTACCGTAAATGTCATGGAACAGTCTGCAAGACAGGTTAGCTCCTGTTATCGCTTACTGTAAACAGTTGTTCCCTCGCCTCCTTGTGTGACTGAGGAAACCAGAAAAGCATAAACTCCTTTGTGTCTTAAAAGACTCCCATGATGGAAAACATGGTGTTGACTCTCCAGCTCTTCTCATACGTTTATGAGACGTGGGCTAATTCTTTAAAGAAATACTTAATAAAGTGGTGCTTAAGCAAAATGGCCCCCCGAAAACGAACAAAACTAACTTACACACAGCACAAGCATCTCAAAAGAAAACACCCTGCTTCGCTGGGATCAGAACAGTGTGAGAGCAGCCTAAGTGTGTTATAGAGTGAGTTCAGTCTGAGTGTTGGTTAGAGTCACGTCCTGGGTGTTGCTGCGCTCTTAGGAGTTGCATTTCAGACAAGAACTCAACAGAAGATGCTAACGACTACTCTGGCAACGCCATTTTCCCATTTGCTTTTGTGTGTATAGATGTTTAAATCTAAGTGATGCAGAATAAAATTTTTTAAATGCTGCCTCCTACATAGATTTCAGGTTAAAATAAATGATAAATGCATGAGCCTTTGATTTTGTTGGTTTTTAATGAAGCAAAGCTTATGTGCAAGATATGGATGGGAATCACCAGGGATCACCCATTACGATATATCAAGATACCCAGGTGCAGATTTGATTTATATTCCGATTCTATAAGTATCACAGATTTATAAATATCCTGAATCTATATACTCACTCACTCATCGTGTTTACCGCTTTATCCTGTATTCAGGGTTGTTGGGGCCTGAAGCCTATCCCAGGAGACTTAGGGCACAATGCGGGGTACACGCAGGGTGGCAGTCCATCGCAGGGCACACACACACGCACTCAGACACTCATTCACACAATTCATGCAATTTGGGAACGTCAATTAACCTTACCTACATGTCTTTGGACTGTGGGTGGAAACCAGAGTACGTGGAGGAAACTCACCAAGCACAGGGAGAACATGCAAACTCCATGCAGAGACGGGAATCGAGCCTGGCTGGGAATTGAACCCGGACCCTGGAGGTGCAAAGCGACAGTGCTAACCACTACACCACCGTGCCGCCCGAATCTGAAAAAAATGGTTACAATTCTAAACACAATTATACATGATTCGCTCCAACTGCAAGGGATGCTGTACCGTTCTTGAGGAACTGGTATATGTGTGTACAGTATGTACTGTAAAAATGTATACACATCAACAATAAATGTAATTTATGCCCTTTTTTAAAGTTTAAATTTAATTATGGCAGCGATGTGTAGTATTACATTATGTTTCCTCTAAAAATGTCCTGTTGTTGTTAATCTCGCCACATTGGACCATTCAATCCGCTCAACAACTTGGCACAGGTTTTACGCTGGATGCTCTTCTTGAACTTCATTTTATCCGGGCTTGTTTTTTGTTTTTTTGTGTGTGTGTATTAGAGTGTGGATACATTTATGGGTCCCTCTGTTTATATAATTAAAAATTAGTTTTGCAGTACCTGAATCACCACAGCCCTCATACCTAGTGCAAGGTATTTGTTAATGAATAAAAAGATTTTTCATTCTATATAAATTCTTTCACTGTCTGTGCGGCTCGCATGGCTGCTGAACTTTGATGTTTAATCTTTGAACCTTTTCTTCTAGCATTTTCTCATTACAATTTTCGTTTTTGACAATAATTCTTTTGTTCGTGGGAAAATTTTTAATCATAACAAATGAGAGATTGCTAAAAGAAAAGGTTCAAAGGTTAAACATCAAAGATCAGAGTTTATTATTTACTTGCAGGTTAATTGAAGGGTTAATCATCCAAATATAAATTTATCGCTAGATGATAATGATGATTATGACAATGATGATGATACTAATAATAATAATAATAATAATAATAATGAGAATTATATATAGAAGTTCCTGTGAATGTGCTGTTACTATAGAAACGTATTAAATCTAGCATATTTAACCTAAACCTGTCATTTATGTTACATTAATTAAGTAGAAATTTGAACCAGCCATCCTTTGACATCTTTTTGAGGGCTAAGGGGTTAACAAGGGTGTGTTAACTGTGAACAAAATGTGTTGCATTTAAGCTGCAAGAAAGAATAATTAAAAAAAAAAAAAAAAACGCTTTTAAAAATAATCCGCTGAAGCAGAATTTTTATCACTCAGATCTGACCGGTTCCTCACTACGAACCTCAGGTTCCTTTAGAGTGAGGTCATGTTTATGTTGGACGTGTGTACAGAACAAACACACTCACAATGTCTGCAGTCAGCACAGACTTACATATACGGGTAACTCAACACACACACACACACACACACACACACACAATCTGCCGGCCTCAGACGCGTATTTCAACAAGCTGCCAGACATGTGACCTCACCTGCTCGGTCCTGACTGTCATGTGACCCTGCTGTCTGCATTTCCACTGATGATGCAGCAGTAGATCTTCTGACTCCACGATTTCCATCATCGCAGTACTTGTCGTGTATCTTAGGTTACAGAGTTCATTCATCACTCCATTTGAAACAAGAATGTGCCCGCAGTGGTGACGCTGTGTCCAGATTTGGACTCTTTTTAATGGCTGCTTGTCGTCGATGTTAGACGAGTAACAGTAGCAATTTAACTGGGAATAGATTGTGTGTATGTTTTGCAGAAGGGATTCACCTCTGCTGCACCATTTCCAGAGTTAAATACTTTGTTTTGTAGTCTAGTTTTGTCTACTATGATGCAAATAAACTTGTTTTTCATAGAAATGTCAATAAGCATGACGTTTCTGGTATATCGTCACTCATCCATGGTCTCTCCTGAGTTTTCCGCTGTTGGGTGTGAAAGTTGATCGAGTTAGAGGAAGTACATGCACGGCTGATCGGGTGTAGGTTAGTACATTATGGCTACATGCAAATCTTGTGCGCTAGGAAGATCCTTCTCTAACACATGATATAATATCAGGCTACACCAAAGGATCTGCAGTCTGTAATATTCAAACGGAATACAGACAGGAAACTGAAGGAGGAGGACGAGTCGGAGCCAGGGCGTCTGAAAGTGCCTCCTGTACACATGGTGTCTGTGATGAAGTTTTGAATTTGATATCAGCTAATCAGCTCATCCTGCTCTAATGAGAAGAGTCAGTGTTTTACAGTGAACCGATTATTTTCATATTTATGCATTTACATGTGTGGGGTGACCACTATTTTTGCTTAAAAAGAAGGAGGCGTTGTGTTTTTTTTTTTTTTTTTTCTTTTTTTTTCTCTCGCCTCTTAATATAGCTCTGTCCCCTCTATCACTGTAATAAGAGGTTGAATTATAGATGACATGCCTCGACCATAACTGTTTACACATGTGAGCACATTTTTAATCTGATGAATGGATTAGACAGATGGTTCATGATGATAATGATGTATGTTCCCCTTTTTAAACTTAGGACTATTGATTGATGTTTCGTGTTGGTGAATCTTTATCTTTATTTATTTATTTTTGGTCACATTTTATCTTTTTTGTTTGTTGCTGCTATTGCGCAATCTGAGGAATTTGACAAGAAAAACTTTTTTCTATCTTGTTTTTCTTCTTGTAACTCTCACAAACCACTGTTTGTTACGCTGACTGTGGTGGTGTAATATTGAAGGCTAATTAACATTAAAATAAATGCCAGTAAATGAAACTAAATTGCGTTTACATCTCTAAGAAGTCGATCTATCGACATTTAGTGGTACACAATTTACTCCCAGGTTTTCCAGACTATTGTATCCAATTCATTTTTTTTTTTTTAATGCATCTGCTGTTCCCTGCTGGATATATACTTTGCTACCAGTGGAAATTTATATACTCCTATTATCACCAAGAAATTGAGCTCATGTGATCTCAAAACATTGAGAATGCAGAATTGCGGAGGGATTTTTGATATCTCAAACTGTTCATCCATGATGATGGCTTAAACTTATCTCGAAAAGTGGCTAATAACTTTAAGTGACATCATATTGAGTAAGATCATATTGAGTAAGATCATAGGGTGATGCTTTTTTTTTCAACATTCAGGGCTTTTTGGAAGTCTTTGCGCCCAGGTGGGCGATGGCACAGGTGCTTGGGCCCGATCGTTGTTGCTTTGCTACTATATTTAGCATTAAAATACCTTCCAGTGACTGTCTTTTAACTAATTTACATCAACATCTCTAAGACATGGTTGTCCGAAGTCCAGCTATTGACATTTAATGTTAGTCTATATGTTACTCCTTGATTTTCCAGACTATTGTGTCTAAAAAAAATTTTTTAATACATCTGCTGCCCTCTGCTGGATATAGATTGTACAACATCTTTAAAAAAAAATGTTTTTAATAAAATCATAAAGCTATACGATTAGTGATGTTTTCATGTCTGTGTGAGGATCGCGCTGTGAGTTACAGTAGGTGTTGATCTGGAAACAAAAATGAATATATTTTAATCTAATCATGATCTAATCATGAATTGAAGCTTTGCTAAGCACCAAATGCAACATCAGCTCAAAACGAATGCATGTTTATTTTTTTTTGTCAAGGTGCGGAAGCACATCACAGACCTGTACGAGGACCTGCGAGATGGACACAACCTCATCTCCCTGCTGGAGGTGCTGTCTGGAGTCACGCTGGTGAGTTAAACACAAACACACTAACCACACGTACAGAAACACACACTCAAAACCAGAGTTTAAATAAGGGTTTAAATAAGAGTTTGGACTTCTGAATGTGCTCGATACTCACAGTCAGGCATGAGAGCCGAGATTCAGAGAGAGTGACCTCACACATACAGTACACACACACAGTGCAATGGTTGATGATCTCAGCATCACTTTTTATTCTTCGCCCTAAAGACTGCAGAAACCACAACGCAGTGAGGTCTTGGATCGATCGATGGATGGCTTTTTAATCGAGTCACTGCTCACTCTTTCTCCCGCTCCTCTCTCTCATTCTCAATCGCTTTTCTTTCTGTTCTATCTTGATCATTTCTTTCTCTGTAATCCACACAGAAAGCTAAAACAAATTGCTTGCCTGTCTTCATTTTTTTCCTTTTTTTTTTTTTGTTTAAGCTGGTTTTTGTTTTAGTTTTCATACATCTGTCTCTCCACTGCTGTCTTATCTTCCTCTCGTTGCTTTCGTTCAGCATTTCATTTTTCATTTTCCCTCTCTGTTGCGATCAGCTCAAAGCCGGGTCGACTCTGCAGAGGCCGTGCGTGTCTCGCGCCCCTCCACTCATCTTGCTAGGTGGGGAGGATGAAGAGGATGGAGCTCAGGGAGTATGTGTGACCTCGCCCAAACCCTTTCATGACCACCACACACACACACACACACATATCCAGAAGCTGCATGCGAGTGATGTGCAATATTAAACACTTAATGAGTACTCTTATACGCAGTGGCGGATTTAGGTTATGGACGACTCAGGGTGGCATCATGCCGAAGTGACAGATGGTCAGGATGGTGATTAGTACACTGGTGATGACGAATGCTGAGTGGTTGGAACAGACGAGAGGGGAAATGAGGTCGCTGCTGATGTTGTTATACTGTATAAGCAACCAATTTTTAAATTTGCTAAACATTTGTTCCAATTCCTTTAGATAAGTACGTACTAGAAAAACTATAAGAACTATAGACTCCTTCCAGTGATTGCGAAGTTGACACAAGTACATAATTCCGTTCATATATTAAATAGTGCACACTTCAAATGCACCCAGGCTTTCGGGGTAACCTGTATTGTATGCTGTTGTGTGCAAGAGGGTGCGTTTCCTTAGGATAAAATGAACTAGACAGGTTTACACTTTTCAAGTGCAAATTCCCACTTTTAATGCGTTTAG
The DNA here is from genome assembly GCA_030014305.1 of Clarias laeviceps. Classification (NCBI taxonomy): domain Eukaryota; kingdom Metazoa; phylum Chordata; class Actinopteri; order Siluriformes; family Clariidae; genus Clarias; species Clarias laeviceps. The sequence continues at coordinate 25,090,503 of JAQMYJ010000023.1, forward strand.
GTTTACAGATGTTCTGTCAAAGTGTGTGGTTTGGTTTGAATGCAAAAAAAAATCCTCATATCCATGCGCGCAACCCAGAAATCATGCAAGCTTTTGCCGTTAATTGTGCAAACTACCATATGATAGCGAGGTGAGCTGTACTATAGTCTGTGCTGGGAGATGTCGGGTCTAGTATCCTTATATTTGAAGTGATGTTGGATCCAGCTGTCAGAGATGAGAATCATCCAGAGATGGTAAAAGTCCCCGGGATTCTTATTCACCTAAACCTGCAGCTGATGTTCTAAATAAATACAGCATCTTTGTAAAAGTTGAAGTACGACTTTTAGTTATTTACACAGGTTAAAGTATAAACTCATGACCATGGTTCACCAAAAAATGTGACTTTTAAAGGGGACCTTTTAGGCAGAATTCACATTTCAGTCATGTTTAGACATTTATGTGGGTCTCCTTTATGCACAACAAATGCTAAAAAACAAAAAAAAAGGAAAAAGTGTGTCCTGTGTTTCACGTTTCTCTATTCTTATATTGGCCCTTGTTTAAACAAACCAATTAGATTTGCCCTTATTTTGACCTCAAAGAAGATGATCCCCTCCCCCGGGTTGTTTCTCACCTCTGCCGTCCTCTGGCTGGGCGTGTCCTCATCAGGAGCTCATTTACATAGACACTGAAACAGCATGTCCGGAAGAGGAGTAAAACAGATTGATGGAGTAATTAAAACACACTTTGGCAGATTTTTGTTAACTGTGTTAAGGAAATAGTAATATATGGGACCTTTAAATCAGTCACTGATTTTATCTACTAATTGTATGTTAGTATCACTTTCCCAAAAAAGAGCATGTAAAACCTTAACTAAAGCTGACTAGTAACAGTCGTATTCCATAAAGCAATGTCTGATACATTATTACTTGGACAATACAGTATTTTGACTCTTTCTCCGTTTACTGATCTGACCACAAGGTGGTGCCAGAGACATTATTACAGTCTTGGTGTCCGTGACTTATGAATGTGTCACTGCGGGGAAAAATAACCTTGACTTAGATCATAGATATCTCTAGTACTGTGCCTTTCTCAAGCCTAATCGCATAAGTCATGAAAAGACCCAAATCCAGGCCGGACAGATCAGTAATCAGCAGCTGTTATCGGCACACAGTGTCTCGTTAAAGGTACTCAGTAAAGGTACTCAGCAGGTGCCTCTTCTGCCCCTGATCCTGGCGATGTGCTCCGTCAGAACTCAGTATATCGAGCTGCTTCTGTCCCACTGCTACAGTCATGACTAACTACACTTCAAATCTTTTACTGTGTGTGTGTGTGTGTGTGTGTGTGTGTGTGTGTGTGTGTACACCTTAGCATTGCCTCCTTCTAGTGTGTTTTGTGTGTGCGCATACAAGATGATCTGGGGTAACTAGGTACCATCACAGTGTGTGTTAGTGCATGGAGTGATGATGAATGCAGGTTTTATGCGTTTGGAAGATTTCACGCCACATGACTGTAAACCGTTCCTGACACTTCAATAGAAGCTTTTGACTACCATTAGCCCTCAAGCTTTGCTCGTAATCTCTCTGCTAATTTTTTCCCCCACTGCTTTTGGTTTGCAAGTAACACACTTTTTTTTTTCTCTCCCATCGCCTGAAAGCTGTGAACTATAAATGACACATTTTTTATTTTCTCTCCGTCTCACTCTTTTTCAGCCCAGAGAAAAGGGCCGCATGCGATTCCATCGACTGCAGAACGTGCAGATTGCCTTGGACTTCCTCAAACAGAGACAGGTATGAGAGAACCACACTTGGCCTTCTTGTCTAGCAGTCTATGAAAGATTTGTGAACAGAAATCCCAGCTCAACTCAGCTCACAGGAAGCAGAGGTGTCTGAAAATGACGGAAGAGCAGGATCATTGAAAATTTCATAAATTTATATTAATAAAACACCTATAATTTGAACATGTACAGAACTTTCACATAGTCAGAAAAAAAACAATATATGTATATTAGCATTTATACCGAGGTTATTGAAAGTAAAATGAAATGATTTAGAAGAGATTTAAAGTATGATACAATACAGTAGGAGTAACTTTCAGGAAACCTCTCCCATCTTGTCCTCAAAGTCCAGTACGTCCAGTTGGAAGCATTTGTCTCGTTCCTTCTGAGTACATGTTCTTCTGTATCCTGTAACATATTGTGCCATGCAGTAGATCTTCATCAGACTCGCAACCAGTTCCACACTGTGATTAATTGCTAAAGGATGTCCCGGACCACTGAGACAAAGCTGTTCCAAGCTGTTTTCTTCTTCCTAGTCCTCTTTGGGAATTTTTTGACCTCCTGTTCTTTCAACTGGGTTTGATTTTTGTCTCCGACAGCTTAGGAAGCTTTTTGAAAGTACTTAAAGGCTGCCGTTTCCTTATCTAGAGCTATGACCGATTGTTTCGTACGTACAATGGTGGCTTCATCAGCACCTTCTGGGGGTCCACCAATGACTTGCACTTGACGTTATTCCTCCAACAAGCTCAATCCCATCTTTTGGTATTGTGCCGTCATAGTGACAAAGATGGCAAACTTTGTAAAACCATCCCAGAGACCCATCAGCTATGTCTTGACAATGTTGCAATCGTCTTTGAGATTATAAACAACATATTCTGTTTGTATTTAATTCATTATGAAATAACACTTACTTACCTGGGACAAAAAGAAAAGTTACTTCAATGTATCTTCATGAAATGCACAACGTGATTAAAGTATGTTCCCGCTGTCCGCTTGAAATAACCATTGTGTTGTTCATTGCAGGTCAAACTGGTCAATATTAGAAACGATGACATTACAGACGGAAATCCAAAGTTAACCCTGGGTCTGATTTGGACCATCATCCTCCATTTCCAGGTAAGTTTTCTTGTTTTTCTGTACAAGTTACCGAACTGCAGATTACTACGTCGTTGTGTCTTTGTCCAAAATGGAGAGCTAGTAGTTATTTATGTACGGCGGTGCTTCGAGCTCTTCTGATTGTCTGTTAGCCAGCAGTGAGAGCTGGAAGGATGTGATGCCAATAAAAAAGCAGAGTAAGGAGGGCTAAATTAGGAGAGAGAGAGAACGAGAGCGAGCGTCAGTACCAGAAGGATTCTGTTTATAAACTTAATCATTTTCTTCCCTGGACACGGTGTAGATGAGAAGATGGAGCTAAATAAGACAATAGAGGAGACGAGTGTCAACGAACACTTTAGAATATGATTGCATGTCTGTCTGCCTTTCAGTTTCAGTCTGCTAGTCTCTCTGTCTACATGTCCGTCTGCTCCTGTCGCCATTGTTTTGTCTCTATCCTTTTCTCTGTCTGTTTCTTATGCGTGTGATCAGTTGCTCTTGATTCAACATAAATGCATGAGCATTAGGAGCAGTGATGCACTTTCTATACTAAGCAAATGTGTAAGTGTGATGGTAGAATATCGTCTCCTTTAGAATAGTTTTATAGCTCCTTTGGATTCTTGTACATCTAAAAAGATTTGTGTGTGTGTTGGACAGATTCTTTACGTCTTCATTAGATTTCGTGCTAATCATGTGATTTCTAGCGAAATGATGCTTTTTAAAGTACGATCCAGTAGATGGCGCTGCAGATTTTCAAGGCAGCATGATGTCACGGGATGACGTACTGTATGGAGCCAGTTGCTATGGAGACTGTGTTTTATGTGACTCTGCAGACATGATGCAGCAGAGGGGGAAGGGGAGGAGGACGTTGGAAGGAAGGATGAAAGGAAAGTCCCTGGGCATGATGGGAATGAGGAGTGTTTCGGTGGATGAATGGGTGACTCGATGTGATAGTGAAGTTTCTCTCAGATGATTAGTATGAAAGAAAAAAGCTTGATTTGATATCTATCAAAGTTGTACAGATTCATGTATATGCATAAGATCCAGTATCGGCATCAGACAGTCCGGTACCGTCACCTTTAAAAAGCATGACCATCCTTCTTTTTTAGAGGTGCCACGCAGGAGACTAATCATCCTGTCACTCTGAGTCAATTTGGGACACGTCCCCTAGAAACCACCTCTGCAATTCAGGCTAACTCTGGACCGAATTGTCCTCGGTTTGCCTTTGTGTATTTTTAATCACAATTTCGGAGTTGCCTAATGTGCGTAATGGAGGATTTGGCGTACAGCTGATGAGCCAGAAGTGCAGCTCTCCCACAGGAGCTGTTTGCATCGAGTGTGGTTGATGAGGTGCTGAAACGCTCGGAAGAAAACTGTCTACTCAAACCGGAGTAATGACACTGCAAGGGGGTCAATCATCGCATGGCTCCCAGCAGGGCTGAATGCTGAGGAACTTCCCTTTCCATAGCTAAAAGGTTGACGTCATGATCTCAACCACGCACCAGTGAGAGAAATGGATGTTCATGTGTGAGGGGGTGGGTAGGATGGCATTGAAATAAATGCCAGTTCACATTGCTAATTTAGTCCACAGTTGTAGATACTCAGTAATCCGTCGATCACACTACTATCTCCGAATCTGTGTGTCTTGCTGACTTATTTATTTATTGTGAGCGCATGCGGGGCTGCTTGTGTGTGTACATGCAAAGCTCTGAGCTCGCAACAGCGAGACCAAGTGAGAAAGAGAGAGGGAGGGACGAGGAAGCAGATAGGAGGAGAGAGAGCGAGAGAGAGAGAGAGGAGGGAGGAAGCTACAGCAGCGGCAGTGTGTTGTGCGAGGCTGCAGCAGACTGGAGATAAGACCCGTGCTTGCCGGCAAGGGAGAGGGAGAGAGAGTGAGCGAGAGAGAGAGAGAGCGCGCAGCCGAGTTACCCAGCGACAGAGCGAGGAGGCAGGCAGCATGTTGCTACTGGAGCCCCTGGCTTCTCTTCATCTCGGGCCTTTGGAGGATCACCAATGAGACTTGTTCTTGAGATCACGGGATTGCCCAGCCCAGCACGCACACACACACTGCCTCTCTTACACTTACAGACACCTATATTGTCTGATTCAGTCGGAGCCCCAGATCAATCAGATCCATCGTGCACTGCTTGAGCGATGGAGCTCTTACCGCTTTCTTTCTGACCGGAACATCTGCAGCTGTCCACGGCCATCACACATATCCAGGAGCTGGAAAGATTCCCTGGTGTTCCCCTGCTCAGCACTTCATCCGGAGCAGGTTAAGGCAGCTGCTTTAATTAGATTCCTCAGCCGGGGAGGCCAACGGCACAAGGGAGTGGCAATCTGCCTGCGGAGGAGAACATCTTCAATGGAGAGACAAAGAGGAGACGGGTGCCCCAAACTTAAGTCGACAGATAGCATAAGGTGTTTCATGGGATTAGTTATGGCCACAGTTACCACCGTTGGGGGATAGTGAGTTGTGTGTGTGTGTGTGTGTGTGTGTGTGTGTGTGTGTATATACCGTTGGCATTTTTTTTGCGTGTGCAGTTCATGCATGGTTGTGTAGTCTCTTGGCTCATAACGCTCTCTGCCCTCTTTATTGACATAAATGTCTTCTCTCGGCGCATGTGACATCAGTTACCGTGGCAGTGGAGGCAAGACACACTGTCCTCCCTCCTCCCCGTGCTGCTTCTTAATGCCTGGAGACTGATCCAACGTTGCACCCCTTTGGAGTCTCGCACATGCACACGGCGGACTCTGGGAATTAAAATGCTGTGCTGTTATTGGCTCTAATCGACCAGAACTGAAAGGCTTGGCTAACTCATCCTTGCTGCCAACTGCCAGCTGATGTTTTACCACCTGAACGATTTTATAGTGGAGTATTTTATTGTAACTACTATCACGGCTACTATTGTTCCAACAGTCCACAAGTAGGACTATCAGTGATAGATGTTTGTGGAATCTGGGACCAAAAAGTACCTTAATTACTCCCTGGACATTTCAGAATTGAAATTTCTTTGTTTTTTATTTGAAGGTGAAGAATGGGACACTTTTGCCAAGCTGGCAGTCATGTATCCTGACTCAGTCTTAGTGACTGTGTGTGTGCACACTCATGAGAGAGTGTATGTCTGCACTGCAGCTCTTGCCTTGTTCTTACCGAGGACTATCAGCAGGAGGATGTTGAGTGTGTGAGCCAAAATTGTTGTGCCAGAATCCCTGCTCTTCTCCACATGGTCTAGAAGGTTCTGATCTAGACGGGCCAGGTCTTCTCCCTGGAAAAAAAAAAAGAAAAAAAGAGAAGCTGCCAGAAGTTCAGCATAGAGCGTCTTACATCATCTTACCTTCATATCTCTTCAGTCCACCACTCTACACCCTTAGAAGTTATTAAATGCCATTAATCTAACAGAGTTTTTTTGTTCCTGATTGTGATCTCGCCTTCTTTTTGTACACTGCTGGAAATGGGGAGCTCTCTTGGTTGTGTAAAGCAGCCTAGAGAAATAGGACCATGTGGTGCGCATCCTCTGTCCCCCAAGAGGAAACTTCGTTTCAGGCGAAAGCGCAAAGGGAAAAAGGCACAGAAAGGTGTTGAAGCAGAGGCTGAGAAGAAAATTGAACTCGGAAAGTTTAGCCTTACAGGGGGGGTCATTGTAAGTTCTGCAGACGATGCTTCTAACAAGCTAGCATCTAGCAAATCAGTGACTGAAACTCCTACCCAGGTAGTTCTAGTTCCTGGTGTAGCGCCTATCTTGGGCAGCACAGGGACACTGCGAGGGAGCAGGGTGGCTATTTTATCTCCCGCTCCTAGCCCAGCATGGACTGGAGCAGTCCATCAAGGGACAGATGAAAAGCCTACCGAGCAATTCAAAACTAAGGATGACCATAGCAGCATGACACCTGGAGGAGGTAGAGTCTGCCGGGTTCAAGGTCGGGTTCAGGGTATTCTTGAGAGACCCTGTATTTTAAGTGCCAAAAGTGGGGAGTTAGGGCCGGAGGACAAAGACAAGGGTAGGCCAAGCGAATTGTTGGTTGATGATGCCTCAGAAAAGGACCAGAAGGGAATCGTTCACATTCGCGAGGTTGATGGCAGACTCTGCGTGGTCCGTACTGTCTACCCAAGAGATTACGGCTCACCTTTGTGGCACAACCGAGGAGTTGAAGTGCACTCAGAGCCACCTGCTGCATCTCCTGTTTTTGGTGGCATTCAGAAAGTACAAGTGCAGGATGAAAGAAGAAAACCATCCACAGACACCGGTGTCACCAGTCCAACAATCGCTGTTGGTCAACCAGAGAAAGGATTCATGTTGGACAGTCATACTCAGGGGGCAGACAGTACTGGTCCCTTGCAGGATCCCCATTCCTCAGGTTACGCCAGTGATGTGCCTATTACCTCTCCAGACATAGCGGGGACTGCTCAGACAGATTGGGGAAGCTCTTCCGAAGTGCTGAACACTTCAATATTGGAGAGTCCCATCTCCCCGCCAGAGAAATCACCACAACCCCCTTCCAAGGTCAGACACAATTTCTTGGATGGTCCTGATCATAGAGGTTTTGAGGTTTTTGCAAACAGTTTTTTATTTTTTGCACACAACACATTTTCTGTTAATTAATTTTGTCTGTCTGAATTCCCAGACTCAAAATTGTATGTCTTACTTATTCCGCATATCATAAAGCAGACATCTCCACCTCCTTCCTGACCACTTCCCATGAGTCTAATCATCACTGAACAGAAACATTTTTCCACTTTTTTTTCTGCATTTACTTTCTCTTGTCCTTTTCATCCCTCTCTGTCCATCTATTATCACCCTGTCCGTACAGTAGCCGTCTCTACCAATCTTGACGCTTCATACAAAAGCTTAAAGATCTGGTATTCACTGTTTACTTAAAAAATATATATTTACAGTAGCTAGCTTGTCAGGTAGTAAAAGTGCTACTGTAGCTGGTTGCCTGGAAACATAAACGTGAAGAGTAGAAGGTAGAATATATAGTGAGCTAGTTTGCTAGTTATGTGATTGCATGTGGCTAATTCTTAAAATATCAACTGTTATCAACTTGCGCTAGTTCAGTAGTAAAACCACACCTTGGTTGTGTATTGCAGCACATCTGGGCAGAGTAGTGTGTGCTAGAGTCACACCACATAGTACATTAATATAAAACAGAGCCACCATACTGTACCAAATGACACTATTGGTTTTGTGCACGGAGTAAGTTTTTTTTTTTTTTTTTTTTTTTTTGGAGGGGTTTGTGACACAGATTGTGTTTGTTCTATGCTACTGATCTGGCAACCCCGGCTTTAAAGAGAGCATCGCTGAAAAAACTGATATATTGTCAGGTTCTGCATATGCAATCTTTTTTCCCTCTGTTCGGTTCAGTGCTGCAGGTTCATGCATGCTGAATGTGACACATTCGTCTCTCCTTATCAGAAACGCTCAGGAGGAGAAATGACGGCTTTTGTTACAGCTGGGTTGACAACGTGCTAATAGCATGCTGTTTATCAGCTGTCAGCTCCTTAACCTTTCCTGGAGTAGCAATAAGTTAACGCTATGTGGTGATCATTTTTATTACAGCTCACCTGTTAGATGGTTTTATATTGCTTTTCTTTTTTTCACTGAGTAAAAAAGAAGCTCGACACGTTTCTTCAACTGCTTTTCATCAATGCAGAAAATGTATACGTGGGTACTCTTGTATGTGCGGAGCAGATCGGTATGCCACATTCTGGATAGTCCATGCCTTTACTCTCTGTATATCGTGTTTCTTCACATCTGAAGCTGGATTAATCAGGACAACTGCAAGCAGGCCTTCTCAAGGGGGACTAGGCTATTTTAAATTTAATTTTGCCTCGTTCCATGCCGCTTTTTATTTTTTGACAGTGTTAAGCACTCCCTTTAGGTCCCATGTTTTTTTTTTGTATGTTTAATTTTGCAGCCATCTATACAAATCAGGTTTCTTGTATTTCTAAGAGTGTGAATGAAGATGAGGAGGTTTTTGCTGCCATGTTGGCTGCAAAACCGTGCGTATGTCCCTGGCTTACTGTGAGAGATGTGTATCAGGCGTTGTGGAAGGTGCTAGAAACATCTTGTCTCACACTGATGTCAATGCTAATCTTGAAGATTTAGCCTCCTTTCCACACACACACACACACACACACACACACACACACACACACACACACAGCTGCAGGATGCATGTCTAGATATTTATACATCACATGCATGCTACAGTATCTTAGTATCTTAATTTAAGGTTAGAATTTTAGCCTAACATCTGTCTGCTGTATCTGTAGTGTATATGGTTAACACAGAGAATAATTCTAGCATATTAGCCCTTTCTGAGAAAACACAAAACCTGTTTAATTAAGACTTGCATGTATATGAGACGCTTATATACACTTCCCTCTGTCTTCACCCATCATTATTTATCCTGTCTCACTACACTCTGTAGTAGAGGTTGATTAACTAACGTTATTTAATATGAGCATTATTGACATATACTGTACATACTGTATCATTATGGGTATTGGTGGCTTAGTGGTAGGTTTCTCGCCTGCCATGAGGAAGGCCAGCATTCAATTCCCAGCCAACACCCAAACTGGTCCCAGTACCGGTCCCAAGCCCGGTTAAAATGGGAGGATTGCGTCAGGAAGGGCATCCGGCGTAAAATCTGTGCCAAGCCGGTGTGCGGATCAGATAGTCCGCTGTGGCGACCCCTTGACGGGAGCAGCCGAAACACAAACAGCAACATTTTACATATACATATCATTAGCTGCTTTACCTGCATGTTGTTTCTTTCCGTCTGTTCGGTTTCTCTGAATTTTTTTTTTTTTTTTTTTTTTTTTTTGTAGAATTTGTAGAACCAACTGTGTTCAATAGGATCCATGTGGCGCTTTGCTTTATTTATTTATTTTATTTCCTTGTTTTATTTTCATGATAATGGTTGTGGACAAACTGAGCTACTCTTACAAAGATGGATTAAAATGACTCCTGTAATTTACACTTCTCCATTTCCTGTTAGCAAAGTTTAAAATGCTGCTGTAGATATAAACGCTGTAATTTTACAGAAAGTCTTGTTCACTTGCCACATGTAGAACATGCTAAGACTTTTTCCAAAGAAGGTTCAGATTCTATGCTTTCACTCACTGCCAAATTTGTGTTTCTGCCTAATTAAAACTGATTTTTGTAGTGTTTTAGTGTTGTTGAGTTAATGTTAAATTTTAAATGTTCACAGATGCTGCATGTGTGTTGATTTGCAAGTAGAAGAGGAGCATTATTATAGATGTAAATGTGTATTTCTGGTGAGAGAAGAACCATTTTGTGTATTATTACCAGGATTTTTGGCATTCAGACAAGCTGGGGGAAAAAAAAAACTTTGCTTTAAGAGACATTGTTATTGGTATTGGTTAGACCTTTAAAT
>JAQMYJ010000023.1:25100851-25154196 GCA_030014305.1 Clarias laeviceps
AACCATTTTAATGCCTGCCCCTGAATACCTATATGATTTTGTAGGCGATCTATGAGAATATTATGATCTATAGTGTCGAATGCAGCACTAAGATCAAGTAAGACTAATACTGAGATGCAGCCTTGGTCTGAAGCTAAAAACAAGTCGTTTGCAATCTTAACTAGTGCAGTTTCTGTACTATGATGGGACCTGAAACCTGACTGAAATTCTTCAAGGATGTTGTTTTCCTGCAAGAATGTGCATATTCATAGCATACGATAAAACTAAAGCACTTACCTGTCTTATCTTTGAAATGATCTATTACATACATTTTAAGAATGCTAATGCTAATTATATTATTATGCATATTAATCAATATGCATTTGGTAAGATGCATGGATACATTTGTATGCATTTGTAATGATGCAAAGTACTGGGTCTTACAGGGGAAATTTCCTAGGTCAAATAAGGAAAAGCATGTATGAGTGTGTCAAAAGAAACAAACAAAAACATCATAATTTTTCGAAAGTAAAAAAAAAAAAAAAAAAAATTAGTAATATAAAGACATTTGATCTAGAATTGCTTGATACTGTGCTAAACTACATAAAGCTTTGATAATGTGTGATCCCTTACCAAAAGTTGCATTTTACCATACTTGCATTATATGGTGCAGCATTTTTTCCTAGTACCAGCTGATGTCTCTAGAAACTTCTTTTACATTAAAATGCCATTATTGGAGATTAGATTCAAATAACGCTGGCATACTGTATTCTTTAAGATTGCTCATTACAACTGTATGGTTATTTATATAGAAAATAATATAAAATAAAATGGTTTATTTGTATGGAAACTGTTAAATGTTTTAATGTTGAGTTAGTTTTTACCCGACTGTATACATACTGTACTGTGCGAGGGAGCAAATGACTCGAGTTAACCGCTCTATGTTTGAAAGCCTGGGATATTTTTCGGCCCTGCAGGAAGTGTGCTCTGCTAAATAGAGCAACTTCACTTCTCTAGGGCTCTCGCATATAATGAGCTGAGACTTTCTAAGTAAGAAGCCTGTTTTTCGCCATGCGTTTATTTTTAGATTCGAGCAAGGTGATATTTGTAAGAATGCAGAAATATCATGCTTATGTAGAAAACACGTTTCGTTCAGATGTGAACCAGGCTACTCCAAATTTACGCTCAATACAGGCTGACTTTATCGTCTTTACTGTAAGAGGCTGAGAATGGAGACTGTATGTTGTCTGTGGTTTATCTGGCTGTGCTTTCTTTCTCCCCTGTTTGCTCCGATTCCCCGGAGCAGCTTGATATCTTCTGTTCTGAGTTTCGGTTTGCTTTCTGCTGGCACCGGTGATGTGTGCGGAGTGAGTGAGCGAGCGAGCGTGAGAGAGAGAGGGATGACGAAGGAATACAGATGAAGTGCACCAGGCACAAGCCGATACCACATTCCACCGCCTTTTGTCCAAATGGAGGACGATTGAAAAGAAGAAGAGAACAGGAACGCGATTGAATGTTTGTGGTGTTGCAGTAGGCAGCCAGTCAGAGAAAAATTAAAAGTAAAAGATTTTCATGAAAAGGCTTTTTCCAGCCTAAAAAAAAAAAAAAGAAAAGTTTGCTAATTGTCAGACTTTTTCCATACAAGTCTGACTTTCCTTTTTTGTGCCAGTCAGGCAGCATCACCTCCTCTGCAAAGTGTTATCCAGAAAACTTTGCAAAATAAGAATGCAGGCAGGACTATTTTAAGCATTTTTGCTAAAACCATGATATCTTGTTGTTACTGGAAGTGTTACATAGTAGGACAAGCCAATGCCAGCCAATGCCCAAAACCCAGCCACTGGATGCAGCTGCCGGTCCCAAGCCCGGATAAAATGGGAGGGTTGCGTCAGGTCAGGCCAGGAAGCGCATCCAAAAGACCCACAACAACAACTGTGGATGTATGACCTGATATTAAACTAAGCATCAAATCCCTGGAGAGACATTTCTAACAATCAGAACAGATGAAGTAGAGGTGGCCTCGATCATTCACCGACAGTTTCAAACGTCAGGCCGACTACCAGCATGGTTATGGGTGGACTCACCAAAAAAGTCGGATGGCCAGGATGATTCCTGATGGGAAATTATCTGTCCCTGGTGGACAGGTATGGAATGAAGTTTTTGCATGGAATATTTGGAGAAATAAAGACAACAATTTCAAAACATAGAGTCAGAAGCGTGAGGGGGGGGGAATGGTCCGAATTCTGATAATGAAGTCAAATTTACAAAGAAGATTTTAGTTTCAGTTCTGAGAAATAAATTTGCAATTAAGCAGACCTTTTTAATGCGGCGGAAATTGGCTTGTATAGAAAATGGAAAGCATGCACTAATGGCGTTTCCACAGGAGAAATGAAGGGGAATGGAAATCGAAGTGATGGCTGGGAAAATGGGAGAGTCCAGCAAGAGAAAGGCAGTGATTAATGCTGAAAGACCCGAAAGCGTGTGTATGTGTGTGCGTGCATGTTTGTGTGTCTCTAAATGGACCTACAGTTAATTTCCTCTTTTGTAGAAAGATCTAATTATTTGTGCAGAGTATTTAAAATGAACGTTAAAGTAATTCTTCAGTGTTTTTAACCTAATCTCAGTCTGGAGCATCTGGAGCGTGTGTGTGATTCATACAATTTCATTTCATTTCAAACCATTTTTTTTTTATGCTAAACAAACAAAAGACTCAAAACTCTCTTAGGATGAGAACAAGGACAGTTGTTGAATTCTGTCAATAAATGGCTAAAATATGAGACTGCTGTATATACCAAAGCACACATCCATACCTCTTAGAGTAAACAGCAACGCCTCTCTATCCTTCCTACAGTAAGCTGTATTATTAGAGCTGCACAGGAAAAAGCTATTTCAATCATTTCCTTTCCGCATGGTACATTTCTTAAGGTTTCATGGACTCCAGGATCATCTGGTGCCATGTCAGTGTGATGCATAACCACAATTTGTGTCTCTGATAAATCAGTCCCATCCGTGAAAGAATGAACTCTACAAATTAAAGAGACATCCTCAGACATTCTTCTCATGACATTCTTCTCATCTTCTCAACAGATCTCTGAGATCTATGTGAGTGGTGAGTCAGGGGACTTGACAGCCAAGGAGAAGCTTTTGCTCTGGACTCAGAAGGCCACCGAGGGCTACCCTGGCATTCGCTGCGTCAACTTCTCCTCCAGCTGGAGCGATGGCCGCATGTTCAATGCCCTCCTGCACAGATACAGGTACATAGGTGTACAAAACGTTAGTAATAGCACCCCGAGACGCAATCACTCACTTACACTGTAGCAGTTCTTACTTGATCCTACATTGGCTACAGTGCTGTGACTATAATCTATATAGTCCAAGATCATTGATGTTAAAATCATTTTAAACATAAGTTTATTTGTTAGGAATTCTTGGTTGTGATACAGTGACTTGATTTTAATGCTCAGCATTCACACTTCTCTTTATTGTAACATTCAGGCCAGACTTGATTGATATGGAGCTGGTGGAACGCCAGAGTAACCGTGACAACCTGGAGCAGGCGTTTGAGATCGCAGAGTCGTTAGGGGTGACACGACTTCTGGATGCTGAAGGTAGCGTTCGGGGTTATTTTGGTTTTATTTTTATTTGTACATGTTTTATTGCTGGTTTGCAGATTTTCATTTTTGTGTTTTTATATTTAAGGCTTTTTCATGTCACTAATATAATCATTTAATAAATAAAAAAAATATATGGTTTATAAAAATTACAACTTATTATACGAGAGGCATTCAATACAAACCGGGACTTGTGATGAAATTTCTTCTGAGTGTGGGAGTAAAACCGATTGACATTTACAGAAGACAAGAGACTCTTAGCTGCCATAAAACATTCTAATGGTGCAAATGTTTTGAAGAAGGCTGTACGTCCGTGAATGACCATCCCGGCCGATGTGGCTCGTGAACAGTGGAACGCCTGATCTTTAAAACATTGATGTCACCCACTTGTGTAAGCTATGCATCTGTCTATGGGAACGGTACACACGATCATTCGCCAACAACACTTTCAAATTACAGGAACTTGACTGGGAGTTATTGCCACATCCCCAGTACAGTCCTGACCTCATTCCAAGCCATTTCCACCAATTTGGTCCTTTAGGAGTTCCTGGGAGGCCAGCATTTCAGATGTGAAGTGGACAGTCAGATCATGGCTCAGGCGTACTGAAAAGAATTTCAACCATGATGGTATTCAAGCACCAGTGAAACGCTGGGATAAGTGTGTTAGTGTAGCAGGGGATTATACAGAGGAATAAAGGTACGGAAAAAAAAGGAAGATCAAAAGGCTCTGTTTGACTTGAATGCTCCTCATACAGTAATTATGTTAGTAGTAATAGTACTGTTTTAACAGTTGTTTCTCTGATTAACGCAGATAGTTTGGATTACCAAACTTTTATATTTCGAGTTTTATCATTGTAGTCTTATGTTAATGCGTATATCATAGATCATGTGATTACAGCCTGTTTACGCCTGTTTACCTGTCTTTCATAACAATCCATACTCCTTCTACTTTCTTTTCCTTTCTTTCTTTCACACCAGATGTGGACGTACAGTCACCGGATGAGAAGTCGGTCATCACCTACGTGTGCTCCATCTATGATGCTTTCCCCAAGATCCCCGAGGGAGGAGAAGGCATCACGCCACAAGTATATGCAATATAACAATCTTCCACTTGTAACTTTCATCACACGGTACAGTCTTTTAATTCTCTCTCACATTTATTCTCTGTTTATTATTCTCAGGAGGTTGATCAGAGATGGGCAGAATACCAGTCTCATTTCTCCTCGCTGCTGCAGTGGACAAGGCAGCACACGACCCTGATGGCCAACAAGAACTTCCCCCAGAACCCAGTGGAGCTCAAGGTATGCTTTAGTCTTTTTATAAGGCTTAAACAACAGATGGATTTCAGACAAGTAAAAAGCCCAATGAAGATATGAAGATTTTGTAGTTAAATTCCAGTGGTTCCCTCAGAGACTGGAGTGTATGGAAATAAACAAAAGTGTAAACAATGACTCACTCGAAGGTAAAAATATGATAATCGACATTGTTTAAAAAATTTTTTTTCTTTTTTATATCCCTCAGGGACTTTACAATGAATATGTCCACTTCAAAGAAACAGAGATTCCCGCTAAGGAGATGGAGAAGGGGCACGTTGCGCACCTTTACAAGCTGCTGGAGGTGAGCGAGAGGAGAGAAATTAAAAGAATAAACGGAGAACGGCCGAATGAGAAGTTGACTTTCATTCCGCTGTGGAATCGTGCTGCATGCGGTCCGATGAAGATAAATGCTTTATTCATAGAAATACAGGGATAGAGCAGAGGAATGATCTATTATTAGTGCCTTGGTGAAATTATGTTTAAAGTCTTTCCTGTTCTGTGTGTGTGTGGTTTTGTGCTCCACTTTAGGTATGGATCGAGTTCGGGCGCCTCAAACTCCCACAGGGGTTGCACCCCAATGACCTGGAGGAACAGTGGGGGAAACTGATCCTGGAGATGCTGGAGAGAGAGAAGGCACTGCGGCCCGCCGTGGAAAGGTGAAGGATGATGGTGCAGCACATAGTCTGAAAAATAATCATATACTGTAGAGCTTCTTTACATAAGAGAGTCGCAGAGTTAAATGTTCTCTGCTCGTTCTTTCTGTAAGAATGGTTTCTAACTGGATTTTGTTTATTTCTTTTTCAGACTGGAGTTACTTCTACAGATGGCTAATAAGATTCAGAACATGGCGGTGGACTGTGAGGAGAAACTTACTCTGGCCAAGAACACACTGCAGTCGGTCAGTCACACAGAGGCGAAACACTTTCGATTTGCAAAATATTAAATACCCCGTAAGATTTGCAACCACAGGATGTTTTTGTATTGCCGACAGTTCCAGTATGATAGGTTCTTTACAGAAATCCCTAAAACAACAATAACATGGAAAACGTTCTCAACAACGTTGAGGACAACATGAGGAAGAAACCTTGAACAGGGCAACCAGACTCAAAAGAGATCCTGTCCTTTTCCTTGAGCGTGTTCTTGTTTGTTCGGTATGAACATACTGTAAATTTGAGACCTAAACTGCTTTTTAAGATTGACATATTAACATAAGTACACTTGTGGGTGGGACTTGAAGTAGCTAGGTATGGTAGGTGTAACCAATCAGCAGTAATTTCCATGATACCACAGTACGGACAGTAACGCTGGCTGCTAGACAAATCACAATCATCTATGAGGAGCGTACCGGGACTTTTGATTGTGCAGAATAACAGAACACAGTTATGAGAGTAAAATCTACATTTATTTCCCTGCTACACTAATGCACTAATCCCAGTGGTTCAGCTTGGGTACGCCGGAGCCATGATTATATTCACGGCTGAAACGCTGGCCCCCCAGGAACTCCTTTAATGGCGCAAGTATGTGGAAATGGCTTGGAGTAACTTCCAGCTGATTTCCTGTACTGTGCAAGTGGTGCTCATGAATGATTGTTCAAGTTAGCGACAAGTTATCTGTCAGTTTTTAAGGTTCACTGAACCTTCACGGAAATGACTGCAGTTGGCTCGGAGCCACCTCGCTACCTCTGAGCCACCTCATTGATCAGAGATGTACAGTACGGCCTTCTTTAAATAGTTCGCACCATTCAGATGTCCGTCGATTATTTAAAATTTTTTTTCAAGGAACAGGCATTCCACTCGCTGAACGTTTACGGCGTTAGTGTTAATGGTGTTTGCACCATTTAAATGGTTCACTGCGGCTAAGGGTTTCATCATCGTACTGCTCTTGAGGTCTTCTGTCAAAATCAATCGGTTTTACCCTTTTCATTCACAATAAATTTCATCGCAAGTCCCAGGTTGACTTGAACGGCCCTTGTAATAAGTCATAGCTCAGGTAGGACCAGCATCCCACATCTTTAATCATAAATTAATTAATTAACAGTACATATTTGTTTATGGCATTCATTTTATTGTTTTCTTTTCCAATCCACAAAGACATGGTACGGATTCCGTTTTTTTTTTTTTTATTGTTTACAATTTAAACTCCCTCAAACAGTCGACCTTTTTGTCAGTGATGCTGTAACTACTGTAAGATAGTCAACTAGCCAGCTGACCACAAAAACAATGTTAAATCAAACCGTTTGTTGTTTTTGTTAACAGTGCCATCATTGTGCATCAAACCGATGCAGTCACTTTTACAGGTCCAGAGTTCTGCTAGGTTCTGTTTGGGCTAGTTCTTGCTTTTTCGGACGTATACCCTAAGTGTCTACCGTGTGTGTTTGTGTGTGTTTGTGTGTGTTTGTGTGTGTTTGTGTGTGTGTGTGTGTGTGTGTGTGTGTGTGTGCGTGTGCATGATTTCAGGACATGTCTCAGCTGGAGAGAGGCGAGCAAGCACGCTGTGAGCAGGAGCTGGGTGCTTACCTGCAGGACTGCGAGGCTTTGGTCCGCCAAATGCAGCTGGACCTGCAAATCCTAAGAGATGAGAAGTATTACCAAGTAGAGCAGCTGGCCTTCAGGTTTGTTGCACGGTGAAATAGACACCCTGTCACAGTTACTGAAAAGTGGGACAGAGCGAATACCGAATAAGTGTTTTGCATATTATTACGTCAGTGCTTTTTTTTTTTCCTTCTTTTTTTTTGTTGACATGCTGAATGCTGGTTTCTTTTTTTATTTTTATTCTTTATGCTTTACTGTAGAGTGACACGTCTGCAGGAGGAGCTGGTCTCCCTGCGACTGCAGTGCTCCAGCGTTTACAGAAAAGGCCAGTTCCTGTCAGGAGGAATGATGGCAGAGCAAACTCAGAGACTCTCCTCTGGGAGCTTGGCCACACTTGGAGCCCAGACATTGCTTGGGGCGGCAGGCGTCATCGCGAACCAGCTCAGACGACCCATGTCTCGCTCCGAGCTGGTGGCCATGTCGTCATCGGAGGACGAGGGAAGCTTGCGGTTTATTTACGAGCTTCTTGGATGGGTGGAGGCAACGCAGGTTTGTTTGTATCACCTAATAATTTGTGCTTAAAAACTATGAAAGTGTACATAAGACTAGAAGCCCTGCATTAGGGATGAAGAGTGTGTGTGTGTTTGTGTGGCAGGAGCTTTTGGAGCGTGCTGAATGGGGTACCGACCTGCCATCTGTAGATCAGCACCTGCAGGATCACCACACCATCCACACAGCCGTGGAAGACCTGCTGCACAGCCTGAAGGAGGCTCGTAGTTATGAGGTAATACACCCACCTAGACACCGTGTTTATCACACCTCTCTGACCCCTGAATTGATCGAATCATCTGCGTGTTCTTTTTTTTTTTTTTTTTTTTTTCCTTCAGCCAAGCGTCTCTTCCAATTTCCGGAGCAGTTACTCTGAAACCCTGGCCAAGCTGGAGAACCAGTACTGCAAGCTGCTTGTGAGTGTGTATTTGATTTTGATGACACTGCGATGCACATTAGTTCTTATCACTGGGTTACAGAGAGCACCTGCATATGACACACACACTTTTTTGTTCAGCTCAGTGAAGTCTCTAGAGCCACGTATTTCAATTTTGAGAGGGTTCAGGGAGCGAGCAACCTGTCGGAGGGATGGTGTGCACATGTAGGTGGGGAAGGATGAATCCAGAGTTTGTGAATGCTTTCTGTTGCTGCAGGAGCGTTCGTCATGGCGACTGCGTTGCCTGGAGAGCTTACGAGCGTTTGTGTCACAATGCACTGAAGAGCTTATCTGGCTTAACGAGAAGGAAGAGGAGGAGCTGGCCTTCGACTGGAGCGAGAACAACACCAACATGGCTGCAAAGAGAGAACAGTATGCTGTAAGTAACAGTAGCAGAATAATCATATGTACAGTACGTCCAGTGGTACATCACACACATTCTGTGTATTGACTTTCATCTTCGTCAACCTCCATCTACCAGATGTCAAGTGTACCAGCATTAACCTAAAACAACTTCTTTCCCTGTACTGATTAAAAAAAAAAATCCCATTTTTGTGCCATTTAGTCTGTTGAATACTGCAAATACAAATTTAAACTGCAAAATCAAACTAACTTTCAACACAGTGCTCGGGGGCCTGAACACAAATGTGGCCAGAATCAGTCAAGTTTAAATTTTTTCAACACCTGCAGTCATTGAAGAGGAAATCCATCCGTGTGGGTTTGGATGACACATTCTGTGAACCATACAGACGCAAATTCTTCCTCCTGAAAAAAAGTAGCTCCGACGTGTTTAAGATCAAGAAAGTCATGTCCAAGACATGTGCTATCTGCCCTGGTCCACATACTGTATGTAAACACGTAGACACATAGACTTGTCCACTGTAGCTCTGATTTGGCAATGGAGACCGAGTAACATGACGGCATGGCTCAGGATTTAAACTCGTCACCTCCTAAAAAGTTTTCTGTTGCACTTCCTCGGAACACATGGAAGTGTTTTACCAAAATGTGTGCTGCATAAAGTTTTAATGATGCACCATTAACTGATTTGGAATGACTGCTGTCTGGCTCACGGATTACATAAATTGTCTGAGTAACAGATTACATTTTTGAAAAAAAAAAAACTAAATAACTGAGTCCTTAAATGGCGGACGTAACGCGTTAGATTACTCGTTACATCTAAAAGGTAATCCAGCTTTGGTAAACTTTGTAACACGTTACACCCAACACTGCTTATTAGTTGATTGCTACTTCATTGAATTTCTGTCCTCGTTTTGTAGGAATTGAGGGCAGAGCTCGAGGAAAAGCAGGAAGTGATGCGCTCTCTACAGGAAACAGCTGACCAGCTGTGCCAGGAGAACCACCCAGCCAAGCAGACTGTAGAGGTGAGCTGTTAGTCAGCGTTACTGAAAATTCAAAGATGTTTATGATAGAAGCCTCACATCTTAGTGTACATTAAATTAATACAGATGGAATTCAAATTGCTGTAGAGTATTGCTATTATTAGCTATTATTAGATACTAATGATCCTTGACCTCTGACCCTAGGCCTACAGAGCTGCCCTGCAGACACAGTGGCAGTGGGTTGGACAGCTGTGTTTATGCGTGGAGCAACATCTCAAGGACAACACTGCCTATTTCCAGGTAATGTCAGGTACTAAAAATGCTCCTTTTTTTCCTATTGATGAAGCGATATTGTAACGATGCCGGTTTCGTTCCTAGTTCATGAGTGATGCTCGGGAGTGTGAGACGTACCTGCGACAGCTTCAGGACACCATCAAGCGGCAGTACACGTGTGACCAAAACAGCCGACTAGGCAAACTGGAGGACCTCCTGCAAGACTCCATGGTAAGCTTATTGTGTCTCATTACACATGGACACGCACATACAGTGATCTATTGGACTGAATAATGCTCAGCAGATGGCACAGTGGGAAAGCAGGGCACACAGACACACAAAGCAGGGCGCACATACAGTACCAGGCAGTTTCCTTCATGATCATTCCTCCACGACATTCCTAGCTTCTTTGAGTGCGAGTTTCCAACCCCTTTTCAACTCGGTTCACGTCAACGCTTTAACAGATGTCTAACTCTGGAGAAGGTGTAGACATCTCCAAATCATTACTACATCTCTGGACTTGTGGGTGGCTGGTCATTTCTTAGTCTGATGCACTCGTAGACCATCACAGAGGGAAACACTTAGCAATAATTGATTGTTGTTTTGCTAAATTGTTAAGTATTTTCTAAAATTCTGCAGCAAATATACATGTCCTTCCGTCTGAGGTTATCTCATCCAGACTCTAACTAGGGACCATAAGGAAAATGTCTGGGACGTTTATTAATCGTATTGACTTGTATGTAAGGAAGGGCACCGGTGGCTCAGTGGTCGGTGTTTCACCTGCCATGCAAAAGGCCTGGGTTCGATTCCCAGCCAGTGCCCAAAACCCCAGCCACTGGATGCAGTGTGGGACCCAAGCCCGAATAAAATGGGAGGGTTACGTCAGGAAGGGCATTCGGCATAAAAACCTATGCCAAACTTGTATGTGACCCCTTGTCTGGAGCAGCCGAATGACCAACACCAACAACAATAACTATGTTTTGGGAAACTTCTACACTCGTTGCTGACTTAGACTTGTTGCTATTAGAATAAATGCAAGTTGTTGAGACATCTTTAGTCTCTGTTTTTGAGCAGAAATCTCGCCGGGGTCTCACAGATTCATTTAATTCAACATGCGCTCGACAGATGCTTCAGCACAGCTGTTTCTAATCTGCTCTTTAGAAGAAATAACACATTGGTTGTTTCTGACTGATTTCCAGAAATAGTTTCATACTGCTTCATGACCATCACATCTGTGTGGTAAAGGCAACCGCGGCATTTGACCACAAGTCAATAGTACAAGCTCTACCCCAGCATTAATTCCCAGCACTCCTTTAAACAACAAAAAAGAGAGGACTTGTAAAATTCCAGACCGGAGTGTAATGCCATTAGCACTGCCTCAATTTGTCTCTGCTTCTCAGAGCTGTAATGAATCCCTAATGAACCCCCTCAAACTCACAGAGGCCAGAGAAAGGATTAGAATTTTGCTCATTATTATTTATACTGGTGCCCAGCTGAGATGCTAATCACAGAGACAAAATCCTCCACTAATATTAGCACAGGGTCACTCATCGACTGTGACCTTTTTGGCGATGGCAGCCATTAATCTAGATTCTTGGAATAGGAATGTAGCGTGGCTCCTTATACTGTAATTGTAGGGACATTGATTATTACAGTTTCTAGAGATCCCTAGAAGGAAAAAACAATATATGATATAGAGATTATACTTAATTTTGAATAGAAAACCGGACAATTCTTAATTTCTCCCATCGTAGACAGACGAGATATTTGTCACAAAAAATGAGCAATGTTCTGTAGCCATGCTGTAGCTGTGTGTGTGTGTGTGTGTGTGTGTGTGTGTGTGTGTGTGTGTGTGTGTGTGTGTGTGTGTATACTGTATGTATATATTGGTATTAGCACTGAACATGGGGCATACAAGCAGATGTCTGTAGGATCAAATGGAATTGCAGCTATTTTCGCACACACATCCACATTTTTGGTGGCTCATAAATAATGGAACCAAATGACCAAATGGACCAAATGACCAAATCCTGAGTTTCCTCCCTCAAGATGCTTTGGCAGTATACTGTACTATGGTGAAGCTCTGAGGTCTCTCCTCCATGGCATGGCATGACTTAATGATGTAGGCTAATCAAGATAGAGAGTAAACATTGTGTTCATTTGCATAAATGTAGTATTGCATACTACATACAGTAACTAGACTGTATTATAAAACATACGGTACTGTGCAAAAGTCTTAACCCCCCCCACATTTTTTATTGTGCTCCCAAAGAGCCAGACTTTCTTTTTTTAATGAATATTATTTTAAATGTAGTCTTGTAGGAATAGTTTTCCAGGCTTTGTGGAGGACTTTTTTGGCTCTCAATTTGGGTATGTTTTGGGTTCTCATTTTCATTCCAGTCCCTGTACTGTACATGACCAGTTTCAGAGGAATGCATTTTTGTTTGTTAAGCCTCCTAGGAATGTGACCTAAAGTAGGAATCGTTACAGGGGTAGATAGTGGTTAAGGCTTTGATCAAAATTTCCCCGGTCCTGAACCCTCAACTGCTCAGATGTATAATGAGATAAAATGTAAGTCACTCTGGATAAGGGTGTCAGCCAAATGCTGTGAAAAAATAAATCTAATTTAAGGCATCAACCATCAACCAATGAGAAACAAGTGCAGATGATGACAGATGTTCAGGTCGGTGATTAGTTTACTGCTGATGCTGAATGCTGAGTGGTCGGAACAGACGAGAGGGGAAATGAAGTCGCTGCTGAGGTTGTTACATAAACAGCCAGGTTTTAATTTGTATCTTTAGGCACTTTGTAGCCTGTCACAGTAAAACACCTTTTCCCATTTTGAAATTTTATTTGATTTTATTTAGCAAAGAAATAAGGGGCGGCTCAAGACTTTTGAATCATTGGTTAAAATGTAGCGTAATAATTTATGAAAGATTTATGAGAGTCGATTGTATTTTACAGGAGGAGAAGGAGCAGCTGATCAAGTACCGTAGTTCGGTGGCCAGCCTGGTAGGACGGGCCAAGACTGTGGTCCAGCTCCTCCCGCGTAGTGCCGACTACCTTCTGAGTACCACCACACCCATCCGTGGCATCTGTGACTACAAACAAATAGAGGTATGACCCATATAAATGATGCATTCCTACTTTTTCAGAACTTTTTTCTGAACTGTTTTCTCCCTGAGCTTTTTTTTTTTCCATTTTAATGGCTGATTTCCATTCTGCCTTGCTCAGGCCATACCCTTAAGCCCTTTTGTTGTTATCCAGTTGAATAAATTGCACCTCTATGGAATCAAACTCATGGTATCTCACAAATCTTAAACTTATTAGAAAACCCAGGGCAGAATTGTTCCCAGCTCATACCAGCTTACCTACATTTCTTGCCATCCTGTCGAGGTCTTAAATTGGCGAAAAAATGGAGGGCTAGAGATTTTCAGCAGTGGGTGTAAAAGTTCTTGTATCTGTCAGTTGTAGTGTCACAGTTTATGAAACACTCTTCACTATCTGCGAGTGTGCAGCTGCACAAGCAGAACTATTTTGACTGCATAGATAGATTTACAATACATATACAAAAAATAAATATATCCCAATGATATACCACAACATTTTTTTTCACTTTAATTTCTCCCTAATTTGGTCTTTCCCCTTCTACCCACTACCCAACTCTCCCAATCACACAACAGCTCCCAACTGCGGTGGGTAAAGGCTAACATTAAAGGCTGCATCCTCTTAGCTACAAAATGCCAGCTTCCTCATCTGCTCATCCTGCATCACAGAGCAGGGCACCTCACTCGGTGGGAGGACAGCGCTATCTGCTCTGTTCTGCATACCTGAGCTCACTTACACATTTTCTAGGATGTCTCGAGTTGACAGTGGAGAAACAGACACACTTTCCCCTTCCAGCAGGAGTGTATGGGCGATTTTGCTGCTTTGTCGCCGGTCATGGAAATCTGTCACCTGACAATAAGCAGAATTTGTGTATAAAAATTCCAGGGTTCAAGGACGAATGCCATATTTTGCACTCAGGTAGAAATCATTGGATGTCTTTTGTCACTGTTCTGTTGTTCATTTAATTGGAAACTTTATGTAATTAAATAAATATGTGCTAATAAAACCTTCCTTCCTTAAATTGCATAAGTTGAATTTGGATTTTCTAAATCAGAGGAAAAGAATCAAATGGGGATTTAAGATAAGGCTGTGTGTGTGTGTGTGTGTGTGTGTGTGCGTTTGTGTGTCTGCCCCAGCCAGGAGCAGAGAGACATGGACTGGTAGAGGTGCAGTGAGGTGCACTGTCTGAGCTAATGTAGCAAACACACACACACCTGCTACAACATGCGTCAGACACACAGTCGAGAGTGTGCATCATTTAGGTCTCATGAGTGAGATGTGACGATTAAACATTTTGCATTTTTATTACTGATCGGTCATAAATGTCTTTCCATCAGGCTGGCATTTACCAGACTCAGGGTATTAAAAATGCCCCAAATTAATCTTTGTCCTCCCTTTCCCTTCCTTTCACCTCCCTTTCTCTTTCTCCCCCTTCCCTCCTATTTTTTCCCCCATACTTTCTTTCCCCCTCTTCATTTCTCTTCTGTGTCTGCGGGGCTGGCAAGGCCAACTCTCAGGTACTACTACTACTCATCACTCTTTCCTCTGCCCTGTGCTCTTTGCCCTGGCTCTGTACACACTGTCTGAATCCAGCATAGTTAATAATCCTGCTTTGCCTCCAGCCTCTCAGTCACGATCACACAGCAGCATTAGATCCACTCTCTTAAACACTCGCTTATTTTTCAGCTTACAGCAATTATCGTGTCTTAGTTGTAATTGCAAGTCAGTAATTATGAGTCATCGTAGTCGGAAAACATCCTCTAGCATGCAGATCAGCTGCGAGCGTTGTGACACTGCGGCGTTATAGTGATCCCGGAATAGCGTGTGTGTCAGCCACGGTCACAGACATACTGTATGGTAGCGTATGTAAGACATTTGGATTTCTGTTACCTCACACATGGGTCGCCAGAATTATCCCACCTCCTTATAATGGATTAGCTGTTTTTTTATTTATTTATTATTGTTAGACAGACGGCAGAAATCAGGTTAAAATGGGGTTGAATTCATATCAGGAAACAAAACACACACACAAAAAAAAACCATGCATCATATTACCCTTCAGTTACCCATCTGGCTTCCATTAGCGTTAACATTTCATTTCTTTTCTTATTTGTTAAACATGATCTGTTTCACATGTTTTAATTATTCTCCACATTTTTCATTTATGCTTTTTTTTATTTTTATTTATTATTATTTCAATTTTTCAAAACTTCCTTACCTACCTCCTCCTTCCTCTTTCCCCCCCATCTATCCATTTCTCTCCTTCTGTCTCTCTCAATCTCGCTCTTAGATCACGGTCAATAAAGGAGAAGAGTGTGTGTTAGAGGATAACTCGCAGAGGACAAAGTGGAAGATCATTAGTCCGACAGGAAATGAGGCCATGGTGCCGTCGGTGTGCTTCACAGTTCCGCCACCCAATCAGGAGGCTATTGACACTGCCAGCAGGTAAACACACTTACAGATACGGTTCTGTGTTCAAAATGGCATGTTGTGCATAAATTTTTCCTAAAGACATGCTGCTGGTTTCAGTCATTGTAACAGATATCTTTTGTCATCATCTTTCATGATAGATTAGATTAGATTAAACTTTGTCATTGTGCAAAGTGCATGTACAAATCCAATGAAATGCATTTAGCATCTAACCAGATGTGCATAAGTGGCCTATTTAGAATTAATAACAATGTGGTTAATGAATAAAATGGCATAATACTAAGGGAACGATACAATTTGGTGTTAGAAGGGAGACAACTGGTATTACTGACAAATCATCCAGCACTCAGAACTATAGATAGTCGAGAGGTGCACAAGAACCAGTTCAGGTTATTATACATTAATTTAATTGTTGTCGGATTGCAAGATATCAAACTATTATAAAACCACAATTTGAATATCTGCTAGAAAGTTTAGTGAACTGCAAGGCCTGGTTTGTGCTAATGAAGCACTCATTGTGTTTTGTTTTGTTTTGTTTGTTTGTTTGTTTGTTTTTGTATGAAGAACGGAGCAGCTGTACCAGAACGTGATGTCGTTATGGCACCAGCTGCACATGAATATGAAGAGTGTGGTGTCCTGGCACTATCTGCAGAAGGACATCAGCAACATCTCTTCCTGGACTTTGGACACGGTCGGTATTTTTAACTGCAATTCAGTCGTCATGCTCACTTTTTTAGGGACTTTCAGAGGATGTCCCCTGACTCTGAGTATTTCCATTCGGTTTGTTTTAGATGCGCCTCCAGTCTCC
Source organism: Clarias laeviceps (assembly GCA_030014305.1). Classification (NCBI taxonomy): domain Eukaryota; kingdom Metazoa; phylum Chordata; class Actinopteri; order Siluriformes; family Clariidae; genus Clarias; species Clarias laeviceps. Next base: position 25,117,230 of record JAQMYJ010000023.1, read on the forward strand.
GTCTGAAAGACAGCAGGCCCTGGATCACCTGGATGCCCAATTAGCTGATTTCCTGGAGGAGAGCCAAGAGAGTGCCTTGTTTACGGCGGCCGACAGGCGCGAGCTCGAGCAGCGTGCTCAGAACTGTCACGAGCACTGCCAAGCACTACTGATCTCCTTGGAGACGGGTAAATGGAAACGATACATACAGTACCGGTGTCAGAAAATTCGAATGTGTGTTCTTGTCCTCGTCCAGGGTGTAACCACCTAATTCCCCAAGTCTCCTGAGATAGGCTCCAAGCCCTTGGTCACCCTGTACAGAATAAGTGGTATAGAAAATGTATGAATGAGAGAGTGAGTGCTTTTACAGTATTTAAATAAAAACATGACATGAACTTGCTAACAGCACCAAGTCAATAACAGAAATGTATGGTTTCTGTACAAAATTGTCTTTCTTTTTTATGTCACAAACTTGACAGCCAGTTAAATTAAATAATAATCCAAGCAAGCATGGTTCAAGGACCACATCAGGTTGTTTTGATGGTTTTTATATTTTTATTATTTTTAAGTTTGCGCTATTTAGAGGTAGAATTAAATAATAAGGAATGTATTCTGTAAAGTATATTCTTATGTAAAATCTGTTTTCTTCATCATAAATCATCATTATCATCAGTCCACTACATTACTCCACTACATTTATGATTATTGGGGCCGATGTATAAGCATGTCGTCATAGTGTGTGAGGGCCCTCTTGTTCCTCTAAGGATAATTTTTTTGGTGGGGCTCAAAAAGTCATGAAAAGTCAGGTTGGAATCTGCTGCCATTAGGATGCCTGAGAGTCTGGACCTCGGGCGTGACATGGGTCCCTCACCTAAGATTTTGCTGCATATCTGAGCTGAACAACACACTTGAGCTGAACAACTTTCACATCGCATTGAGTGACATCAGCTTGAGTGACATCAGCTTGAGTGACATCAGCTTGAGTGACATCAGCTTGAGTGACACATCATAGCGTGATGCTTTTTTTCCATTGTCTGGGCATTTTGGAGGTCTAAAAATAAAATTCCCTCTTTATCTAAAATGATGTCATAATGGTATTGGTCCCACTTAAATGCATATGCCCACTGTCCCATTGTCCCGGTGCTTGGGCTTGGGTTCTTGGGCCCGCTCATCATTGCTTGTTTTAGAAACAATCAGTTAACTCTGTCAGCTTTATTTTTTTTCCCTTATCATCACTAGTTGCAGGAGCATATATATTACACCCATCCAATTTGTCCAATATGTACATTATAAGCAGCAGTCCCTTTTACATGTCGGACAAAAAGAAAAACTATTTGCAAATTGCACGAGCATTTAAATATTAAGTAAGGTGGTTACTTAACAAGTTCTCCGTTAGCATTTAACCAGAAGGGCCACTGCTTCTTAGCAATAGTTCTCATGTTGTTTCTTTTGTTTCTCTGTTTCTTTCAGTGGAGAAGGATGAGTCGGTATCGCGCTCCTACCTCTCCGAGCTCCAGAGCATAAAGTCTCACCTGCAGGAGGCAGAGCAGAAGCTGATGAGTGGCATGCAGACGCCGCCATCTAGTGGGCTGTCAGGAGACGGTGCAGGTGCAGCCGTTCATATTGCAGAGCAAGAGGTATGCAATAACCGATTTAACAGCGCCATCTTCTGGCCTCAAAATTCTCTGCCGTTTCTTTGATTCCTTTGGTCTCATACATGACTTAATGTACCATACTGTTAAATGTATCGTGCAGAAGCTGCAACAACATCTGAAAAATCTGCAGTCGGACCTGGGTGACGTTTCTCGCCGCTGTGTGAGCTTCTTCGAGGAGAAGCCTTCCTCTTCCAATGTACCAGTGCTTCGATCCGAGCTCAATCTAGCTGTGGAGAAAATTGAGCGACTCAACTCACTGTCCTCTGTCTACCTGCACAAGTCCGTGAATATGCAATCACCCACATTTCTTGTACACACACACACACACACACACACACACACACACACACACAATCAGTCCTCTCACTGTCCTGTTGTTTCTGTCAGGTTAAAAACTGTAGACGTGCTGATGAGAAGCTTACAGGCCGCAGAGAGTCTGGTGAAGAAGTATGAGGGACGATTGAGCGAGGAGGACATAGTACCCGCCGATACCACTGCCATTCAGGCATTGAAAGAACAGATAAGGGTGAGCCGCACCAACATACACACACTCTCACCTGTTAATTCTTTGTTCTCTGGTTCTCTTTCCCACATACATAACTGTAATTCACACTGCGTGGGTCGCAGCGTGTCCTTGTTCATCTGTAGCTTGTTCATAATAATACTGGAAGACTTAGTATTACATTAATGGAACCGAGTAAGTGGTTTTAATTAATTCAATTATGCTTTTTAAATGAATGTAATTAAGTTAATTAGAGTTAGAGATGCTCTCCTTATCTTGGTTTAAGCAGATTTTGAAAAATCTGTTAATGGGTAATTTTTTAAATTATGGACTTATTTATCAGGTGTCATGGTGATGTAGTGGTTAGCACTGTCGCCTTGTACCTGCACGGTTCCCGTCTCTGTATGCATGGAGTTTGCATGTTCTCCCCGTGCTTGGTGGGTTTCCTCCGGTTCTTCCGGTTTCCTCCCACAGTCTAAAAATCTGCAGATTAGGCTAATTGGCGTTACCAAATTGGCCGTAGTGTGTGTATGTGTGTGTCCAGGGTGTCCCGCACCTCGTGCCCTAAGTCTCCTGGAATAGGCTTGAGGTTCCTCGCAAACCTGAATACAGGATAAAACGGTATTGACAATGAGTGAGACTTATTTATGATTTAGGACCCCAGCTCTAAAAAACTGGATAATATGTCTTTATTTAAAGATTGAAATGTGTTCATGGAGTTCCTTTTTGTGCAGAGGCATTGTCATGCTGGAACAGATTCAGTTCTAGTTAAGGAAAATCTTAATGCTACCAAATTCCATACAGTTGCATTCTTCCAGCTATGCGGTTTGGGGAAAGCATGTGGGTAATAGTCACATATTCACATCCTTTTGGGAATTTATTTAAAAAAAAATTTTTATTACCATTTCCACCTTTTATACCAGGCACCAATAAATAGCCTTCTTAAGTATTTTAATAGGTATAAAAATAATAGGTAAGACCTTGTCTGCCATGTCTTTTCCTGACGTCAGTCAACTTTTCATCACAAATTGTTCCTGTGAGAGACCAGTGTTATCCGGGAAAAAAAGAAACTGCTGTCGCCTTAAATGGAATTTTCTTTCTCCAATTCTTTCTTCAATTTTTGCAAAAGGCACATATCTTTTGTCATGACTACTCGGGATACTGTACCCTTTCCATGTTTCATACATTTTCCACAAAGCCAAGCCAGGTTACGAAGTCTCTAGTAGTGAATTGGTGCACAGCATGGGCCTACTAGGAATTTGTAAATGTTTTCATTGCACAAAGTGAACAAAAAAACTGTTTTTGATTCTTCTGATTTTCGTCATTCTGGCATGCACATTTTGATATTTCCCAATCCCCCATAAATTGTATGGGATCGTAAAAGGATGAAAGCGAATTCATCCTTTTACATGACATTTTTACTTTTCTGTAAATTTATTGGCTGGATTTGTTTGTCTTAGTTTCAGGGATCTCTTTTGTACTGATGTCCTGTATATCAATAAATTTGACAGCATAAAGGTTCCTGCTGTATTCCGAAAATGATTCACAAATAATCTAGATGTTAGATTCCAGTTTGCTAAATGGAACCCCTTTTTTCGAATTATCAAGGATTATTAATAAATCGGTCATTGATCCTGGAATGCTTATTGGTCAGTGAGTTAGTTTTAGTTGGACTTATAATTGTTTTTGAGTCTTTTAGGAAGACAGTTGTCTACAGTGCCTCTAACTATTTACTACTGTTCACGTACTTTTTTTTAGAAATGGAATTCAGAGGTGAAGGAGCAGGACCACATCTTCCAGTCCCTGAGCTCGGAGGTGCAGCGGGCACGCGAAGCGGGCACCCAGCTCCATCAGCTGCATTCTGAGCGCAGTCCTGAGCTGGAGCGCTATCAGGAGAAAGCTCAGCAACTCACCGAGAGATGGAATGGCGTATGCAGGCAAATGGAGACAAGGTGAGCTCTCTGGGATTGCTGGCGTAATGGGATGTGGATGAGTTTGTTTAGCATAAATAATAAATAAAAATAAATATCTTTCCTGTAGGCAAACTGATCTGGAGATGATAGGCTCAGTGCTCCAGCAGTATAGGGATGGTCACTCTGGTCTTATACGGTGGATCGAAGAGACCACTGAGAAACAGGAGAACACTCAACCCAAGCAGACTGACAGTAAAGCCCTGTCTGAGCAGCTCGCCCAGCAGACGGTGGGTTACAGCCATGGGAGGTGGTTTTTAACTTGAATGTGTTTCAGCCCTGAGAAGTGGTTTTTAACTGGAATGCATTTCATCAAGACCTAATGCTCTGTGTACCCCCACAGGCTTTAGTGGCTGAGATTGAACAGAACCAAGGAAAACTGGACGAGTGCCAGACCTACTCTAAACACTATTGCACTGCTGTCAAAGTAAGAACTCTTTCAGAACAGATTGACTCGACTGGGCTACTGTAGACTCGGCTTGTTTTGGCAGGACCCCGGGATTTATTATTCTTTTTTTTTTAATCAAAATATATGCAAATAACATTTGTCTGACAGTGTAGTGTGCCTCCCTGTTTTCCATCAGGACTATGAACTGCAGCTGATGACATTTAGAGCCTTCGTGGAATCGACTCAGAAGTCTCCAGTGAAAAGGAGGAGGATGCATTCTTCATCAGACGCCATAACACAAGAGGTACGAGAGGATAAAAGGAATGGGATTAGTTTATGGAATTTGTGAATTCAAGCGATGTAATGGTGTATAACTGAGCGCAAAGCCTGTGGTTCTGGAGTCGGTTATGTATACATGAAATTAACTGTGTGTTGTCAAAGTATTATTATTTACAAGATTGTTTAATAGTATTTTATTTACCAGTTAACATTCAGTGATGTTAATGATCATAATCTGAAAGGGTACATACTTCAATTTTCTTAAATTTATCACTGTAAGAGAATTTGCTAATATTATAATTTGCTAAGTAAATTGTTACATAATTTGTTATTATTGTTTAGCCTGCACTAAAACAAATTGTAATTGAAGTTATAATCTGAGTTGCACTGGATGGATTGCTTTAATTTTGCTATACTCACAAAGTGACAGTAAGGAATCTTGAATCTTGAACTGCCCCAACAATATTATTCTTATTAAATATTTATAGACGGTAATTCTCAGATTTCTAATCTGGCTCACAAGCAGTGGATTTATCCAAACCTTCTTGTTGTTTTTTTTTTTTGTTCCTGCAGTTTATGGATCTTCGCACTCGGTACACAGCTCTGGTGACGCTGACAACACAACATGTCAAGTACATCAGTGATGCCCTGCGGAGACTTGAGGAAGAAGAGGTCCGACCTAAAGCTAGACAAGGTGTCACTTTGTTTTTGTAAGGTATTTACACTTTTTGGAATGCAATGCTTGCTCTTGTCTTGCAGAAACAAGTTGAGGAGGAGAGACAAGCCAGAGTGGGTCAGGTCTCAGATCTGCTCGGTTGGGTTAAGGGCCTTCAGGAGAGAGCTGCTGGACCAGCTCAGACATCGCTTGCTGCACAGCAGGTATGAAGAGATTTAACCCGGTTTAACCCTAGCGTTGACACTGTGATTTTAATGGTATAGATTTTGATTTACCTTTCTCTTATTCAGGCAATCAGTGAGCAGTTAGCCTCGAAAAAAGAAGAAGTTGCTGAAGCAATCAGAAGCACAGAAGTCTTCCTCCGTTCCAAACAAGCCAGCAAGTGAGTGCAGTACTCTTACATACGTATACAGCATGTATTATGGTAAAGGAAAATTTTTAAAGCAGGTGTCCAGTTAAATAATAGTGTCGCAAAGCACCTGTTAAAATTTTTTTTTTATTTAAATCCCTATTGAACAAGATAGGATGGTGATAGAAAAAAGTTTCTGAGATGATATGCGTAAAAGTCATGTTCACTAAGAGGTTATTTCGAATAAGATTCATGAAATGAGCATAATACCTTGTTTATGGTCACCGTAGCAATCCTTAGGTATAAACATGCAGTATACACAAGACATTACGTGGCCCTTTTCTGCACAGAACCAGACTGGAACAGGAGACGAAACTACTGTGGAGTCATATGTGACCTGTTTATTTAGAATAAAACATGCAGCCACACTGTAGTTAAAACCAAAGGCTGCTGTTCTGAAACACAATCACGCAAACACTTTTTTTTTTTTTATACTTACTGACTTACTTAATCATCTGACTTACTAAATTGTCTGACCTGAATTGTCCAGATTGTCCCCTGAAGAGCGTGCTCAGGTTACATCACAGCTGGATGAGCTGAAATCCACCTACAGTGGGCTGTGCGACCACTCCACATCTCAGCTTCAACAGCTGGAACAACAGCTGGCCAAAGAGGAGAAACGAAAGGTAGACTTAAAGGGTTAAGGCGTTATAAGTGTTCCGCTCTAAAAGCCAAATGCAACGCTTGTGTTGAAACAGTGCTTACGATGCATTGCTTTAAATGGTTGTCCTACGATGACTTAAACCTTTTTGAAGGAAATTATGGAGCGTCGTGTGCGAGACTGTGCGAGTGCTACATGTGCTGCATGTCCGTGTGTTGCTTTTCACTTGTGTTTTTGACATCCATCACCACCTCCATGAATCTCACAGGTTTGCTTCAACATAACATTTTTTAATAGCATGGAGTGAAACCCTAACATATAATTCACAACATGCTTGTAATCATGTCGTCATCATCATCATCATCATCTTCATCAAACATCTGCTTATTGCTACTTACTGGCCATGAGTTTTAAAGAAGTAGCAATGAATAGTTTGATAGTTTTACACAGACATCTTCAAAGTTCATTCCCATAGTTCTTATCTACTGTAGTTTCCATTGCACAACATATTTATTCATGATTATTTTTGCATTATAGATGTGAACATTGTCATTGTGAAAATCATAGGTACACATATACATTTTAGACATTCATCTTTAGCTGCAAATATTACATACTGTATATTACATGATTTTATGTGTGTATGCAGTGATCTTTTTTGTCTGCTTGTGTGTGCGTGTCCAAAAGAGTGAGTTAATGAAATATGGTGTAAATAGGTATAAGTTTATTATTACCAATGGTTACCTAAATATCAGACATTTCATAGGGAATAACATAAAGGCCAGCTACGCTTACTTCCGTCTGTTTGAGCATGATGTGTCCAGATCACAAAGCATTTATGTGTGTGTGTGTGTGTTTGTGTGTATGTATGTGTGTATGCAATATTGCCTTTGTCTGTGTCTTTAAAAACAGTAATATTGTGTGACTTAATCAGCATTTTGCTTTAAAATCACTAACAGCTGCCAGAAAATATCTGAGTCAGATTAGAAAATGTTTAAAGACAAGTTTCAGTCATTTTAGTCATCATTTCTTTTTCATAGAAATTTCTCATAGCAACCACATTTACTGTTTACTGTCAAATACCTTACTAAGCAAATGATCAAGAAATTCTATCCAGGTCCCATAATGAATCAGATTATCTTGGAGATTAATTGATAGGACGGTAGTATAAGATCAGAAGTTGCTAGGAACGTCAGGTAGTAGATAGTCAGTGCTGGCAGTGTCTCAGGCAGATGGAGTGTGGCATGCAGAACGCTAACATCCAGCTTCTCACCTTGTTGCACCTCAAACTGCCGAGCCGTCGGCCTATCTGTTTGTGTGCGTGTATGGACCCCCTCCATACGGTAAGTAGTGCTTGCTTTCTCTCTTACCGTTGGCTTAGTTCTGAGCTGCTTTTTTCTCTTCACTCTTTTTGCTGTACTTAAAGAAAACTATTGTAAATTTGCACAGTAGTTATCTTGTTTTTGCTTTAGTATGTTTATGCATCGTTGCTGTAAAACAAATCTTGATGTTTCCTATTTGCTGTTTTTTAATTCAATGTCAGTCCAGCTAGGCAAAATTGTCATTAATTGAATTATATTTTTGTGTTACATTTGCATGCTTGGTGTGTGGGTCTTTTCTAAACCCTTCACTTAATAAATTTTTTTGATAATAAATATTATCAAACCTAGTTTTGTAATATAATCATACTTAAACAGGACATCTCCTTTTCCAGGGACGAGAGACCATCGCTGGAATAATTGATCTTGGTACTGTGGAAACCTTCCCAGTTTTCCAGTCAGCACAGAAAGGACTTATTGACCAAGACACGTGTTATGTGCTGCTGGAGGCACAGCTTGTTAGGGGTGGTCTATTGCATCCTGATTCCGCTCAGGGTCTTTCTTTAGAAGAAAGTTTCACCTCTGGTCTGATCGACAGCCGTATCCACCAGTCACTATCACGAATAGAAGCTGCCCTCCATCTTGTCCAAGGTTCACAATTCACAAAGAGCCACATGATACCAGTTGCTGCTGCTATTGAAGCGGGCTACATAACAGAACAAATTGGGTTTCGTATCTTGGAGCTGCAGGTGAGCACAGGAGGCTTTTGGGACGACACCAGAGATGAAATCCTTAGTCTTGAAACTGCAAAAGACAAAGGTCTCATCTCTGCGAAGGTTTACAATAAATTACAAGATCGTTTTGATAGGCAAGAACTTATTGACCCCAATACAGCAGAAAAACTCAGTCTGTCTGAGTTTTATCAGCGATGTATTTTGAATCAGGAGACTGGTCTGCGTCTACTGCCGGTCAATCAGCAGTCAAGGGGAACAATCTGCTTACGATCTGGTAAAAAGGTAGGCATTTTCCGGGCAGTCCAAGAGGGTCTGATTGACCGGCAAGTCACCATTAGACTCCTGGAGGCTCAGCTGTTTGCAGGTGGCATCATCGATCCTCGCTCTGGTCACCGACTGACAGTAGATGAAGCTGTGAGGCATGGCCTTATGGACCAGGACCTGTCCTGTTCCCTACTGAGTCACCAGTTACAATCGGGTGGACTTGTTGACCCAGTCAGTGGAGAACGCTTGGAATTAGATGAAGCTATCCAAAGAAACCTTCTGTCTCCTCGCATGGCTTTAAGGGTTTTGGAATCTCTCTGGACTTTTACCGGCATCCTATGGCCAGAGTCTGGGGAGCTGCTTCCTGTCACTGAAGCTCTTCAGCAGGGTGTAATTTCAGGTGACCTAGCTCGGAAAATCCTAAACAAGCGACATTCTATTGGTGCAATTTACTCCCCAGAAAGTGGTCAGCTGATTCCTCTGGGACATGCTGAGGATGTTTTAGCATCAGAAGCAGCCGAGGTTCTTCAGCAGACAAAGATTCCTGACATTCTGCCTGCCGTGAATCAAACAGGGTGCATTCAGCGCTGGGGTTCTTCCTTCTCATCACCACTGTCCTACTCAGCTCCTGCCTCACTCCCACACCTTCAACCTGATGCTTCTTTTTTGGAGGCATCCAGGCCCCAGGAGCAAGCTCTCCACCGACTCCTCTCTTACCTTATGACAAACAGTTATATAAATGCACACTCAGGAGAGCGTCTGGTCCTGCTGGAACCTGAACTGATGGAGCTCATTAATGTAATTGGAACAACAAAAGATCAAAACGGGCATAAACCACAGCCCTCTGACAGAGAGGCAGCAGGAGAACCCAAGTTTATGAGGTCATTAAGTGAAACAAAACAAGAAAATATTGAAATTCCTCAGGAAAATCTAAAGAAAAGCTCAACTTTTAATATCCCTAGAGAGGATGTCCAAGAAAAGCACATTGTTTTAGAACAGGATGGAACAGATAAAACAGAGAATATTCAGAAGACCACACATAAGAACTCTGTGCAAACAGTTGCAGGCAAACACCCTGACAGAACTTTGAAGTACTTGGGCACAGACTCCACTGTATCAGAGACAGAACTTGAAACATCACCCTTGTTTGTAAAAGAGAAGGACATTTTGTCTAGTGATGCCACATTTCAATCACTGAGCCCAGAAGTGGAAAACAGAAGTAAGGGAGAATCATTCCTAGAACTGACAGAACTGACAGGCTCTTGGCTTGAGTTTGAGATGCCTAACTCAGCGTCGCATAAGAATGTGCATGGTGAAAATAAAGTAGAATGTGCACCATCTTCAAATAAGTTGTTCGACACAAAGAGAGCACACACTGCTGTTGAAACCACAACTAAAGATACTGTAGAAGCAGGTCAACCTGATCAGCTTCACAAAAATGTCACAGAAGGCATGCAAGTTAGTAAAATTGAAGTGTCTGATGTAAGTGAACAAATCTCAGCTCAAACAGATAACAACAAAGATAAAACAGAACGCGAAAATGCAGATTCATTAAAAATCCAAAAGATCACATCTGTGGACATTTCTGAAAATGCTGAACTTGATCGCATGTCAAAGGAGTTGCTGCAGGGGGGTCTTTTGACTGCTGGGACCCAGAAGTTGTTCCTTAATAAAGCTGTATGCGAGAATCTGCTCCCAGATCATGCTGCTTTGAAAGTAATGTCTAAAGCAGAGCTTTTTGGTGGTTTCCTGGATATGCATAGCTGTCAACCACTGAGCCTTGAAGATGTTATACAGAAAGGTCTTTTGGATAAAAATTTTATGACCAAGGTTTTCCAGTCAGAAAAATCCCTGGCTGGTGTGTTTGATGTAGAGCATGGTCGAATATGCTCATTACGGGAAGCTGCTAAAGATGGACTTTTAGATACAGATACAGCATCTCGCCTTCTTGAGGGCCAGATTGTGTCTGGCGGAGTCGTTGATCTTGAAAAAGGCAAAAAGGTTTCAGTTAAGCTCGCAGCCAAGCTTGGGCTAATAGAGGAAGAGCAAAAAGATGATCTACTTTTATTGGAGAAGTCATATCATGGAAAGAGTTCTGATCCAGATGTAGTACAAAAAAAGTTGAAACTGCAACTACAGATGAATGGAATAATAGATCCTGAAACAAAACAGCCTGTACCAATTCAAAAAGCTCTTCAGAAAGGCCTTATTGGTCAAGAAGAAGCAGAGCAGATCCTATTGCAACAGGTAGCTGAAGGTGGAATTATGCACCATGAGTCTGGAGTTCGCCTCAGTGTTACGGATGCAGTACATCAAGGCATAATTGACAGTTCACTTGCTCCAAAACTCGAACAGTTTGAGAAGTCAAGACAATGCCAGTTTAGTTCAGATCCAAATGCTGCTTCTCTTCAGGCAGCTGTAGGCTTCATTTATGATAGTGCTTCAAAGAGCAACCTTTCATTGACTGAAGCTGTTTCCTGTAGTGTGATTGATCAAGGCACTGCAAATGAAGCTATGGAGTCTCCAATGGTAAAAAGTGGTGTTTTGGATCCTCAAAACGCTCGTGTTGTACCATATTCAGAGCTAACCAAACAAGGAAAGATTGACATTGAGACAGGTTGGCGATTCCTTGAAGTAAGACCATTCAGAGGTATTCCAAACAAAGAAAATGACCTGGTGACTGTACAAGAAGCAATGAAAGCTGGTCGGGTTGATCCCATTCCTGCACTCAGATTATTACAGAGTCAGGCAGATTCCGGAGGCATCATCGATATTTCAAATGGGGAAAAGCTGTCTCTTAAGGATGCTGTTGACAAAAGCCTTGTTCCAAGAGATGTTGCCATGGTTATTGCTAAAAATCAATTTTTAAAAGGTGGCTCGGTTAGCCCCGTCAGTGGTCAGAGTGTGTCAAGTCTTATGGAGGCTGTCCAGGATGGGCTAATCTCTAAAGATATGGCTGCAGAACTTTGTGATTACTTTGGACTTGTGGATCCTCTTGCGTCCCAGAGTGTTTCATATCAAGACAGTCCTACAGTAAGAAGTTGTAAAAACATAGAAGAGAACACATTGCATTTTGCCAACGTCAGATCTACAGATCATTATAAAGATAAATTGGAGACCATTTCAGACGATCCGCTGCAACTGCTTCAACATTATCCATCATCTGAATTGGTGGAAGAAATCCATGTGGATGTTGCATCAAGTGGAGTTGGAAAAGATGATAATGTCTCATTTGAGGGTTCAAGTCAGTTTACTGTAGAAGCAGAAGGAAGGCTACAGGAGGCTATTGCAGAAAGTCCTGTACAACGTAAAACTATGGGACCCCAGGAAGAATCAAGACATAAACCTGTTCCAGTTTCCCAAATATCTACAATTTACTCTAAAGCTGGAAAAAGCCATGACATTGTTCTCCAAACAACCAAGCCAGACGTTCAAATACAGCAAACAGTTGAATTAAAAAGTAGTCCTGTACAACATAAAACTATTGGACCCCAGGAAGAATCAAGACACAAACCTGTTCCAGTTTCACAAATATCTACGATTTACTCTGAAGCTGGAAAAAGTCATGACATTGTTCTCCAAACCACCAAGCCAGTTAAAATAGACATGAACCTGGGAAACTATGAAAAGAATTACTTCAGCATTGTACAGGAACCCACACATGAGCTGCATGATGGGCAACCTCCATCTATCAAAGAAATTCCCAAGGCAGCAGAACTGCATTCAGTGTGTGATACAAAGTCAATCTTTAAAAGTGAAGAGAGCACTGACAATAGACATGACACACCTGTATCAACACTTACTGATGGACAGAAGATCCCTGGAAAAAAGAGAGGAAAAGGAAAACATAAAAAGCAAACCAAAATGTGTCCAGAAACTGAGAAAAGATCAGAGGTAGAATTACTAGATACAAGTGTGACAACTCAGTTCCAGGGTACTGAGGACAAAAATGGAATCAAAATTTACTCAGATGAAAAATCTGGTAAACCCAGTGAGACCACTGACCAACAGGATGGGATGGTGATTGAAATGAGAAGATCTCCAGTGGTCATTGCATCATCATCTGAAGACACCATTGCAAAACAGCTTGGAAGTGAAGTTGTAAATATTGAACGAAGAAACCTCATAGTAGATGTGGATGATAAAGAAGTTATTGTGGCTACACCTACAGAGGATGCTAATGGCTGCAGCGTGATAGATGAAAGCATTGTTCAAACACGTGAGCACTGTTCAGAAACCTGTGATGTAAATAGAGCTCATTCTGTATCTGGTGCTGAGACTAAGACAGTAAAATCTGATATTTCCATTGATCAAACATATTCTGAAAATAATTTGAACGGTGAGAAAGTAGTCAAAGAGGTCAGAGAGTCCAAATATGGAACTAAGGATATAGTCATTGATCAAAAATGTATAGATGAGGACATGAAGCAAGAAGCTGAAATTGATTTGAGTGTAACATCACCTGTAGAGATGACTGACAGCAAATTTAAAATAGATGCCATAACAGTTCAAAAATCTGAAGCTACATACGTTAAGAAAGGGGTCGAAAGAGATTTGGAGGTTGAAGAAGTTACTCTTGTAGAGGTCACTGAGGATGAGTTTAGAAAAGAAGTTCTTGATCAAAAACTTGCTGAAGATGTGAGGGTGGATTTGGAGGTTCCTCCATGTCGGAGTGTGACTTCAAGTATAGAGAGTCCTGAGAATGAATTTGGAAAGGAAGTTGTAGAGACTGACCAGAAACCTGAAGATGTGTCAGTGGAGAGAAAGGTGAAAGCAGATTTTGACGTTATAAAAGATGTGACCGAGGTTTCTCTTGAGGAGGATATTGAAGACAAATCTGTTACAGACATGATTGGCATCGAGCCGAAATGTGTTGTGGATGTGAAAGAACTCATGGAGGTCAAGAAGGATGAGGAAGTTTTAAAGTCTGTGTATATGGATGTGATTTCACCTGTCGAAGGCATGGAAACCAAGTTTGGCAAGGACAGTGTAGTCACTGGACAGGAATCTGTAGACAAGAATATGAACAGAGAGACCAAAGTAGATTTGAAAGATGTTAAAGGTGTCAGAGATACAGATGGCATGTCTAGAGAAGACACTGGTGATCAAGAACATGTGAAAGAACAAAGAGAGGTTAAAATTAATTTGGAAGTTCAGAAATCTCCATGTATGAGCCTAATTTCACCTACAGAGGGCACAAAGAAGTTTGAAAATGTTGTAGCCACTGATGTAATCAAAGATACAACCTTTAGAGATTTGGAAATTATAAAAGCATCAGAGAAAACCGAGGGTTTATCTGCCGAGCAAGTGGAGAACAGAATTCCCAAAGAATATGTTGACATGGATAAAAAATTCATTGCTGAAGATGTGAAAATAGAGAGACTTGTCAAAGCAGAGATGTCAGGACTATCAGATACAAGTGATAGCACTGAGTCTATTCCAGAAAGTCTACACCAGAGAATGAAGTCTGTGAAGAGTGTAGAAGTGATGCAAGAGAGACAGCATGTGGAAAATGTAAGCCTGGGCGCTGAACCATCAGAACATGACCCAGCTAGCTTGGTGGATGCTGACAGAAACACAAAAGGTGAATTACAGAGTCAAATGCAATCCACAGTCATAAATGAAATATCAGAAACACCGGCGGACCATGAAGTAGATCTTGCTGAGGATCAAGTTTCAGATCAGTCAGACAAAAAGAGGAAGAAGAAAAGAAAAAACAAAAAGACCAAGATGATAAATACTGACAAGGAATCCGAGGAGAGCAAAGGTGTTGAGCCAGTGCAAAGATCCCCAGTTGATGTCTCATCTCAAAGTCAGACAGTCAGTGCAGTAAAAAGAGATGGACTGGAACAACCCCAGAAATCTAACCAGGCACAGCTGGAGAAAGAAGCACTCCTGTTGAAAGCCAAAGAAAGCATTCTTCGGAAAGTCTTTGAGAGGGGTGTCAGTGAGAAACAGGCCGCCGAAGAATTAGAAGCATTGCGCCAAGGGTCAGCTAAAGAACGGCATGTGACAGCTCAGGAGAAAGCCAAGATCGAGGAGAAAAGCGCTGCACTCGATACTGATGCAATGCATCAGACAAAGCAGATAGACAAAAATAAAAACCTGCTGCCAGGAGATGTTTTAACTGCAACAGACTCTACACAAACTCATTTCGGTGAGACAGACCAGACTAAGGATAACGTTTACAAAAAGCAGGACATCAGTCATACTGCGAGCTCAGATTTTGTCTTGGACCCCAGTAAGCAAATATTGAAGCCCACTATTGGTTTAGACAGGCAAGTTTGTGAGACAAGAACAAAAGAAAGTGAAACTTTCAAAAGCGAAACACTAGGAGACTCTGCCGTCCCCAAGGAGCCACATATTACTTTTACTGAGGAAGACAAAGACCACCAGAAATCTGTGCCTGCTGTAACTTTAGGTAACAGTTCAGAGGCAGTAATACAGACTGATACATGTGTACAGACTTTTGAAACAGAGCTGAAGGATATACACAGCAAGGTGCCACTGCAAGCTATGTCTAAGGAATACTCGTATACTGACAATGAATTCAAAGATGCATCATCCATCCACTCTGAAGAGTCAAAACCGTCTAATTTAGAAGAGGTCCCCGAGTTGGACACTACAGAGTGCTGGGAAGAGGAGGACTTTGAAGAATATCAGGAGGGTGCTGATGTAAAACAGGCTGAAGACCTAAGCAAAGAACCGAGGACAACCCCACAGACAGGCAAGGTAAGATGCTGTGTTTATATGCATTTGGAAATTTCCTGTTTTTGCTCTCAACCTTTCTTTTCTAATTCATTCATTTAAAATCTTTTTAGTCCTCTTTGATCTGTCAAGAATGCCTAGAACATGATCAACAAATTGTAGCACTGCTCTCCATGGTGAGACACATTGAAGTCCGTCTTAAGCAACAGCAGCAGCAGTCCATGGGGAAGAGTCTTGCTACACTTGATGACATCATTAAACAGATAGAGGTGAGCACTGCTAAAATATTCTTTCTATATTCTGAGAAAAGGGGTTTCTTAAGAATTTCTTTTGATGTTTCATTTGATGGTTAACACAGATTATTGCAGAGTTGGACAGGGACATGGTAAATGAATCAGGAATCTTTAATATCAATCAACACCACTGGCCTGTTAAACTCATTGCACTGTGCATATACAGTAGTGTACAGTAAGGTTTTGAGCCACCCCTTATTTCTTTACATGTTGCTTCCAAAGAGCCTTTCTTGTATTTTTAATGTAGTCTTGAGAAATAGTTTTCTGAAGGACTTTTTTTTTTGACTTTCACTTTGGCAAGTTTTTGTCTCTCATTTTCAGTCTGTTTCCTGTCGCTGAGCAGTTTCAGAGGATTCACAGTGACCTATGAATCATTCAAGCAAAAAAAATCCATATAACTTTTAAGGCATGAACCAGTAAGAAATGGGTGTAGATGATGACAGATGATCGGGTATACTGGTGATGCTGATTGCTGAGTGGTTGAAATAGACGAGAGGGGAAATGAGGTTGCTGCTGAGGTTGTTACATAAACAACCGATAGAATGTTTCTCATTTCTTTCATTTAATTTACACGTATGTCATTTAAATAAATTTAATATTAGGAAACGATGGGTGGCTCAAGACTTTTGCACAGTACTGTATGAGAGGTTTTGTTATATGGATTTTCCTTGAAAGCTTTGATTTTTAATCTAAAATCCTGAAAACAAGCATGAGTGATTTGTTAATTACACACACCAGTGCAACTCTGCATTTTTCCATTTTAGGCTGGGAGTTTTTTTTCTAAGGCGGTTTCTAAGAACCTTTTTCTTAGAAACCTATTTCTAAGAACCTTTTTCATGCAGAATTAAAGAAAATATGCTAAAGTGATCAATAATTACATTCCTTTCCTCCAAAACCAGTCTCTTGCTCTAGAGCTCACTGATTTGGAGCCCCAAGTAAACAAAGAGGTTGAAGCAGCCAAGCAACTCCTGGAGTCTTACAGGGACGATATCCCACCCCAATTAGTCATGGCCCTGGAGAAGGACCAGCGGAGTTTGTCCCGTACATTAAACGCTGCAAGAAATCTTGCTGAGAGTGCTCTGCAAGGGATGCAAGCACATCGTGATGCACAGAGAGTAAGATGGAAATATCAGATACAGTATGAGCTATAGTTTTAAAGGACATCAGAATGTCAACCGTCACTGAACCTGCAAAAATGCTTTCTACTTCCTCATAGGAGGCAGTAAGTAATGAGTTGGAGTCTCTGACTGGACGAGTGGACCGTCTTCTTGACTGGCTTAATGACACAGAAGCTCAGATTGAGCAGGAAGCAGCTCCATCTGAGGATGGAAAGGTTAAAGAGAATGACAGAAGAACATTAATGTGGCTCAATCAAAAACAACAACAAGTCAAGGTATCACTCACGAACTTTGTTCTAAAAAAATATTGTTTGAGTAATAATTCCTCTGAGATTTTTTTAAATTCTGATTAGTTAGAAGGTTTTGATGAAATTTCTTTATCACTAGTTACAGCTAGAAGACAAATCACAGGTTTATGTGAATGTGCCTGTTCTAATATTCGGTTGTCTGCTATGTTGATGTCTATAGTAAGAACTTTGACAAGGATTATATGGTGGATGCTTCACATAAAATAGTTTTAATAAACGTTATCATTGATATTAAGGGAAAGTTTCCATTCTTTAAAGGAGTGTATCAGAGTTTGTAACGGGCAGGGGCAAGTCTGTACTTTTTAAGTCTTCCAAAAAAGGATCTTCTTTAGGACAAAGGGCTTTGTGATTTCTCTATAACTTGACATACTTCATTTTATTAGCCTGAGAGATGTTACAAATAAGCTGGTGGCATAGTGGTTTATAACTGTGGCCTTATCCTGTTACCTCCAGGCTCGAGGGTTCGATTCCTACGTTCGAGCATGGATCTGCATGGAAAGCACAGAGTTTGCTTGTACTGCCAGTGCTTAATATGTTTCCCTTTGAGTTGTCTGGTTAACTTCCACAAGACATGAGGTCACAGCTAATTGCCATTTCTATTCCCAGTTGCCTGCAGTGTGCGAGTGAGTGTGGTGGATTGTAGTACCCCAAGTCTCCTGGGGATAGGCTTCAGGGCTCTCTTGACCCTTTGCAGTATCCTGTACAGTAGCAGTATATAGAATGAGCGAGTAAAACTAAGCTGTTGAAGAATTGCTCTAATGTAAAGGGTAACATCATCGGTCCAATATTATATTATTTCTTTAAGTTGGATAATGCATTTTTATCATGCCTCAAATTCCCGACTATTTCACTCTGCTTCAAAACATGTTGTTTCAATCCTGTTCCACCAAGACAACAGGAGAGCTAAGCACAGCTGGATGGAGCTGAGGGTATCATCTTATGTGAGGTCACATTAGGGAAAAATGTAATTGGCTTGTTTAAGCCCCAGCCAAGAGAAAAATTGTAGGGTTTTGTTTTTGTTTTTTCATGCTTCTTATACAGTATGTACCCATCTGAATGGCTAAAATTACTAAAAAAGTGAATTTTGTATAATGGGTCCCTTTGAACAAAACGACAAATAGATAAAATGTACGGAATATATTTATTGTTGAAAAAATTGGTTTGATTATACACTTTCCCGCTCTCATGTTTTATTCCACATAACATTTTCTATCACATTTGCATTTCTGTTTCAGGATCTGCAGGAGCGTCTCACAGCGCGGTCCAGTGATGTAAACGCTGTGGCTTTTGACATCCAGGTGTTTATCTCGGAGCGTGCGCAGGATCTGGCACCTGAGCAAAGCAGGCATCTGCTGAGACAACTTCAGCAGCTTCAGAGTGCCTTTCACCAGGCCTCGGGCCGCACCCACGCCAGGGCCGAGGCCCTCTCTGTCCAACGAGTCAGGGAAGAGGAGCAAGTGCAGAAGGAACGAGAGCGGGAACAGGAGGAAAAAGAGAGAGAGAAAGAGAGACAGACCGCTAGAGAGAGAGAGGTTTGGAAATACCTGGTTGAATGCTTCTGCTTTTACAGCCGCAATTACAGAAACAGGATTTTACGTTGGATTTATTTTAAGTAACGCTTAGGTAATAACTGCATAACCGATATGATGATTGAAATCTATAATACAAATCTAATGCTTTTTCATCCGCTAATCAACAGAAATTAATTTAAAGCACCAGTATTACAATTATAATACTTCTAGGCTCCATCATGCTTTTTACGGCTTATTCTGCCACTCGCGCTAGATATTTTGTTGCTTTGTGCATGCGTGTTGATATAACATATATGTATTAACCTGTCTGCCTTGCTGTTACAGATTGCCAAAGAGGACAAACGCTTATGCCAACTTGAAAAGGCTAGAGAATGAAATCAGCCATTTTATAATAAACAAGAATTTTTACTCGCTGTCGGTTTTAAAGCAAAGGAAAATAACCGACTGATGAAATGTCGTTGCGATAAACCAAAATCACTTTTGCTGCTTGACTGACCTTGTGAAAAATGTCTGTCTGTCTGTCTGTCTGTCTGTCTGTGTGATCAGAATGGATACATCTTGCTCAAACAATGCATAGTTTTGTGTGATAAATGAATTGTGATTAATCAGTTGTATGATGGGTAGAGGTGAAAATCTTTGAACCTTAACATAGTTAGAAACGATGAAGCACAAATGATGCTGATAAATGTAGTTTCAATTATTGTACAAGGAGCAACAAGGAGGAAAGCAATTCTGTTGGGTTTTAGGTAGTGCAGCAGCAGAAAGCGGAGTGCTCACAGAAGCTTGAAGGCCTCAGTATGTGGTTGGTCGGGGCAGCGAGCCTGCTGGCCAGTCAGAGAACCGGAGCTGATTCAGACGATGTGAATGTACTTCAGCAAAAGCACACTGAGCTCAAGGTGATTTAATAAGTGAGCTGCATGATTGTTAAATATTTATATAGGGATGTAAATTACCCGTGTAGCTTAATGTAAATGGCAAAAATTTCAGGAGGTGCAGAAAGATCTTCAGGCCAAAGGTGACGGCATGATGGAGACGATTCAGTCAGTGGAAGCGTTCCTGGCTGAGCGTGGTGAGGATCTGAGTCCAGAGGAAAGGGCTAAACTCCAAGCAGCACTGGCACATATGAAAGAGCAATACCACACCCTCACAGACACGGCTCAGTCCTCACTAGCCCAGCTGGACTCTACCATCAACACAACCCTCCAGCAAAACACACAAAGGGTAAAAACCTCAAGGAAATACTGTACATCAGCATTGAGTTTCCTTTTTCAGTGCTTTCTGAAAAAGTATTTTCTTTTCCTTTTGTCTACGCAAGGCTAAAGCGGAGGAGCAGCTGCAGGAGACTCAGGGAAAAATAGACGTGCTGCTTAAGGAGTTATCGTCACTGGACGCCTCTAAGGTGAGGTCGTTTGATGAAACTGTTCCAGATTCCCATGTGCCAGCAGGGTCACTGAACTCACACCGTGACTTACTTAAGGTCAGATACGAGCTCTCTAAACTTAAACGTGTTCATTCTGAATCCTGATTTCAACGTTAATTGATTCCTATTTGGCTTAACCGTTTCAGGCTGAATTGCAGCAGTTACAAGCTCAGCAGGCTCACCTCCTCCAAGTGGCCCAGTCCACACGCTCTCTCCTGGAGCAGCCAGACTCCAGCGTGCCCCCGGAGGAGAAGCAGCGTCTGCGCGCCAGACTAGACCACCTCCAGAACCAGCACCAAGAACGTTTACAGAGCTGCCAGGAGAGATTAAGACGAACTGAAGCGCTTCAGGATGACCTCTCCAAGTTCATGGAGGAACATAGCAACCTGGGAGCATGGCTAGAGCAGAGTGAAAAAGGGCTGAATTCCCTAAGAGAAGGGGAAGCTGATGCACAGGGACTAAAAGACAGGCTGGAGGAGCACAAAAAGGTATTAATTATGGGTAAATGTTTAATATTTTGTAATCATTGAGTGCAATTTGAAGCGGTATTCTGCACAAGAGTTTCATGAATGATTAATGATGGCATCTTGTTTGTCAATGTTCTCTAGCTGGCAGATGACGTGATCTGCCACAAGGCAGATTTGCGGTTTGTATCAATTTCTGGACAGAAGGTTCTGGATTCGATACAAGGCACTCAGGAAAGGGCAGGAGCTATTGAGCCAGCACTACAGGATACAAGGCAGCTTGTCAGTGATAAACTACAAGATGCACAACAACGCTACAGTTCTCTACAAAACAAGGTAGGGAGAAAGTTTCTATCTGCATAATGATGTAATCTAACAAAGGATACAAATCTACTAATTAAAATCATCCAGAATGTTTTTGGTTATATATTGTCGATGATATTAAAATAAAAAGTGTACAAGTAGTCTCCAACTTACGAACGAGTCTTGTTGCCGAGAGCACGCTCGTAAGTCCGATTTGTTCTTAAGTCCGACAAAGTGAGCCTTATACGCCTTTGACAGACATATACAATGTAAAGCATACATATCCACTTGACTTAATCTAACAGTGTTGTCTCTGCGCTTTTAAATCGAGAGGGCAATCCTAGACGCCATTTTGTCTCAGAGCTGTTTTCCACTGTATTGGACTGTGAATTCTGTTTTGTTTAGGATTTGACTCATTTCTCTAGCGCGCGCGCACACACACACACACACACACACACACACACACACACACACACACACACACACACACACAATATACCAGACCTTGGAAATTTTAAACATTCGCACTGAAAATATTGCATATAATTGTAAATATCGGTATCTGGTGCACTGCAGTGTTAATTCTTTGTACAATGCAAGTGCGCTATTGATGCACGTACGTGATTGAACTGGATTGAACCGCGGTCTGTTCGTTTCTGTGGAAATTTTCGAACGTTTGAAAGTCGGGGACTGTCTGTATATTTTTTTGGGTAAACGGAATTGTTGTAATTTTATGCAGCTACATCAGGTAATGTATTTTCTATTTTGGAAATAATTTATGCCTGATTCTTCTGCTGTTCGCAGTCTGTCGATCTCGGTACCCATTTGTCCACTCTACTGGATCGGTACCAGCAGTACCAGGATGAGGCTACAGCTCTGGATTCTTGGCTCAGTGCTCAAGAACAAAACCAGAGCATACTAAAACCCAGTGGAGAGCAGTCGGATACACGGACACTACAAAATACACTCAATACTGTACAGGTAAAAGTGTCTACTTTTCCCTGATGAAGGAAATTCATTCTGACTCAGTTAGACCTAAATAAAGCCTTTATGTCTGTCTTTTATTTATTTATTTATTTTTTTTTTCATTTTCTTTCTCTCAGCATCTGCAGGATGAGCTCGCCGAGCGCTCGGTGCAATTGGAGAAGGTAAAGAAAGCTGAGAAAGATCTCACCAGCACCCAGGAATCTCCCAAACTCAAAACAACAGATATCAACATCACCACAGGTAACTGCCTATCCGTTTTCTGTTAATGCCATATATGTATTATATGCAACTTTAAAATATTATTACTTATGTTACATTATCCGTTTCAGATGCACTTGAGAAGCGGTTTGGAACGCTGTCAGAGTCTGTGTCTCAGAGAGCTGAGCAACTCCAGACTGCTGTAGCTCAGTCTGTCAGTGTTCAGGAGGGACTCAATGCACTGCTTTCCTGGCTGGATGGTCTAGCATTAGATCCTGGACCAGTCCAACCTACCGCCCAGGCAGTACAGGAGGCCCTCACCCAAAATCAGGTATCTAGCTTGACTATATACTGTATGATACGACACTCGAATCAAAATAAAAGATGTAGCCATCTCTGAACCAGTATAAACCTGCCTACTTGCCTCATAACTTCTCCTAATGAAGCATCTAGTGTTAATGACGTGCACAAATGTGAGAAACTCAAGCGCAAAGTTATGTATAACTACTTTTTCCTGACTTTTTCAGAAACTGCGTCAAGAATTATTGTCACGACAGGGCAGCGTGGAGGCCACTCGTGACTCCGTGTCCAAGCTCCTGAAATCGGCAGATGCATCAACAGTCTCTGGTCTGCAGGGGGCACTGCAGGACCTGAGTCAGCGCTACACCGCAGCCCAGACCAAACAGGCCGAAAAAGAAGCCGAACTGCGGGTAGTCTTGCCCAAGTTGGAGGGCTTCGAGCGCCTGAGCTCGGACCTTCGAGACTTCACCCAGAGCCGCGAGAGAGTTTTGAGCCTCGGGGGCCTGCCGGACCACAGCGTCGAGGATTATAAACACACCATAGAGGTAATGGAGTCATCCACAAACAGCAGCCATGGTGCTGTATTTAGATATTCTTTATAGGCTCTAATGTTACCTTCTAAAGGGTAAAGTCTCTAATTAACTTCTCATGCTTTGGTTATAGGAAGTAAAATCAGATCTTGTCCAAGAAACTAGTCAGCTGAAGTCATTTGTGGAGCTTGGTACAGACCTGAGCAAGTCGAGGCTATTTGCCAACGTGCACAGCCTTTTGGACGCAACCAAAGATGTTTCTGATGAGTTTGCTCGACTAGAAGCCGGCGTCAATGAGAGGTTAGTTATGGGTACTAAAATAAAATAAAAATTTTAAACACACCTGTGCTCTGGAAAGGTATTGTAGAATTGCTGTGAGAGTGCACTCAAGAAAGTATGATGCTAGAACAAAACCGCCTTTTATTGTTAGTTTTGAAATGAACCACAAATTTCATTTTGTCAAATACAGGTGAAGTCCATTCATCCTTGGTGAAATAGTGCCAATTTATTTTGCGCACGAATCAGAGCCTCAATAAATTTCCTTTCCTTCAAGGCGCTGAGTAGGTCATGGATCATCTCATGTGTACTCTGTAGTTCAGATTCTTTCAGTTTTTCCATTAACTTGGTGCACAGGCTGGGCCATAAGTTATCAGTTTGGCGAGGAACTTAAACATACACTTAAAGCTGCACGATATAACTTGGTTTCAGATGTAATCTATACATTTACAAATTGACACACTGTAGAGGTGGAGGTAGTTTCCACATGCTTGGTAAAGACAAGGCGCTACCAAACTCTTAGCGCAATATGACAAGGGTATGGTGTGGTGGATGAAAAGGAAAAACGAGGAAAAAGCCCCCAGAACAGTGTCTGGCCGCTGTACTGACTATTTGTCCATCGTTTTTTCAAAACATATCCCTTAGCTTACTGTAACTTTTGGTGATCGTCACGTAGAGCATTGTCTACCACTTCTCCCCAAAATTTACCATAAATGTTCAACTGGGGTGAAATGTGGCGACTTGATGGAGCCCATGATGGAGTCCTCCTCACGGAGACCGTTCCCATTCAGATAAAGTATAACCTGCTTATAGGATATAGAATAAATCAGTCAAAAACTTGAGACTGCTCTGCAGAAACTTTTCCGACTGAACCCAAACCATGCTATCAGAAATGCCTCTTGAGTATAACAAATATTACAGACATACAGAAGTTTGCGCATTGAGAGACTAGCATTGGCACCAGCCAGATTCCAGCACGGCAGAATGTCACCACAGAGTGAAAATAAAACCTGTTTGATTAATGTGTTTTCAGTGAGTAGGTGTACGCTCTGCCAACCTGACATTATTACCTATTGGAGAAGCTTTTTTCTGAAGGGTTCCATGTGTGAAATGCCAGAGAAGACTCAGGTCCTTATATAACCATGTCCTATGGCAGTTGGTATATGAGAAGTATGATTATGATCATGCCTTCTCTGTGTTATTAAGCGTAAAGGAGACGGGTCTTTTTTATAATTCCTATGAATAAATGTAATGTTGGTGATGCTAGCCAATCTGTAATAGCAGAATAGGGGAGTACTGAAGCATAGCCAGCTGCATGAGTTCATCGAAAGGTTTCAAATCAGCGGTTTGGCTGATGTGCCTTGAAAAACATATCTTGCAAAAAAAAAAAAAAGAGAAATCTTGTAAGACGTTTGGAATGAAAGGAGACTCGACAAGTAACTTAAGCAAATACTTTCCTATTGGCTAGTCAGTACTTTAATTCAGTTGTCTGATTTTACTCTTCAATCTGTATACAGACTGAACGCCACCCAGAATTGTGACCAGCAGCTGGCGCAGTTCCGCTCCCTTTCCGGGTCCCTCCTCAGGTGGCTGCAGATGGCACAGGAGCAACTGCCCGCTAAAGAACCCAACCTTAACACAGAGGGCCTGCAGAGGAGAGTGCAGCAGCTCAAGGTGGGTGTGCAGTAGAGAAAATGGAAAGTCGTGTTCTGGAAAGTTGAACGTTCTGGGTTTTATAATGTTCCATGGTTTGTTCTCAGGACCTGCTGAGTGAGTGGGAGTCCCAGGGCAATCGAGTTCAGGAGCTAAACAAGAGCAGCTCCGAGCTGGAGAGTCTGATCATCAGTATCACCGCTCCACGAAGCAAGACTGGTAAAACTGGCATTCAGATTTTTGGTCTTTCACCTTATATATACATCTGCGATGGGTCTCCCATCACGTCTGTCTTACAGACAACATTTTATCCTCAATTAGACAGGCATTCTTTCTCTGCTTAAAAAGTAAGAAACTGGAAATTGACGGGTATATAAAAGGAGTTTTGGAAAACTAGATTACATCCTAGCTTAATCTCTAATTAGTGGTATGTATTACTAATTCACGTCCAAAAAAATCTTCTTTATCAGTTGTGTATGTCTGCTTTAGCACCCTGTTCTATGTTTAACCTTTGTGAGCTTATACACTGGTCTGTGCAAAAGCTTTCGTGTTTGTAGTGTTCATGCATGTGTGTGGCACCAGTGTCTGAGTGAGTGTCTCTCTCCCAGGTGTCCCCACGCTCAATGGTGCCGGTGGCTCCAGCAGTCTCAATGGCATTCACACCTGCAGAGGTGAGCCCCCTGTACTCAGTGCAGGCCAGGTTGTCTCCATCCACATCCCATTCTACGCCATCCGACTTCCATTGTGTCACTCCGTCTCCGGTCTATCATCACCATACCACATATAGACCCAAGATTGATCCTGAGCTACTGTTTCCCACCAAAACCCAGCACTCGGTTTTAGCTAAAGTGAATTCCAGTGGTCAGACTTTCGAACAATACTTTTGTGTGGGGGGGGGGAAAATGACACCTAACAAAATGCATCTCTGAATGCAGCTGGAAAAAAAAAAAAAAAAACATCATTATAACCACTCAGTCAGTGTGCTTTCATAAATTTGACATGCCATGTCTCAGCTTCTGTCTGTGTCTGTTTGGATTGTTCTTAGTATATAAAATATAACTGTAGAACAATTTATGTCATCACCATAAACATGAAGAAAGATGAAAAACCAGCACATTCAACAGGCAACACTGTATTTACTAAAGTCATCATTTATCTTATCTTAAAACTGCCCCCCCCCACCCCCTTTCACTTCCTTCCTGTTAGACCTGACTGAGATCCAGGTGGTGGTGGCAGACGTGAACAGCAAGTATGAGAAGCTCGGTGGGGATCTTCAGCAGAGGCAGAGCAGACAGCAGGCGTCTCTGGAGCTGTACCAGAAAGCCAGGCAGGACTCTGCGTCTCTGCGCCAGTGGCTCGGCCCACGGGAACAGAGCCTAGCACAGGGGCAGGCTGCCTCGCCCTCACGTCCTGAGGTAGTTCGAGAGCAGGCTCGGGAGAACAAGGTGAGCAAAAGCACAGCTCAAGACGTAGCGTTTCTAGTTGTGTGGTGTCGCTTCATAATCAGATGTTTCATAATCTAATCTGATGAACTACCTCCATGCAGGCCTTGCTGTCTGAGCTCGCAGAACATTCTGGTAAAGTGGAGGACCTGAAGAAGACTCTAAAGCAACTGATAAAAGAAAACCCAGACTCCCCCGAAGCAGAGACTTGGAAACAACAGCTAAAAGATATCGGTCAGTCAGATCAATCTATCGCTATAACATTAAACAGGACTACATTCAAATTCTCCAGATACATTCTGTGTTTTATGTGCATATTTGTTCAGTACTAATGCTATAAATAATTTTGTAGGAGATTTATTTATTTACTTATTTATTTTTCTAAAAGGTTGAGAGCTTCTCTGGTAAATCAAACAAAAGCCTGGTATGGTGCGTAGGTTGGAGGAACTGGAGGAGGCAGGAGAATAGAATGAGCTCCAGGACCAGCTTTTAGTCCTCCGTGATATTTTATTTTTCTTGTGTGACTCAAAGCATTAAACTTATTCTCAAAAGCAGAATTCGTGCTTTATAGGAACCACATGCGGGTGTCAGACTAGAGCCTTCTATGATTCAAAAAAAAAAGTATAAGGGCGAGCATGTATTGCTGCCAGGATTGCATGTATACATCTTTCTGCTCCGGTGATGCCGGTGCATAAACAGACTAAATTAGAAGTTATTGTTTTGCGTCCCTTTTAATCTCAACACCATGTATTTGCTACTAAAATGATTATTCACGGTTACACTGTGTCCCAGAATCTTTGCGTTGCTATGGCGACCTGTGCATCCAGCCTCAGTTGTTATGGTTTCAAGAGGCATCGTGATATGTTTATTTTACACGACCGCATGTACTGTACCATCGCTTCTTTTCTTAGAATCTCGATGGGAGAAAGCCAATCAGGCTGCAACACAGAGACAGACAGAACTGGAGACGTGCGCTGACAGACTGGGCAACTTTGCATCAGCAGCCAATCAGCTCGGCCCCTGGCTGCAGGAGAAAGAGCTGATGATGAGTGTGCTCGGGCCCCTGAGCATCGACCCTAAGATGCTCAACACTCAGAAGCAACAAGTGCAGGTACATACAGTACAAGGGTGCACATTTGAGTGCGGTTGTTTCCGCTATATCCGGTGTACGCTGCATTAAGCAAACAATACAAAACATCAGGCATCAGTCGCTCAAGAGTAATTTTTTCCATGAGTTTCTTCGACTCTTATATTGGGCATTTCAAGAATTATTAGGATGCAGATATTACAAATTTTATATGATGCAAAACAAAAAAGGACACACAGAAAACACAGAAAGGCGAGTACAAACATTTGATCTGATATAATTATGAATATTTAAATTTTATTTAACATTTGACTGCTTCTGGAAAAACATATGTAAAGCATAACACCATTTATTACTGTGAAGAATCAAAAGTTCTTTGCATAATTTATATTTATATATACAGTATAAGGATATGCAAACCCTTGCACTCAATTGTATATTTTTTCTGCTTTCCGTTTATACAATTTCCTGTTTTCTATCTTCTTTGCTTTCCTGTGAGGAAATGACAGTCTAGAAAGGAAAATTGTTTAGAAGACCTTATATAGCAGCACATGGCACTAAGGATGTAAATTCTTGTAAAACCTCTATAGTACTGAATTAAATAGTTGTCCAACAACTTCATTGTCCAACAGACCTGGTATGCTTGTTAGAAATCATACAGCATAATACAGTATATAGACTTCTATAGCAATAATAACATACAATTCCTTAAGTCTCATTTTTATATGAATGATTTTCTCTCTCTTTCCCTCCCAGATTATGCTGCGTGAATTTGAGACACGGCGTGCTCAGTTTGACCAGCTGACCCAGGCAGCAGAGGGTATCCTGTCACCCGTTGAAGAGCAGAAATCTGGGGACAGCCAGGATGTAGCTGAGGTGAAGCAGGAGCTGGGCTCCATCACCCAGCAGTGGGAGGACCTGACATCTCGTCTGTCTGGGCGTTCGGATCAGATCGAGCGTGCTCAGGGTACCAGCGAAGGCTTCCAGGCTTTGCTCAAGGAGCTCTCACAAAGTTTGTCCCATTTGGCTGAGAAGCTGGACGGCCAGGCCTCACTTAGTGCCCAGCCTGAAGCCCTGCGCCACAGGCTTAAGGAAACCGGAGAGATCCGTGCAGAGCTGGAGCAGAGGAGAGGTCAACTGGTCCAGGCTGAGCAGTTGTGTTCAGAACTCAGCGCTATTGTGGTGGAGCCCTACCTCAGAGAGGAGCTGAATAAGAGACTAGAGAGTGTTAGTGGACCACTTAACAGCCTGGAGGAAAGAGCAGGTGAGCGAGGGTACTTTGAAGATTTGTAGGCATGTTCATGATGTGTATGTTCTTAGTAGGGATAGGAGGCAGCCCCAGATAAAGATGGGGAATGTATATGTCAAATTTATGTAATTATAAGAAATGGAAAAAAAATTTACTTGGAGGAGATGAAATCTTCGTTTTTAAACTTAATGACAAAAGTATGCATTGATTTGTGATTTTCTTTGACTTTCAGCCACATAAATGCATAATTTAATTCATTTGACAGCAGGGCTTATAATGTACAGTATTAAACATTTGGTACTTTTTTTTTATGAATTAATTTCTGAATAATTAAGTTCACGCAGAAACAATTAAGATTTGTCATTTCCAGCAGTGTTTATAATGAATAGATACATTACTGAACTTTATCAGTAATATATTTCAATATAAATATAAGATCAGTGCATGATACATAGATAGACATTTTCTTTTCTCTGCTTGTCTCCAGCCGATGGCCTGTCTCAGCTACAAGCTGCTCTCTCAAGCACACAGCAGTTCCAGCAAATGTTTGAGGAGCTCCGTGCTTGGTTAGATGGCCAGACCGCTGCAAGTACACCCGGCATGTCTGACCCTCTACCTTGCCAACCCGAAGTTCTCCAAGCCCTCCTTGCCCAACAAGAAGAGCTCCAGCGTGGTGTGGCACAACAGAGAGGGTCATACGAGCTCATTCAGGCTGAGGGAGCATCTATCCTGGCATCACTTCCTGCTGGAGATGAGCGCTCGGGTCTGCAGGCTCGGCTCAACAAACTGCGCCAGGACTGGGAGGAAGTCAGCCAGCGCTTTACAGAAAAGCAAGCACATATCAGAGAGACACTGGGCCGTGCCACACAGTACAGGCAGCATCGTGATGAACTGGATCCCTGGCTGAAGGAGTGTGAGCAGAAAGAGGCGGAGATCCAACCTTCTCTGGAGCCTGCTGCCCTCGAAGAAGCCCTGCAGAAAGCAAGGCATTTAGGCTTGGACTTAGATCGCCGACGGCCCCTAGTGGAGGCTCTGAATTCGGCAGCTGACCAGCTCCTGGAGCAGAGCCGGACTGGAGAGGAGGAGGTGAGGGATGAGAAAGCCCAGCTGAACCGCCGGCTGGATGGCCTCTCTGAAAGGTTACATGGACGCATGGCTCAGCTGGAGGAGCTGAACAGCAGGCTGAAAGAGTTTGAAGATGGTAGAATGGCGGTAGAGAGAAGGCTGGAGGCGACAAAGCATCAGCTCGAGGTGCAGGAGGCTTTGGGCCCTCAGGCATGCAGCAACAAGAGTCTGGAGCGCCTGCGCAGCCAGCAGGAGATTCTCAGCTCCCTTCAGCCACAAGTGGTATATCTGCGGGATCTGGCCAAGGGGCTGGCACAGGATGCCCCTCAGACAAAAGGGCAAAATCAAGATGGAGGGCAGAAGCTGGTGCAACAGGCTCAAGACACAGAGAGGGAGTTTGGAGAAGTGACTGAGAAGGTAATGAATGTGTAACAACTAATAATGGTATCTTAGATATTTATTACGTGATTAATGATGTTAATGTTTAGCATTTAGAATCATACGAGTAAAGCTCAGTCTTCTTTCAATTTAAATACTTAATATAGGTTCATAATGTGGAGATTAATCATCACAAATAATTTCAATCGTGCTACCATCACACAGATCGAGCAGTGCTGCACTTCCCTCGAGTCACGTCTGCAGGGTGTCGGAGAAGTTCAGTCACACGTCCGTGACGTCTTCTCACGCCTGGCGGACTTAGACGACGAGCTGGACAGCCTGAGTCCCGTCGGCCGAGATGTGGACTCCTTGGCCTCACAGGCAGACGCAATAAGAGGATTCCTGGGACGTCTGGCTTCCCTGCGGACTGAGCTCGAAGGCCATGGTGGTGCCTGCACAGCCATGTTGAGACGAGAGGGTAGCTCCCCTGATCTCCTCGCCCTCAGGAGGGAGACCGAGGCTCTGAGTCGCCAGGCAGCCAAGCTGGCCGAGCGGGGTCAAGGTCGCCTAGCACTCATAGAAGAAGCTGAGGGTCGAGTGAAGGAGTTCTACACCCGCCTCACAGAACTGCAGGGGTTACTGGACCGGGCAGAGGAAGGCCTGAATGCACAAGGTGTCGTGGGAACTGAAGTGGAGGTCATCAAGCAACAGCTACAGGAATTTAAGGTAAGGTTTTGGGGTTTTTTTCAGGCTGAAAAAGATTTGATGTTGCCATGGCAGACACAGTAATTGTGGCTTCAAAACATTTTTTTTTTTTTTTTATTCCTTCGAGGACTAGGACATTGCCAATGACTCATGTGGAGGCATAGGCTGGAGACGGTCTCGAATTCACAGGTTTTTTTTTTCCTTGCTTTCACAGTAAAAGGTGATGAGATAGTTAAGTTGAATAATAAGTTGCACCGTGCATTTTCACAGACCTATCTATTTAATCTCCAGTTTCATAATGTGATGTAGGAGTTTTCTAACGTACTCGCTAACAGGAGATATTTTATATGCATGGTTTGTACTCGCTTGCCCCTTAAAGAAAGAACAAAAGAGTCATCGGAAATTCAAAGTAAACTTTTTTTAACTGATGGAAGTGTTGGTTGTGTACAGTCATATTTCTTTTCTTCTTTTTTTTTTTTTTTGATGGAAAGTGCAAGAGTTTTAGATTTAAGCACCTTGTCACTGGAAGAACTTGTGTACTCAGCCAGCTCATGCTCTACGCGGGCTGTCAAGCGTTCGTGGAATGAATCACAGCTTTACGCTTTATTAAATCACCTCCAACTCTGCAACTCTCAGCCCCCATCTGGGCCCTCGTCCCAGTGTGCCTCTCTGCAGGAGGAGGGAATCAGCATGTCCCTGTCACTCCTGCTGCTTTACCGAGAGGGCTGCTCGCATTCGTCCTGTTACCCCTTCGGCTGATTAATTATGACCCCTTTCACTTTCTCCCTGGCTTGCTCTTGTATTTATAGTGCCTCTGAGGTTGTATCATTCCCTCTCCGGATCTTACTCATGCCCCTCCAGAGCGTCAAATGTGGTCGGAGTGTGGGAGTAACAGAGGCACTGTGGAGGTTCGAGATGCGTTCTTAGACCAGGAGAGAGTGAATCAGCGACTTCTTTTAAGGCAGCTCACCTTGCTGAGTCATTTCCCCTGAGAGAAACATGCAGTAATTCCGGCGTGTTAATCTAGAAGGTCTGGTTAATGCGGCGTAACATTCTCAAAGCCATTGGTAATGAAGGATTCTTCTGGAGGTGCTTCTGTTCGTAACAGCTCGACGCCAGCTACGAGTGCTCATTAGACCTGTCACTGTGGTGATGGACACGGAGCTAAATCTGAGTGCAGAGCGAATCACTGGAACACTGTCTCTTCCCAGTGTCTCTGCATCAGACTAGTGCAGACTCGCCCAGTTGGCTTCGCATTAGATACGTGGGCAGCTTGTCCTGAAAATTCACCTGTTACTAATTAGAACTTGCACCGAGTGGTTGTGCAGAGCGCTTTATACTTCATCCAAGCTGCACTTCAGCTGTGGAATGTTCTCCTCTTTTATTGCACTTCTTCTTTTTTTTTTTTTTTAACTTTGATTTCTTACTTGCACCTCTTCCTTGGTCTTTGTCTCGCCTTCCTGGTGTTCCTTTGTTTGAAATTCCTGCCGTCTACGAGTTCTTTCAGATTTACTGTTCCTGTTAATAACAATGTCAGCTACTGTACACACTCGTGCTCCTCTGCCCCCACCTTCTCTCTCTCTTTTTTCTCTTTCTTCACAGCAGGCTTGAAGGCCGAGTTTCTGAAAGCAAACAGCCAGTGGAATGAGAGAAAAAGAGAAAGAAAATTAGCAAGAAGCATGTATATGATGAATTAGCCAAAGTCGTGTAGCTTGGTACATGAGTTCATGGTCACAAAAGAAAATTGTATCATGATGATACAAGAAAATGTTGCCATTGGTACATGGTACGCACCGTCATATTTAGTTTCACGCTAAAACAATTGCGCCACATCTGGAAGCTAGCAAGCACCTCATTTAGCATAGATCAACCCTTAGGTTATTTTTGAATACAAGAGCATGAGAAAGATCAATAAAGTAAAACTTCTTTTAGCGAAACTATCAAGAAGTTAATGGTTATATAGAAATTCTGACAATACACACAAAACGGATACCATCCTTGTCAAAACTTCTTTTTATTTTTATTTTTTTTTATTGCTATCATATCGATAGGGGTGTTGTTACTTGCCTGGTCCAGCTGCTTGATATAAATCATCCTTGACGTGCTATATTTTGACGAAATCCTTTGCGAAGTATAGAGTATTCATAAAGCCAGACCTATGATGTCATGATGTTGCAATTTATCCTGCACCAAGGAACAAATCAGATATTCTACAAAAGCATAATTATACATAATATCTACTTAGCTTTTGTCTCCTTTTAGTGTGCTCATTCATCGCCACTTCATGTCTGAAAATCTGGACCCGCCTCTGTTAATAGTGCTAATTAAGGAGGCCAAGCTGCTGCTGTAAGTCTAGAAAGAGGGTCTGTGTGCATGAGGTATTTTTAGAAAACTTTTAGAAAAGGGTCATGAGGAGAGAAGGGTGAGAAGAAACTTGTTCAAGTTCTTCTTTCGTCCTCATTTGCCGTCTATTAATTTTTTTAATTCCCATGCTGTCTGGGTCTCGGTTCTCATACCCGCCTGCTCTAGTACCCCCCCCCACCCCCTTTTCACTTACAATGACACGCACGAAGGTAATTCAGAGGGCCAGAAAGGCTGTCTGCCATGAAAAAAAAAAAAGGATTGATCTCCCCTTCTCCCCCTTCTCTCATGCAAGCCAGACTCCATTTCAGAGACACCCAATCCAAAGTAGTGATGTCATTGCTGAGATTAGAGAGAGGGGGAGGCAGGATAAACCCAAATAAGCAAGACGTGTGTGTGTGTGTGCGTGCATATGTGTCTCTGTCTGTCTGTCTGTCTGTCTGTCTGTGATGTGCCTTGGCTAGTAGGTCAGTACACATTAGAAGAAGGTGTCAAATTTTTGCGTATAGCTCCCTGAGGCATTCTGGGAGTGATTAAATAATGGGTTGGGTCCTAACCAGATGAATCATCTCACCAGCGTTTTCTACTATGGAGGTCTTTTTTTTTTTCCCCCTGGCTAAACATATGTATGTATCACGCCGAGTGCTTCAGATGCCAGTCAGTGCGTCCCTGTTCAAAACATAGCTGAGCGCACAAGCACTAGGTGTGTGTACGGCCTGGGAGGGTGACTTCACGGAACGATATTTCTAATTCCGGGCCGTTTTGGAGCGGTCGGAATTTCAGCTGTCTCCCCATCCTCGACCCCTTACAAACATAATCTCGTACACACATACAGGGTGTGGTGGTCTCCCTAAAATTCCCGTGGCCTGTGTGCACTTGTGTGTGTGTGTGTGTGTGTCTTCATCCCACACCACCACAGTGGAGCAGCTGAGCTTAGAGAAAGAGGGGTGGGCTGTGAGACGCAGACACAGAGAAAAGATGCTTTCCAACTGGGCATTCCTGTACAGGGCTGGTTAGAACCGGTGAATAGCTTCTAAATCAAGCTGAGCGCAGCGTGCTGTCTTCACTCTTGCTTGCTATAACTTACTCGTACTCCATTTACACACTCTAATCCTATTTCTGTCTGTCGCTTTGCTTTCTCTGTGGTCCTCTAGCAAAACAAGGGCAATGAATGTGTCAAGGCCTTTTTGTCCCCCATCCAAACCCCCAACGGCTTTTCCTTTTAGACTCAAATATATCGATATCAAAGCTTGCTTCTGTTTATTTGACTCTATTTGACTCTGCACAAGATCAGATCATGCTGATTAATATGTGATCAATGGAAGCTTGTACTGTTAGAGGATGTTCCTCATATTATCTGACGTTGAGAACACTGTCTGTTACAGAATTCATCCAAGATTTTATTTTATTATGGAGTAATCATCTTAAACGCAGTACCTAAATAGTATTTGCATAAAGACATAATCCATTTTTGAAACATCTAGTAAAATCGCTTTTCTTTGCTGTCTACCTGATGCTTATGAGGACATGCCAATTATATAACTTTGGCGTCTTCTAGCTCTATGGTTAAGAAGCCAAATTTCTGGGTTGACCTCCTCCTAATGATGTACTGTATAATGGCATGCTGATGCAGTCTTCATTCTTTCCAATGCAGTTCCTTCCTAGCAATAAACACCTACAGTAGCAATGAGATCCATTAGAATGTAATATATATATATATATATTTTTTTTTTTGGTGCCTGTTTTCACAGTTGATATTTCTCTTTGTCTGCAGGGTTAAATTAGATTAGCATAACATAATTAGCACTAGCTGATGATTTAATTTTGCTAATTTGACTTTCTACCCAGGCGATATCCTGCTAGCATGAGAGAGAGAGAGAGAGAGAGAGAGAGAGCTGCCTCTCCCGTTGCCTGGTATATTGTTTCAGCTGTTGTGAATTACTGTGGCATTCCATAGCATAGCCCACTTTTCCCCCTCAGCCACACTCTATTAGCTCACCAACTGAAATAAATAAAGCACTTTGCACAAACAACAGCGCCGTCTTGATGTGTGGAATTAATAGGCGGCTTAATAATTGTCATAATGACGGTGATTTTCAGGGTGGTTAACACGAGTTACGTCTGTTCTGCCTTTTCGTGTGCTCTTTGATCTACTTCAGGAACACGGTATTAAGTGCCAATCAACCAGGTGCGAGAAAGCATGCAGTTCTGTATAAAACATTCGCTGTGTAATTCACGGTTCCAGACAATCACCCAGCGGTAAGAAATTACACCAGAAATCCCATTTTCTACCTTAATGGGAAGAGTCGATTGGGCTTTTATTTGGCTTCTCTGGTTTGCTTTTGTGTCTGGTTAAGACGAGAACAATGCACACATTCACATCGAGGGGCTCAGGTAAAGCCTGCGGGTTAATTATGAAACTACTGCTGAGATCGAGGAGAAAGGGGGGGGGAGTGTCAGTGCCTGGGGTGCTCAGATACCACAAAGAGAAAAAGGGGGAAGGATATGAGAAGGAGCGAGGCGCTTTAGAGGGATCAAACCATCTAAAAAAAATTTTTTTTTAAAAACAGTAATTTTGAGCATCTCGGTTGTTGCGTAAATACAGTTAGTACTCGGTGATTGGTGGAGCAGGAGCAGCAAGAGCTAGCAGGAGATGGAGATAACGAA
Source organism: Clarias laeviceps (assembly GCA_030014305.1). Taxonomy (NCBI): domain Eukaryota; kingdom Metazoa; phylum Chordata; class Actinopteri; order Siluriformes; family Clariidae; genus Clarias; species Clarias laeviceps. Next base: position 25,153,050 of record JAQMYJ010000023.1, read on the forward strand.
TCAACAGGTGCTGTCCTAAAGCAAACACTGCAAAGTCAATAGCATTCTCTGCCCTCTTGCGTTTATGGTTTTATCCAACGTACTGTAGCTCTATCTGAGACGAAAGCTTTAACACACTATTCCAGTCTGTCTGTTTTTAGGGGATTTTAGGCTTGAGCCCTCCCTCTTCCTGTCTGAGTCAAGGCTGTGACTTTTTAACTAGAAGCCAAATGAGCAGTCGGGACTGACTAAGGGGAAGGGGGAAGGGGGATAGACACGGGGTCAAGCACTGAATTTTACTTCACCTAAACAAAGTAAGGGGAAAAGGATCGAGTTTATTCCCCTATGTATAGATGGAGGCTGGGTTTGCACTGTGAAAATCGATGGTCTATCAATATATCCGTCAATGGTGACAATCGACAATCTGCCTTTTGAACTAGATGAAAGTATAACCAAATTAACCAACAAACAACAAAACATGTTTAATCACGATTTCTACATCACTAGTATTTATTTTTCAGATTTTCCACGATTGACATGGATGTATGTTAATAAATATGCAAGTTAACCCACTGTGGATTCATGGCAGTGTGGCTGGTCAGTTTGAGCTCAAGGAGAAAGAAACAGAGCACGCATGAGGGTGAGAGACAGACAAACCCCTTTTGTTTCCACTGGGAGGTTTGTCTTGGACGCAAGCTTGACAGCTGCAACTAGACTGACAGAAAGAAAAAGGGAGTGAGGAAGAAAGACAGCAAGGAAAGGGTAAAAAAAAAAAAAAAAAGAATTGAAAAGAAAGTATTTAGCTTGTTGGACACGCAGAGCATGGACAGTGTGGGTGATTCACAGAGCAACTGTGGTGTGTGCGCGGGTGTCCTTCCGTACATGTGCGTCCGCGCGTCTGGGATTCAGCAACGGAGAGAGAGTGGGAGGGTAAGCAAGCATGCGTTAGTGCAGTGACTGCTCTCTGCCAGAGCTCTTTATACATACTTCGGCACCGACCGAATAAGGAAAGGCCGTGAAGAAAGGAGAGCAAATAGAGAAATAAAACAGGGACGGGACACAAAACAAAACCAAGACAAAAAGAAAAGAACGACATTTGTGCATAAACTTGTGCTGTCTCTCAGTGTCTATTCATTTTCATTGTAAAGCAGTGGCTGCAGTTTTTAAC
>JAQMYJ010000023.1:25154206-25186622 GCA_030014305.1 Clarias laeviceps
CCCTCCCCACACACACACACACCACCCCACCCCCCAACCAACCACGCTCTCTGCTCAGGGCTGGATAGGGTTTCAGACGAGCAGAAGATGAGAATGCACAAGTGGGGAATATTGCAGACTTCTGTGTGTCCTCCCTTGTTGTTTTGTTCAATTACAAAGTGGCTATTTGAAAAAAAGAGGGAGGAGCAGAGAGAAGAGAATGAGAAGGGGATTTTTTCTTCCGTATACACACATGCTAGGTTGTTTTGGAAAGAAACGAGTAGCCGTTATTGATAAGCCTCTTTACTTCCCACTGACCATCGTCTGTATCCTGTTTTTTTTTTTCTCTCTCTCTCTCCATGTGTGTCTCCTTTTCTCTTGTTCTTTGTTTCCCTAGAATTTGTGCTTTTGATTCTTTTTCTTTTTGTGTCAAGTGTTTTCTTAGTAGCACCACAAACTGTTGAATCATACAAGAAACTTTAAAATGTAAGACTTAGACTTTTTACACATATACAGTATATCCATTGGCTTGAGCTGATTTGATCCTGTAAGCTGGTGATTCTACTGAAACACATCAACTTCCCTGCTTAGTCACTCCCACTGGCGTGGTGGCCACTCCTTCCATAAGCTCTATCTCAGCCTCCATTTTTCAGCTTGGTCTTGTGTGTTTTTTTTGGGAAAGGAAACCGGCACGATTGGAGCACTTCCTGTGTTTTAATACCAGCGCAGGAAACAGAACAAACGGAGCTGGATTCAAACAAAAACAGTGGGAGAAAAAGGGAGGCGAGAGTGAGAGAAGTGGGAGGGAGGGGGAGAGATAGAGAGAGAGAGAGAGAGAGAGAGAGAGAGGAAAAGTGGGAGATTTTTTTAGCAGCTGCAAACCATTTCAGCAGTGCAGTGGCCCGAGAACACAGTGAGAGAGTCTGCACTAGAGACAAGAGGAAAAGAAGAACTCTGCCTGCACGCATCTTCTTATGCTCTCTTCTGGATCAGAGAAAAGAAAGAAGATAAGAAAAGAGGGAGTGCGTCTAGAGATTGTCTGAAAAGCAGAGTGCCCCGAGTGGAAGGGTGCGTTTGGTGCGAGGTACTGTCTGCCTCTCTGCCCTCTGGATACAGTCCCACAGCTCTATGCTCGCTGCTGTCCGGATCAGGCTGAAACCTCCGACCTCTTCATACCTACTTCTAACGTAACCCCTCTGGACATGGCTGTCATTTGGATTTACAGGTTTTCTCTTCACTGCGGATGAGAGGAATGTAGAAGGCAATCAGTGAAGAGGATTAATATTGTTTTTCTGTTCTTGTTTTTGAAATGACTTCAAGATGAGGTAAATTTCATTCATTGAAAGTATCAAGACTCGGTCGAAAAGGAAAAATAGTTATGAAAATGCTGTGTTTTGAACTGGTCTTCCACAAATTTGCTGTTGGATTGAAAAGAGGACAAGGAAAATTTTACAAACGGCGACCAACTGTCTGACAAGTGAGTCCCACACAGCATTAGGAAACGTATTTACATGACAGTCATCTGACCAGACATACAAAAACATTGTCAATCTGACTGCTAGACTGTTTTTTAAGGAAGTGGAATGTGCTTGAAAGAACATTAAAATGAGAGACAAAATCACTTGATGGATACTTTGCATTTTTTTTTCCGACATCTTTTTCATACAACAGATTATGGACTTCTCACCTTAAAAGGAGCCTTTCATAGTTGCTCTTTGAAACAACTTAAGTTACTAAGAGCTCTCTGATTTTTCCTGTTGTGGTAGAGACAGAGACTCAAAAGGAAGTGGCTGCAAGGAACCTGGGGAAAGGATTGTGATGTAGATGTTATAGATAGAGGGGGATTCTTTTGAAATCACAATGAGAACAAAGGGAATGCAACTTGCATGAAATGTTTACACTCTGTTTTGGACTTTGGACCACTGAAACAGTTAATAACTGATTTCCCTGCTTCTCCTATTTGCCTGCATGAATTACAAAAAGGAACATATTAAAATGTTGACTAATACATGTGTCAGTTGGACTGAGGTATTTTCCCTGATGTGCTCCATCCGGGAAGGATCAGGAATAAAATTGTATATGAAAGCCATGGACTCTACTCCTTCTCTGCTTATCATTTTTTGCCCTGGATTATAAGTATCCTAACATCTTTCAAAAATTTTGCGAATCAATGTTTATTAGAAATAATTGGACAGCTAAGACTTGAGGGCTTCAGTTACTACAATAGTAATTTCAGAAACAACCTGATTTTGGAGGATTTATTTGTGGAATAGTTTGTGCCCCATCCCAGCCCCTTGAGGGCACACTTGTATGGGATGGGGAAGCCTCTGAGCCGGCCAGACTGTTTGCGGCAAAATCCCAGGTGTCTTAAGAAGGGCGATGATGAGGAAGCTTATATTGAGGATTGCTATGTACCACAGCGTTCCATCTATGACACCATGCGGATTAACGAGCAGATTGACCAGGGCTCTAAGATTAACCAGCCATCTCGAAGCACTTTGGGCTCTGGTGGAGGTGAAGGAAGCACACTTTCCAGCAATGGGACTTTAGGAGCTGACATTGGTGGAGTATTTGTGGCGCGAGGTGGGTCTGCTGATGCAGGGGTCAAAAGGTTAGATGAAAGAGTGATTTTTGATGCTCTCAAACTAACTGGTGATGCTCAAAGCATGCCATCTGCAGGGGGTGTTGGAACCAGCATTATTATTCCTGCATCAAACTCAGCTGCTGTTGGAGCAGCTGTAGTCACCAAGAGGCGTCATCATGTTGGTGACAAGAAAGATAATCCAAATCGGCGCTCCTGGAAAGCGTTTATGCCTCCAACTTACCCCGAGTTTGCTGAGCGGTTAGAGCTTTCGCCTGTAGAGAATGGAGAGAAAAGATCATCCGGGGCAGGGATCCCAGTTTCACCTCTCCATCCATTACCCTCCTTAGTAACTGCTCCAGCCTCCTCCATATCCACCCCGCCTCTTGCTTCCTACAGTCCTTCTCCTGTCTCCTCAGGTGTCCCTCACAACCCTTTGATATCCAACTCTCCAACCCTCACTCCATCAATTAGCCCTGTTTCTTCCATTCCATCACGTTCAGTCAAGCAAAAAGAGTCCCCAAAGTTGCATCCTCATCAGTCAAAACAAATTAAGCCCATACCTACTCCTTCTAAAGAAAAACCATCTTTAAAGACTACTCCAGTACTCCAAACAAAGCAGGATGCTCCTAAGTCTCCACAACCCAGCCCTTGTATCCATAGGCAGGTTGAGAGTGGTGAGAAGATTAAGCCAAGTGCAGCCCCCTTACTTAGTATAAGAAGTGCATCGGAAGAACAACCACAACATTGGAATACTGCTGCAGCTAAAACATCAGACTCTGAGAGGGAGTCACCATTCCTGGAGTATGATCAGGATACTGCCCCATTGATACCGCCAAAACCAGTATTTTGTCCTCCTACTAAAGCCCGTACTTGGCCTCGTACTACAAAAGGTATAAAAAGGTCATTTGGGCATGGGGTAGTACTTCACAACTTGTCAATTCTGCCACCCTTGCCTCCTCTGCTGGGTGAGGACAGTGATCTGGATGAAGAGTCATTGTACCTGTTGGATCCCCCATCACCTTTCCTTCAGGAGGAGGGACTGAGTTATGGGGGCTTACCACTGTCCCCGTGTCTCAGCCAAGAAGGGGGTGCCGAAGGTCTTTTGGGATGGCCACCTTCTACGGGGGAACTACGCGAACGTACTGCTTCAGAACTTTGTTTTGAGGAAGATGAGCGCAGAATCTTGAAAGAACTGGAGGATGAGGAAAAGAAGAAACAGGTACAGGAGAGGGAAGAAACTGAACGGTTAGAGATGGAGGAAAAGAATTGGCAGGTTGTGTTAAAGATGGATAGTCATGAAACAAGCAATATTTCGTGGACAGTAGAGGGGGAAGAATCTGAGCTGCAGGATTGGGAGACACAACAGCTCATTACCTCAGATTACAGGTCTCTTCTGACCCCTCCAGTAGGTTTTGGAGGCTCAGAAGTTGCCAGTGTTTCTCCTTACCCAAGTTCAGAGGATGGATCAGTTGACCTCTTTCTGGAATTAGAAAGACAATGCATTGAGGAGGAGGAGGAAAGAAATGAGGCATCTAATCTTGAATCAACTGTAATATCTAACCCGACTGAGCCTTTGGTTTCATGTCATACCCTACCTAGAGTAGAAGAAGAAGAGGAAGAGGAGGAGAGAGAGGCTCAGACTGAGGATAACGGGGATAAATCTGGCCTCACAAAGAACACTGATCATATAATCCAGTTAGAGCCTTTTCAGACTGAGCCATTGGATTTGGGAACAGATCAGAATATTTCCAGCAAGGATACTGATGATATGATGAGTGAAAGCTGTTATGATAGTGATGCTAACACCAGTTTTGCACAGGATCACACCACACCCATGCTTGGTATATGCACTTTGGATGAGCCTTTGTTGGAATCGGAGTCCAGTGGAATTCAGACATATCACCTGGACGGAACTATTCTGTCAGATACAACACAAGCAGAAAGACGAGAAACCGATTCAGACCTGGGCAGTGGAGTCTTATCGGAACAAGAACAGGTAGATGGTGAAATAAAAGACAAGGTGCCTGAGGTTCATACCTTAGTGAGTCATGTAGACCTATTTCCAAATCCTTATGAACTATATGAAGAACATAACGACTGTGAGTTAGATACGTGTAAGTCTAATTTTAAAGAGGACACAATACAGCTGTCTCTTGAAACTTCTGATTTAAACAGTAATTTAGGAAAAGACATTGAGGGCAATATCTGCAATGTGGAATCTTGTGTGGATTTGGACCCCAGTGTTTCAGTTAAGTTAAATTCTGAAGAAGAAGAAGTGATGTTATTTGTGGAGACCTATAAAGAACTTTCGGCAGTAGCTGAGAAGGTATTTGTGCCTGAGGACATGTCTGTACCTGAGCACAAGCTAACACATGAAGCCCAGAGGACTACAAATCCCCCAACTTCTGAAAGCTCAACCATTCTAGAACATGAACCCTCAAACAACAGTCAATCTCCTCCTCACTCCCCAGTCTCCAAATCATCAATAAACAATGACGGCAAGGATACAGATTCATCTGTTCCCACTGACAGCTTTGTTTACCTAGCAGTGGCAGTCCCATCTCAGTACTCACTGGATTGTCCTCCATCCCCACTTATGGAATCTACTCCTCCTAGTCCCCTTCTCAAACCTTGCCCTGATCCGGAAGAAGGGTCTTTTCTATCCTCTGAGAGTTTTGTGTACCTGGCAGCACCTGAGCGTCTCCCTCTAGTGTCTGATGGCGGTTCTGCTGGTGAGGACTGTCGAGACTTGGACTCAGAATCTGAGACTAGCCAATCAGGTGTGGATTTCTTTCTAGGGTTGATGAACGAAGATAGTGACTGGGAGTCAGATTTGTCAAGACCAATTTCAGTACCCCCATGTCAAGATCAGTGGGAGCAACTTGAACCAGGGGACTTGTATAGACTTTTTTGTGAAAACCAGTACGAACAAGAAATTTCTGAACCGTGTGATGAAAAAGACGTCACTTTAATTCATCCCGATGAGGGAGCGTCAGTTTCATCACCATGCGATTGTACTGAGGTAAAGGCCATTCAAAATTACCTATTGTGCTGTAGAATGTGCATTAGCATTTACTGTTACTACACTTTTAGGAAGAAACTTGTATCTTTTGTTAATTATAACTTCAACTACTGTGGTACTATTTCAACGGTTTTAACTATCTCAACTAGTTTTAACTATCTTAACTAGTTTTAACTATAGTTACTGCCAAAAAATGAAACTTGTTTGTTAAGGAACGGGTATAGATCCACTTTCTTATCTCGCTGTGTGAGTGGATGCATATAATTATACATCCTTGACCACAATCTGGATCTGTATTCACACTGCTTACATGTGGGTTATGCAAACAGTTGCAGGTTTTAATTTGACTTCAGTTAGTGACCACGGTTTTCACTCTGCAAGTAGAAGCATGTTTACACTTGTGATTTTTTTTTTTCCTTTTCTTTGAAATAAGCATGACTATCTGATGTCCCAAAAAAATCTGAGATTTAAATGTACAAATGTACAGTTTTTTGTGCAGATATTTGCTTGTTTCTGCATGGCGCACATGAAGGACGTTGTATATTCTACATGTCTTCCTGATGGAAAACTAGAAAATTGGGTTGTATACGAGAGAGATAGATGCTGTTTGCTAATGATTTTGAAAATCATCTATATATTTGACGATCTCTTAATTTGCTGTGACTGGTCTGGTGTCTGTTCTGTGTTACGGTTGTTGTGGTGTGTGTCATGAGTCTGGCTGATGTAGACCTGATGTGCTCCTGTTATTACATTACTCGTTTTCAGTAATGGCCAAGCCCTGGCTGTCCATCTACATTTCATTTAGTCATAGTTCAACATTGGTAATTCTCCTTTTCTGCAGAGTCATTGCCTCTTTTGTCCCCCAAATGTAATCACCTATCCATGATTGGCAGAGAGCATTATAATTACCGAGTGGCCGCCATGAATCAGCAAGCAAATTGAGTTTTAAACTTCTTAATATCTCTTGCGGGTTGTTGGGAGAGGAACGAAAAAAAAAAAAGCAAAGATAATGTATCTCTCATGGAGTGTCTTTTTTTTTTCTTTTAAGCTCAACTAGCTATAAACCTCCATTTCCTCTTTTTCTGCTATAAATCTACAACCCCACACCCCACCTCACCTTACCTGTTCTTGTCAAGAGCCCTCCCCTTGCACCATAACGAAGGCCTTGTTTTTGAGATAGGGAAGTGAGAAATATACACAAAGCTTTTGTGTGTGGGGGGGCGCGTTGCTGTTGCCAGTAACACAGGAACACTAAAACATTGTTGAGAATATAAATAGATGATAAGAACATGCCAAGCTTATCAGTCCTGGGCTTTCTGATTCAACTTTCCCCTCTAATACCAGGGAGGTGGACATCTAATTCACAGGAAATCCATGTAATGTAATGTAAACTTTGGGGCTGTGAAACGGTCGCCAGTGAACATGCATAGTTAAACCGTGGTTGTTTTGAGGTACGACTGGGAACTCTCTGGGGTGTGATCACAGACCAGTCATTCATGGAACAGAATGGCTCCATGGCTGAACACCTGGCAATGCTCATGATAAGAGTGGGTGATAAAGCTGTTAGCCAGAGAGGGGACAGAGGAAAGCCGATCTCATCTCCGCAGCTAAACTACTATCCCAAGGTGGATTGCCAGCAAACTTGATGCAGCAGAGACAAACAAGCAACCTATATAGAAAGGAAGGAGTGGGGCATGAGAATAAGAACCTGTGTTGTGGGAAATGATAATACAGGCACGTTTGACCGTTTCTGAAAAAGATGGTACTGAAAGACTGCTTGCAGGAAGCACCTGTGTCATGAGGGACAAAGAGAGGGCAGGGCTTTAAGCTTGACAACCACATGCACACACTCACAAACATACAATCACACAGTTCATCACAAGTTCAACAGCTCTCAGCCAGGTATGAAGTCATGGTTTGGGATTCTAAAAGTTTTGGCTCCATGTTCATGAGCTGTAACGAATATCTAAAGCAAGGGCCCAAAACGTTTACACCCACTAACTTTAAAAAGAAATTCTATACATTCTAAATCAGTACAGATTTAGTTACTGAATATAATCAAAAAATTATCATGGCTCATTGTTTAAAGTATGCTTTGTTTGATCCATAACATTTTTAATTCCTGAATTTTCAAATGACAGAACATTTAATATCACAGGACTTTAATATTACTATGTAAGTCTACTTTTTGAGTGATTGAGACAAAGGGCCTAAAAAAGGCACACTGATGTTAAAAATTTTATTTAATTAACTGTGTAGTTTATAGGAAGAAATGGGGAAAAAAAAGAAAAATAATCAGGGAAATTGGGGAGAAATCTTTTACTTAAAAAAATAAAAAACACTGAATATATATATATTTTAATCACGTCTTCTTGAAATATTATATTGTTAAAATTCAGTTTGTTATTGCTTATGTGTTTTCATTAGACACACACATTGTTTTTGTGTGTGTGGGTGTGTTTGTCCTTTCTTCATTTTTTATTGACTCAGTGTAATTAATTGCCAGTAATGTCTGTAAATGGAAAGTGGCCATTTTAAATCTGGCTTGACTTTACATGTCTTTTTTTTTTTTTCCCCCCTACTTATCGCTCTCATTGTTTTTTCCTTCGTTTCCTCCGTCTTTCTTTTTCGCTTCACTTCGAGGCTCTACACTAAATAATACCATTTCCACGAAGAACTGCGAAATCATATGAATATTTTGTAACAGAATTATGTAAGCGATTTAACTCAACACCGCTTTGCTCTGATGCGGCTGACCTTTTGTCAGTACTATAACACAGGCTTGTGGTTTGTACTGAAAGAGAAAAAGAAAATATAAAGACTGGAACGGATAGAGATGTGGGTTGGCGTTTGGGCAGGAAGGCAGCCAGGACTTGAAAGAATGATATGTGGAGACATGGTGAGAAACAAAAGAGGAGTTTGGCAAAATTGTTTGCAACAGAAGAAACATGGGTAATGAGAGAAGATGAACCCAGTGTGCGAGAGTCACTGACTAGCTTAATGGCACGTTCAGAGATTCAAAATAATAAAATAAAAAATAAAAAAAAAAGAATGAGAGGCATCTCAGATATTTTCCAGAGCTCGGCTGCAGTAGTGTCTGATGCGGCTTTTGGCCTGAGCTGGCCTGAGATACTGTAGATCGAGGAAGGACAGGTGAGCAGGGTGTAACAGAAGTGAAGAATAGTTGATTTAATGTCCACAAGCACCAGGTCTGAGTAAAAGACCGAACTGAGCGAAAGCTAATAAAAATGAAAGCACCAACTTTTTCCTGCACACAGACAACGCACTTGCATATTGTCCACGTATGCACGCACACACTTAGTTGGGGAGAGGGTGTGGTGGCTCACGGCTGTAGCCCATTGTTATTGAGACCAACAGATATCCTGTTTAAAGCCCGGACCTGGCCTTCACTGCAAAACAGCTGTCTCTGAATGGATACACACTGCTGCAATGAAAACAGGATTTTCCAAATATGGGGCAGATGCTGACTTATAATTTCTTAACCTCTAGCAAGAATTCTTCTGGTCTCCACTTAAGCAGTATGAGAAACACATTTCATGCATAATTATTACAACAGGACATCAAAGCACCCAAGGAACACAAAGGCCATCAGTAGCTCTTTTATTTTCCAACATGGATACGAGTGGATACGCCCGTACGCTCTAAGCTTACTGGTTTAAATCTACCTCGCTTTCTTGTCTCCAGGGTTTTTCCCCAGAGCCTTCAGCTGCGGTGTTGATAGTGGTCGGTTATGTTTTTGTTCCTGTCCTTGTGTGCAAACCACTAATATAAATACTGTCCCAGAGTCTCTGATTAAGTGTTGTGATTAAGTGTCCTTGGAGATCTCAGGAGTACTGATGTACGGAATTAAAGCCCTATATTTTTTTTTTTTTGTGTGTGAATGGAGATAGGGAAAGCTCTTTAATTTTTAACCACTTTACCACGTCCATCATGTTGCTGCTGGAAAGTGTGTATAATGCATTCATCTTTTTTTTTTCCTCTCTGTCTGATGTGTGTGCAGGCTGTGGAGCGAGAGCAGGTAGACAGCATCCAGCCCAAACTGCACCATGTGAATGCTGTGGGTCAGGGCCTCATCCAGAGTGCAGCTAAACACACAGACACACAGGCTCTGGAGCATGACCTGGAAACCACCAACCTGCAGTGGAACTCCCTCAACAAAAGGGTACGAAATTATGTCAGGTTTATTATGCTAATTATTATTATTATTATTATTTTTTTAATGTTAGTTTTTTTTAATGCAATTTTTTAATTGAGAACTTACGGCATGACGTAAACTGTGCAGCAACAAAATCCGAGTTGGCATGTATTTTCATTGGCAAACTACAATTTTGCATCTCTATGGACATGCTCTACTTAAATTATTTGAATGCGCCTCATTAAGGTGTTTACTGGGTTAACAGTCGGCATTTGTTTTCATGCCTTAAATAAATCTTAAAGTTTAAACAGGTTGAAACGGTTTGCTTAGAACTCCATGGGGTACAGCGCTCATAGAACCATATCCAAAACCATATCATTCATAAGTAATAGAAATACGACACTGTAGGGAAATGAGGTCAGATTTCTAGCACGGGAAACATCTGTAATCCAGATTCAAGTTCCTGTTGCTGTAATCATTATGAGGTAAGAGTGCACAAAGCTAAGTAAGGATATGGAATGAACTGAGGATGGTTCTTTTTTTTTTTTTTTTTTTGAGTCTATTCCCTCTCGAGGTTTTTTATCTTATTGAATCACAGAGTTTTTTTTTTTTGGCCCCCCTATGGCATCATCTCTGGTTTGCTCATTAGGGATATATTTAATTTTTAAACCTGAATTTCTGTAAAGCTGCTTCGTGTCGATATATAAATATATAAAATGTTATTTTTTTATATTATTAGGTGTTCCTTAGCTCATGTTTGACTCATTTCATGGAAAAAAAAAAAACAGATTACATTATCTGTACAGCTTGGCTAATGCATAGATTTATGTGGTGTCTGTACAAAAAAAGCAATTATGTCATAGTTGGTGAGGAAATTTTCAAATGGCTCAGAATTGCTGCTTTAACATGTACTGTAGATCATTTGAATTCGTTTTGGTTTGTCTCTTTAGGTCGCTGAGAGAATCGCTCAGCTTCAGGAAGCCCTTTTGCATTGTGGGAAGTTTCAAGATGCTCTGGAACCTTTGTTAAGCTGGTTAAATGACACAGAGGAGCTGATAGCCAATCAGAAGCCACCGTCAGCTGAGTACCGTGTGGTTAAAGCACAAATTCAAGAACAGAAGGTGAGGCTTTCCCAATGACAGAAGTAAAAGAGTTTGAGTTTGTGTAAATTACCGAATACTTTTAAAAGCAGAATGTTGTTATCCAATAGAAAACAAATCTCATAAACTATATATTTGTTATAAATTATATAAATAGTATTAGATCTATTGATTAGTCGATCTAATTAGTGGTGAAATTAATGATTAGTGGTGAAAAACTTCTTATTTGTGATGTAGTTAATTGCTGATAAATTAGCGCTTTCTTTTGCAACTGAATTTGTTTTGTTGTTTCTGCAGCTGCTGCAGCGGTTGCTGGATGACCGGCGTGGGACAGTAGAGATGATCCGGGCTGAAGGCGAACGCATCGCAGCCACAGCAGAGACGCAAGACAGAGAAAAGATCCAGAGACAGCTGCGAAGCTTAGGAGAGCGATGGACAGATCTGCTGGACAAGGCCAATGCCAGGTGAGAGTGCCCGTCGCCTGACGATTCCTCAAGTCAATACCCTGACGCTTGGTGAAAATGTGACAGTTGGTATGAAACAGTTATTTCACATACACTGAGACTTTGCTTCTCCTGCAGGCAACGTCAGCTAGAGGAGCTGCAGATTCTTGCTTTGCAGTTCCATGAATCAGTGGAGCCTTTGGGAGAGTGGCTGAGTGCCACCGAGAGACGCCTGAGCTCCGCTGAGCCCATGGGAACCCAGACCTCCAAAATTAGCCAGCAAATCAGCCGCCATAAGGTACAGTACACCACGGCTGTGGGGTAAGATGCTGCTGTCTTCAAGCTCAAGAGGGAAAAAAAAAAAAAAGTTTTGGTTTCTATTTGTTTTAAAGGTGTTCAGTATAGTCAGGTAGAAAGGAACAACATAAAGAACGCTTGGGAAGGAAAATACTTAATCAAGCCCAGCCTGTACAATCCACCCTTTTCATTTTATTTATGTCTGTGATTTTTGTTTTTTCATGGAATATGTATTTTTCATTTGTTATATTTATCTCTTATTCGTTATGTATATATTTGATTTAACTCCTATATTCCATGTTTTCATTATTATTATGATTTAATTCTTCAGTCATTTTGGTTTTTCTTTTTTTTTCCCTCATCATGCATGGTCATTTTTCCTTTGTTTTGTCTTTCTTCCCCATGCCATATCTCCCCATCGTTTTCTTATTCATCTGTGGGCAAAACCTCAGGCCCTCCAAGAGGAGGTGTTGTCTCGGGAAAAGGAGGTGGACCATCTAGAGGCACTTGGCCAAACTCTCTCCCCTCTCAGCTGTGCAGCAGACCGTGATTGGCTCAGTGAGCGAGTGGGCGCAGTGCGCAGCGGGCACACTGAGCTCCTTAATTGGTGCTCTCGGCGAGCGGCCATGTTGGAGCAGGCCCTGGCCAATGCACAGCTGTTTGGGGAGGAGGAGGTGGAGGTGCTGAACTGGCTAGCCGAGGTGGCCCAACGCCTGGGTGAAGTCTCAGTGCAGAGCTACCAGCCCGAGCTGCTGGCTGAGCAGCATAAGTACACTCTGGTAGGACATGCGAGGCATTTTCAATGACGCAGTAGATTTGGTTCTTACAATGGGGGGGGGAAGAAAAATCTCTGGTCTTTTTTTATATGTAACATTTTGCTACTTGGTCTCTTTTAGTCTCTTAATGAGGAGATCGTGAGCCGGAAGAAGACAGTGGACCAGGCCATTAAGAATGGACAGGCGTTGTTGAAACAGACCACAGGTACCGAGGGCACTCCTTGTACTTTCTTGGTTGCTTATAATTATGGATCTTAAAGTTCTGACTCCCTTCTTGCTGTGGATCAGGTGAAGAAGTGCTGCTCATCCAGGAGAAGCTGGACGGAATAAAGAGCCGATATGCAGAGATGACAGCAGGCAGCAGCAAGGCCCTTCGTAACCTGGAGCAGGCCCTGCAGCTCGCCACGCGATTCGCTAGCGCCCATGAGGATCTCAACCAATGGCTCGACTCTGTCGAGGCAGAGCTTAACAACATGGAGTCAGACACAACACCCGCCTATCAAGAGAGACAGAAGGTATAAAGGATTTTAAGAGTTTCACGGCGGGGTTCGAACCCGAATGTTCAGATCGCAGACCTCCACATGAGCCACCATAAAATCTATTTAAATATTAAAACAAATTAAAGGGAATTTAAATAAAGTAAATCCTTGATTAGTTCAGAGCATTTTAACCTATACATCTAGATGCTTTGTTTGTTTGAATTTTTTTGGGTGAAGTGTCTCATTTCTCCGTGTATGCCCTTTGTTTCAGGACCTCAAGTGCGTGGCGGCTGAGAAGCGGCTTATTCTGGACACGGTTAACGAGGTGGGCAGCGCGCTGCTGGATCTGGTGCCCTGGCGAGCACGTGAGGGTCTGGACCGTCTAGTGGCTGATGCCAACCAACGCTACAGACAGGCCGACGAGACCATTACGCAAAGAGTGCAGCTAGTGCAGGCGGCCATCCAGAGGTCACAACAGGTACTGAATCCCTTTTAAAGTTTTATTAATCCATCGACTGTAAAGCTTTTGATTCGGGTTACTCTCATAATTAGGCTTTTCTGCATATAAGCCATTGCCGCACAGCAGACACTGAACAAAAGGGTGACTGCAAAAACGAAATCGAATTAAGTCAATAAATGAATAAAACGGTTGTTTTTTAAACTATCTTAGAATTCTTAGAGTGTCGAATAGTTTGTGGTTTGGCCGCTGTTTTGCTGAGGCTGGTGTAATTTAAGATTTATGAAAGCAGTTAAGGCGACTGAACACTGTGGTAACCTGCTGAACTCTTTCCACTCTTGCAGCACTCTCAGGCTTCAGGCTGTAATGTTCCCTTTAAAGCAAATGAATATGGTTTGAATCGAAGGTTTTCACTGGATTGCTGAGCTTAGTAAAAATATAAACAGGCCGTTCTTCATCCGCAGTGAAAAATAAATTAATTGCCGTTGATGTAAACATAGTCAGTATGAGTAATGCTTTGTTTTAAGACCCAAGAATACTTTAAACCCAGTTCAACAAACGCACAGCATTAATCCTATTTATTTTAAATGCTTCATTTTGTGAATCTTTCCTCTTAATTCGAGGGCTTGTCTATAAGAATGCGCCAATATTAAGTAAAAAAAAACAAAAAAAAAACAATTGTGTTGCAGTATGAGGAGGCTGTGGATGCGGAACTGGCCTGGGTGGGGGAGACGGAGAGGAAGTTGGCCTCCCTGGGGCCTCTGAGTCTGGAACCTGACGTGACGGTGGCTCAGCTCCAAGTCCAGAGAGCCTTCAACATCGACATCATCCGCCACAAGGACACAGTGGACCAGCTCCTGCACACACGAGAGGATATCCTGGAGAGCTGCAGTGAGCAGCAGAGAGAAGCACTGAAGGTGAGAGAGGAAAAGAGTGCGAGTAAGAAGATAGAGTGAAGGAAAGAGAGAGATCATTTTGGACAGCTGAGCAGTTGTTTCTTTTTCTTGTTGCATAATTTTTTTATATAATAAGTGCTTTAATGTACAGGTGGTCCCAGACTTACGAACATTTGAGATATGAACTGACCACGATTCTACTTCCGGTTCAATCATGGAAGTAACTCTTGTGTATTGTACAAAACATAGACACTGCAGTGCACCAGATACCAAAAATTATATACAATAAGTGTGTAAGTAAATGTATAAAATGTCTGGGATGTTGTATGAGGAAAACACTAGAAAACAGCTCTGAGGCAAAATGGCGTCCCTAAAGGCAAAAGAGACAACACTCTTATATTTGATCTGTGAGATTCCTTAGGTGCAATTATGTTTTTTGGCCACATGGTATCATGGTCGGATGGTAGTGTGGGATAGTGGTCAGATTTAGTCAAGTGGATTGGTATGCTTTACATTGTATATTTGTGTCAAAATTGTATAATACTCACTTTGTCGGACTTAAGAACAAATCTGACTTATGAACATGCTCCCGAAATGGAACTCGTTCGTAAGTCAGGGGCTACCTGTATATTCAAAAACTACATCTCTTGTACCAATAGCCATATTTTACAAATGACATAATAGCTCATGAGAAACCAAATTTCAGCTGCATGCCTGCTGTCCCTATAGGTAAAGACGGATTCACTGAGTACTCGATATGAGGCAGTAAGTCAGAATCATGCCGAAAGGTTCTCAGCGCTTGAACAGGCTCAGGTGCTGGTGGCCCGATTCTGGGAGACATACGAGGAGCTGGACCCCTGGCTGGGTGAGACAGAGACCCTGATAACTCAGCTGCCTCCTCCTGCAATTGACACCGAAGCTCTCCGACAACAGCAGGACCAGATGAGGGTCAGTCTGTATTTCAGGGCAATTCTAAGCTTTTAGAAGTTTTCATATAGGGTTACTTTGTTTCTATCATGAATATATATATATATAACATATTCTTTTACACTGATCCTCATTCAGTTTATGTTCTCCCTGCAGCTGTTGAGAGAGTCTATAGCCGAGCACAAACCTCACATCGACAAGCTGCTGAAGATTGGCCCACAGCTGGCTGAGCTAAGTGCCCAGGAGGGGACGACGCTCAGACAGCGCTACACCGAGGCCGAACGCCGCTACCTGGCCATCAAAGAGGACGTCAAAGGACGAGCTGCAGCACTGGATGAGGCTTTCTCTCAGTCTGCACAGGTGTGTGTTCTTATTGTCTGCATGTCAGCACTGCCAAAGTGTTCAAAAATTTTGGATAACGTTAAATTTTGGTTCTATAAGTTACTTGTTTTGATAATAGACTTGACGTAGTGCAACAGCTTCTCAGATCATTAACGTTATTTTGGGAACAGATGCAGCTTGATACAGTTCAGGGCAGCGGGTCCCTGGGATCGGGATTTTAAATAAACATTGAAAGCATCACTAAGAATGAAGAGACTACACTGCCTGACCCAAAAAAGTCAGTTCCAGAAGAACTGTAGTCGAAAAAAAACAAAACATGAATGACTATGATAAAAAATAATAATAATAATCGGCAGTAGAAACCATTTAATAGTAAAAGTGAGAGCAATGTTGTGGCGATTACATGAAGTTAGTTGACTTACTTGAATGTACTAAATGACCAGATTATCCCATCAACTGATTTTTTTTTTTCTTCTTCACTGACGGCACAAGCTGAGCAGTTGTTTCTTTTTCTTGTTGCATAATTTTTTCATATAATAAGTGCTTTAATCTACAGGTAGTCCCCGACTTACGAACATTTGAGATATGAACTGACCGGTTCTACTTCCGGTTCATTCATGGAAGTAACTTGTGTAATTGTACAAAAAAATAGACACCGCAGTGCACCAGATACCAAAATTTACAATTATATACAATAAGTGTGTAAGTAATGTATAAAATGTCTGGGATGTTGTATGAGGAAAACACTGGAAAACAGCTCTTATTCTACGGGTGTGCAGGGGAGCGCGCGAAACCCCTTTCACACATGAATTGGCCATGACTTTACGCACCGTAATCAAAGCTAAAGGAGGTCAGACTAAATAATGCCGTGAGCGCCCTTTTTGGACCAGACAGTGTAGTATTTAATTAATGAGGAAATGTTCATTAAAAGAACAATGAAAGCATCATTAAATGAGGCGACTACACCGCCTGACCCAAAACAGTCACAGAGTATGATATTAAAGTATCAATCAAATCTAAATCGGTTAAAAAGACTGTTTGCTTTGTAATAATTATTGAATTCTATAATATTTTAATATTTAATAATATCCTTATTGTATGATTAACGTTGGAATCGATTTAAACTTCTCATTAAAAAGTTTATTACCAAAATATTGATCGCTCATAGTTTGTAGTTCATCACGTTTGGCAAGATTATCATTTTACTTTTATATTGACAGTTGACTCACCCATCATGAATTCATAAACCTCATATAGTCATTATGAATATGATCTGACAATAAGCACTCGGCCGAATGTTTGTTGTTGATATGCTCGCTGGCTTGTCTGCATGTTATTTAATTAACACATTGTATTGTCTCTCCACCCCTCTCCATCCCTTTAACCGTATTGTACTGTTGCTGCACTCGTCTCTGCACTTGATTCTCATTTCACCTCCGTCATGTCCACTTTGTCCCCTTCTATTACTCCCCTACTCTTCTTGCCTTGTTGCATTTTCTTGTCCCCTTAATTTCTCCATCCCATATGTGTTTGTGCAATCCATCCCTCCATCCCGTCACTCACTTTGGATGTGCTGTGTGTGTTCACCATCACTGCTCTCTACAACACCCACAGCTGGCGGAGGTAAGAACATCATCGCTCATGCAACTCATTGTCCATCCTAAAGGCGTAAAACTGGTGTTTTGTAATTGATTTGGCATGGTATGGGGTTTTCATCTAATCCTCAAATGCATGGTGTTATTTTATCAGCACGAACGCAGCTACGACTGGGATTTATGTTCTTAGTTGATTGAATTTTGTAGATGCCAGGAAGAAATTTTTAGAAATGTAAAATGTTAATTAAACACTTGGGAATAGACTTTGTTTAAAAATTTGTGTTTGTTGTCAGGATAAACACTTTCTCTTATCCTCATTCTCTCTTGGGTCTTTGTCCTCAATTGCACACAAATGTTAAAATAGTGTACCCTGTTGTACTTGTATCTATACCTGTAATAATGCATTATTTAAAATGGTCAAATGTAATTTGGGACACAGCCAGTCTCAAAAAAAGTCTCGCCATAATTAATCGTAGACCACTAGCATTAGCGGTAGAGCATAATCCTAGCTTTAGGCTACAAATCTAATGCTTTACTCTGTTAAAGATAATAATTTCGAAAAAGTGCAGTGTAGCTGGATGGGATGTACAGAAGACAGACAGACTTGCAGGCACAAAATGAGAAAGAAAGACACACACACACACACACACACACACACACACAGACATGCAGATTAAGTTGGAGAGAAAGAGATAGACGGGAAACGAGACGACAGACTCCCGGACAGAAAGGTAGACGGAGAGACACAGATGCACAGACAGACAGATGGAATTAATATACAGTACATGTGTAATAGTATAATTTATATACCTACTGGGTATTTGACCTTTGACCCCTGAGCCTCTTCTTGGACTTTTCATTCAGTTCCATGACAAGATGGACCCCTTGTTGGAGACGCTTGAGGGAGCAGTGCAGCGCTTACGGCAGCCTCCTCCTGTGGCAGCCGAGGTGGAGAAGATCCGTGAACAGCTAGCAGACCACCGAACAGCCGGACTGGAGCTGGACAAGCTGCTGCCCTCCTTCAGTGCCCTATGTTCCCGTGGGGAAGAGCTCATCACCCGTGCATCACATGACGATCCTGCTGCTCAGGGTGAGTGACCAGTGAATAACGTACATGCCATGTATTGATCTCTATCTATAAATGATGCTGATGTTACAAGTGACGCGTGTTACTCTCTCCCTGTAGCGGTGCGCTCTCGGCTCCTGAGACTCCGCTCCCTTTGGGATGAGATCAGGCAGAGGGCAGAGGAGCGAGAGGGAAAACTGCAGGATGTTCAGGACTTAGCCGGAAAGTTCTGGGCTGACATGGCCGCCCTGCTGAGCACGCTGCGAGACTCTCAGGAGATCGTGAAAGAGCTGGAGGACCCTGGAGTGGATCCATCACTGATCAAACAACAGATAGAGGCAGCAGAAGTAGGTGTTATGCATCGGATGGGTTATACTGGGTATAAAGCTTAGAGCAAAGGCTTGCATATTTATGTTTCTGGATGGGGAAAGAAGGAAAACAGGTTTTGTCATATGCCTGTTTGTTTTCAGAGCTGAAATCTGATATGTCAGAAAGAGAGATGTTTATGTGTATTAGGTTCAGAAAGGAAGATTCAGATGTTTAAATTGATTTTTGCTTGACTTTTATTCCTGATGCATAGAATCCTATATAAATGTTTATTTAAAAGGAATACTATTTCTATTCTATTCATATGATAATAGAGTTTACACAAATAGTTCATTTGTAGTATAATGCAAATTAAATGGCTCTCTCCATTTCTTCTACTTAACTATGTGCGTCATCTCTCAGGCCATTAAAGCAGAGACAGACGGCTTGAGGGAGGAGCTGGAGATTGTTCGCACACTGGGAGCTGACCTCATCTTTGCTTGTGGAGAAACTGAGAAACCAGAGGTCAAAAAGACCATCGATGAGGTAAGAGCAGAAACATTCAAGTAGTTTTTTTTGGATGCATCACACTAGTGATGCATCCAAAACCATTTTTTCTTATTTTGCTTAAAATATGAACTTTGTACCTTTCGTCTAGATGAATGCTGCTTGGGAAGGCTTGAACCGCACATGGAGAGAGAGGATGGAGAAACTGGAGGAGGCTATGACAGCCTCTGTGCAGTACCAGGATGCTCTGCAGGTGGGTGGCACTGGCACGGATACTGAACCGCTCAATGATGCAACACTTATGTAAAGAACGAATAAGTATATTAATAAGGATTTTTGCTTTCTAGGGTATGTTCGACTACCTAGACAACGCTGTCATCAAGCTGTGCGACATGCAAGCTGTAGGAACTGACCTCAGCACCGTCAAACAACAGATAGAGGAGCTCAAGGTTCGGATAAGTTTTATATTCTCTTTTTTGTTTGTTTTTTTTTTTTTTTTACTTTAGTGAATATGTAGATTATATGAAACTCATTTTCTCTTCATACAGCAATTTAAGGTTGAAGTCTACCAACAGCAGATAGATATGGAGAAGCTGTGCCACCAGGGGGAGCTCCTGCTCAAAAAGGTTTCTGATCAAGCAGACAGAGACATGATCCAGGAACCTTTGACAGAGCTCAGGCACCTGTGGGAAAATCTGGGAGACAAGATTACTATCAGACAGGTTAGCATGCCTCAAAAGGTTGTTCATATTTGTATGCATGAGGATATTGATGATTACTGATCATACTGAATTTTTCTTTTTCTTTTCCTTTCTCAGCACAAACTAGAAGGAGCTCTTTTAGCCCTGGGTCAGTTTCAGCATGCTCTCTCTGAGCTGCAGTCCTGGCTCAGCCACACACATGCCACTCTGGACACCCAGAGACCCGTCAGCTCTGACCCCAAAGCAATCGAGATCGAGCTGGCCAAACACCATGTAAGCACATGTCCAAGCTGAATTTTTATTTTACTTATTATAACCTTGTTGTATTTTGAATTTCAGTACTGAATAATACTGGAACTGGCTGCACTACTGAACATTGTTTTCACACCATCCATAATTCTCACAAGTGATGAACAAATAACACTAGGCGCCAGTCTCCTTTCTGTCTCACTTAGGTCTCCATCCAAAAATCCTGAGCTAAGGGTGGATATAGTGATAGTCATGATTTCATTAAATCATTCAAGCCACAATCTTCCACCAAACAATCCTTGTCTATTAATCATTTCCATTTATTTGCAATTATTTTCCCAGTTTTGCCAAACAAAGCCTCTTCCAATAATAAATGAATAAAACATCATCTCAATAAAGGAAAACATTGCACCATACACAGTACTAGTCAAACATTTGTAATTCAATGTTTTTGTTTCGTGATTTATTCTCGAACAATAGTGGAAATTTCAAAATTGTGAAATAACGCATATGAAATTATGTAATTAAGTACCAACAACAACAACAGTCAGCTGTTCTTCTAATACATGAAGGTCAGCTGATCTGGATCAGTTCTTGCAAGAACAGTATTGTCAAGTGCATTTGCAAAACCCATCAAGCACCATGATGAAACTGGCTCTCATTAAGACCTTATCAGAGAAGAAATACCAAAACCTACCTGTGCTGCAGAGGAGAAGTTCATTTAGAGTCACAAGCTTTGGAATTAGCAAACAGCACCCCGGATTAGAGCCGTTATGAATGCTTTACAGAGCATAAGTAGCAGACATCTCAATATCAACTGTTCGGAGAAGATTATTGCATATTTTGGATGCATTTAGCGTTGTTTAACAATGTAGAAAGAAATAAAAATCAGGAACGTTTCTTTTGCAGTAGACTCTAGCAGGCTTTTGTCGTTTGTTTCATGTATTTTAATCCAGTTTCAAATCACAGCAGCTGGTATCCAATGTATTAATAAAAATCTTTTATTATAACCAGTATAATAATCATTATCATCTATTAAAGGCTTCGATAATACCTTCTTTTTGTTGCAACGCCTTTCAAATCAGTTTCAAAATCTACGCTGTTTATACACTCACCACCAAGAACTATGATTCTCCCATGAGCACCCTTCATCTTGCTTGCTTTTGTTAAGCTGAGACCTGATTTGGTACTCTCCTCTCCTCATAACGCTCTTTATTTATAGTGTACATTTCTATTTATCTGCGCAGGTGTTGCGCAACGACGTCCTGTCCCATCGAGCCACGGTGGAGACGGTGAACAGTGCAGGCTCTGAGCTGCTGGAGTCCAGTCCTGGAGATGAAGCTAGCCACCTGAGAGACCAGCTGGATGAGCTGAACCGCAGCTGGGACAGCTTACTCCTGAAGACAGAAGAGAGACAGAAGCTACTAGAGACCGCGCTGCAGCAGGTGCTTCGCTACAACACTACTGATAACATTACCGTCCTTCAGCGAACAGTGTAGTCTTTTTTTTTTTTTATATATATATAAATGAGAATTGCAATGGATTAAGTGGCCTATAAATTCTAAAAGGTGCTTAGCAGCGAGGACAGACAGTCTCTTTAATATTAATGGTAGAGAGCGTCGTGATCAGTTCTCTCTGCTCTTTTCAGGCGGAGGGTTTCCATGGTGAGTTGGAGGAGTTCCTGCAGTGGCTGAGGCGCACAGAGAGTCAGCTATCGGCAGCCAAACCCACAGGTGGCCTTCCAGAGACGGCCAGGGAGCAGCTGCAGCAGCACATGGTAAACTTTTCACTACAGACCTGTAGAGAGAGCTCCGTGCTCGTTTGCTTATGCTTTATATACTGTGAAATTAAGAAAATTTTGCATTGTTTTACCGGCACGCTCATAATCTGGGCCCGGTTTCCCCAAAAGCATTGTACACAGTCTGTGTTCAGTATGATGCTCATTCTAATATTTAACCATGATGATTGTGCAGCATTCATCGTGGTCTGATTCTGGCAGATTATAAAAAGTCATCTGTAAATCGCTTATGATAAAATTCAATGTGCATCTAAAGAGCACTTTGGAATTTTAGTTTAATGGAACAGTTTTGCATGTGTTGCAGGAGCTGCAGGCTCAGTTGACGCAGCGTGGTGAGCAGTATCACCGACTGCTAGATCAGGGAGAGACCATGCTTTTGTCCAGAGGCGGTGAGGAGGCCAGCCCTGGAACCACCCAAACCCAGCAGAACCTGGCACTGCTCCAAAACAAGTGGACCAGTCTGAATGCCAAGATTGACGACAGGAGGGTACGATAACATGCCTTGTAACTACTTATACTGTAGCTCAGAGTCATTCGAATCAATATTTAATTAGCCATTGTTGTAGCCATCTGGTTCTCAGTGCTTTTTCTTTTGGTTGTCATTAGGCTAAGCTGGAGGAAGCTGTATCACTGGCAACAGGGTTCCAGTCGTCACTGCAGGACACCATCAACTGGCTGACGCAGGCAGAGCAGACTCTGAATATGGCCCAGCCACCTAGCCTCATCCTTGACACCGTCCTCTTCCAGATAGATGAGCACAAGGTGAAGTCTGGCTGATAGAATTGATCAATTTCGTCTCTTGTGAAATCTTTCGGAGCTGAGAATGTGTGTGTGTGGAGGTTTGGGAAAAGCTGTTGGGATGTCGTTGTGGCTGAATCCTGCCAACTGAAGAAGGAAAAAAAAAAAAAAAAAACCTGATTTTGGTCCAAATATGGACATAAATATATATCGTAACATAAATACATATCAAAATGACCAGTGTTGTTTTGATTTAATCTAGTCTTGGCTATTGTCCTGTAAAAATCACCTGGGGTAAGGAAGTTTTTTAATAAAATGGACCAGCACCCCTCTGCACCAAAACACCACTACTCCTAGATTGTTCCCACTGTTTCTCGGGATACAAGGAAGATACGTCAAGCTTCTAATCTATCCAGGCACCACGCTGGTGAAATGAATTTGTCCTGGCTTTAAATAAAATAAATTAAAATAAGGACAAAAGACCCATTGCTTCATTGATTTAAATAAATAGTCCCTGACCCGGTGCAGTAACATGGGGTTTGTATTATTGATGAAGGCTACAAAACATTTATAGGAGAAAATGTCATAATCTCACCATGTAAAGCTTTTGCCCAGGCCTCCGCTCACATCTATTTACTCAGCTGTCTGTAGACGTTTTCACAACCCTGACTAATTTTACGTGTTCCTTAGGTGTTTGTGAATGAGGTGAACACGCACAGGGAGCAAGTCCTGGCTCTGGAGAAGGCCGGTTCTCAGCTACGCTTTGCCAGCCTCAAACAGGACGTGGTGCTCATCAAGAACCTGCTGCTGAGCGTCCAAGCTCGCTGGGACAAACTGGTGCAGAGGTCTCTGGACAGAGGACGGCACCTGGATGAGGCCCGCAAAAGAGCCAAACAGGTACCCCTGTCTTTCATTCTTTTTTTATTATTATTATCATTATTATTATTACTTAGGTGAACATTATATTAATAAAGTGTGTTTTATGGATAGTTCCACGAGGCCTGGAGGAAGCTGTCAGATTGGCTGGAGGAGGCTGAGAAACGACTGGACTCTGAGCTGGAGATCTCCAATGAGCCTGATAAAATCAAAGTGCAGCTCACCAAGCATAAGGTACAAACCTAAATAAATGATCAGCATTCAGTCTCTGTAGATAAAACTAATAAATGCCAAAAATTGCACTGTTTTATAGACTTGTGTCTTAACTGCTTTCTTGCTCATTGGTGCCACCTGCTGGGCCAAAAATAAAACATCTTTTAATATGTCCATTTAAACTAGTAATACTAATTAAATAAAAAAAAGTTTTATTTGTCACATACACAGTCATACACAGTACGATATGCAGTGGAATGCTTATATGACCGTCCGTGACCTTAAAATAAAATAAGGAATAAAATATAGAAAATAATTTGAAGGAAAGAAAAATATTTCTATAGAAGATAAGACAAAATATACAATATAATAAAAATATTAGAAAACCTAGCTGTAAAAATACACAATATAAAGAAAACCTAGGTGTACAAATATGGAGAAAGAGATGATTTTCTGTACAAATATAGAAACTTTAGTATGGAGATGAAGTGGGATTTAAATAGAAATGGTCGGGGTGGGGGGGGGTGCAAATATGCATGAAAGTGTCTTATATCTATATATATCTAGATTTTTGTTGTTGTTGTTATTCAATCACTTGCCAGTTTGATGAAAAGTCCTCTTTTCTGTAATTGTAGGAGTTTCAGAAGGCTCTTGGTTCTAAGCAGCCTGTATATGACACCACGGTGCGCTCTGGGAAGGCCATGAGAGACAAAGCTACACTGCCAGCTGACACACAGAAACTAGACAACCTCCTCGGGGAGGTCCGAGACAAGTGGGACACTGTGTGTGGGAAGAGTGTGGAAAGGTAAAATGCCCACAATACCACAGAATCCTTTGAATAGTCAATGGAAGTGGATATAAAAGAGGAAAGAGAAAATTAGAAGGTTAGAAACAGTTTTGCATCGTCTCTCCCATTCTCAGGCAGCACAAGTTGGAAGAGGCCCTGCTGTTCTCAGGACAGTTTGCAGAAGCTTTGCAGGCTCTTGTGGACTGGTTGTATCGCGTAGAGCCACAGCTGGCTGAAGATCAGCCTGTCCATGGAGACCTGGACCTCGTCTCCAATCTTATGGATTCCCATAAGGTACCAATGAAATATAGATAAAAGTCACTGTTACATGAAATATAAGTTGATGGAATCAGAAATCAGATTATTATCCGGTTATAACTGGGCATGTAAACACTGTTGGTGTTGTCTTAGGCTTTTCAAAAGGAGTTGGGGAAAAGGACCAGTAACATCCAGGCACTGAAACGTTCTGCCCGGGAGCTCATGGAGACGGGCCGAGATGACACCGCCTGGGTCAAAGTCCAGCTGCAGGAGCTCAGCAACCGCTGGGAGACGGTCTGCGCACTGTCTGTCTCTAAACAGACCCGTCTCCAGCAGGCTCTTAACCAGGTGAAAAGGAAAACAGATTAGACTATAGTAAACGCAGGTGCTGTGATAATTAACCGAAAGAACATACAACTGGAACACAGCTGCATCATTTCCCTTTACGTCCTCACAGGCTGAGGAGTTCCGCACAGCAGTGCAGATTTTATTAGAGTGGCTCTCGGAGGCGGAGCAAACCCTGCGTTTCCGAGGCGTCCTGCCAGAGGAGGTGGAGACCTTGCAGGCCTTGTTACACACACATCGTGACTTCATGCAGACCGTGGAAGAAAAGCGAGTGGATGTGAATAAAGCAGCTGGCATGGGGGAGGCCATACTGGCAGTGTGCCATCCTGACTGTATCACCACCATCAAACACTGGATCACCATCATCAGGGCACGCTTTGAGGAGGTAGTGCAGCTGCATTTATTGTTCGTTGTTCCATCAGATTCGAAGATGAAAAGTGTTTTTGATCTAAACACGTGTTTAAAGAGTTGCAACAGCATGTCATTACTGCAGCTTAGCAGGAACTCGGCTTCAGCTTTGCACCAGTGCATACCAATTCAACATGAAAAAGTGTTGAAATAGTTTTTGTGCCAGTGTCATGGAAAATTTATAATTTTAAATTGTGCTAAAGTTTTTTTCATCACATCATGAAATTTGACACATGACAGTTTATTTCAGTGTTTGTACTGTAACAACGTGATCAAAAAAGGCCAGGGTTGTTTTTGAAATAATCGATGATGTCCCATTTTGTCCATAATGAGACATTTTCTTTGCTTCTATAAAATGATCTTTCGTCTCATTTTATAAGAAATGCCCCTAACTGAAAGTTCTTATGCATCCCCTTAGGTTTTGACATGGGCGAAGCAACATGAGCAGCGGCTGGAGGCAGCGCTCGCGGAACTGCTCAACAACGCAGCACTGTTGGAAGAACTGTTGTCATGGCTACAGTGGGCAGAGACGACATTAGTGCAACGTGACACTGAGCCCCTCCCCCAGGACATCACTCAGCTTAAAACACTGATCACGGAACACCAGGTGGGTGGTGGGTGGGGCTACACTGGGTGCGGATCATGAAGGGTTTCTTTATATACACTGATCAGCCATAACATTACAGCGCAAAATATGGTGCCAGGTATTGTGTAAGTTCCCCCTGTTCCTGCTGAGCAGCTCTGGTCCCTTGGAGAATGACTTCACAAGACCTCTGGGGAATGTGCTGTCTGGTGGCAGATCCTTTGGGTGCTGTGGGTTGCACGGCAGGGCCTTAGTGAACTTGTTTGTCTGGCGCATCCCATGGACGCTTGATCGGGTTGGGAGGTGGGGAGCTTGGAGGCTTTTTGTCTTCATGGCCTCATGACCGCCCATGACCTCAGTAAGAAATAAGAAATAGGCCTCCGAGTGGCGCAGTGGTAAATCGCTCGCCCAATTCAATTCAATTTTATTTGTATAGCGCTTTTAACAATTGTCATTGTCGCAAAGCAGCCCTATTATCCGGGGATCGCTAGTTCGATTTCCTGGTGATGCTGTAACCTCTCGCTGCCGGAGGTCTAGAGAAGGCTGATTGGCCGAGCTCCCTCAGAGGTATTTACTGAGATACAGGTACTGAGAGGTACTTGGTGCTCCCACGTTAATCACGGCTCTACAGCCAATCAGGTGCGTCTGTGTGCTCATGCAAGCGGAAGGAGCGGATAATGCTGTCCTCCGAGTGTGTTACGCCGCCCCCAACGGTGCATGAGCAAGCAGTTCATAAAGATGTGGTCGGCTCGCGTCATGTGGTTCGGAGGAAACACGTGATGGTCTTCAGCCCTCCTGACTGAGTGGTAGTAGTAGCTTTAATATAGGAGTCCCCTAGTGACAGGGAGGAATTGGACACGACTAAATTAGACACGAAAAATCCAAAAAATATATATTTTTTTAAATTATGGAATAAAATAAAAATAAAATATAGAAAAACTTTAGCTATAGAAAATATAGAAGATAAGAACAAAATAGAAAAAAAAATTTTTTTAAAACGTAGCTTTACAAAATATAGAAGATTTGGCTGTACAAATATAGAAAATATAAAAACTGTTGTGGAAATTGACATGGAATTTAAATAGAAATGTCCGGGGGGCATGATATTGTCGTGTCGTTACCATAATCAGAATTGATGTGATGTAGCGTTAATATTATGATTGATCGGTGTGTGTGCGCATACACAAAACCATGTAAAATTTCTAATAGAATCTATTGACTGCGAGTGTGTATGCCTGTGCCTTTATACAGTTATATGTTGAGATCACCATACTTAAAACCTCTGTACACCTCTGTCAGGTTTTCATGGAGGAGATGACGCGTAAACAACCTGATGTAGATAAAGTGACGAAAACCTACAAGAGAAAGCCATCAGACAGTTCTAGCAGTCTCGCTGAGAGACGCGGTGTCCGTAAGTGGCCTTCCTTACGTTTCTGTACTGCTTTCAGTCCAAACAGAGCACAATGTTGTGGAATATTTGTGTAAAGTAGGTGTGGCGAGAGTGAATACAGATCAGATTGTCACTGGATATGTTTGCTTTCTCTTCTTCAGGTAAGCAGCAACAGCAGCAGCAGCAGCAGCCGCAGCCTGCCATGCAGGTAACCGGAGGAAACCCTCGTCTTAACCAGCTCTGCTCTCGATGGCAACAGGTCTGGCTCTTGGCCCTGGACCGTCAGCGCAAGCTCCATGATGCCCTCGACAGGCTAGAAGAGGTACTGCTTGCGGCATCATCACGAATAATAAATTACGGTGGCTGAGAAGTCCAAAACAAAATAACAAAACTGAAAACAATAACTAATAATAAAAAATAAAATAAAAAACGAAATAACAAAACTGAAAACAAAATAAAATAATCCTAAAATACTGAAATGAATCCTTAAATGAGAATACATCTAAATGTCCGTGTGGCTGCAGTACTTCCTGTATATTTTGAGTGACAGATATCTTGTCCAATCAGCGGTTAGGCTCAACATGCTTTTGTGTGGTTTACGAATGAAATTCTTATTGCTGATCTTTAGTGGCAAATGTCTCATCCAGTCAGCGGTAAGAATGTAATTCGCAAACCACACCTATCTTTTTTGGTTTGTTGATTCTTACCGCTGATTGGACGGGACATCTGTCACTCAAAATATACGGTAAGTACTGCAGCCACACGGACATTTAGATGTATTCTCATTTAAAGATTCATTGCAATATTTCAGGATATTTTGTTGTTTTGTGATTTGTAATATTGTTTTCGGTTTTGTTGTTTTGTTTTTGAATTTGTTTTGTTTTGTTTTGCAATTCTGATGATTTATAATTCTTATGAATTATAATTCGAGTTATTCATTAAAATAATAAAAATATTAGTAATTAAACAAAGATACAGAATTTCTTTCTTTAAATCTGAAGAAGAATCTTAACTCCGTAACACATGCATGTGTATCACTCTCGGTACATAGTTATGATTTTTATTTAATTTCTTACTTATCTGTACATATCATGTGCAGTCTGATGTTTCTACTTCACTCGTCTTGTTTTTGTTTGTGTCTCTCACAATGTTGCAGCTGAAAGAATTCGCCAACTTTGATTTCGATGTATGGAGGAAGAAGTACATGCGCTGGATGAATCATAAGAAGTCTCGCGTCATGGACTTTTTCAGACGTATTGACAAGGACCAAGATGGCAAAATCACCCGGCAGGAATTTATCGATGGCATCCTGGCTTCAAGTACGTACATAATGCGTATTGATATAAGAAAAAAATCTATAAAATGTAATAAGAAGTAATAAGGGTTCTGGTGTAGTTTTGTTTAGACACTATATGTATTTTGAATGAAACGTCTTTTTAAATGGTAAATGTTTTTAGGGAACACTGGTTAAAAAAAATTACATTAAATATCAGCAACCGTCAACTAATACTTGCCCAAATATCAAGAACCATTTACTGTACTGTCTAAAAAGTTACATTTTCAGTAGACTACTTAGAAAAATGTTGAGTTTGTGTTTTAATGTAACACTGTGCACTTTGGTCTCTACAGAATTCCCCACCAGCAAGCTAGAGATGACTGCCGTGGCTGATATCTTCGACCGTGACGGTGACGGATACATTGATTACTACGAATTTGTGGCAGCGCTGCACCCTAATAAGGATGCTTACAGACCCACTACAGACGCAGACAAAATCGAAGATGAGGTAATATCTGATATATATATATATACCTGATTGAAACTTTTATTATTCCCATCTTCCCTTTGTAAGTATTTACAAAGGAAATATTTCTTTTTTTTTTTTTTTTTTTTCCTGCATGTAGGTCACCAGACAAGTGGCTCAGTGTAAGTGTGCTAAGAGGTTCCAGGTTGAACAGATTGGCGAGAACAAGTACAGGGTGAGTTTGTACAGCTAATTTAATTTTTTCTTTTATTATTAATGGCTAGAAATAAGCTCATTACAGCTCTACTAATGTATATTAATGAAGATGTTTACTAAACATCCATCGATGCCGCTTTCTCACGCCTTTATTGTTCTAACCATCACGACCACCTTGTGATCACATATTGTTATCTCATGTAATTTTGGATTAAAGGTGCATTGCTGTGTGTGTGTGTGTGTGTGTGAATCCGCTACACGACTGTACTACCACTGCATCACTACACAACAGTGTATGCAGAGTGTGCTTCTCACCACCAAACTAATGTCCAGCTCATATTTCCAGCGAATGAAGGAGCTGTGTTGTTTTCATGTTCTCTCCCTCCATCATTTTCCGCGCGGTAATGATACTTACAGCAAGACTCAGTCAAAGGACCCGGGTCTGTCACACTTATTAGACTGAGCTGTTTGTCTCTGTTTGTGTCTGTCTGTTGCCTTGTCATCTCTCATCTGCACTTCTAATCTGCCATTCACCAGCACTCTAATCCATTTTTAGGAAACCCTTTTTTTTTTTGTATCATCTATCCTTAGTTAGAGTAATGTTAACATTGAGTCATTATTCAGTTTTAGATTTGTTTTAATTTAGAACAGTAATTAATTAAAGGTAGCTGATTAATTGTTTTCAACATTTGTGTTTGTACATGTTATTTCATCCTCTCTCTTCTCTCTTCTTTCTTTTCCTTGTTTTCTTCTTTCTCCGTGTCTGCTGGATTTTTTGTAGTTCTTCCTTGGGAACCAGGTAAAGTGACTGGCGTGTTTGTGATATGGCCTCTGGAATCTGTTTCAGATTTGGTTAGGAGTTGTGACCCGGCTTTCAAATGACCGGACCACGGTACACAGAGAGCCAGTCCGCACTATATATATATATATACAGTACCATTGAATATAGTACAGATATTTGTTCGAACCTCAGTTACTGGGCATTTCCTTTTCTGGTTTGCATGGTTACATAGCCATTACCCCTACATATGCCGGGAATGTCTCCACTTCCAAGTCTGGAGCAGATATCACAGGCCATGTCAGTGTGTTTTGTGTTGTTTTTGAATAGTGAATGTAAAAAAAAAATCTTCTTTTTTTTTTTGATCATTTTAATGATACTGAAAAGATTTGGTGGTTTGATTGATGTACAATGACATCAAACTTCTTTGGTGGAGGAACAATCTGTCAAAGGTGCTGTTCTTGAGATTTCGTGACTTATTAATAAATTTTTTTACCATAGTATTTTGCTTGAGGCATTTTGATGCGTGTTAATTCAAAGCATAATGGTTAACTGTAATTTACTTGCCCCGAGAGGACAGGTGTAGCGTGTTTTTTGTTCTGCAGGAAGAGTAAATAGCAGTGTTTCACTGTGTTTCTATGACAGATCTTATGTGCCCACACAGTCGCTTTCAAAACACTCTGCACAGGTCTGGATCTGTCCATTTTCAAATCAGCTAGTTAGTTTTAGCTATTTCACCACCCAACTCGCATTGTATATGAACAGATGTATTACTTATGATCATAACACTGTATATAAGTATTTATTTGAAAATTTTAGCAATAACTTTAAAAAAACAAAAAAAAAACAAGAAACACATCAGCTTATAAAATACTATGGTAAAAGTTGTGGAGATTTCGGAGGACTACGGGTCATTGGGCCGAGCGCGATCCTGAATCATCTAGAATCTAAAATGCATGTTTTTTCTTGCATGATATTGTAAATTTTTCTCATTTTCCATTTTCATTGGTAAGGTTTGAAAAATCTCAACTGATTTTAACGCTATTCTTTCACCTCTGTTTTTTTTTTTTTTTTTTTTCTTTTACCGCATTTCTTTTCTTTTGCTCCTTTCGTCTTTCTCTCTCTCTCTCTCTCTCTCAGTTTGGAGACTCTCAGCAGCTGCGTCTGGTGCGGATCCTGCGCAGCACAGTCATGGTTCGAGTGGGAGGGGGCTGGATGGCGCTGGACGAGTTCTTGGTGAAGAACGACCCTTGCAGAGGTAAGGCTTATTTACACAAGCGCACACTCGCACACACCCGCTTGCACAAACATCAGGAGCAGCTGTGTATAAGGAAGCTGATGTATTTGTAGGGGAAGACATTTTCCAAACAGCTGAACCCCCCTGATAGACACAATCACACACACACACGCTATCGTGTTTTCTCCTTATAGTGTGCAGTGACTATAAAGAAGAAGGATTTACTCCTCTTGAACTTTAAACATCTGAAAAGTCTGAAATATTTTTTTGAGCAGATTTCAGTTGCTCAAACCTTGTACAATTGGATTGTGATTACTGGGAAGCAGTTTTCCATTTTTGCTGCAGATTATTTTGGATGCACATTTTGCGCCTTCCTTTTGGAACCATTGGCAGTGATCACCGCCTTGATTAAAGATCAATCTCTGTCCTAGTCTTAAGTGTCATATAAAATGGAAAAGGTTTTTCTGGAGCATAGACCTGCATTTTTTTCTCCT
The DNA here is from genome assembly GCA_030014305.1 of Clarias laeviceps. Lineage (NCBI taxonomy): Eukaryota > Metazoa > Chordata > Actinopteri > Siluriformes > Clariidae > Clarias > Clarias laeviceps. Next base: position 25,185,952 of record JAQMYJ010000023.1, read on the forward strand.
CCCATCTTGTCCTCAGCCATGACCAGCTTCTCAGTCCCTGATGATGAAAAGCAACCCCACAGCATGATACTACCACCACCATGCTTCACTTTGGGGTTTGTTTTTTAGGTTAACAAGCATTTCTGCAGAGCCTAACACTTTTTACCAAGACAAAATGTTTTATTTTTGGTCTCCTCAGACCAGAGAACCTTTTTTACACTTTCTTTTTTGTTGTTGCATAATCGCCCGTGTGGTCTCAGTTCCTATATTATTAGGTATTTTGTGTAGCTTTATGATGTAATCCAATAAAATCCATTTGACCTCCTGGTTGTAACACTACAGAATATAAAAGTTCAAATTTTTCAGATATTTCAGTTATGTCACCACCCCATCAATCACCCATCAGTCCATTTTCCTATTTTCTTCTGCTGTGGGAGTCTCTGAAATCTCATTGGTGATTTAGACCTCTGATCATCCATCATATCTTCAGTCTTTACTTTGACATGCATGAATATACACTTTTCTCTCTCTTTCACTCTGTCTCTCTGTTTTTCTTTGTCTTTTCATTTGAATCATAATGCATGATGCATGTTCCTTGGGTTTCTCCTTCCCTTTCCCCTGGGGGGGGGGGGGGGGGGGGGGGGGGGGGGGGGGGGGGGGGGGGGGGGGGGGGGGGGGGGGGGGGGGGGGGG
>JAQMYJ010000023.1:25186722-25230566 GCA_030014305.1 Clarias laeviceps
TCTCTCCCCAGTGCAACATCCAGGACTTAAAATCCTTCGCTCCAACTCCAGCTGCTCCATATCATCTCGTATAGGTTGGGTCTTTCTCTCCCTCTCTCTCTCTCTCTCTCTCTCTCGCTCTCTCGCTCTCTCTTCCTCTCGCTCTCTCGCTCTCTCTTCCTCTCGCTCTTTCACTTCCTCTTGTTGCTTTTTTGTCTCTCTCCCCTGTTTTTACTCAGATCATCTTCGGTTCCTCTGTGCTCTATTGTGCTTGGCTGACTGTAGCACTACACTAACTGTCCTCTCCTGACTGTGTGCTCATATCGTGCCTATGCGTTTTACAGCATCACGGACTGGACCACATGTTCCAGAGTCCACATTTAAATGATACGTTGATGGTGTAAAGCAGGCACATAGATTTATGGCTTATAAATATGGTATTTCTGTTTGTGTGTGAAAGAGTATGAAAACTTTCTTCCAAGTTGCGTGAGTGAGGTTAAATGTGTGTTTGGGTTTACTTCATGTTGTCTCTTATGTCTCTCAGTGGCAGTCACTCCTGGCTATTTCTGCTGCAGAGGTACCTCACTCCTCCTCCTCTTCCTCCCCTTCCTCCTCCTCCTCTCTTCTTCTCTCTGACTGGCTCTCACTTTCTCAGTCTGACATCATCGCTCTTCCCTGTCAATACTCTAATAACTCTAAATCCATTGACCAACATCAGTTTCATGCTCCGTCTTTGTACTGTATATGTGTGACTGTTGATTCTTTGATGTGAGGGTACGCGTGTGGCGACGTCTCAGTCTCATGCCAGTCAGCGTCACGCTTCTCATGCTCATTCGGCCCGGCCTGGTCTTTGCATTTTTTTTTTTTTTTCTTTTTTCTGTGCGTGTCCCTGATGAGCATCACAAAAATCAAAACAGCAAGAACTGGGTGTGGCAAGACTGGGTTTCTAATATTGCTCCAAGCAGCTCTTAAAAGGGTTTGCTCATGGGGAACGAATTACAGACTATACCTGGCTTATGGAGAAGAAATTATATGGTGTGCCGCCAATTAACAGCTGCCCTGCTGTTGCTTGAGGCCATGGAAAATGGGGTTATTTTGCAGTCTTTAGGACAGCTAGTGACCACGTCTTTAGTGCACCGCTGCTATTGCGCACAGCCCTCTCCCCTTCTGCACTTATCCTCTCATTTTCTCTCTCTCTTCTCTCCAGTCTCTCTGCCTGCCTCTGTCTGTGGTTGGCTGCTCTGGGCTGTGTGTTGTGTGCTAGGCCTGCAACGTTTGGTATCTGTTTTTTTTTTTTTTGTTTTTTTTGTAGAATGCCTGTTTCTCTGGACCAGAGGCTTGTGTCGGTATCCAGTGTTTTTGTGTGTGCCTGAACCGTAACCAGCCATGCCTCTTGGTTTTCTATCAAAGCCCACTACTAGCACTGAGCACTCCAAAGTGCACAGTGGTGGATTGTACAAGATTAAAGGCTATGCTTTTTGGAGTGGCATCTGTGTCTGGCACTGACTGAGCGCAACCCTCAAAGTGAGGATGCTTGCCCTACCGCTCATGACCCGCGTTAAACTCGCTCAATGTGTCTCCACTTACTATTAATGTGGATTTACTGCCGCGCCCATTGACCTGGAGCAGTTATTATCATCATCCTCTGGCGCTGCTTACAGCCTAATGGTCATGTTTCGATTCCAACTTGTTAACACTTATCTCTTTGTTTGTTTGTTTTTGTCCCTTCCTGTCCCTCCGTGGCAATCCAGCACGTGGACGTACCAACCTGGAGCTGCGTGAGAAGTTCATTCTTCCTGAAGGGGCGTCGCAGGGTATGGCAGCCTTCCGCTCCCGTGGCCGACGCTCCAAGCCTTCATCGCGCACGGCCTCTCCGACACGCTCCTCATCCTCGGCTTCGCAGAGCGCACATAGCTGTACCTCGGGGCCCTCCACCCCTGCCACGCCTACTGCCTCCTCGAGGGTGAGCTTCAAATCTGCACATACACATGTAGTCACATGTGTTAAATCCTCCAACTAATACTGTGTATATATAGATATATCAAACACCCGGAGAATATTAATCGTACCCATCATTCCAGGCAATCAGGTTAGTCTATTGAAGGACAAGGTATCACGTGGCACTCCTGATTGGTTGGAATGAAACCCTCTGATGAGCTTGGTCAACCCTACTGTGTGTCCATAGTCTGTTTTATTGTTCTCTTCCATTACAAAGGTTCTGGTCTTTCCTGTCCATTATCATATGTGATTGTTGTTGTTACCTTTGTTACCCATTTTCACTGGTTCACCTTTGGGTTATGGTGTTTATTGTTGTTTCTGCATGTCAATAATCACTTGGTCATCTCTGGGGTTTTGTCTCTTTTGTCTTTTTTTTTTTTTTGTCCTCCCTCCCTTCCTCTCATGCTTTTAAATTTTCCCTCCTCCACAATTTCCCCCTGTGTTTGTATTCATCACCACCTGTTCCAAACACTGCACTCCTCTGTGCTGTGGTACTCGCTCATTTCCCCATACCGCCCCCCCTCACTCCACATGCTTCTTTCTCACTTTCTTCCTTCTCCTGCTTCTCCTCCTTCTCCCTGCCTGCTCATTTCCCAGTCCTCCCAAACTCAATCGCGGGGCTATGCCAAGCCCTGGCTGGCACACAGTAAAACTCCAACTCCAACCAAGTGCCAGTCCTGCCCAGAGCACAGCCACACCCCTGGGCATGAGGTAACACACTGCCTCCCCTTCCCCAAAAGCCATATTGCACTAACAGAAACAGAAAAGAGCTTGACAAGGAAATGTGTTTGAAAATATAGGAATAACCAATTTTTGATTAGTTTTAACTAACAGAAATGTCAGAGCAGCAGATTAAGAAAGATTTAGTCGGGTTAGAAATAATCTGTAATTTGCAGCATTTAAAGCACCGTTTAGAAGTACATCATGTAAAAGTTCAGAATGTTACATTCAGCATGTGTTTATCCATTAGTCATTACTCTATTAGGACGTTAGTCCGTAAAGGATCAGACATAATGAGTGCCTCATTACATTCATCAAGTCAATTTCTGGATTTCTCTAATTGCAGGGAGGCTCCACGGCTAAGCTCAAAAGGCCACCTTTCCATTCCAGCCGTGGATCTCTGACGGGCGAAAATGGTGGAACCACGCCCGCTGCTAAGCCTGCACGCTCTGGTGAGGAAACGCTCACAGCTTTAAGGGTTTCTAAACCCCAGGAAATGACCGAAAGACAGCTGTTCAGTACCAAAAACTATAGCGTTTTTTATTTTTTTTACTGGAGGGTTTGTAAAAGTGTGTGTGTGTGTGTGTGTGTGTTTGGATCAGTCTGTTTTACTCTGTATTTGTTATAAGAGTTAAGCACGATCTGAAGTGTGAAAATCTGTCTAGAAATATCCCCAAACTAAAAGTGCACTTTATTCTTCGTCCAGTTATTATCAGTACTGTTTATCGCAAATTGCTGTAGTTTGCGCAGCAGTTCAGCCCTGAAGTAACAGATTAAGAAACAAATGCACTGCTGTCTGAGCTACATACGGATCAGGCAATTTAACCACATTAATAACTTGGCAAACAAAAACTCGCTACGTCTAAAATTTATTCCTATAGAATGTTACCTTAGCAAGAAATCATCACAACTTCATAATGCTGTTATGAGCCGAGACGCAGCATCAGCTGGCCCTGTACAGTACAACTGCGTTTAGTCGAAACCCCTTATCCTTCTATTGGCTTATCCATGGTTATATAAATCAAAGTACATTTTTATTATGTGACAAACTTTCTACCAATGAAAGACGCTGTAATTAATGTATTGTGGTGTCTTCTCTTCCTAAACAATGATTGTATTTAAACACATAAGCTATTGCAGCTATAGGGTTTGATCCTAGGTCAGAGCCTGTGTGTGTGTGTGTGTGTGTGTGTGTGTGTGTGTGTGTGTGTGTGTGTGTGTAGAGAGTGTGAGCAGTGCCCTGCCATCTCATCCTGGGTGTTTTCCGAAGCCAGTGACTTATGAATAAATACTGCATTTAGACAAACCAGACATTTAGACAACCAGCCTCATACAGCATGTTGTTTTGACTCATTCATTCTTCATTTAATTAATCCTCATTTAATAAAAAAAAAATAAATAAAATAAAGCAGATTCCATGATTCTGATCTTCTCCGCGTCTTCCTCCGCAGACAATAAGCGCACCCCGTCCTCAGCCAGCGGACCCGCCAGCCGCGCAGGCAGCCGCGCCGGGAGCAGAGCAAGCAGCCGCAGGGGCAGCGACGCCTCAGACGCTTCCGAGCTGATGGAGACGCGCTCGGCCTGCTCCGACACTTCCGACACACCTCGCCGAACAGGCGCCAAACCCTCGAAAATCCCTACCATCTCCAAGAAGACCCCCAGTCCTAAAACACCAACGACTAAGAAGTAGCAGGTTTTCACCATTACCAGGTGGAGACAGGGGGGACTGGAGCACAGGAGCACAGGGCACTGATGTCGATCCTGCACCATTTCTTTTCGTAGTGCATGCCACTCAGCCTTCCTGGCCCACCAGCACAGGCATGTAGGATTGATGAGACTACAGAACTGGAACATCTCGAACTACTCCAGTTGTACAGAAAAGACAAAAACACCTGGACACAGCTGGACACACTCCAGAACTGCCCCCTATGACAAAACTAACAGTGCTGCCTTATTTATGTTACAATTTGACTGACTTGTTAGTTTCTTAAACATGTGACTGAGCTGGAAAGCAAGCACCACGTACGCACACGGACACGTGGAGCGGCATTACCACTGCACCTGGGATTTTATCTCAGCCCCGTCAATATGCAATGGCAGGCCACTCTTTAGCGCCGAGACTGGGAGATGGTACAGCCACAATTCCAATACTGAGTCTCACAGGCACACATTTCTTTATGTGAAAAATAATATAAAAAAAAAAAAACTAACAGTGGTTCCCGATTCTAACCTTTTCTCCACTGTATGCAAAGCTACTCGTTGTTTAGTAGATTTTATCCTGAAGAGACTCTCAAGAACCTCACAAAGTATTCTGCACCTAGACCATGTGTGTGTTTGTGTGTTTGTGTGTGTGTGTGGTTTGTGTGCTAGTTTCTTTCATGGTGGACAAAACCGAACAACAGTTGAAGGAAGCGGTGGGTGAGTGATTCATCATCTCAGCCTCGCTAGTGAGTCAGAAGCTCGACCGCAGCTTCCCTCGCCCACTGACGCCGCTCGCCATCCCATGTCCGTATGTTTATTTCAACGTCCAACGAACTCCTGAGAGCGCTCGAGTGACTCGTACTGCGGAATTTCACACGTGCACTGACATATTTTTTTTTACGCCTGATGCTAATAAAGCCAGGCGTCCTCACCTGTGTGTTTGTTTTTAACCATTATTAGTTATCACATATCATCTTACTGAAATCTTTTAGTTGATTCACATTATGAGAAACCCCTCCAAAAATTGTGAATGTTTTTCATGGTTAATTTATAATCCTAATGTATTTTTGTTTTTGCTTGTTTCATTTCTAGTGTAAAAATAATAATAATAATAATGTGTATTTATTTTTCATTACAGTATAATATCACATTCTGGGAAACTCTAGTATTACATTATGTCTAATAAGTTGTTTGTGTTTCTGCATTTGTTTCTAATTGATTTTTCTGATAATGGTCATTACTGATATAACGGACCACGAAGCTGACTGATTTCAATGGTGGCCTTTTTGCCTCTAGATCATTGTAAAAAATAAAATAAAAAATGCTTCCCGTTTTGTTGTCGGGAGCTCATATAGAAAGTCGGATCTCGGGGATTTGACCGCACGCCCCATGAAACGAGCGTTCGCATAGCCTCGTCTTCTACGAGCCGAAGCGCACGAATGTCTAACGAAAGTCAAATCGGAAGGTAATTTTTATTTATTTATTGTGTCTAAGGGAGGGGAGGGGGGTTAAGGGCTATGAAACGGATTCACCTTTTGAGTCCGTGTAACTCTCTCAGTATGATGAAGAGATAAAAGAGCTGGGTGCGATTGTGTACCAGTGAACAGTGAAGATTATACATAAATCCTTTTTTTTGTTCTCTTTTGTATTAAAATTATGCTTGCAGTAAATCGTACTTGCTCTTGTTTATTGAAGTCGTCTGTGTGTGTGCATGTTTTTGGTGGTCAAATGTCTTCACGTCTACAGGAATGTCTGACCTCAGAAGAACATTCGGCTGGTTTGCATACCACATAAAAAAAAATGCCTTTATATAAATAATTTAGCGTTTATTTCCAAGACTATGAGAACTATGATGTTTCTTTGTAGTTGCTGAAGTTAAAGTTAGGGTTAGATTTAAATGACAGTGGAATGTTCTTGTGAGGATAGTAAGATACGTGTGTGTGCGTGTGCATGCGTGTGTGCATGTGCAGCTGTCTACATACCACAGGAAATTTCATGATAATTATAAGTAGGGAGCAATTACCTTTCCAAAGAGATAAAGACAGCCAATTAAACCTTCAAACAGGATGGGTTTACGTAGATCATATTCGCGCAATTACCAAACAGTTTCAAAGGAGCTCTACATTACAGATCATAAAGAACCTTTGTGTATGTGTGTGTCTGTGTGTTTGTATTGGACCATGTAAAGGTTTGGTGGTTGGATGGAGCGGATGGGGTTAGGGAGGGGTGGTACTTCATGCTGCACACTGCAGCTGTGTGTCTGGGGTTATGTACAAATATTTAAACCCACTCACATCCTTTCCCTCCAAACAGTCTTCTCAGGACCCAGAGCGAGCAGCTCCTGCTGCATGTCGCGCGACTTCACCTCAGTCACGTCTTCAGAAGGTCCCCCGTTCCTGTGGTGTACCAAATACCGCAGCGGGGAATGCAGTGTTGCATGTGATGATGGACAGTGTTCCAAAAAAAAATTTTTTTTTAAAGTGAAGGGTTTTAATGTGACTTTAAAGTTCAGTGTTATTTCTATTTTAAAAAAAAATGAATACAGTGCAGCATATGTGATAAAACAATATCTATTAAATATGGACAATACACATGGCACAGTGGCTTGGCATCATGTAGCGATCATGCTCAAAGCTCCAGTTTTCAATCCTGATCTCACTGCGTGTTCGCGTGCATGCATAGGTTTCCTTTGGGTTCTCAGGTTTCCTCCCACTTCCCAGTAACATGCCAGCGAGTGAACTGGCCAAGACAAAACCGCCCCTAGTTGTAAGTGATTGTGTTCGGGCATGATGCCCTGTGATGATATCTAGCTTCCAGATCCACCATCATCCTAGACAGGATAAAGTAGCCGCCTAATGTGGGTGAGCGAGTGAGTGATATTTATTTACATTAATGGACACCAGTTTTCATGATGTAAATGCCAGATTGACATATGGCTGATTTATGATGTTCTGCTCCATTTAAAATAAGTAAAGAACAAAATATAAAGCACCCTAAAACATTTACCGTAACACATACTGGGTATGAGATTGACAGCACGGTGGCATATTCTAATCTAATACATATCTAATCTCACACTCAAGACGACAGTAGTTAACACTGTCGGCTTGCATCTCCACAGTCCGAGTTCAATTCCCACCTCAGGTCTGTGTGCAGGAAGTTTGCATGTTCTCCCCGTGCTTGGTGAGTTTTTATATTATACAGAAAATGTCTTCCAAAGAAGCTACTTGGAAGTGACCAATCTTGCTTCCCTAACAATTTCAAGTTGGCTAATTTTTCAGCGTCATACTGTCTCACTTTAAAGAATAATCATTTAAAATGCAAATTATTCATATTAAATAAACTTTCTTATTTTATTATTGATACTAAAATTGTTGTAAGCTTCTAGAAGCATATGACATGTAAAAATTGTTACTTTAATTGGATTTTGGTAAAAGCTTAAAAAGCAAAAAATCTGTAGTGTCTGTAACCATGTCAAATTCATGTTGCAATATCTGAACAATTTAGCGTTTTAGAATAATACACAATTTCAGGTTTATATCTTTTCATGTGAAATCTAAACTGGCTAAGTTTCATCTGAATGACAATTAAGATCACTGAAAGATTTGAATTCCAAAAAGTTACGGACACTACATAAAAGGGCACGGAATTGTATTTAGCAAATGTCTCATTTTATCTGATAAAAATATAAATGTGTATGCATATTTACAAAACACAAAGCATCGAGTATTATGAAAAGTGGTGTTCCTATCTGAAAATTCACTTTTTCACCGAGAGGTTCCTAGATGGATGGATGGATGGATGGATACATATGAGATTGAGAATATTTTCTAGAACTAAACATCATGTTTGCATTACAGCAACTGTATTAATTTTTTTTATTATTACATATATCAAATGGGTTGATCTGTAAAGAGAAGCCCTTTAATGCTGTTTCTTTTAAAAGTCAAGCCGCTTTTAAACAGATAGAAGCAATAAACATCTAATGAAATCCTGTACTCTCCTGAAATCAAATCTAGTCGTAATATAATCTTAACTTTTGTTCAAGTCACCCTTTGCATCCTCACGTGACAGGACACATTTTGGGTGTGTGGAAGATGAGATAGATGATATAGTGAATAGAGGAAGCACTGTAGTGGCAGAGAGAGAGGGAGAAAGAGGGAGGAGGATCTGGCCATGCTGGACACGCCCTCACTACATCTTGCAATGAGAAGGAAGTCTCATATTCAGATTACATAGTCGGTGCAAAAGGCCAGAGGCTTCTATTGCAGTACTTCTGTCTTAACGGTCAGTGTCTGCATTTGAAGAAAGGGATTTGGTTAAATGCTAAGGTGAAGTTATCTTCCTCGGTAGGGACACCTCAGGAAGCATGGACAGTTTATACTGTGGATTACAACCTCAAGACAAAGGACCGCTGGTGAGAATTTGCCCATCTATGAAATATTTCTGATTTTTTATTTAGTTTTTTTTTGGGATCTGATTTCCTTCTTCACAGTTCATTGGATCTTATTGGACAGAGTTGTAAGCCGTCTGGAGAAAGAGCAGGTGTTGCGTTTCACTGTGGGCTCTTTGAAGACTTTTTGGTGCGTCATTAGAGCTGCTTTATTTATTTACTCTACCCTTAGACATTAACTTCCCATTTAGTCTCAGTCTTTACTCAGCACCTGCTCTTTACTTAGCTTTATTCTGGCTCTTCTAAAGTCGCAGTTCAAAGGATTGGAAAGTCTTAAGAAACTGTTTGGTTTCCTTCAAGCTGCCATTCGTCTGCCAGAACCTACTGCTCCTGCTGTGGTGTGTTTCATCATCACGCTCCATAAGTAAACAGGAGATATTACACGAGACAGAGAGAATTCTGGAGATAACAGCCAAGAGAAAGGAAACCCGGACACAGATATAAGCTGATGAGGGGAAGTAACTTCGGCCGCTCTTGAAGAACTCACAGCAGGGCTGTTGCACTTGTGCACAGGTGAATGAATTCAGGGAGAACTTTTCTTGATGAGGCTTTTAAACAGCCGTGTGGGCTGAAGCTGTCGAAAAACAAACTACATTCAAGTGAGTCGAAATTTTAGCAGAAGGTAAATTTTGCTCCTTAAACCACACAACCAGTGATGGATGACCAGGCTGTAATCCAGGACAGTGTGGTTGCAGGAAAGTGGGAGCTCCTGTTCCGCTATGTGTCCCAACACCACGGCAGAAGGAGGACCGCTTTCTATGGGAACAGAATCGCAGGTGGAAGGTGGCTCTCGATATCAATCATCGTTCTTTCTCTATGCATGTTTGTCTGTGTCTGTGGGCAAATGGAGGGGATGGTGCACTCGAGCTTCCGCCGACTGAGTGGCCGTGAGAAGAAAGAGATGCAAAAGGAGATTTTGTCCATCCTGGGACTCCCGGGACGGCCTCGTCCACACCCGCCTTTGCGTCCTCCCTCATCTGCTCCACTCTTCATGCTGGACCTGTACCATGCTGTTTCAGCAGAAGAGGATGAGGGCCCAGGTGTCGGCTTCATCCCTGAAAATGTCAATCATGCCGCATTGCCCACTCTAAGCACACACACACCGCCACTTGGCACGGTGGTCAGTGAGGCAGACACCGTCATGAGCTTCGTCAATCTAGGTGAGTGACAGATAAAATACCTTGGTTTAATTCATATACACTGGTGCTGGTAACCTCCACTTATGTATAAAGCTGTAGCTTAAGGTCTGCTGTAACACACGTACAACCAAACCATCCTCATTCTGATCTGCTTAAAACTGGCAATTGTGGGATATCTTATTTGAAGAAACACCTACAGGTAATAGAACCTTTACCTCTCTTCTGTGTAGAGCAGAGCACTTTAGTCACTTTAATCCAGGACTCAAAGTCGAACCCCTTTAGGAAGCAATTATTACAGCTGACTTATTACTGAACCTTACCTATTCACACAGTATGTTTATAAGATAGAGTCCTGTATGGATGATTACTATTGGCTATAATTTCACCCTGTTATTTTATACTGGGCAGCACGGTGGCTTAGTGGTTAGCACTGTTGCTTCGCATCTCTAAGTCCTGGGTTCAGTTCCTGCATCGGGTCCGTGTGCATGGGGTTTGCATGTTTTTCCCGTGCTTGGTGGTTTTCCTCCAGGTTCTCCAGGTTCTCCAGTTTCATCCCACAGTCCAAAGTCATGCAGATTAGGCTAATTGGTGTTTCCAACCAATCGGTCATACAAAATGGGAATAAATACATGGTCTACATAAAAATGGGAAGTCTTCTTAAAAAAAAAATACATAAAACAATGGTCACCACTGGCCTCTACAGTCCCCAGTTGGACTACAGAGGTTTCTAGATGGATGAATGGATGGTTTTATACAATTTACTCACTTGTAATGGAATCCCAAGGGTAGTTGTTAGGGCAAGCAAGAGATACCTGTGCAACTTTCTGTTCTTTAAACAGCACAGGGAAATGTGTTGAAACCCTTGCTTGTGGTCATCAGCCGAACCCTACAGATGTGGTGGATTGAGATCGGGTTGAAGGAATTTCTGTAAAATCGTAAGATTCGAAACTTGGATTTGCTTATAACTGGAGATTTAGATTTTGACTCACAGCAAACTTATAGCAAAGCGAGTAAACCACTTACCCCATTAAGGAATTGGATTAAACTCTTGACTTGACTTGAATATGACTTGACTTGAGATGATTCAATTCAAGATTGAGAGTAGTTTCACCATACCAGGGTTTATTTTTCTGTTTCTTGGCCTTTATCTTTATACGAAATTAGAAATGTAGTGCACTGCAGTAGTGTGGTAGATCTGACATTGTGACAAGAACCTCAACACACCAGAATGAGAGCCAGGATTGGTGTTTTATTTCACTGAGAGAACCACATTATCCTTCCAGTATCTCTTCCTGTCTCGTCGGCCAGACGATGCTTATCTGTCTCAAAATTGCGATTAGCCATGCCGTTCTCAGTGGCCTCCTCCCTTTTCCATCTCTCCTGTGTCTTCTTCACGAGAGGATATCCGTGTTGTCTTATTCGAATTGTTACTGCCGTTGTTAACTTGCTGCGTACGTTCGGCATTAAATCCACTGCTGGATGTTATGTTATGGAGCTCTTCTATTCTTTCACCTGTAAGGACTGAAAGGGATTCTGATGAGCATGAAACAGTGAGTGGGATCTTGCATGCAGTTCGAGGGAAGGCCAGGAGGCATATGAGGATGCTGAATGCACACAGCTGTGCGGAATTACAGGCTCCATTGCTAGTCAGAAAGAGAAGGAGGGAGAGGAAAATGAAAATAATGTCAGGCACTCCTCTAAAAATACACTAGAGGGCTGTAATTAGTGGTTGTGTGTTGAGTAGCAGCCGGCCCCACAGAGTCTCTAATTACCCTATAGTGCAGCCATAGCCATGGGTGTTAGTCTGGTCCACAGGCCTCTGCAAGGACAAATGTTCATCTTGCTCTCTCTTTATCCTCTCATCATCCCATACACACCTTCATGAAGGACACTCACTCTTCCAACACCTCTGCTTTCATTTCCTTCTCCAGTATATACTCTGTACACCTCATGACCTTTCTCTTCTCTCACTTACCATTCGTGGTTCCTCCCACGGTTTCTCGCCACCATTGTCTCTGGCTTATTTTATACCTATAAATATAGAAATCTGAAATTTACACATTCCTTTAAATCTGCTTTGAGACAATGTCCATTGATAAAAGCGCTATACTGTACAAATAAAAATGAACTGCACTCTCTCTCTCATTCTGACCTAGAGCTTAGTTTGTTTGAAATTCTTCCTCATCCTCCTTCCTTCGCACCATCATACTCTAAATCAGGATTCGGGCAGCCGGGATCTCGTGATCTCTCGGTAACCTCTAACCTCCCTTGCTCTCTTTCTGTCCTTCAGTGGAGCACGAGAGAGATCTACTCCAGTCGCGGCCCTACTGGAAGGAGTTCAGATTCGATCTGACGCCGCTTCCTCAAGGAGAGACAGTAACCGCTGCAGAGTTCCGCATCTATAAAACCCTGACTTTGGGTCAGAGAGCGAACCGTACCCTGCACATCTCTGTCTATGAGATCCAGAGGGAAAAAAGACACAGGTCCAACTTTAATCACTTACATAATGAATGTAACACCTCACTATCTGAAACATTCTTAGATGTACATGAGCTTGTTTAATATAATGAACTAAATATTGCCAAATGTCAGAGAATATCATCTGTTTTTTTCTTTTTAAGCATTGTTTTTTATTGTATGGTTTCCTTGGGAATTTTATATTGTGCAATGAAATATCCTGCTCTTAAGAAAAGGGCTATTCAAGGTCATTTATATGGTAATTAAAAAAAAAAATACTATAGTGGTGTAGTGAGTAACGTTGCCACCAGACAGCTCCAGCATCCGCAGCTTGATCCTGAGCTCTGGTTACTGTGTGCATGTGTGTGTGTGTGTGTGTGTGTGTGTGGAGTTTTGCACGTTCTCTTCATATCCACATGCATTTGCTCCCTGTTCTCTGGTTTCCTCCACCCAGAAATAAGCTAGCAGGTAGAGTATGTTCCCTTTTGGGTGAATGGAAAAGCTTTTGGTTTAGGGTTTAGATATTTTTTTTAAGTTTACCCAACATGTGATAACTGAAGATAATATAAGGGCCTAGATAAATTTCGATTCTAATAAATGGACATTTATCAGAAGTTGCACAGTACTGTGCAAACATCTTGGGCCACCTCTCATTTCTTCATATTTTGCTTCCAAATAGCCAGACTTTCTTGTATTGTTAATATAGTCTTGTGTAATAATTATCCATTATTTATATAGAAACCATTTTTAGATCTCAGTTTCAGTCCAGTCCCTGTACCTGACCATCTTCAGAGGAATATTTTTCAGGCCGGTGACTAGTATACTGGTGATGCTGAATACTGAGTGGTTGGACCAGACGAGGGGGGAAATGAGGTTGCTGCTAAAGTTGTTACATAAACAACCAATTTTTTTATTGTATCTATTACAGGAAAACCTTTATTCCCATTTCTGTAATTTAATCTACATCATTTAATTATATTTAATATGAAGAAATGAGGGGTGGCTTAAGACTTTTACACATTCTACTAAGAAGAATATTATTGCTTAATGGTTAATATTCTGTGAAAGGTTATTGGTTTTCACTCTTTAAAAGGGTTCTACTGTAAACCTTTCTCAAAGAAGCCTTCCCTGCTCTGCAAAGTACACTGAAGGTTTTCATCAGAGGAACAAAATTATTTACTAAAAAGATCATTTTTTGTGTACAAATATTTATATTACACTTTATGGAAATTTTATGGAGCTTTATGGAAAGGAAAACCTCTATTGCTTTGATCTTTAAAGGGTTCCCCTAAATGGACATGTGAAAGAATCCCTCAGTAATTGTTGAAATGACTTTGATTTCACTGGTGTGATTTTAGGGAACCTGAACTAGTCTTGTTGGACATGCAATCGGTTCCAGCAGGACAGGAAGGCTGGCTGGCCTTCGACGTAACATCTGCCAGCAACCACTGGCTCCTGCAACCGCGAAGCAACCTGGGCATCCGACTGTACGTGGAAACAGAGGATGGTGAGCACCTCATTAGGCACCGATTCAAAAATATTTTGTGAATAGACATTTTATTTTAATGTGCGGTTGTCTTTCCGATGATAATATTCGTGTTAAATGCTATCTGTTCATATCTTCACTGCTCTTTTCCTCTCTCAGACCGCTCATTATCTGTAGGCTGGGTGGGTTTGGTGGGTCGCAGAGGGCCGCGTTCCAAACAGCCTTTCATGGTGACATTTTTCAGAGCCAGCCAGGCCCCCTGCCGTCCTCCTCGTGCTGCCAGTCCCAACACACAGCGCAAGAAAAAACACAAAAATGATCTACCTCACAACAGAACAGGTTTACTTGGTAAGGGCAAAAAAAAATGCTTAAGGTAGATTGAATTGACTTGGCACATATTTAATAACTGATGAGTTTAAAAAAAAAGTGCAAGTGCAGGTCACATTTAGCTTCATTCATCTATATGAAAATGAAATAAAATGTAACAATTGAAATAACTTGCACTCTATTTTTTATTACAATTTGCCTAGAATCTCTTATCCTATTTTCTTTTCCATTTCAGACCACACTCCTGTGAGTAATGGACGACAGGCCTGTAAGAAGCATGAGTTATATGTCAGCTTCAGTGACCTGGGTTGGAAGGTAAAGTCTTACATGTCCACCAAATTAACATTATGCAAAAATGTACTGTATATATGCAACATGACTGTCAACACACCGCTTTTAAAACAAGTTATGCAACTTGGTTACATTAATTAAGAAAATATCTTGCATACTATTTTATGTGATGCTTATGCTTAAAATACACTTAAAGGAACTTTAATATAAACATTTGTACCCCATGCAATGGCAGCAGCACAATGTGAATTTTGGACTTTGATGTGACGTAGGTGTAGCTGACTTGTGCATTTTAGGAACTGCTGAGCTCTTGAGATTTTCATGCACAACAGGTTTAGACCAAACATCAAGTGAGCACAGTTCTACACCTGGAAATGCATCTCTGATTAGGGAGGTCAGATGAGAATGAACACATTGATGTTGAACTAACATGAAGGCTATTGTAACTCAAATATCCACTCTTTGGAAATGCCGGAGAAAAGCTTTTAGGAGAGCACAACAGAAGAAGACAACATCAGATTGAAAAGAAATCCGAGGCTACAGTGTGTACAGACTCGGAATCAAAAGACATTGTTTGACTCAATCAATCTTCAGCTATCCAGTTTCTGGAATACTCAAACCAGCTCAGCTGGCACCAACACCCAGCCATGGTCAAACATACTTTTTGTCCCTCCATTCTGATATTTGATGTGAAGAACCTGAAGATCAGGCGGCTTTGCACCTCCAAGGTCCAGGTTCGATTCCCGCCTCTGTGTGCATGGAGTTTGCATGTGCTCCTCCTCCATGTGCATGTGCTCCTCTTGTGATTGGTGGGTTTCCTCCCACAGGCCCCTTGCAGGTTAAGCTGATTAGTGTTCCCAAATTGCCCATAGTGTGCCCTGCGATGGATTGGCACCCTAGCTCTTAACCGGTATCTGCATTTTTTTTTTTTGTACTGTGCTATTGCCACATGATTGGGTGACTGGATAAATTACATGAATAAATCAGATGTATATCGGGGGTAAAAGATGTTTTGGAAGGTCCCAGCTTCAAATCCCACCAATGGACTTTTGAGCCAGGCCCTTAACCTTCAACTGCTCAGATGTACAGTACAATGAGAAAAAAATAATGCTGTTAATGTAAATGTGTTCATATTAAAGTGGCTTCTTCTACTCTTTTTCTTCCTCAGGACTGGGTTTTGGCTCCTTCTGGTTACTCAGCATACTACTGTGCTGGGGAATGTGACTATCCTCTTGGTTCCTGTATGAACGCTACTAATCACGCATTGATCCAGCTTGTGGTTAGTACCTTTAACATCAAGCCTCTTTTCCACTGAAAGGCCCATTTGGGGTCACCACAGTCAGCCTACATAGTCCTATAACTGGTTTTGTAAGTTTCTGGGTTTAAAAGTATGGTACATGATATATTCCTTGAACAACCTTATGTGTCTGAAGCTTGAAAAGAAAAAGAGTGGAATGTGAGAATCTGAATAACCTGCTTCCTAGATGAATAGGAGAACGCTATGTGTTTGTGTGACTCTCTACAAGCATTAACACGTAGGAGATGCAGTGATGGACTTAGTCTTAAGATATAATTCCAAGTGGTGAAACAGTCTAAGCGTTCACCCTATCATCAACCCGAGTGTGTGTGTTTGTATAATAACATTTGAGAGCATGATAATCCACCTTCCAATTGGCTGGCAGTGAGGACATTCCTCTTTCTCCTGAGTCACAGCAGACAAAGTGTGTTAGATCATGTAGACAGAATTGGGCAGTAAGATTTTTTCCTAAGCTCTCTGAGCTACCCTACTTGAGCAGCAGTTCCATAAGAAAAGGTACTTCCCAAAGTTGTATGCAATATGAGACTGCGCTAACGTTCTGCAACAATTGTGGGTTGTTTCAGTGCTGATGTACAAAGAAAAATCTCAGCAACATAGACACTGTACGCATAACAACTAGTCTAGTCCTAGCTAACATTGGATAACTAATTGGCTGGATTGCTACCTAAATTAGATGCATTTATACGGGGAAATGAAATATATACAGTGGTGTAAAAAAGTGTTTGCCCCCTTACTGATTTCTTATTTTTTGACATGTTTGTCACACTTTGATGTTTCAGATCATCAAACAAATTTAAATATTAGTCAAAGATAACACAAACACAGCATGCAGTTTTTAAATGAAGGTTATTATTATTAAGGGGAAAAAAAAAATCCAAAACTAATGTACATAGCCCTGTGTGAAAAAGTGTTTGCCCCCTAAACCTAATAACTGGTTGGGCCACTCTTAGCAGCAACAACTGCAATTTCTAGAACTTGTGATAACTTGCAATGAGTCTGTTACAGCACTGTGGAGGAATTTTGGCCCATTCATCTTTGCAGAATTGTTCTAATTCGCTTTTTAATTCACTTTTTGCAAACACGTGTTCACACCACTGTATGAACATACATGTATGTTGTCACATATCTATATGAAAGAATAATCTTATGTAGATAGATATGATTATTAAAATAGATTATACATGATAAATCTATATAAATAGACATATAAATCTATTATAATAATCTATTATAATAAAATATTTATATTACTTATTAATATTAGATTATTTTATACAATATATAAGATTATTACAATAGATTTAAAAGATTATATACTGTATGATAAGATTATTATATATAAGATATATAAGAATTTTACTAGTCAAAGTCAGTTAGATTAAAAAGTTTAGTAAAATTTGTCTAGAAATTCGCTTTATAGTATATACACCTTTAAACAAGTTATAAATGTATTGTTCAAAACCAAAATAATACAAGATTTAATTTAAAAACCACAATTCCACCAACCTAATCCTCACTCCATAACCCTTAACCCACTCAATAATGTACAACCCCATACAACACTCATAACTACATTTTGAATTACAAAATACTATCAAAAATATGTAGTTTATTATGAAGCAAATATTTTAATAATGTGTCTTAACAGGTTCTAAATGTCTTTTAGACATTTGCTGAGTTGATTATCATTATAAAACCAACAGTATTCGAGCATACAGAATAATCCTGTTAGATCTGTATTTGCCCACTCTTCTAAACATTAACTTTATAAATGTCTCAATCATATACAACTGTGCTGTACATTTAAAGCAACATTAAAGCATATAACTTGTTAGGGTTCACATTTTCGATTTAGCTGTAATGTCAAGTGTTTGATGTCCCATATCTCCTAACAACTCTACTGAAAGAGCTATACAGTAAACTACTAGAATCACAAAGTGTTCAAGCTTTTTTCTGCAGTTTAAGTGATCTCACATCGCACTCATTCACAATGTTTTTCTGACTTCCTCAAAGTTGACGTCTCACCATTATCCTTCCAGGTTTAAATAAAGTGTTTTTCAGTTCTTACCCAAATTTCAGTAGTTTCAGAAACTAGGCCAGTTAATTTTCCCCTTCTGAAACAGAATAACATTGTTGCCATGACAACAGTTTACGTCTTCGGACATGGCTGTTTAAGAAACGAGAAGCTACACACTGCATCTGTTACAGTTAAATAACTTGTTGTCAGCTGAAACACAATAATCACTGCAGTAATTATCCAATTGAAGGCTCGTAGCTATTTACTTATTTAAATTCAAGGCACTGTTTTATTTTATTTGCTGGGCATTGCATAACTGCATATACTGTATGATGTTAATGGCTATGGCGATTTATATTATATATGTTCATATAAATAAATGTACCTATGGACCCAGCTTGTATAAATAATTAAATTAATTTCTTCTCATTGACAGGTTCACCTTATAAAACCTGACGAGGTTCCAAAGGCCTGCTGTGCACCGACCAAACTTAGCCCTATCTCTGTGCTATTCTACGATGACAACAATAATGTAATACTCAAAAAACATCGAAACATGGTGGTTAAGACATGCGGCTGCCAGTAAACTTGTGTCTCTGTTTGTTTAGTGGTGGCAGTCTGCCACTGTCCCTACTGCACTATTTCAAGCTAAGAAAAATATTGTTTCAACAGGACCTTTATATATTTTTCTCCTGGTGTTAAAAAAATAAGCTATTAAAATGATACAACAGCCCATCTTGTGGTTTGTAGTAATTTAGAAAATAAATCAGGAATTTCAGTGTTATGAATACAGATGTGTACAATTATGGATTTCTCTTTCTAACATGTTATTACCGAGCAGTGATTACAATCAGAAACCATAACTATTAATTATAACTAATTGTAATAATACAAAAGTTTATGGAATGTTGTGCTAGCATTGAGGTGAGCAAGATGTTTGTTAAACTCCATTTTGTTGATGAAAAAAAATCATTGTTTTTATCAAATATAAAGTGCAACTAACAAACAGAATAGAGCCAGTAAAAGAAACTTTTTTCTTTAAAAATATATTGTCAAGTCTATTTTGCCAATATCTTGGTCTGTATGCTAAACTAAAGCACAACTTTGTAAGAAACAAAATTTATTCTTTCATTCATACTTTGACATGACAGATGAACAACATGACAGTTTATAGTAATTTAATTGTAATCTTTATAACATATTGTTATCCACTGATTCCTTTCCTTGGATGTCAGTGACCCACAGAAGGAATTCAAGAATCAGTATCAGTGTGAGGTTGTTTCTCTCTGTATTATACTGCCACCTATATTCAAACTGCCTTGCAGTGAGTGCACAATAAAATACCTTTCTCAAATTCTGCTACTCATGAGTGATTGTGTGTCTTTACTGAGATGTGCTCCATCATACAGACTGACTGTATTATGTAGCTTTATTTTTTCCCATGCTGTAACAGGAAATCGTTCAATAATGTGAGTGCTGCTTTACAGACGCTGATTATGCTACTGTTAGTGTATCAGCTAAATTACACTGCCACTGGGGAGTAAATAAATCATTGCTTAGTTTACAGGAACTCGGGTTCATTTGTGTTCAGAAAACCATCCAGTGTGTCTTTTATGCCACAGAGTGCTTAATAGCTGGACCTGGTTAAATATATCCATGAGATATGTCCAGTTAAGATGTTTTGTCTGTCTAAAATTGTGACAAACAATCATGTAATATAAAAACATTGCCATGTTTTAAAAATAATCTTAATTATAATTATGAAATATCCATGAATTAAGTCAGTTCCTGTTCTCTTTTACATCATAGCCACTATAAATAACGATCCTCTATCCACACTTTTTTTTTTCATTTAAAAAACAAAGCTGGTCCTGTTACAAAGAAACCAGTAAGTGCAAACTTGTCTGTCTTTAAGACTCTCCTATGGCAGAAACTCATATTAATAGACAGCCCTTTGTTTGTTAAATAGTGCCACATTTTAAGGGATACTAAAGACAAAATCACAATTAGGAAATTATTCCAAGGTCATCCATAATGATTCTATAAATCTGCCATATAAAAGGATTCAAAGGACATGCTGAAGGACGACTGTTTCTACATTTGCATAACCCTCAACATTTAACCTCACACAGGTATTTTGGTGATGTGTGAAACTTGATTGGTCTCTATCCATGAAAAAAAAAAATAAAAATCATCCCTAATCATCTTTCCAAGAGTTATTCCAAACACACCATTACACAGCCTGGAGGTGATCACAATGACACACAGTAACTATATGCTTACACATTTATTGAAAACCTTAGCAAAAAATTGAAAAGTAAGCACACGTTAAGCAGAGGCTCTATTCAACACCCAAAGTACTTTACAAGAGCATTTGTTTTGCTTTGAGGATTTTTTTCCCTTTTCTCCCAACTGAAGTCATTTAATCCAATCACAATCCTGGCCAATGTTGTTAATTCGCACGATGATGCAATTCTTATTATGGCTCATGTGTACAGAGCATTATCGAGTTGTATGCACCGAAGAACACTTGCATCTGTATTAATATGAATTTCCACATGAAATGCACAATAAAAGAGAGGAACATATTAATCAGTGGAGAATAAACACTAAGAGTGGACAGAAAGTTATGATGATTCGGGTACGGCACACTAAAACTGATGGTACGCCCAAATGAATGGTAATACATATAAAAATATAAAATCAAAAGGGTGCTGGTGTGCTTTAGTCCATCATTAATTCTCCTGTTGCATTATATCCAGAGTTTGTTTCTAGAAGTTGAATCAGTTGGCCAAGCTGAATCACATCGTTTCTCCCCAGGATCTGCAAATGACACCAATGTAAATACAATGATGACACGCACGCACGCACACAGACGGCAGACATTTGCATTTGAACGTCATATGTACTGTGATCCACTAACACACCCTTACCCCAGATGCAGACACTTGCAGCTCCTTGAGATGTTTATGCCTGCACATCTGCCAGCTCAGGGGGCATAGGAGACTTGGGGTGTTTACTCTCAAAATGCTGCTTGAAAGTCTTGGGGTCTGGCATCTGTGTCTATTAAGGACAAGAAACGTTGTAACTTATTAAAGCAGATTAGGCAAGAAATTGCAAGTGTTAAACGAGTACCGGGTAAATGTGTTTAATGTGTATTGTGTAAATGTGTGTTTAATGTGCGACCAGTAGAAGTGTACAGACTCACCCTGCAGACAGGACATGTGTGGACGAGTGCTGCTTTGGCAGCCGTTTTCTGATCTGCTCCCTGTGACTTTTTCTTCTCCGCTGCCTTTTTGGCGTTCTTCTGCTGCGACTGAATTTTCTGCTGCCCGCGAGCCATTGCCTTGCCTGTAAACGTCATACCCAGTTGGTTTGTGTTAATAATTATGAACAGATAGCAAAAAAAATATATCTAGATAAAAGGAAGTCACTACATTTCTGGGTGGGGATGAGGAAACCATTTTAAGCTGCATCATCATTCTTGCTAAATCAATAAGGGAAACATATTTCTAACTTACATACAGCCTGGCACAAATAAAAAAAAAAAAAAAAAACTCAACATTACCCAACACAAAGAAATGTAATGAGATGAATAAAAAAAGACAACCACACAGAATGATGCATAACACCATAAGATGTGCACGTTATTTTTTTTTGCTGAGCTTCTAACTAAATAATTTTTTTAACAATGAAGAAACAAAAAAAAGAAACAATGAAAAAGACGATGACAATGACTGAAAAACAATAAAAATCAATTAAGTGTCTAATTGAATATCAATAAATATACTAACATATGTTTCAGCTGTTATTAAATAAGTGATAAAGTGAAGCTGGTGAAAAAACAACAGTAAACTTTAGTGCATAAAAACTAACGACTTTGTTATATCGTTAATAAGGAAAGGAAGCAAAGTGAAATTTAAAAGACCTGATGAGGGATAAATTTCAGCAAACAATCTGCGACATGTTAATCAGAAAAACATGTCATGGGAAACTGAAGCTCCCCAAACTACTGGGACAGTTCATCTGTATTATTACCACTCCATCACTTCATCTAGCTGGAATCCGGCCCAAGGCTCATCGTCCAGAGGGAAGCGACTCTCATCACTAATACTGACCTCACACACATTTTTGGGAGCTCTAGCTTCTCCTATTGTATTTTTGCTCTTTAGTCAAGCATATTGGTTTCAGTTTCTACATGAAATAAGAGAACAGAATATGTTGTATATGTTGCATTCCAATAAATAAGTTTTAAATTTATGAAATGTTCTCAGATCTTAAATATATTTGTGTGCTGTGGTTTAGAATAGTTATTTTTATGGTGTAAAGAAATAATAAACAATGCTACACAATAAATAGAACACTTTAAATGGCAGACCCACCCAACACCCAAATCTGTGATCAGCAATCAGCATCATGCAATTCTGATTTCTAAAAACCCTGATAGGGTCACCCCTAGTTCTCTAAAAACTAGTAAAAGGACATTAATTTATTAGTTTGTTCATCTTCTCAAATGCTCATCCTGTACAATGTTATACATCCTATCCCAAAAAACTTTGGGCACCCTGGACAGAGTGCAAATCCATCACACGGAACGTGCAAACTATGGGCAATTTAAGAAGGCCAATTAACCAAATATGGAGTATTTGGAGTTAACCCACCAAGCACGGGGAGAACATGCAAACTCCATGCACACAAGCCTGAAGTGGGAATCAAACCCTTGACCCTGGAGGTGCGAGGCCACAATGCCAACCACTATGCCTATATAATAACTGAAATTATTAAATTAGCAAGTATTGCTGGCATCATCATCATCTTAGACTGTGGTTTGTTGGTGGAAAGTTTAGTTTATCAGTATGGTTTGGTAGGAACCCTATGAATAATACAGTACCTACTTTCTCCCCATGATAAGATGCATGACATTGCCCAATCATCATCATCATCATCATAAACCTGCACTCTGAACTATTTACAATATGAATCTACACCTTAAAATTTAATAACTGAATGTGTGTTTTAAGGAGAACAGATTAATTAATTATAGAGAATAAGATTTTCAGATATTTAATACTGCAGCATGAGCGAGCGCGCGCTCTGCCCTGCTGCCTCAACCGAAACACAGCTGTTACAAACCCGTTAAACTCCTACATCGCCTTAATCAGCTATATTAACAATACTTACATTTAATTATTCGATTTCCTGACAGATCAGATCTGCCTGTTATAATGCTCAACTCGGACGAGTTATCTAACTGCACTGGCTACCGTGTAAAAGCCGGTTATGATGTTAGCATAGCGAGCTGCTCGGCTAATTGGAGAGCCATCTTCCCTCCTCGGCCCGACATTACCATCCGCCTGCTCTACTGCAGCCTGACTCCGCTTTATCACGACACTTTCCTTACATACACCGCAAAAAGAAAAAAAAACTATATTATCCTCTTAACATAAAAGTAAAGCAGACTTACTATAAATTTTACGGAGTAAAATAGTCATTTAAACACTTCTTTAACCACAATACCTTGGCGTCGAAGCCTGTCGAAGGAACGACGAGGACGAGAGCGGAAATTACACTTCTAACTTCCGCTCAGGAGAAATACACAATACAAGTCACTGATTGATCGCTCTTTTTTTCTTAGTTAGTACACTCACATAAAAATAAAAAGTAATTACAATTATAAGGCAGTTTCTAAAAATAGAGAAAAAGGCATGAATTTAAAAGGCACATCAGGACACATAGGACAATCATTATTATTGATAATATTTAATAATAATATTTGTTTCAGCTTTGCTGCGTCTGTTTGAGTAAATTTTGAACATGACCTTTATAAAATTCACATAATATTTAATACAAAGAAAATTTGTAAACATAGTTCCAAAGCCACAATGATTGGGCCTGAGCAACTGTGCCATCGCTGTCCAGGGCGGATCACATAACCAGAACCCGGATACTGGAAAAAAAGCATCACACTACCACTATTCGGCACAAGCTTAAGGCCTCACCACAGCTGAATCAAATATCAAAAATCCCTTCCCAAATTTCCATCCTCAATGGCGTGAGATCATATTGGCTCAGTTTGGTGGCGTTTAAAACCCCTAGGAGAAGTTCCTGTTGAGTAAAGCCCCATGACATGCATAGAAAAAGTTGCTCAGTTCAATGAGATCCAAACGTGTACCAAGTTTCACATGTAGACATGCAAATGTGTATAAGCAAAAATACAAACAAACTTGTGCTGATTTCAAGATATTTTTGAGACCTTCAATAGCCCCAGATGATAAAAATATCAAGAGGGCTCTTCCTACACTATGACATCATGGGGCTGAAGTCCTTGGGCCCTAATAAAAAAATAATAATAAATAAATAAATAATTTAGATGTATTTTATATTATTATAATAGATTTAAAATATTATATATGATATATAAGATTATTACAGTACTAGTAAAATTTAGCTAAATCAATTAGATTTAAATTCTTTAAAATGTTTAATAAAATTTGTCTAAAAAGATGCTTTGCAGTATATTATTATATAACTTATATCAATAAATTTAGTATTCAAATTGTTTTTTTTTACCTGATGTATGTGTGTGTGTGTGTACATCTTTTTGTTTTGACTCTGTATATACAGTTCTGTTGAGTTACAAAATTGCCTTTTATTTTGGCGGAAGCGTGAACCCGGAAGTTGTTACTGAATGTCTTCACAGACAAGGAATTAAAAATGGCAGAGCGCGGATATAGTTTCTCTCTCACTACTTTTAGGTAAAGTGATGATTAAATCGTGTTTTATGGTTCATTCGAGTTTATAGTACAGTAACTGTTGTATAACCACAGTGAGGTATATAGATGTATAATAGTATTGAGTTGTGTTTATCTGGGATTGTGTGTGTGAGAGAGCTGCTTTGTCATGCTCAGAAAGCAGCACACTAGTGAATGGAAACTGAAAGCCTGAAATGCCACTTACAGTATGTTTCGCCTTTATTAATTAAATGGTGGATAAATTAAATATTTATCTTTTTATTTACAGTTCATGTGGTATTTTTGTCTATAGTTGTCATCTACTAATATTACTATGTTGCTTAGCATAGTGGACAGCACAGGTCTTGCAGGCTAAATTAAGCTAAGCCTGTAGTTAGGCTGTAGAACTGTCCTGCTCTTAACTTTACACACTTCATCTCTACACTGAACACTGTCCTATATAAAAAATAATGAACAACACAAAAAATAATGCTTATAGCATTATTTTAAAAAAAAAATCAACATATTCCTATCTGACTGTGTGAAAACTGCTCTTCTCTCCACAGCCCTTCTGGGAAACTGGTGCAAATTGAATATGCCTTGGCAGCTGTAGCAGCCGGTGCACCATCTGTAGGAATCAAAGGTAAGTAAGTCATCATTTTACATACACCGATCAGCCATAACATTATGACCACCTGCCTAATATTGAGTATTCCCACTTTTGCCACAATAACAGTGATGCACTGTGTGTTTTGACACCTTTCTGTCACAACCAGCATTAACCTTTATCAATTTGATCTACACTAGCTCTTCTATTTTATCAGACTACACAGGCCAGTTTTCGCTCTCCATGTGCATCAATGAGCCTTAGCCACCCTGTTGCCAGTTTACCCAGGAAGGGCTGTGACACTGATAGATGCTGATGCATATTGAGTATGCCACCAAAACAGTAATAACATTTGATGACTTATTTTTACTTTTGGTAGGTACTGACCATTGCAGACCAGGAACATTCCACAAGAACTGCAGTTTTGGAGTCTAGTCATCACAATTTGACCTTTGTCAAAGTTACTCATATCTGTATGCTTGCCCATTTTTTCTGCTTTCAACTAATCAACTTCAGGAAAAGTGTTTCACTTGCAGCCTAATACTATATTAATATTCCCACCCACTTCAAGCCACTATTGCCACACAGCAACTCTATAACTGCAGCTCTTGTGGGATGTTCCCAGACTGCATACCGAAAGTGATCCAAGGAAAGAAAATCAAAACTGAACGGTCATGGATGGCGCCAAGGCTCACTGATGAACATGGGGATGGACCCTGACCCGTGTAGTCCAATCCAATAGAAGAGCTACTGTAGCTCAAATTGAGGAAAAGGTTAATACTGGTTCCAATAGAAAGGTGTCAGAACACATGTCATGTTTTGGTGGCGTGGGGGTGCTACTCAATATTAGGCCGGTGGTCATGATGTTATATGGCTGATCAGTGTATACTTCAGCACCCATCATTGTCAAAGCCCTTCCTTAATGTCTTGTCCTGGGTTTACTCCCATCTTGTACCTTCCAAGATAGGGATAAGACAGTTATGGTGAAAAAATATTGCAATGTTAAAGTCCACATTTCCCTGTTTATCAGCCTCCAACGGTGTGGTGTTGGCAACAGAGAAGAAGCAAAAATCCATACTTTATGACGAGCAAAGCGTTCACAAAGTTGAACCCATAACTAAAAACATCGGCATGGTGTACAGTGGTATGGGTCCCGACTACAGGTACACAGCAATTACATTTCTCTTTATATTAAATGCATAATCAAATTATTAACACTTGAAAATTTTAAGTTTGACATTATCTTTGCCCCAACATGTCCAACATATAAAACTATAGTATTGTGATTTTTTTTTTCTGTTTTATTGTGCTTTTCCTGACAGGGTCTTGGTCAGGAGAGCCAGGAAACTGGCCCAGCAGTACTTCCTGGTTTACCAAGAGCCCATTCCTACAGGCCAGCTAGTGCAGAGGGTGGCCTCAGTCATGCAAGAATACACACAGTCAGGGTATGTTCACAGAGATTCATATAATTTGTCACTTTTTTATGCATAAGGAGATATAATTGGGGTTTGTATCTTAGTTTTATAGGGTACATATTAAATTAGTGCTGCTATCTTGTTAAAATTGAAAATGAGACAAATTTGAACTGGTGAAAACACCCCTTTTAATTTGTTTACATTGTCAGGGATTAATTTTTTTTTCTTTTGTAGAGGTGTACGTCCGTTCGGAGTGTCGTTGCTCATCGCTGGTTGGGATGAGGACAGACCATATCTCTTTCAGTCGGACCCTTCGGTAAAACAATGCACACATTTTGTTGTAATCTGTTTATTTTTATACTTTTTTTTCATGGTGCATGAATTCCAATGTGTATAACTCTGCTGGTTTTACAGGGTGCGTATTTCGCCTGGAAAGCCACAGCAATGGGAAAGAACTACGTGAATGGAAAAACTTTCCTTGAGAAACGGTAATTGAGACAAAAAAAAAAAAGATATCTACTGAGGATTAAAATTGTCAATGTGGCTGATGATGCAAAGATTTATAATTTGCCAATTTTCTCTACAACTCAGTTTAAAATATGATTATTAACCGTATTTTCTTGCTTTCTAAAATATCACAATCAGTATAAAAATTATGTTTCCAGTGTGCTGATTTTTGGAGTCAATTGTCTCTTCACTGTTGATTCAATATTTGATGATAGCAGTCTAAAATTCACTAGTTTGTGTAGCAGTGCTTTTGTTACTTCTGTAGAATCTGGGGTTTTCTATAAGTATTTGCATATATAGTATAATCTACATGCTACATATATGAGCAGAACCAAACATTCCCAATCAAGTGTCCTCGATAACCTTGTGTTAATGCTGAAAATGCAATTCATACAAGCAAAAAAAATATTGTACAAAAATGTCACGGGAAGAACTGTTGCTGTTTTGTTAATTTCAGATACAACGAGGACTTGGAACTTGAAGACGCCATACACACAGCTATCCTGACACTGAAGGTGCGTTACAGCTTTACAAACTAATTTTTGCGATGGCAACAAAAATCAGTAAACAAACATACTGTGGTTTTACTTAAAAGTTATTATAATACAGTTTGTAAAAATCTACCCTTCGTCGAGGATCAGCTTATAATTTAGTGTTAAAGACAGAAAGCTCAAGCATTTAGCACTTATGTACCTTCTTTAGCAACAATACATATGATATTATGACATACAGAACAAATTTTCTTGTATATTGCATTACCTAAATCATGTATGCTCTTTTCGTCTGAACAGGAGAGTTTTGAGGGACAAATGACCGAAGATAACATTGAAGTGGGCATCTGTAACGAAGCGGGATTCCGTAGACTTTCACCCGCTGAAGTAAAGGATTACCTGGCAGCAATTGCATAGAACAACTGCAGCTATACAAAATATGTGCTTGTTTTTTTTTCTCCCCATTGTTCAAAAAGCTTGATATAATTCTGTTCTGAATAACAGCATTTTTATTATTTGTATATCTCCTTCTCTTCTTTGTACGAGAACACAGGACAACAATAAATGTTAGGACTCGCTTTGTTTTTACTGCTTTACTTAAAAAAAACAATGCAGCAGGTAACAAGGCATTTGCAAAACAATTGCAGGAGTTGTGAAGATAAACTGCTTTATAATGGGCTGCCAATAACAAGAACAGCTGTATACAGTGATTCACTAATGGGCCATGCAACAGTAGATTGTTTCACATTAGAGCACCTTTTCAAAGCAACACACGTACCCGTGCACACAATTTACCAAAAACAGTCATTTTTGCTCAAAGGATTGGAATAGGTTTTAATAATTATAAAACGTTTCAACACATTTCACAATCTGAATGTTTTGTTTGTGAATGTATTGTTTTGTTCTTACTACTTCCTTAAATTAATGAAACAGTTTGCATATGATAAACACCTTATTCGCTTTGTGCTGTGAGCTCTAGGGTTTGAGAAACTGGAGAAACAGAACCAGACATGTTCATGTACTGTCCATTGATTTGGTGAGTGGGTTACATTATCCCATACCTCGACAGTCCCAACTGGTCTTTGACGTTTCAGCATCACTTTGATACAGTTCATTTGCTGCTTCTGAAATTCATCATTTAACTCCAAAATGTTGCACAAATTCAGAAAGCTTGTAAACTTTCCCTAAGCCCACATTCGGGTCCATGCTAATAAAGTCATCCAGGTTCATTTTGGATTCTAAAAAAATGGAACACAAGAGCTGTTAGAGGGAAGATAAAGCGGATAGAATGCAAAGAAAGCAAGTGGGAAAATAATTTACCTGTTGTTTCTATGCAAGGATAAGGAGGTGGGGGCATACGCCATGTCCCATTAGAATGCTTCATGTGAGATCTATCCGAAGCAAACTTCTTTAAATAGGTGACTGCTGGAATGACTCGCATTTTCCTAAAAAGAATACCACATACCACAATGGTTTGATCAAATAATAAAAAAAAAAGTTCACATTTCACCCCAAGTTTTTTTTCTTTCCCCAATGTGAAAGTAGACCTTAAAGAAACACAAAAACCCCTACACCTCTAACTTGCCTTCGAAATTCTGGTTTCAACATCCCATCAGATCGAAAAGCTTCTCTTGAATACACATCTGCAGGACACGGGAAGGGGAGGGTGGTGTCCAGATCATACACAAAACTCTGTGCTTGTGGGTTGAAGTGCAGCAACACGACATGATAATCCTAAAACAAAAACAAATCACATATTATAACATTCAAAATTTACTTTTTTTTGTAAGGTTTATTTGACACAGTAGTTTCTCTTTTTTTGTGACAGGATCTGCATACCCATATCACAGGTTCACTCCCTCTACTGGATTTCTGTCTCCAAATAGGGATCTGCATTGCACAGGAAAAGAACATTAATAATACCATTATTTGCACAACTGATCAATCTCTGCTTTCTCATTAAACTTCACCCACCGATTTATTTTCATTCGATATGAAGACTGCATACACTTCGTCCAGTGGGCACGTCTCCTGAGCCTGGATATGTTCACACAATTTCCACACATTCTCTTCACTGTAGAAGAAAATTCATTTTAAAAGCGCATAGATATGAGGATCACATGTACAGCATCGAACCTTCTACTGTTTTTATCTCTAGAAAGACAATGTTATGATCTTTATTATACAACAGTTAGTTCCGACCAAGCAGTCTGATTTGAAGTAGAGGTTTTCCATGAGTGGTAATAATACATGCTAACAGCATTAGGACATTTAACTAGATGTATCACTCCACATCCCAACCATTAATTACACTAACTGCCAGGTTACATCATGGGTGAAAGTAGGTCTGTATGCATTCAAAACCAGCCACAGAAGCACTTTCAGCAAGAAAACACATCTGATAATAAAAAAGTCGTTCCAAATCACATCTGATCCCTTAGTGTTCTTTTATTTATGGCTACAAAGCTACCTAGCTCCTAACACAAGGATGAATTCTAAATGCCTCTCCAATCAAGGCCACTACATGGTGTGTGAGACTATGGATTGTACACCCTAGCACACTAGCTTTCCATCCACTTGGTATTCAACCCCAGAACCTGATACTTAACATGATATTGTAGAGAGAAATAAGTGGACATATAATTAGAAACTTAGGAGATTTACAGGACTGTCCACCACCTCCATGTTTTATTCTCCTCACCTTTCGGCTACATAGTACGGGAAAGGATTTGAAACTAGCTTCACCCCTGTTAATTACACCAACTGTCAGTCGCAAGCTCTGCCAGTTTTGGTTAGCTAGTTCTGCCAGGCGTGGAAGGATGTGTTGTTGGAACAAAATAACTGGTTGAATAAACAAACAAATCATTATCTGTTAATAATAAACAGTGTTTGTGGAACTGTCGTATAAAAGCCATATCACACTCGCGGCCGTGCTGTATAGCTGGACATAGCCCGACTGTGAGGCTTTCGCCACCCATGCTGCATTATCATGCCTTCGACTGCATCTTTACTATATACAGTGCCATATTTAGCAGTAAAGTACTATATAAAGTGCCATATTTAGCAGTACAGCACTCCCTCTCGTGGGATATTTCTTATTTAACCTTTGAGGTGATCTGCATGGAAGATTTCCTGAAGACTTAATTTCATATGTCATATATCCTTGAATTATTTGTTTAATCATTTTCATAAACAACTTATTTTCATACATATATTAGATGTATATGTATGTATTCAGAACAAATAAATCTCACTTCCATAATGACCGGTATTCGTAAAATAATACACATAGCCTACTCATATACATAAAAATATAAAATCAAGATGTTTTCTTAATTAAAGAATACATAACTGTGATTCCAACAAACTGGTCTGTAAATGTTTACATATAAATTGTGATTATAGTAAAATGAATATTTTAAATCTAACATCATAAAAAAAGATGTTTGCTTTGATTAAGTATGCAACTACTGAGTTAGATAAAGCTACATTTTCCACACTCTATTGGTGAAGACTTGTTGTGATATTTGTTGTTGCTATTGTTTTTAACCCCCCCCCCCCAGTCCTACCAGTAGCAGCTCGTGTACACACAGTCCGCTCTCGGTGAAGTGATAGCTGTGAACTCTGGAGAAATGCCCTCTTCATACATGATTGCGTAAAGCTAAATAAAATAAAATTAAATCCTGATTATTTGAATTATCATGTGACAACACGAAAGCCTTGAAATTATTAAGCTTTCTGCTCTCTTTATGTTCTGTTTATTTCAGTAGTATGTTACATTTTTTCTAGCCCGTAAAGAAACTCAGAACGTTATTTTAGTTCCGAGGTTCCGTTAGCTCACTACGGCCACATTCCAAGTTTAATCTTCGTGTCAACTGAACAATGTGATAATCGCCTTAATAATGTGACAACTGCATTAAATGCTCTCATATATGCCTTAACGTACGAAACACAATGCGCAGGCTTTATGTAAATTTATACTGATTGTCAGTATATTCCAACACTACAGTACATGAGATATACAAGCCAGTATTAATGATAAATTCCTGAGCAACAGTTTTCTTAAAACCTTTAAAAACTTTTTATAAACCAGCTAATCGCATAATAACATGCATGATTTTTTTGAATAGCTATATAAATGTTTATTGTTTTACTGCTATCCAGATTATTATTCTTAATTCTCAATTTGCCAAAAACATCTGAATGTTTTCATGTTTCACCTGCAATTAAATTATATTATTAATTTGTCCCATAAACCTCATTTTGCATGAATGTCTTTATAAATTCAATACAATACCTCTACAGTCAATAACAGTATACAGTTCATACAGGCAGTTTAATAGAAAATAAATGAAAACATATTGTGTTGTTTAAATCATGAATATAACATGAATAACCACAGTTAATCTCTGCAGGATTGATGTCGCGTTGGGTTTCACTATGATGAATAAAGCCTGCACTTTCTGCACATTTCTTAACATGCAGTTGTTTATGTAATCTATAATTGAATTACTTCAGTTTGATAATTTTTTCATTGTTATTTTTTTTATTTTGATGTATTACTGTTTTTTTTGTGTTACATTATTTACTTAATATTTAATATTTCCTGTATTTATTAGTTTTATTTTATTACTGACTTTTTTTTTTACTTATACTATATGAGTATAGTAATATTTATTTTATTAATATACTTTTACTTTACTATACTGTATATGTTTGTTTTCTATGTTCTAGAACAATAATGTTTTTTTAAATATGAAATAAAACATATGGCAGTAGTTAAATAAGTAACAACAACATCAAAAACAACAATCAGTTGTTCTGCAAAACAAGTTAAAATGCTGATGAAATCGAAAATAAGTTCATGTACTGTTAATAAATATTTACATAATAATTATTAAATGCATATTGCAATTTCTATTAGAACATTTTATTAGTCTCGTCTTGATAAAATAAAGAAATTAAATACATTACAGTGGGTTAAATAGCTTACAGTATGCTAATATAGTAATTATAGGTGTGAGAGGGTATGACCTCATTCTGAAATCTAAATATTTACTTTTGTGAACTGATATGACAACTACTGCTAACTTCTTGAGAATACTCTGATTTCTAGTCTGCCCTACTAATTTGTCTGATTTCATAACCTTCATGATATAACTATATAAAAACTAATAAAATATACTTTGTGGTTGATACATCTTTTGCACTTTTAGTGTAAAGATGCATAATGTATATTAATCATATTAAGCTAAAGTTAATCATAGGTATACAAGAGTGACATTTAATGTATCACTGAAATCAACTTAAATAATTAATTAATTAATTAGACCTAGAGCCAGTTTGTTTTCGTAACAAATTAACATTAGGAAAACGTGTTAAAATGAACCTATGAGACTTTTTAGTTCATATGCAAATAGGCTATAGCTGTGTGATTTGAGTGGTTTAGGTGCCTCCCACATGTTAACACCTCATCAGATTTAGTAATAGCTGCACTTAGGCTGGCATGCACCCATATTGTTCCTCTGTATGCTGCTAGTCTTATAAATTTGGGCCCAAAGTCTTCTAACTCCAGTCTCATCTGAAGTCTGAGTTCAGCGTTTCACCATGACTAACACAGTGAATGGACCTCTACTGGGAGAGAACCGAAAATATAAAAGACACACGAAAGGAACCTACATTGGACTTGTTGCATACGTGATTCAGGATTCTCCCAGCAAGATGCTCACCTTCAAGCAGGTAGGATAAGAAAGAACATATACTCATAGAATGCTGTTAAGCATTTTAAATTCATGCATTATATTAAGCATTGATTTTTTTTTTCAGATTATGAAGAAATTGGGTGTATTTGTGACCGGGGACAGGAAAGGCCTGGAGAACAACATCAGAGTCTGTCTGTCAGCCAACAAGTGTTTTGTAAAGGTAAGTCGGTTATGTCGTTGTTTTTGCACAACTCTGACATAATAGGTTCGTTCAAATGATCAACACTAACTACAATGTTTCAATTTTATCACAGGTTCCGATTGATCCGGAGTACCCAAACGCCAAGAGGAACTTCTGGAGAGTGGATGAGAGCAGCATCACTCCGAAGATGCTGCGGCGTCACTTCAGTGACATGGCCGAGCTTTTTCCCGGACTGCCCCCAGCATGGGACAGAAAACCAGCACCTCCGATTGTCCACTCTTCACCAGTGTGTCCCGTTAAGATGGAGAACCGTCCCACGAAATTCACCGGTCCATTTTCAATAGAGTCGCTATTAAAGAAGGATCATGTCCCCCAGGTGCAGATCGCCGAGCAACAGCCAGCCCAGACGATCCTCAACACCAACCTCTGCTTTTCAGATCGACTCTACAGCAGAGCAGCGAGCACAGACTCACGTACAGGTCTAGACAGAGAGAACAGACAGCATAATGTATATTACATGTACAGATCAGTAGATGAGGCCAGCTGGGGGAAGCCTGATTTATCTCCTGAACTGCATCGCACACTGCTGTATTCACAATACTTTCATTATGACCAGACTAAACCAAGCGAGATCAGGTACAGGAGGGTCTAAAATTCTCAGACTGAATCTTAAAATGTTGCACTTTGAATAGATTTTCATACATATATTTTTGCTTGCTTGTACAGTTTTTCTTTCGAAATTAAACATACTAAAACATTTTGAACTAGTTTATTCTTTCTTCATTTTCTGTTGATTCTTCAATTTTACTTTAATTAGTTTGGCTAACTCTGGTTTATAGAGTGTATGGGATTAGAACTTCTTCCAAAGCTGCTTTTTCACGAAAACCGACTAATCAGTCAATTCATCGTAAATGCCGAGGACAAATAATCCTCTTATAATATACAACAGATCCTGCAAGAAGTCAGTATTTCAGTTTACACTCGAAATATCTTTGAACCATAGCAATCAAAATAATTCGATTAATTTCCAAACACTATTACTCTATCATTTGCAGGAATTATTTTAAAAATATATGATTTTAGAATCCTACATCTATTTTGGGTGGGTCTGCATCTGTCTCTGTACTAGGGCTATACATTTCAAAGTTTTCTAGGACAAACAAATCTGGGTGATATGCTAACAGTCCATTAACACATCGTTAACGATGCACTGGGCGCGCAAAGGTGCTAAAAGTCTTCGGATGGGTCTTTTCATATCTAAAGAACAGCATGCATTCTTTAATTTGGCCTCTAGATGTCAGTAAGGGGTAAAGGAACGCTAGACTTAATTTTCAATAACCATTAGATTGAAATAAGGAGACAATAAAGTATAAAACAAAGCATGAGAATAAACGACTAGTGGGAGCAATAAAACAACAAAAAAGTGCTTCTAAAGAAGTAAATACACGTTTTAATGTGGAAATGAAGTATGTTTTCATGCACTTATACAGTAGAAAGGCTCTTGTTGCATATTGGTGTCAATGGTTAACTTAATTTAATACATAAAATGTAATTTTAAGATTTTAAAATAAATGATGGCCATATAACAACAACAACATCTAATAATCATCATCATCATCATCATCAGTTTATATAAAACAATAACAAGATAAAACACTTTTATAAACATATAATATAATACAACAGGTTCTACAATAATAACTAGGAAAGAAATTGTCTTAATGTTATTATTTGAGTTTTACTGTAAGATGGCTTAATATTTGACCACTAAGTTAGTAGGGTTAAATAAGAAATAATATCCTATGCAGGGTGATTAGACATGATAAATGACACTTGTGTGACTACTGTATATGTTTTGTGTTTATAGCATATTGGTTATTTTAAATGTAAGGCAAGACAAGGCAAGTTTATGTGTAGAGCACATTTCATACATAATGGTAATTCAAAGTGCTTTACATAAAAGAGAAGAAAATAATCATAAAAAGAAATAAAAAAATAATAGCAATAAAACTTTAAAAATTATTTAAAATTTGATTTAAAATAAAAATAAAAACAGTTCACAATGAAGCTTTTAAAACTATTAAAACTTTTATTTAAAATCAAAATAACAGTTAAAATATAAGATAAACATAAAATATAGTGCAGTCAATTCGGACATAGCACAGTGCTCGGGAACAATGTAGAAAAAATAAAACATAAAAAAATAATTTTTTGCATAAATTTCCTTTATGAATTTGACATAAAATTTTGTTAAAGGTTGTAGTAAAGCTCAGTGGGCATGCAAGCAAAATGTGCATAGTGGTAAAAGGTGAAACTTTTGTACTGTAAAAAATCAAAGAATAATAAATCCTAAGATGCAGCAGTGTGGTTACTGCTTTCCAACAGTTGATCAGGATATTAATGCAGGCACTAAACTGGCCAGCATCAGCATTCACAACTACAGCCTACGGCATTCCTATGCTTTATAGGATTACTGATGGTCAAACTAGATTGTGAGATTGCACTCCCTGTAGGAGTCAACCTGGCATGGCTTCAGTTAGAACAGTTCATGTGACTGTGACACAAGAATTTAGATCACGGTTTCAGTGGCCAAAAGAAAATCAAGAATAGTTGTATTTATAGTTGAAATTAACATTATTAGTGATCATGTTAAAATGAGGTATGGAATGATCCTTGCACACGGGGCACTCAGGGCTTAAGGTAGGGCACACAGGAGATTGTATTATTATCATCATCATCATCATCATATATATATATATATATATATATATAAATAAAAACCAACATGCTCCGATGAAGGCAATCTCCTTTGTTAAAGCTGGAGAAAAACCCAGGGCACACCAACAGGTCACAATAGGCCTATTCCACACAGCATTCGACTGGCAGCTGAAGGTGGATCTGGGGAAACAGCTGAAGGTCCCCCCAGCACATTGCAACAACCCTCCGGCTAGATATGATCATGACCTCTCAGTCTTCAAAACAGCTGATCATACTGGAGTTGACAGTGCCCTGGGAGGAAAACATCAAGGAGGCCAACGAGATGAAGAGGGCTAAGTACCAGGAACTGGAGGAGAAGTGTAGGGTGGGAGGCTGGAGGACCTTCTACGAGCCCATAGAGGTAGGCTGCAGGGTATTTGCTTTGTATTATGTATTTAATTCTATTTTATAGATGAAGCTATACCCTGGTGGTGTAGTGGTTAGCACTGTCGCCTTGCACCTCCATGGTCCGGGTTTCGGCTAGGCTCGATTCCCGTCTCTGTGTGCATGGAGTTTGCATGTTCTCCTTGTGCTTGGTGGGTTGACATGTAGGTAAGGTTAATTGGTGTTCTCGAATTGCCATGTGTGAATGAGTGTGTGTATGTCTGTGTGCCCTGTGATGGATTGTCGCCCTATCCAGGGTGTACCCCGCCTCGTGCCCTATTAAGTCTCCTGGAATAGGCTCCAGGCCCCCCGTCACCCTGAATACAGGATTAAGCTATACCCTACCTAGAAAAAGTCTGGAAACCCTTGCCATAGCAGTTGTTTTGTTTGCATGACCTTTCTTTGAACTTGAGCAGTAGTCACATGTCTCATGATTTTAAGGACAACAAGACTGCAAAATGATTAACAGGCATTCCCTAACATGTCAATTTGTAGAGGCCTTTATTATATAGCCTCCCTAAGCAGTTCCAGCTGAGTAATGATTAGCAGAGCCTTTGCTCAGGTTTATAGTAAAAACACATGTGTTGAGGCATGTCTCTATCTGCCTTCACTATATTTGATTGTGGATTCCTTTGGAAGAATTTTGAGTGCTCAAAACTAAGGACTGCAGTAAACATAGGATACACTCATTGAAAAAAATAGTCTTGTTGAAGGATTCTTTTCTTCTGAATAAGGTTTCTCTTGGCCCCCCCTCTCTGATAGGGAACTCAAATGATTGTACATAGTGCATGGTGGTGGTGTAAAAGTTCTCTTTAGGCTACTGAGCAGATGTAAGTTAAAATCCCAGCATTACAAAGCTACATGTAATATCCCCATAACAGCTTGTCACTTTAAATACATCACAGTGATAGTCAGTGTGAGGATTCAGTCAGTTCAGGGCCTGCTGTTATGTTTAGTGTCTTTAACCTCTTGACACCTAAATATGTCCTCATATAAGCACATGACATTTTCTTCCAACTGGTTGTCTCCACATATCTTTGTACAAACCTTATATGAAGACTATCAGGCCCCTGTTAAACTAAGTTTTGTCAAACTTTTTCCTGTCAAGTTCATAGATAATAGGCGCTAATAAAGAGACACAGTGAGGCGAAATTGCAGTGGACACACCGCAGTGGAGTCCAGGTCTCCGGCGGTTAAAGCTGTGGCAGCTGAACATGCATGTTTATATTTGAGCTTGTTTTCTTAGAAATTTCTGAGCACTTTTCCTATGTGGCTACTATTCCAGTGCTGCATCACTATAGTCTAATGCTTGGAGGTTGATTGGTGCATTTTAATAAAGCATAAACAAATGAGTATAGTAATTATATATGTGCACATAAGAGGCACATAGTGAAGTGCATTGTGATGCAACAAGGCAATCAGTTGCAAATGGGTTTTGTTTATTAGTTTTGTGTGCACTGTATTCCTGTACACAGTGTAACTTTCCATTACTTTGCACCAGTCATGTTTTTTTTTTTTGGTCAATGTTATTTTTCATGGAAAGGAAAAACAGGTTCAACTAGATTCTAGATGTTTTCCACTTCATTTATTGCCAGTGTCTTTACTAAAAAAAAAAAAAAGGAAATAAATAAACCATTACCAATAACAGGAATTTGATCCTCCTTCCAGGTCAGACAGTAGGAAAAAAAAAAAAATTTTTTTGAATGAAATTAAATTTTATTTCACTTTTAAATGCCTTTATTTTGTCTGTTGGATTCAGTTTACTGAGACTGCTACACACATGGAATCTCCTGATTTATTTGACAACAAGCCTTTTATTTGGTGTCAAATAAACCTCTTGTTGTCATTTAAATCAGACATCCAATGTTGTTCCATGGTCAAATGTGCTTGCTATTGCAGAAGATGATGGTGCTGTGGTTGTGGACAATGTTTGTCCGCTGTTTACATATTTGATATTTTTCAATTTCTATATTTTAATCTTAATTGTATTTATGTTTTCCACATTTATTGTAACCAAATGTGTTTGAGAAGGTATAGACTGCCAAATGATTATCCTTTTTATAAGCAAGATGTAATGAGGAGGATATTACATACATGTATTAAAAAGCATAATTTATTAAGAATTAACCTTACAAACTATCTCAGCACTTTTAATGTGCTCTTTATGTACTCTGCACTGCTTTGGTATAAAATAAGAATGTGTAAGCAATGTGACCTGGATAAATGTGCTGTGAAATGCAATTGTTTGCAATATGGTAGCATTTGTTAGGAGCAGTGGTGAAATCAGCAAAACTGCAGCCATGTCATAACAAATGTCACCTTATGAGGGGGATTAGATCTTTTAGTGTAGGCAGAAAATTATGCTACATTGTTCATCAAGCTGTTGCAATGAGAGACACATACTTGCTGTGCCGTAATGAAGGTCATACGATACAGAAACTGTGCTAAATATTATTTTCTTTTATTCATTTTAAATAACCACTTTATTCTTGTCACATTTGTGGTGAATCCTGGGCAGCATGGGGGCTTAGTGGTTAGAGTTTGCTGTTAGGTTAGCACTGTCGCCTTGCACATCCAGGGTCCGGGTTCGATTCCCGGCCAAGTTCAATTCCCGGCCCTGTGTGCATGGAGTTTGCACGTTCTCCCTGTGCTTGGCGAGTTTCCTCTTGTACTATGGTTTCCTCCCATGTCCAAAGACATGCAAATTAGGCTAGTGTGTGTGTGTGCCTTGCAATGGATTTGCACCCTGTCCAGAATATACCCCGTTTCGTGCCCAAGTCTTCTGGGATAGGTGCCGGGAGTGATGTAGATCTGTACCCCAATCTATCCTGGGAAGACTGTTGACAAGGTGGGAATGCACCTTGTATGTAACACCAGTCCACATGTTCCCATTTAGGGCAATTTACAAGGGGTGTTCAAGTCAAACTGGGACTTTTGATTGTTGGACTGCCTGCTTCACGTCTGAAATGCTGGCCTCCCAGGAACTCCTTTAATGATGACTGTATGGTGGATGTGTCAATAACTCCCAGCAGTTCCCACAGACAAATATGTCTCTTCCACAAGTAGGTGACAAGTTATCCACTGTTTTTTAAGAATTGCACTTGCTCAATATTCACAAGAATGATTAGGCCCTCATTCACAGACTACGACCTGCTTTAAAATGTTTGCATTTAAATGTTTTACTGGAGCTAAGAGTCTCATCACCTCATTGTCTTTCAGGTTTTCTGTAAATATCAGTTGGTTTTACATCATCATTCACAAGAAATTTCATCACAAGCCCTTGTTTGACCTGAATGCCCCATGTAGATCCACCTGTTAATGGTAGGTGGGAGAAAAATGAGAACCCAAAGGAGACACATAAAGACATGGAGAATGTAAACAATAGGCTGATCAAAACAACAGTAAAGTGTGACCTTAAATGCAATATCTATTGTATTGTTCTGAATTCTTCAAACTGGAATAATAATTGGTAGAAAGACAGCACATTGTTTAATACGCCATGAATATTAATAAATGTTTAACAGTTTAACAACTAGTGGATTATCTATTATGAGTTCAACAATATGGCATTTTAAATTGTTCCATTTGATCTTAAACAACACATTCAAGAAACTCCATAATTCCTTATAAAATAGCACATTTTGTGCAAGATATTTTTGATCTCGAATCAAGAAAGGCCATGAGGTTTTACATAAAACACATTTCTCCTAAACATGCTGTTTTTCCTAAGCAACCATGCTAGCATACTAGAGTACCAGCATATTAGCTTGTGAGAAAATCTTACAGCAAACTCTATAAAAATCTGTCAAATCTTTCAGGTCTTATGTGGAGCCTTTTTTTTCTCTGTAAGTCATGAAGCTAAAGACTGGGAAACAAATATTGGACTGAAAAGTTGGTGTGATGTCATCGTTCTGCATTGGTCCCTAAAACTAATAGACATAGACAGACAAGTGCGCACATGAATTGAGGAGATCACAAAAAGAAAGTTCAAGGATGCGGATGGTGTTAGGCTGATGCGGATCAGGTTACCTTCTGAGCATTCCTCTCTGTATGGTGACTTGTTATTGTCAGAGATCAGCCAAATCACTGTTGTGTCATCTGAAAGATCTATGATGGTATTTGTGGCATGTGAAAGTACATAGTTGCTTGTAAAGAGAGCATAAAAGAAACCGTTGTGGTGCACCAGTGATCCGTGGCAGTTCGCAAGATGTCTGACTTCCTAAGGGGGAGAATCAGAAAATTCATTTTTGATAATCCACAGAGCCTGTGTCATAGGCCTTTGTTGTTTGGAAGTCAGCCTTCTTTGAATGATCATATTAAATGCTTTGATGTTTAACAAAAGGAGTCCCTCAAAACACTTTATAATGATGGGAGTAATTGCTATTGTGCGAAAGTAATTAAATTTGTTGTTTAAGTTGATTAAGATGACAGTTTTACTGTAAGTACACACCTAGGAACGCCATTAGGGCTTGCTGATTTTTTGGTTTAGAGGGAGCACCTGGTTGTCCACGAACAATAAGCCTTTTGCTGTGGCTTCATATCTAAAGCAAAACTGATGTTATAATTGTATAATCAATAATGAACTGGAAACCTTGCCACATATACCAGGTGTATGCTCTCTTTATGACTTTTGTCAGGTTGGATTTACTCACTGTCAGCAAGTTACTGCTGACTACAGTGTGCTTTCAACAGTTTATAGACAACCATATTCTTCCACAGTGTTCCATCTGGTTTGGAACACCTTTTTTTGTGTCAATTGATGGTCTTGTTAGCAGCCTGTTGTGCAAATAGGTTCATACAAAACAGTCCTGTGTGCGAGAGAACTGGCCACCTCAGGTCTGGCTTTGACCGTCTTTATGGTTGGTTTAGCTGTGTTGGTGAGAGGTTTGTATGCTGGGGTTAGAACTAATGAGAGATCAGATTGTGTCAGGTAGGGTAGGCCAGGGTCTTGCATGAACCCTTAATATTTGCAAACACTTGATTGTCCCCAGTATTGATAAATGTGCTAACAAGATGTTCATTTTGATTGTTTATGAATGTCGAGTGCAGTTGTGCTAGTGCTATATTAGCATGTACACAGTTAGAGTAATGACAATAGTCAATTCTCTTGGCAAACTGAATGGCCAATATTTCAGTGTCCTGTTTTCTGTAAAACATGTAAAGTCTTTAATTGTCACATATACAGTATGTTATAGCAAAGTTAAATAATTTCCTGCATATATCCCAGGATGTTAGGAAGTTGGGGTTAGA
The DNA here is from genome assembly GCA_030014305.1 of Clarias laeviceps. NCBI lineage: Eukaryota > Metazoa > Chordata > Actinopteri > Siluriformes > Clariidae > Clarias > Clarias laeviceps. The sequence continues at coordinate 25,228,655 of JAQMYJ010000023.1, forward strand.
GCACAGGGTCAAACATAATACAGCACACCTGACGCAGAGAAGGTTTGCTTAGCAGTTCTGAGCCATGAACCCTCCAAATGTCTGTTCAGTAACTCAGAGCATTGACCACTGAATCAATTAAAATAAGTGCTCCAAATATTGTACAATTATATTTGATTCTTCAGCTGGTCCAAAAACAAAACAAAACAAAAATCAATTGGCCTTCTAGCTCAATAGCAGCACCATGATCATTGACTAGGTTTCTGTAAACCTGTATATTCCAGTCTTTTTGTACTTATCTGTATAATTATAGCTGAATTAACTAGAAAGAAGAACTCTACTTCCAGATATACATATACCGTAGTTTGACCAGAAGTTTTACTTTTTATGCTGCACTGATTAAGAGCTTATAGTTGAAGCAAGGGTAAATCATTTCTTTTGCTGCTCTTATGAGAAAAGCGGCCTGCTGGAAACATGTTTGTGTTGTTGTTTTGGTTGCACATTAGCCAAACCTGGTACAAGTTATTCAGTAACCTTACAATTATAAACATCAAGGTTATCTGCATAATGTATGACGGTTGTTGTTGTTGTTGTTGGTGTATGATTTCATTGAAAGATCATTTGAAGATCAGATATTACACCAACTGCTGATTATAGCCTTGCAATTAAAATTAACAATGAAAGTATCTGGTTAGGTTTCTACACCAAATTATTATTATTATTCTAAATATTGCTTTGTTTTCATTCTTAATGCATTTCTGGTCTAGAATGAAATTGAAACTGGTTTGTCATTTTACTGTCTCAGTAGTTTCTTTCTATGCTTCACACTAACACACTGAAATAATTAACCTTTGGCACCCCATTGCCTAGTTTATGATTGACCCAAACACTGGACCCTGGTTCCATACTCATTTATGACTGACTTTTTACACCCCAAGAGTACAGTCCAAAGATTAATGTGCGATGTCACGTGATCTAACCCTTGAAGATAATGACCTATTTTGACTCTTTGAGAATGAGTCTAACTCCCCTGGAAAGCACACATCCTGAAAACTGTTTTAGAAATCAAACGGAAGCAGATGCACAACACTTTCCTGAGTACAACTCTGAACAAGACTTTCCTGAGAAAGATTCTGGCAGACCACACGTCATAAATCACTGAAGTAATGATTCATACTGTACAGTAACCAGCATCATTGCATCATACTGTATATTGAGGATGCTCTGATACATTCATATTCTGATCCAGACACTACAGGATGAACGGTACACTGTAGTTCCAAATTCACTCACTCTACTTGTAAACAGCTTGGACTCAGCTTGCACTCAATACACCTGACACAAGTTATTTTGTCCCTCAAAACTGATATTAAGTCAACAACAACAATAAAAACAAAATCACACAATTAAATAGATTCAAACCCCCAACACCTCGAACAACAGTACTGACCCCTAAGCTACCATACTCTGCACATGCTAACCAGGCTTAACTGGTGTCAAACCCGATTAGCACGTGCAGAGTATGGTAGCTTAGGGATCAGTTTTGTCCCTTGCACATTGAAGGCTGGGAGTTTGAATCTTGTTCATGTTATGTGTGGTTGGAGTTTGAATGATTGTCCTCTAGCTTGTGCAAGTGTGTGCTTGTGCCCTGCAATAAGTTGGAACCCCATGCCCCACATGGTAGGTAGGTTATATGCAGCGGCGGTTCTACACTGAATTGCTCCCCAGGCGAGACTCCCTCCCGGCACCCCAAGCCAAAAAAAAAAAAAACATGACAAAACTTCACATTTTGAACACACCACACGTTTTATTGTAGTAATAGTCGTTCCGTAGAAAATGTAATGGATTTAATGGTTATAATGGGAATTGTATTGGTTTTAATGGTAAGTATAACAATGTCTGCTGGTATATGATGGATTCTATTGGTGGGTGG
>JAQMYJ010000023.1:25233716-25308682 GCA_030014305.1 Clarias laeviceps
TCTATTCTGAATAAAATATTGACATTTGCCATCTCCACATCATTGCATTCAGTTTTTATTCACAATTTGTTTAGTGTTCCAACTTTTTTGGAATCCGGTTTGTACACAGATCAGCCATAACATTTAATGCATTGAGAGGTGAAGAGAATAACTTTGATTTCTATGTCTTATATTGACACCTGTCAAAGGGTGGGATCTATCAAGCAGCAAATGAACAGTCAGTTCTGAAAATTGATGTGTCTGCCAAGCATAAAAATGGCCAAGCATAAGGATCTGAGGGACTTAAAAAAAAAGAACATTGTGATAACTAAAATCTGAGTTAAAGCATCTGCAAAACAACAGATCTTCTGGGGTGTTCCTGGTACTTAGTTGTTAGTACCTACCAAGGAAGGGCAATTTATTAACTGATGACAGAGTCATGGGCTTCCATGGCAAAGGCTAGCTTGTCAGTTCCACAGAAAAGCTATTGTAGCACAATTTGATGAAAAGTTATTTCTGGCTATGATAGGAAGGTGTCAGTGCATCGCAGCTTGCTGTGTATGGGTCTGTGTAGCCACAGAGTGACCCCCCAAAACTGGACCATGTAGCAAAGGAAGAAGGTGGCCTTGTTTGTGTGGGATGTGCTGGATTTACAAGTCTCATCCAAAAGTGCCCCATCTTGCAACTTACAGGACTTAAAGCATCTGCTGCTAACAACTTGGTGTCAGATACCAGAGCACAGGTCTTGCAGAGTGCATGCCTTCAGAGTTGTTTTGGTGATGCAAGAAGGACCTACACAACATTAAGCCGGTGATTGTTTTGTTACGACCACTTGCTGTATAGTGAACTTCTAAATCTTGCAAAACTATTTGCATTGGCAAACAGCAACTGGCACATACTGGAACTTTACTCTATGTTCAACCAAAGGGCAGGCCATATACGTATCACTCTGCTTAGGCACACCTTACTGGCAGTAAAATAGGTCTGCTAGATAAGGTCATAGTTTACAGCTATGTTTTACAACTGCTAGTGAGATATAATATCATTAGTTAACTTTTTACATACAATAAACAGTTGCTCTACACCAGTTGCATTTGTTCTGCATCTGAGTGAGGTTGTAGTGAAAATAGAGCTTGGTAGTTGATTCACATGAGTTCTAAGTTGGAGCTCTGTTGTGAATGTGGTCCTTATTATTGCTGCAGTCAGCTCACACTAGCAGCATTGTACAGAGTAGACGCAAATCTCTCTCTCTCTCTTTCTCTCTCTTTCTCTCACACACACACTCTTTCACATGCACACACACACACACAGTTTCACATGCGCGTGCACACACACACACACACACACACACTACAATAATTATGTGGCAGGTAAAGTAGGGGCAAATATAGTAGTTGCAAGTAGGTTGTGTTAAACATTCATCTTCAGTGGATATAAATGGTCTACACACCCCAGTTAAAATTACATGTTTTTGTAGCTGTCTTACATCATATCCATTTACAATACTCTGCAAAAGTCTTGGGCCACTTTTAATTTTTTCATATTTTGCCTCAGAAGAGCCAGACGTTATTGTATTTTTAAAGCAGTCATAAGGAATAGACTTCTACACTTCCAGGCTTCCTGGATGAAATTCCAGGCTTCCTGAATGACATTTTTGGCTCTCATTTTCAATCCCGTCCCTGTACTTAAGCAGTTTCTCAGGAATGTTTTTGTTTTTGAAGTCACACAGTGACCTATTAATAATTCTAGCATAGAAAAACATCTAACTGCATGAACCAGTAAAAAACAGGTGCAGATGTTGACAGATGATCAGGCTGGTGATTAGTATACTGGTGATGCTGAATGCTGAGTCATTAGAATAGATGAGGGGGGAAATGAGGTCGCCGCTGAGGTTGTTACATAAACAACCAGGTTTTAAATTGTATCTTTAGGTACATTACAACCTGTCACATGAAAACATTTGTTCTAATTTCTTTAATTAAAATCAACATATTTTTATTTATTATGAAGATTCATGAGTATGCTGTTCCAGATTTGGACCCCCCTTTTCTGATTTAACTTTCACTAGATTTTGAAGCATGGCCATGGTGATTAGTGTTCGTTTAGCCATAAGAGCATTAGTGAACTCAGGCACTGGCATGGAAGTCTGAGGTGCCGTCAGCATTTCAGTTCATCCCAGAGGTGCTCAGTGTGGTTGAGGTCTGGGCTATGTGCAGGACACTGGAATTCTTACACTTTAACTTTGGCAAACCATATCTTCATGGAGCTTGGTTTGTACACATGGTCATGGTCATGCTGGAACAGGTCTGGGCCTCTTAGTTCCAGTGACGGGAAACTGTAATGATTCAGCATACAAAGACATTCTGTGCAATTATGTACTTCCAACTTTGTGGTAACCATTTAGGGAAGAACCATATATGGGTGTGAGGGCCAGGTGTCCCCAAACGTTTCACCATATAATTTTTTGCACAAATCTACAAATGTAACAGGAATGATTGGATGTTGTGCGTGTTAATAAATAAATTTTTTTTGCACATTTTGCAAATACCTTACAAAAAAGAGTGTGCCAGCTTCAACAGCAGACTGCATACTCTGTATCCTTATCAGTTAGAAATGGACTCATTCAATGTCTAGACGAATACCAATTCAAAAATACAATACATTTATGGAATGTAAATAGAAAGTGAAAACATACCTTATCAGTAACCTCTGACATATCTTTGAGAAAGCAAGCTGTAAAGGAAGGCATTTCTTCCATAAACATTGTCAAACATGTTATTCTTCTGTTTTCTCTAAAATTGATTTATATTTTAAGGAATAAATTAAATACCCCAAACAGAAGAAAAAAAGAACAGTATTGTATTATTAGAAAAATAGGATGTCAATCATCTTCTAAAGCAATAAGAATATAATTTCAGTTGTAGTTGTATTTTTCTTTCAATTATAACTTTGAAATTTTGATAGCCAATAATGTTGCACGATTTCTAGTTATTCACTAGTAATTCTTTTGTACAAAAGATTAAATATCTAATCTCTTCGATCGAAAGATGTTCATGCGACAGATGAATTAGATAAACATACATAACATAGAGTGACAAGTTTTTTTTACATTATTACATGATGAGATTTTATGGAACACATAAAAATATATATAATTTTACTTAAGCAAAGTTACTGTTAATTATATAAACTGTAATGAAAGATGTTGCATGAAATTACAAAAAGGATGCAACATATTAACATTTTCGACTAATGGTCTCAGATCATTGGACCCCACTGTACCTTAGATGAGATATATTATGAAAATATATGAGAATATATTTTTCTGCATGTGACACATATTCTATTTTAAGAAAAAATTCAAAAGTTAAAAACTGTCAAAAGGTGCCCACTTTGGATAATTAATCAATAACTCCTGATCCACAATAGGACATCCTTAAACACCAGTAAAAACAAAGATTCAACACTTTCACAGAACTGTGATTCTCAGCTGATGTTTTGGAACCTAAGAAGCAGCAGTTTAGCAATACCACCATACTTCCTTTAAAAAAACTGCTTTGGCAACAAGGGAATGAGTCACACACACACCCATAAACACACACACACACACACACACGTACATACACGTACACAAACAAACTTTGATTATTCGTCATTTCCAGATTTGTATATAATATACACTCTAAAAAAAGGTCAATTCTAAAACTCTCAAGGGCTCATTATTTGTCCCTCAGGGGGAATGCTTAATGGTTCTATGTAGAATGCTACAAGGGTGGTCTCCCAACTAGGACAGATAAGAAAAGGAAGCTAAGCATCTTTCACAAGGCAAAGCGTATATCAACATCTGTCACATAGGCTCCAGGGTGCAGCTTGAGTGCAGAAGTCATTACAGCATAACAGCACAACCTCGAGTATGATATTGCTTTTATACAACATTTGCTCCACTAAAAAACATCCCTCCCGACTGTTGGAACTAATTAACCACTATTGGTAGAACTGGTGCCCGACAAGGGTAGTTTATAGTGCTCACCAGTACTATGTAGCCAAAAGGTGAGGAGAATAAACCATGGAGGTGGTAAACAGTCCTGTTAATCTTCTAAGTTTCTTTATATTTTCTATGGTTAAATCCCAAATAGTGTTAAATAAAAAACTAGTCTGCTAAGGTGTACAATCCTTTGTTCCACACACCAAGTAGTGCCCCTAATCAGAGGTGAGTTAGGGAGGGATTTGGGATTTAGCTTTGTGTTAGAAGTTAGTTAGCTTTGTAGCTTTCCTTAGGTGTAAATGAAACAATATGGATGGTTCAGAGGCAATTCAGAAAGACATAGAAGCAACCATTAAGAAGTGTTTTTTAAGGTGACATAATGGTATCAGATGTGTTTACTTGCTGAACATGCTTCCGTGACTGCTTTTGAATGTGCGTTTTGGCTGCCAGCTGTTCTCTACTCAGTACTTACTGTACCGACCTACTTTCACTCATGCTGTGACCAACAGATGATGCATAGTGATTTGTATAGTTAAACATCCCAGGGCTGTTGCTGTCTATTATCACCACTCATGGAAAGCCTCTCATACAATTGGATTACTTGGTCGTAACTGATTGTTGTATAATGTGTTTTTACCACTTTTAGAGAAAATGTATGCAGTTACAAAAATCACATGTGAAATGTACATATGTGATTTTTAAATTCTTCACGTTTTTCATTTGAACTTGCACTTTTCAAGTGTACTATATGTAATTTTTATATATGATTACTTAAATATCGAGATTAGTCCAGTTTCACGCGATTTTTCACAACTGTTCATTTATTTTCACATGTGATTTTTACAGACGATAATTCAGTTTGACCTGTGACTTTTACAAGTTTTTATAAAATTTTTACACAATCTATTTATTTTATTGATTTGTGCACATGATTATGTGAGCTTCTCGTGTGATTTTATGCATGATTTTCACGTGAGCGGATATGTTTTTAGGCAGTGGAGGCTCAGGCGGTTGAGGATCTGGGTTGCCGATGAAAAGGTCTGGGTTCGAGCCCTGCCACTGTCGAGTTGCTACTTTTGGGACCTTGGGCAAGGCCCTTAACCCTATGCCCATACAAAATCACTCTGCCATTGTTGGTCCCAAAGCCCAGATGAGAAAGAAGGAGATTTGGGTGTCAGGCTAGCAACCTGACCCTCCAAAAAACACCATTGCTATAGAAACAATGAAACCTGTTGTCCTATTTACACCATAACAACCGAGGGGGATTAAAAAAAAGCTTCACATGACTTTTACACATCTCATTTATTTTAAAACAGAATTATTTTATGTTTTAAGATGTTCTTTTATGCATGATTTTCACGTTTTACACGCATTTTGTGTATTTTTGTGTGTTTAATTAAATTAAAAAATTTTTACTAAAAAACTTTTTCACATAGAAATGTCGTTTTGACACGTGATTTGACATGTCTCATTTTTTTCACGATTATTGCAGATTTACAAGTGATTTTTACACATCGGGCAGCATGGCGGGGTAGTGGTTAGCACTGTGGCCTCGCGCCTCCACGGTTGAGGGTTGATTCCCTCATCGGGGCTGTGTGCATGGAGTTTGCGTTTCTTCATGTCCTTGGTGGGTTTCATCTGGGTAATCCGGTTTCCTCCCACAGTCCAAAGACATGCAGATTAGGCTAGATGGGGTTCCCAAATTGCCTGTTGTGTACGTGTGTGTGCACCCTGTGATGGATTGGCACCCTGTACCATGCCTTGTCCCAAAGTCTCCTGGGATAGGACCCAGCCCCCTTCCTTGTACAGGATAAGCAATGAATGGATTTTACACAAGTGACTTTACACAAAGTCCTTCAATTTCACATGTAATTTTATGCACACATTGCAGTTTCTTTTTGCATGTTGTTCTTATAATGCATGGTTAATCCAATTAATTGCTGTCGGTTTATTTTTCACCCTGACTACTTTCTTACGTAATGGTACGTGTTTATTTGATTGTTTACCTGAACTTTTACCCGTTTTTCTCATGTGATCATACATTACTCCCAGGTAAAATGTATGCAATTTTTCCATAAGGGAGAAAGATGTGAGGATGAGTGTTACAGGAAAGCAGGCGTAGCAGACCAGCTGTGGTGCAGAAATGAGGTCTGGTGTGAACGAGTCAGTGCTGCTTGCCCAATAGCAGTGGGATTGGCTTGTAGTGGGTTGGGCCGGCTTCACGCAAGCCTTTATAACAACACTGAGACATCCTGGACAAACAGCAGAAAGAGAAACATACACACACACGCACACAGCGGTAGACTTTCCTCCTCGAGTTTTGTATCGCCTTCAGTCTCTTCCTCCTGGACGTCTAAAGAGAACCGGTAAGTCATGACTGAATAATATAACGGTCGTTACTATGACGTAACTATTGATTTTCATTAACCATATAACCTGTTGGAGAAACTCCAACGCAAGTCTCATGGGCGACGGTTGGGTTTTCTGTACGTTCCTCACTCATCTCCTTTTAAAAACAAAGAAGCGTCGCGAGCGCGCGAGAGCGTGATTTAGTCGTTGGGGTTCTTGCGCGTGCGTTATGGCGCGTGCGCGACTGTTCACTCAATATTTTTTTTGTACTAAACGCCCACCTTGAACTTTTCTCTTTTCCGGTAGCTTTTACAGTCATCACGTTCAGGGACGTAGCCTCGGGTAAGTTCCTCCTACAGTCAGAAAGTGTGTTAGCAGTGATTATCACAAGAAGTTGAGGTTTAGAACTAGACATTGAATGGGTCCAAGTTCAAGTCTCTATCTATCTTGACTCAACTGCTTTACTGTACACTCATCCTATCACACTCAGTTAGTCACTAAACAGTCTGTGACTAAACACCTCAAGCTTTTTATGTTGAATCTAAAAAATGTGATCGTTTTTAGAAAACTAGATCTGTTAGATCCATAGATCCCTTTCCTAAGATAGTAGATCAATAGAAATCTGTATGTCAGAGCTGAGTCTGCACAAGAGCTGATCTGATACTAACCTGTAACAGAGCTGATTCTCTCCGGGATTCACTTCAAAATTCTGTTGCCACATTATACAACGCATAACGATCATTGGATCTGATCAGAAATCCATTGGATCTGATCCTATATCCAACAAATGTTTCAGGATGGTATTGTCCATGGTGCAAAATTCAGTATCGAGTATTGCTAATAAATCGATAAAGAGAAGATTAAATTCATTTAAGAGTCACATCTACCCACAGTGCTTTTCTGTTAGCACGCTAAACAACCAAGCTCAAGTGTACGGACATCTTTAGCTCTTCAGCCTGCGGCGTATTTGACAAACATAAGGGTGTGGCGTCAAAAGTAAATGTGTGTTTTGGAGCATCACATTAATATTTCCCATTTTGAGCAATGTTGTCATATGGAAAGTGTAGAACTTTAGTGGTGAATTTGTGATACCACATCCCGTTCGGTATAAAATGCATTCATTTAGACTTTTTACGTTTTGACATTTCTAAACTTCTAAAATACCCCACAATAGTTCACAATATTCAAAGACGGAGCCTGGATGATGCAGAACATCCATAATGGGCTCCTTTTTTTAGTACTGTAGTTGTTAAGAAGTCAGTTTAAACAGCAAGTTCACTTTGTTAATCAGACATTATGTATTTCTAAATCACTTTATTCTTGGATTTATTTGCTTGTTAGTTGCACAAGTGTAAAACAGGGTCAGAAGGGCAAGTAGGAACCCTATTTAAGTTTAACCAGGCAGAACTGATCTATCAAGCCTCAGGATGTGGCAGATTAAATAAGTATTGTGTGATCATTATCTGTTTACATGCCAGGTCTTATTTTTTTATGACCTAAATTCTAATTCAAAATTTAGTTTAGTGTTTAAAATAAGTCATGAACACGGTAGACTTAAATATGGCCAGTACAGATCAAATGTTATACAAAATGCCCAAAATATAAGATAATTACTTGTATATAAAAGAGTTATTATGCATATTAAGATATTTTTACTTATTGTATCTGTGACAAATCTTTATTTGCTTAAGCGTTTATGGGCGTACTAGGTAATTTATTAAAGTGTTATTAATGTGAGATCCCCTTTACCATTCCAAGAGCGGTGGTAATGAAACAAAGTCCAGACGTGACAAATAGGAACTGATACTGACATTTGTAAGCTTTCGTGCAATGTCTAACAGGCAAAGATATTTCCTACTTGTCCTTACAATGTTCAAGTTTCTTAAAGAGAATACTAATATAAATATGTTTACAAAAGGAAAATAAATACATTGCTGAGTAACTAAGCATTTACCAAGCATGTATGCATTAAAATGTATTAAGTCATACGAGACGACTTATAAATAAGGCAAATAATCACTGATGTCACGATTAAGACTCTCCTGTGTGTCAGTCCGCACTGAGCAGGAGGCCCTGGATGTTTTTATGAAACAGGGAAGGTTAATGTTTTAATAGAGTGCATGTCTATTTTTCTCATGCAGTGCCACATGTAGATCTCATTGAGCCTTAACTGATTGAGGTGTTGTTTTACACCCAGGTAAACAATTAACTAAGCGACACAACAAGTGCATGCTAACTCATCTTTTGACTCATCTGTGTGTGTTTTAAGGTTTTACAGTGAACTCAAGGGGCTGCCATAGAAACAAGAACGGATTTGCCATGACTAAGGCAGTATTCATTTAGTGTTTCAGCTCTCACGTGGTCTTGAGTAGGAATGTGTTTGGGGCTGGCACAAATGATGAAAAGCAAAGAAAATCATGCACTCTAACCCACAGGATCACGCCTTTAAAAAGTGACCTGACTTGAACTACATCTATGTCCAAGCAGTTTTATCACAAAGGCTTTTAACATTGCTTTAAAGTCAATCTGTGGTTGTGCAAAAGGGGCGGGGCGCAGGGAAGGAGTCATGGAAGAGGCTGTGTCAGTGGCTTCCTCTGTGCAGCGTTTAGACTTTGCCATAGAGGAAGAGCCTGACTGGTGACCTTTAGAAACCTCTTGCCGGACAAAGGGCCTGTTCAAAGTCTCGTTCCATTTACATGCACAGCAACATTCCGGTTGCCATCCTCCATAAGTGCCAGCATCAATGTTGTCTAATTGCATTATTTCCCCCCTCCCCCTGCCTGAATTTGTTTATTTAAAAAAAAAATCAGGATACAGAAGAACACATTCATGACAGTGCAGTGTACATGGAAACAACTGAAGCTATTTAGTTTGGACTGATATTGTGTTATTTTGTTTTTGTGCTGAAAAAATATAAAACAGACATTCATATGAATCCTGAATGTGTTTATACTTCTGATGTCTTGTAAGTGGTAGACAGTTGAGAATAATGAAAGGAAATAAGTACTGTACTAGATGTACTTCCTGCTAACAGTCAGGATCTGACAAAAAAGGAGTGTATCGTCTGCCTCGCTGGTAATACACGTGTTTCCTTGTACTGTTTTTTTTTTTTTCCCGTATTGCAAAAGCGTTTGAGCAGATCTGTTGTATCAACATCCTCTTTCCTTACATAGGTGTCTCCAAAACTAAAAATGGAGGAGATTCAGATTGAGACAAGACATTTGCTTGATAAGGACCTCCAGGTACAGTATATTTATATATATACAAACACATATTTATACTTATATTTATTCTAGCAACGTTTTACACCCAAGTTAAATGGCTGTTGTTTTTTTACTTGCAGGGTTTAAGAGAAGCTGTTCAGCAGCTTGAGACAAAGGCAAGTTTTTCATAATGTTCATATATGATTTTAATTACAGCTATAAAGCAATTTAACGTTTAACTTTTGTAACGTTTGTACTTTTCCGAAAAGCAGCTTTATGGAAATCCTGATGTAGCTTTAGAACCTTAGTAAACAAATAGGGTTATAAATCATTGCCTAGTGGGATAGTAAAAAATCATAACTTTTCTGCAACAGTATAATGTAAAGTCATGAAGTATGAAGTGTGTTGAAAGTGTGTTGATGAATAGGTTTTCTGGATTAATCACAAAACAGCTTTTATGATTACAGCAGCAGTTCTTACAATATTTATACAACAACTTTTTGGTTGCTTTGTGAAATCATGACTGCTGCCATCTAGTGGTGCCAAATGTTTTGCTTGCTTACGGTAACCTGCAATTTATAGAAAGGAATAAAAGCATGACGTTAAGGCACGATGTGTTATTAGGATGTGTTGATCTTTATTTGTGAGTAAATCAGTATTAAATGAGATTAAAATTATATAGCGTGAATTTGAATAAAAATAGGCATGGTGGCGTAGTGGTTAGCGCTGTGGTCCCACACCTCCAGAGTCAAGAGTTCACATCTGTGTGTGTGTGTGTGGAGTTTGCATGTTCTCCCCATGCTTGGTGGGTTACCTCTGGGTACTCCGGTTTCCTCGCACAGTCTGAAGCCATGCAGATTAGGCTAACTGGCATTTCCATATTGCCTGTAGTGTGTAAGTGTGTGAATGTATGTGCACTTGTGCCCTGCAATAGACTGGCACCCCTTCCAGGGTGTGTCCCACATAGTGTCCTGAGTCTTCTGGTACAGGCTCTAGGCCTCCTGTGACCCTGTATAGATAAGTGGTATAGAGAATGAGTGAGTGAGTGAGAAAAAAATATGGATCCATCTTAATAAATTTAGGATCCTGGATGTTATAATGTGCTATATAAATCATATTGTTATAGGCTAGATGATTATAATATTTCAATAAAATATCACTTTAACCTCTTGATACCCAAATGATGAGAACATGATGTTTCCTCCCAACTACATTGTACAATCCTCATAAGAGATGACATTAGGCATAATTATTTTTATATTATTATTTATATTACTTATAATAATTATATTATTATTGCCAAACTTCTTCCTTTCTTCGTTTCATATTTCTGATTAACACTTACATTATACGAACTTGGCTAGCCTCATTCTTGTGGAGCATCAGATGCTCTTATGCAGCATCATGCCAGTCTCTTGCCGAGTAGCCTTGGACTGGTGATGTGAGGGAATGCAACAGCTTGCCCTCCCATGCTGACCCCTACAGATTAGAGCGATCAGATTCCAGGTCATGTGTTTATTATGTGGCCAGTAGTGACGTGGGAGGCAGAAGGATGCAACTGCCATCTGCCTGGAACTGGTTTAGGGCTGCTGGCAGTTTTCACATGTAGGACTTGTATTCTTTAAGGGGATTAGCAGTGATGGGAAGACAACATGTGTTTGTTTTCAGTCAGCACCAAAGCAGGAGAACAGGATGTTTATTTCCTCGCCTTGTGTAAACGCTTATATATATTCCCATGGAGTTTCATCAATCTTGGTTTGGATTTTTAAGGGGGGGTTTGTCAGAACTGACCAATCTAAACTTTAAACCAAATCTTTGAATATATGGTGTAGTGATAATACATGATATCATTTACATGATTTGGCTTTGTGAATGTACATGCATTAAACAGACATAATGACACATGCAAAACAGTTATTGTGGCGAAAGGAAATTCGATTAAAGGAGACATCTGCAAAACCTAAACAGTAAATGCACGACTTTGTGCTTGTCTTTGAGGGAATTGAGGCAGTCTTGTGCTCTGTGAGCTTGTTGATATTTAGCCAGCGCTCCTCCTACAATGTTCCTGCACTACTAGACGTAGACTCAGATTTTTTAAGTCATATAACTGCACAAGAATGGAGAGAATGTTGAGAACAAAGTGCCTATGTGTGTACCGAACACATTTTGTAGTGTCATGTCCAAAAAAATTTAACTTCTCATTTCCACTTCCCATTTCAGCCATTTATATACAATAAATAAAAACATGTCTCAGTTAAAAAAAAAAAAAGGTCTAAAATAATTTAAATCATTTTAATTAACAGTAGTCCAAAGAAAGTGCATTTATGCATATTTGAACCTGTGACATGCTTGTTATACAGTACTGTATTATATAGTGATGAACTCAACTCCACAGTAAATAGGCCTTGAAGTTTCCGATGGCCAAATACTCAAGTTGTCTGATACGGTCTGATCCGATTTGCAGATCTCTTCAAGTGGAATTATCTTGTTTTGGTCATGGTGCAAGGCATGCTGGGAGCTAGGGGCTTATGAAGAGGAGTGGCAGCAGGGTATAAAGCCTTGGGCGCAGATGCAAAAGCTTACAAAGAGCTCATATACAATTGGATCTTACTCACCTATGTACTGAACGTTGGTTACTCCGAGCTTTGCTACGTCTGACGGCTAGCTGTAGAAATGGTTCTTGTAGAAATGGATTCAGAATCAGAGCCAGTGTTTGAGATCGAGGTTTTTGTGAGTACACACTCCAGTGCTTGGAGTTCAAGCTGTTGATGGGGATTTTTTTGTGCTGATGGTTAATCTGCTGATGGGCAACATGTGTAAGAATAAAAAATGTGATTTGATGAAGCAAAGGTGTAGTTTAGGTTTATATTTGTTTAATAGATGATAAAGATTAGGGTGGTTAAGGTTAGTACAGCGGTACAATATCTGACAGTGTTTAATGATCTGTGAGCTAATGGGAAAAGACGGTCCAATGCTGATGTTTGGTGATGTTTGCATTGTGTGATTTACAGTCTTCAGATCTGTGCATGAAATTGTAAGCAGGTTTAGCATGATAATTACCTCATTCACAATTTTTAAAAATCTATAAGTTAAGTAGTGCTTTTTACGTTTGCATGTAGTGAATTTTATGCTTCCAGTACAGTTCTAAACTGTCCAGGTAGCTCAAATGCATTGTAAAGTATATATATTCTGTGTAATTTTTATTATGGTTCTTGGCTCTACAGGAGCATAATGTTGAGACACCATGTGGCAGAATTCACTGTACTTTGAAGGGGGTTCCCAAAGGAGACAGACCTGTCATTCTAACCTTCCATGACATTGGATTGAACCGTAAGTGTCATCTCAAATCCAACATATTCATTGTGCATGACTTTCAATACATATTGAACTTATGCCATTAAAACCCATGTCTTTTGTTGTTACAGACAAGACATGCTTTGACACTCTGTTCCAACACGAGGACATGCAGGAGATCATGCAACACTTTGCTGTGTGCCATGTGGATGCACCGGGACAGCATGAGGGAGCCAATACTTTTTCCACCGGGTAAGCTGGAAATTGAACTAGGTTAGGTAACATGTAATCTTTAACCTGGCAAGTCTGTGTACAGGCTCAGTCACTGCTATTAATTATTAGCCTTGTCTTATCCTTGACCTATATTGATTATAGATCTGTACTAATACAAAATATCTTATCATACAATAGATAAATGAACAGTTGTATAGTTCAGAGGTCAATTTTTTGTTTTCACCAGGGTTTTAAAATGAGGGCAAAAAATGAAATATACTTATTATATAACTGATCTACAAAAAAAAATTCAATCCAGAGTTTTTGTCTATATAGGAAGAAGGCCGTAGACATCTAAGTGATAACAGAACTGTATATATCAGGGAATTTGTGTACTATGGTCATACATTTGCATCTCACTGCATATAATTAATGTAAACTACAGTATGTGTAATTTAGCATCTTTCACTTACTTTAGATACGAGTACCCTTCTATGGACCAGCTCTCTGAAACCCTTCCTCTGGTCCTGAAACATTTTGGGTAATATTGCTTTCTGTTTTTTTTTTATTATTTTTTTTAACCTGGATCAGGTGCACTGTAAACCCGAATAAGTTGGCATAACTCAAAAAATTCGAGGTAATTAGTTACATCAAATTTTTAAGTAATGTTTCCAGTTTTAAGTAAATGCAACTATGGGTTTTTGAGTTTGTTGTACTCATTCATATTAATCGTTCTTTATTTGCATTATTGAGTACTATTTAATAGTAATTATAATTTTTTTTAGTTGTTGCAAATCAAATAAATTGTTGTTGGTCTTTCGGCTGCTCCCGGCAATGGGTCGCTACAGCAGACAATCCGGTCTGCACACAAGCTAGGCGAAGGTTATACACCAGATGCCCTTCCTGACACAACCCTCCTATTTTATCTGGGCTTCATACAGTTGTTGGGAATCAAACCCGGGCCTTTCGCATGGCAGCCGAAACACCTACCACTGAGCCACCCCTGCCCTATTGCCCTGAAGATGTCAGACACAAAATCGCTAGTCTGACAGATTTTAAGTTAGTGGACCTTTAAGGTGACAGTTACTGTTACTTAAGTACTTACAGATACTTAAAATATCACATCTGATCAGCTAACTTGAAAAGTGTTATTTCTACAAACTCATAAATACCAAAAAGTTCTAATACTCATCAAGGTCTATTAATTTGAACTAATTGTAATTATTTCAAAGTTAAAGTTAACAGTATTCAATATATTTAATTACTTTGAGCATTAGGGTTAACAGTGTGAAGAATCACATTTGGGATTTGTATATTCCTGTATTTTTATGTATATTGCACATTTTATGTTTAAATAAATGTATTCATATACACTATAAGACTTTTTTTAAGGTTTTCAAAAACCTTAAAATATATTATTAAAACATGTGCAAAACATACATACACACACAAATAATAATAACAATGATAATAATAATAATAATGATAATAATAATAATAATAATAATAATAATAATATAATAAAAAGAACACCATTACCTTGATTTTGCAACATAAAAATTACAACAATTGAGGATTTTGAAAAAAAAATCACAAAAGTAAAAACAACAAATTACTGGGTAAAATCTCATGTCAATGGGTGCCCTATAAAGGGTTAAACACAACTGCTTACTTAAATCATTTATGTTTTTGAAAACTAAGGATTCTGATATGTAACTATTTTTTTTAACATTTTTTTATTGTGTAGTCTTAAAAGTGTGATTGGAATGGGGGTTGGAGCTGGTGCCTACATCCTTTCAAAGTTTGCTGTGAGTTACCACTTTAATAACCTGATATGTTTTATGTTTTAATCAAACCTGGATTAAAAGGCGAACAAGCTCATGTACTGTTCCTGTTATTGTTTCTTCTTTATTTTTTATTTTTTTTGCTTTGTTTAGCTGCTTAGGAATGTTCCAAACTTTTTTAACACCAGTGGTGGTCACTGTAGGGAGTCCTGATCTGATTCTTAAGCTTATTATAACAGATGTTAACACTTTACTCCAGTCTGTTACATTTATCAGTTCTAAGTATTTTTGTATGTACTTAATATTCACAATTATTATTATCAATAAAAGCTAATTCTTGATTTTTGTTTCAGCTGGACTACCCGAAAATGGTAGAGGGAGTTGTGTTGATCAACATCAATCCATGTGCTGAGGGTTGGATGGACTGGGCAGCCCAAAAGGTAGTATTGTTTACTCAACCGTTCCATAGAATTGGTGTGTTAATGATGTTACACTTTTCAAGGCTTATTTATCGTAAAAGCATGTTATTCAGTACCTACTTTGAATTATTCAGTAATTACAGTGGAACTACTGGGAAATACTGTGTATGCCTGGTTACACACTCTTGGAAGCTTGTTTACATGGTTAAATAGTTTAACCTTTTACATTATTCATGTATTACAGATCAGTGGCTGGACTCATGCCATGCCTGACATGATCATCAGCCACTTATTTGGAAAGGTGAGTATGAACCCAACTAACTGGCAGCTCATTTTTATTTTTGAGAAGTTGTCTAAGTAATTGTTTGCTACGTTGGCTTTAGGAGGAAATCCAGAACAACCATGACCTAATTGGCACTTACCGCCACCACATCCTGAATAACATGAATCAGTACAACCTTCATCTCTTTGTCAAGGCATACAACAGGTAAACTAAGACTCAATAGCTTACCATGACGACATGGTTAATCTTTAAATAAACAAATGACATTTGTGTTTCTGCTACGTAGCCGAAGAGACCTGGAAATTGAGAGGCCTGTTCCTGGAGGAACCATTCATGTCAGAACCATCAAGTGAGTTCAGAGCATTGACTGGATTTTTGTGTTAGTAAACGTATACTAATGATTGTGGTAATCACTGTGGTAATGATTTGGTGCTGCTCTGCTTTCAGGTGCCCCTCTCTTCTCGTAGTTGGAGACAGTTCTCCAGCAGTGGATGCTGTGGTAGGTCTAAGTTCATGCTAATTATTAACACATTAATAACAATCTGGACCAATGACAATAAATGCTAAGGAATGACAGTGCTACGGGTTGTACAGTAATTACAAAATGGTTAATTTTTTTGTTTTTCTAGTGCATGCATGTATAGCTTATAGCAATATTTTTATGAATTGTTGTCATTTTTTTTTGTTACAGGTGGAGTGCAACACTAAGCTGGATCCGACCAAAACCACACTGCTCAAGGTGAGTGAGCATTCTCAGGTTTTCTGTCTCTTTAATCCAGCCGCCTATTCATAGCCTGAATGGAAACATTAGGAGCTGATAAGATTCAGATAGCTCAGCACCTGGTGACTGATTTACCAAGGGAACATCGAGGCTAATTTTCATGGTTACGCCAAGGACAGAATTCTTCTCCACTTGGCCTAGTTTTTCTTGACCTGACCCATGTTGCCATGGGGAAAGCAGGTTTATAACAGCTCAACTGACTCATTTGTTGCTGATAAGTATTGTGAATAGGCTAGTTAATGGAACACTTGGTAGTTAAGAAATTCATGCTGATAGCGGTGCTCTCTGGTCTGTGAAAGCTTGGAGCAGAAGACAAGCAGTGAGGCATGCGATGTCATTTTAAAATGTCTTTCTCCTTTCCTTTCACCTTTTTCACAGATGGCTGACTGTGGAGGCTTGCCTCAGGTTGACCAGGTGTGTTGACCGTTTTGACAGCTAGACTCTCAGGCAGGATCTTCAGAAAGCTGCTACTTACATTGTCTTATGGTTGTGAAAATACATATTAGAAATATTTTAATATACACTCGTTGACACTTAAAATACTTTCTCATTTTTTTCACAGCCTGGAAAGCTGACTGAAGCCCTTAAATACTTCATACAGGGAATGGGCTACAGTAAGTATTTAATCAGCAATTAGCCTGTTGATCTTAGCTTTCCACTTAGCATATTGTTCCACCTGTCTTGCCTTTTTCTTGAACGCGGCCTGGGTTTTTTTATGGTTAGCTTTTCTGCCACCTAGTGGTGAAATCTGCTAGTATCAGCTAGTATAGTAATATGTCCAGTCCAGTCCTCAGTATTTTAAAATGATCTGAATAATTTTTTTAATCGTTTCCGTATGCATTTAAAGTTTGGAAATTTAGACACACATATGCTGTGTGATGACTTAAGAGAACAGCACTGTGGTATCACAGGTAGCAATGCTACTCTGAGTTCTCTAGTTTCCTCTCATCTCCCTGAAACATGCCAGTAGGTGAATTGGCTACTCCAAGTGATCCCTAG
Source organism: Clarias laeviceps (assembly GCA_030014305.1). NCBI lineage: Eukaryota > Metazoa > Chordata > Actinopteri > Siluriformes > Clariidae > Clarias > Clarias laeviceps. The sequence goes on from JAQMYJ010000023.1 coordinate 25,251,006, forward strand.
GTGTTTTTCATCAAGGAAGTCACAGCTTGTCTTCCAAGTATAGGCTCTGGATTCGCTGTGACTGAAGATGAATAATATACTGTAACTTAACAGACAAACGATTTATAAGATGATCAGGTGATACAAGTTCTGACTTTTTTTCCCTGTTCTTCATCAGTGCCCTCAGCTAGTATGACTCGCCTGGTTCGCTCTCGCACTGCCTCCGGCTCCAGCGTCACCTCGTTTGACGGCAATCGCAGTCGTTCTCACACCAACGAGGGCAGCCGCAGTCGCTCACACACCAACGAAGGCCGTGTTCGTGCCCACACCGGCGACGCCCAGCGTGCACGCTCTCACACCGACTCTGCAGACAACTCCGTGGATCAGTCTGTGCTCAAATCCACTGAAGTGTCATGCTAAACAGCTTCACCCGTCCCTTACCCCAACCACACACTTCCTTTAACACACTTCCTTACCCATAGCTGTGTGTGGGTCTTGCACTGTCACAAAAACGCCCAAGAGTGCAGGCCACCAGCTTTGGGCACACTCTCATCCCAGAATACAGCCGAAATAGTCAGAGTGTATTATTTGAGGGTCCTCTGGGAAATGCTGTTTAGATGAAGTAAAATATTTGAAAGGGAATCACCCCAAATCTCCTCATTTTGCCCCCTTTTGGGGGCTGATTTATTCTTGATGCCAGAAACACAGCACAAAAATACTGTAAGTGAGAGAGAATCCGAAAGTTTGGGAAGCGTACAAGTTTGTACATTTGTACTCTTCATGCATTAGCTATTCACTTTCTTTGCATTCTCACTTGCAATTCTTACTTGATTGTAGTGTCATTTATCTCACTAATGCCTGTAAATGGCGGAGTTTTTAACAGTAAAATATTTGCTTATTAGTTTTAATACTTGATACATTTTCTGTATATTTTGAACGATTGATGAAAGGCTATGGTGGTGGATGTAAGGGTGCAATTTTTCTATGCTACCTACCTTAAAAATAAATGACATATACAGACTGTTTTCCTTTTCGTTTATCTCTATGTTTATTCCCCATGTTTTTGGGGTTATATTCATAACCTAGTTCTTATTTGTTCTTTAACATTATCTACTAGCGATCAGTTCTCAAATGAGGCATTTAAAGTAAACAAATAAATAAAGACTAAGGAAGTAATGTAAATATACAAATGAATGATTCATTGGTGTTTTGGACCTAATCATGATTATTATTGAGATCAACATGTGCCATGGACATCCACTGTCTGTCTTTTGATGTGGTTTAGAAGTATTATGGGAGAATTACAGTCTTTTTAGGTGACATAATCTTTGTAAAGATCCACAGCAACGCATAGACCACACTGTAAATTTGAATGGAATAAGAGTTGTATTTATTAAAAAAGAAGAAAAAAAAACAAAAGCAACCTCTCTGACTGTTTTTGTATGACTGAAGCACCTCTATCTATCGATAACTGCTTACATATGGTTAAAAGCTGGTTAACACATAAGATATAGAGTTGTGGTCAGAAGTATACATACCCTAATCATAATCATGTCATGACGCATGTCATAAACATTGAGCTTTGAATGAGCTGGTATTTTTGTATGGGCAGAATGTTGTACAGTCATACATATCCTTGGTAGACGAAAACCTCAAGAATTTGGAGCACATCTTGTATGTCCACATTTTATATCGTTATAACCTGGAACTGGTGGCACGGTGACGTAGTGGTTAGCACTGTGACCTCACACCTCCAGGATCGAGGGTTCGATTCCCACCGCAGGTCTGTTTGTATGGAGATTGCATGTTCTCCCCACAGTCCAAAGACATGTCGGTATCCCCAAATTGCCCTGTAGTGCCAGTGACCTGTCTTGTATTGGCACCGTGTTCAGGGTGTATCCCATCTTATATCCAAAGTCTCCTGGGATAGGTTCCAGGCCAGTGACCCCGTACAGGATAACCTTGAACTGAAAAAGACTTATTTGCTATTGTATCTCATCAATTTAGGTGAGAGCCTGGTGAAAAACCAATTCAAAAAATCTAGTTTGTGGAGAACTGGTGAACAGAAAAAAAAGAAGTTGTAGATACTGAGTGAACTAATTAACATGGCACACCTGTCACCTATTTGGAAATGGTTATTAACAAGCTCTCCCTCTCTCTCTCTCTTTCTCACACACACACAAACACACACAGTGAGCAGGGCTCATGAGTATGTATGGTTTGTGACCAAAAGAAATAATTGACCTGTGCCAGTAACAAACACACAGCAACCATCTTGACCTGAGTCTGCTGTGTTTCTGATTTGCTACTTACTACACGGGTATTGCCTGCTTTTGTGTTTAATTCATCTTTTATTATAAAACTATTTGGGTTTTAACATTTTGTGTAAACAAACTGCGTAAACAGTTCCTGGCTGTAACGCTGTGAACGCTTATGCAAGAGCGGTTCTCTGTAGTGGTGTTGTGCTCATTATAAAATGTGGCATTAAAATCAAAATATAAAGAAAGCACTCTCTTTTATATCTTACAGTTTGTTTTTTTCAGTTATTAAAAAGCATAAAAAAAACCCAAAAAGATTTAACGACGGAAATATTACTGTAATATGAATCAACACATTTTAGTGTATATGCCAATCAATAAAAGAGGAATTAATTAATTAAGCGTGATATCTAATGCTCAGAATGTATTACAGTATACATATATTCCTTATTGGCTGATCCTTTTTATTGTGTCGACCTCACATCAATGAGATTGATGAGCAGCCCAGTAGCCGCCTGTGCCTCAGTTCATGATTTCTCGATTCTCATAGTACTGCTCCAAATCTGCAAAGATGTCATTGGGGTTTTTGCAGCTGAGGTTGCAGAAGCAGGCATTAATCCACATCACCTGCCAAGTAACCGTGGCTCCATGAGAGCATTGAAACTCCACCTGCACTGTTTTAGATTTGTATGGGATGCAGCAGCGCTCATCTGTGCAGACGCCGCAATACTTCGGCCGGTAGAGTTTCTTGCTAGTGCAGCCTGAGATGGTGAAGTTGATCGGTTCGTCTTCCCTGTAGATGTTCAGGCACTTCTTTCCAGTCTTTAGGAGCAATTGAAAGAACATTCAAAATACCTTTGTGAATATCTCTAGATTTGTGAAAACATAATCTAAAATAAAAATTGTATTATTAGACCAAAACTCAGTATTGGTGCTGATTTATTTTTTTATGTTATACATATAATACAGAAAATGTGTGTGCCAAAGAAGCTACATCTGAAGTTTATGCAACATAGAAATGACAAACCTTGCTTCCCTAAAAGTGATTTAATGTGTGCCCCCAAAATGGCCATTTTTCAGCATTATACTGTCTTGCTTCAAACAATAATAATTTTAAATGCAATTGATTCATATTTTTTGTGAGTAAAATTGTTGTAAGCTCCTAGAAGCATTTGACCTGTAAAAATTGTTGCTTAAATTAAAAACAGATGTTTTTTGGTTAAAAAAATCTGTAGTGTCTGTAACCTTGTCAAATTCATGTTGCAATATCTTAACAGTTTTGCATTTTAGAATAAAACACTTTTTCAGGTTTCTGTCTTTTCATGTGAAATCTAAATTGGCCAAGCTTCTTCTGAATGACAATTAAGATCAATGAATTCAAAAAAGTTACAGACACTACATAAAAGGACATGAAGTTGTATTTAGCAAATGTGTTTCTTTTTATCTGATAAATACACAAATGTGCATGCATATTTACAAAAAAAGAAGAAGGATGGACTGGGATACTCTGTAGGAAGCATTAAGTATTATGAAACATGGTGTTATATGATCCTCTAAAATCTAAAAATTCACTTTTCAACCTGGGTGAGACGCTTTTCAGAACCAATACCATGTTGCCTGATTATTATGATTAATAAGTGTCTCTTATATGAATTGTTCTGTAACTACACTCAAATTAATATTTTTTTACAATATTCAAAGGTATGTCAGATCACAGGGATACGCAGTGTTTAATGGATTACAGTAACAAGAGAAAATTTCTACCTTAATGTGTTTAGTGATGTCCACCTCACAGGGCCGGATGTTGCAAAGCCGTCTCTCCTTGACCATCCGACACTGCTTGTTGGCGTTAGTGATGCGTAAAGATACACCCCGGCCACAAGTCTTGGAGCACGGGCTCCATGATGAGGTCTGTGTCACACAGTTCTCCTGCCAAGTGTCTTTCCCACTGAACAGAGCTGTCAAAGACGAATATAATTTTTTTTCACCTTTTCTGTTTACTGCTCTTTTTTGCTACCTGTAGGCTAGCCCTGAGCCAGTGCAAACTCGATTCCTGTGTTCTTTTCTCTTGAAGAAATTGTTGCCACAATCTATAAACCAGGGGGCTTCCATAAGATGTGTATATGACTAACAGCTGTCTCTCACAGTCTCTTCAACAAGATACGGGTTGATAAAATCTACTTACTATACGTCAATTAAACTTGAATTAAAATGGAATTTGCAGTTTTTAGGATATATGTATGCCAACAAATTAAAATAGCAACATGCATCGAATTTTTTCTAACATTATAATTCAGCTAAACTAGTCAGGAGTTCAGTCAGTTTTAAATTATACCTGCCATGGCATGACGAGGTGTCGCTTTGCGCCCCCTTCTGGGCTCCTCACAGATCCACTGCTCACAGCAGCGCCCGGGGATTTTGACCCGCAGTGGCGTCGGGCACCACACCCTTGGAGGCTGAGACTCGTTACACAGCGGTACGCACCCGATGGCCCCGTTCACACACAGACACTGGTATTTACAGTTGGGCTGAAAACTCTGCCCGTTACGATAGATTACACCATTGTGCTCACAGCCTGTGCCGAGTAGATCTGTGCACCGTCAAAGATCACAGTTTCTGATGAGTTTCTGATACGGAATTCTTAGTATGTATAAGATAAGAACAAGGGATTTATTACTAAAGATAATGGTGTGATTTTGACTGACAGAAAGATTTACATGAAAGAGACAGGACTTCAAAAAATGATTGAGAAATAAAAAAAAAGAAAAAAAAAAAGAAGAAGATGGTAAATAAACCTGATGAATTACTGCTGTGGTTTCTATCTGAGTCTGCATTCCACCTTAATTAACCCTCTTAATCTCAATCTAATCCCTGAGAAGAATCTAGTGTTAATGTGCTTAATGGAAGCCTGAGCACAAGGACATGTTTAGTGCAGGGGACACTTACATGCACACACTCCTTTTTCGTACCTAGGCTTGTCTGAGCTGTAGTCACAGTAGAGGCCGCGATGGTGGTCACAGCTGTCTGCCTCGTTACACTCCTCGCCCACCTGCTTGGCACAGGCCCTACAGCAGTCACAGCCATCCATGATGAGACTGACACCAGCCGGGCAGCTCGGGGGAGTCTCAGGGCAGGTGCAGGGCCACTTACAGTACTGAGTCCGGTTGTATGGCTCAGGGGTAGTGGACTCAGGTATAAATGGCACAGTGGAGGAATTCAGTGAGACAGCCTGGAAGAAATGCAAAAAATAAGGAGACTCTTTGAGTAAAAGTTGAAAAAGGTTTCTTTTCCACATTACTGCATTCTCTTCAGATGGCTCACAGAACATTTCCAGGAATTCGCTGCCATCAATAACTTGAGATTTCCCTAGAAATATTGGAGTTTCCACTTTGGCTAAAATAGTTGAATCTTCAAGTTCCAGGGTTTACAGTTTGATGTGCCTTAGTGCAATTTCCCATGGCATTTCTCTCAATGTCAGAAAAGTTTTTTTTTCAAACAAAGCTTTGTATTCATATGCTAGAGGTGCATAGAAACTCCCAAAACAATGCAGGGCAGAACTACACTGCTATTAATCATGTAGATGGAAAACATGGAATTCTGGATGCAACAAAAATAGCAACACCCACTCATCGTTATAAAATCCTGCAATATCATGTCCTGAGCAAAGAAACAACATCATCATGCACCCCACTCTCAGAATGCTTATTAACATTTTACAGGCTCATAACCTCATAAATGATCAAAATCCAACATGATGTAAACAAAACTACTGGGAAATATGTACAGCTACACACTGCAGTGCCATCAGATTCATATGAAACACAGAATACATCGGACGACTACCTGAACTTAATGAGTAATTGCACTCACATTCATACTAACAAAGTACCATCAAGACACAAACAATCCTTGCAACCAAATACATCTTAGACAAACCTGAACTCATTCACTGAATGCCGAAAATGATATATAATATGTCAAGGGTTAGTTTCATAAGTCTTGTTCAATAACTTCCCAAATATTACTTGTTTTGGAAATGTAGTAAACAGCAACATGAAATTACTACAATGTTTATAAAGAGCATAAAGTCCTTTATTCAAACAATTCCTTACTATTTATAAACGTTATTACATATATCTGGATGATATTAATTCGTAATGATTAATAGTCCTGCTGAGGAACTTCAGATCATAAGGCTGATTACTTATTTGGACCCACTTCCAATAAACGTGATCATTTATTTTAGCCATGTGCAATCTTTTAAAGTCAAATGCTATACCTTTTAATCAACCCAATGGTTCAATAGTGTTGAAGCACACAATCAACTTCCTTATAAAATGCTGCTTATAGGGTAATACTGTAGATGTATGTGAACCTGTAGGAACAGTTTAAGTCTTGTTTTTCTAAACCAGAACAGTATAAGCTCTCGATATCGGGACTGAGCTCTAACATAAAAGTTGGAAAGTCTCTCGGGTGGTACGATTTCGAAAGGAATGTCAGTTCTGATGACTTTTAGCTTCAGGCCTCTGACCTGAGAGTGTATGATCTCATGCATGTCCTCGTGTCCTAACCTGGAGTGGTGGTATTAGTCTTCATCACATGTCTTTAAAAAAATCTGGAAAAAACTCACAATAAATAACTATATATATTGTATGTGTGTGTGTGTGTGTGTGTGTGTGTGTGTGTGTGTTTAAAATTGGTTGGAAACACTCACAAATCTGAAAACTGATCCTGCTAGACTATCATACTGTATATAGTCTAGCAGGATCGGTTTTCAGATTCGAGGTGTTTCCAACCAATTTTAAACACAGTCCATTTAAGAAATCATACTGGAATAAAATAATACTTTAATTATAGCCACTACTTTCCACCGCACGGTTATTAAAATGCCTTGAAAATCACGTCAACTGACAGCACTGATGACCTTGCAGAATGATTTCCACTCGGTGGCAGTATAATAGCATACATTGGGCTTTTAGAAGCTGTCACCACATTCCTCAAATACATTCAACATGATGTAAGTGACTCTTTCTTTCAGTAATGATAAATGGACCTTTCTGCATGCACTCTTTTATATAATAGCATTAAAAGGCATTTTTTTCTTTAAATCTAATGTTTATAGACCTAGGACTATGTTGAATATATTACATAATACAAGGTTAATAGAAATGCATGGCAATAATAGCAGGCTTATCAGTTTATTTGAAAAGATTTAATATTCCTTTCAAATTTGTTTCTGACCAATCAAGAAGTGGATTAAACAATTCTAAATAATTCTACACTTAAAAAGTGCTATCTGACTTCTATTTATTTCTATTTATAATATTGCAAGGTAAATAAAGTGAGTAAATAATTTGGGCTCTGAAGTAATTTGATTTTATTCATTCTGATTACATTATTATTATTATTATTATTATTATGCAAACACTAGTTTACTATATTCTTATCTGACTAGGATTTGAACAAAGCTAAAGAAACAACTACAACAAGAAAACAGAAAAAAAAAAAAAGACTTCTTACCTGATGAAGTCGGGCAACAAGCAGGACCCAGGTGAGGAGCCAGCTCATTACTGAACCCAAGTGGTAAATGCATTGAATCCAGAATTAAATCTTGATTTTAAAACAGGGTGTCCAAACACAAGCTTCCTTCCTTCTCTCCTTAAGGCTGCCGGTGAATCCTGACTCTCGCAGACTCGTGCATTTGGTTTTGAACACCTCAGTGACGTCAGCGCTGGAAAGGCGCGTGGAGTTTTTCTCCGTTTCTTTTTCTCCTTTCCATCATTAACTTTTAAGCGCTGAGGACGCACGCGGACGCACGAGCTGACGAGCACGCGCGCGAATCACGCGGGTACTAATGCTTAATCCGAGAGTCAGGATTCAGCGCTTAGGGTTTTTTTTTTGCGTCTTTTATTCATGGAAAAATTGAAGAAAACCGTCCAGCCTTAAAATCAAATTTGTTTGCTTGTTTGTTTGTGCCAGTTGCTTGGTTTAGCTTGGTGGGGCAGGTTTTTGGGTAGGAGTAACCCAGTCTGGGCTGATAGGAAAAGGAAGCAGGCGCCTTAAGTCTAGAATCATTTTCTGGATTTTACAATGCAACTTTTGAGACTAGGAACATCTGTGTACAGTTGTGGTTAGAAGTTTCCATACACTCATTGTGAACATGAATCAGATTATACTTGTTGAACTGGTCTTTATCTAGGCAGCACAGTGGTTTAGTTAATTTCCCAGGTCACACATGGAGTTTTTCCTGAGTTTTCTCTGGGTACTCCAGTTTCCTCCCACAGTCCAAAGACATACATAGTAGGCTTATTTAACTTTCCTTCTGATGCTCGCATTGAGTGACCAGAGTGGATCCGCATACAACTTGACACAGGTTTTACGCCAGATTACCTTACTGAGGCAACCCTCCCATTTTCTAACTTGAGACCGGCACTGCATCCAGTTGCTGGGTAGTATGGGATGTGGCAACCTATCAATAGCAGGCCAAAAACCTGAAGCTTTAGCAGCCTGAGCCACCACTCCCCCGCAGGGTAGGCTAATTAGCGTTCCCAAATTGCCCATAATGTGTAAATGAGCGTGTGAGTATGCGTGTGCCCTAAGTCTCCACTCATGCAGTATAGAAGATGAGCTGAGTGAGTGATCTTTATCTACAGGAGAATGATTGTACTGTACATACATCTAGAATAGAACCCAAGAATCATAATTTATTTGTCTTTTTTTTCTGCAATCAACACAGAGTCAAGTAATACACATGCATTTTACAAACAATTCCTCAGGTTTTCATCTATTACAAATATGGATGGAATTATGAAGATGGAACAGAATGTTCCAAATAATTCCTCAGCTATATTGTTCAAACTTGGGCAAAATTATTTGTTTCTAAAGGACAATGACCCTCCACACATATCAAACCTGGTCGTGGAACAGATGCAGCAGATAACATTAAGCTTTTGAAGCAACCCAATCAAAAATTTGTGAACTGTGCTTAGAAGTTGGGTCCATGCCAGAAAATGGCAACAAATTTAATTGAACTCTCTTAATTCCTCCAAGAAGTGTGGTGAAATGTCCAACCAGAATTCCCTTCAGAAGCTTGTTGATAGCCACCAAAAGCATCCAAATGTGGGCAATGTATGTACAGTGTATTTTGTTTCTGTGTGTATAACTAACTAACTAATAAATTAAAAATTTGTGCACCAAATGTAGTTATCTTGTATTGAAGATACACAGTACTGTGCAATACGCACATGCAAATAAATGTTGTTGAGCAAGGGTGTCTTCCAAAAAAAAAAAGGAAGAAAACTGTAATGACCTTTAGTCTCAGGTACAATTTGTGCAATTTCATAAGGAAATTAGCTACTAAGATTTACTGAGAACCACCCACATATCTTCATATGACTTAAATGTTGTACCTGCTTCTTTTTTGCATGCAAAATCCAGCAGCACCAATTTTTTTTACTTTTGTTTTTCACTTATATAATGTACTGCTTTCTTTTCTGGCATACAAATATTTTACATTTATGGTAGAATCCTGATGTTTGGAAATCAGAAATGTTTTTGTACTAACTGAATAGTTTTATTTAAATAAGTGGTAAAATTACAAAAAAATCCAATTGAAAGTCTGTACTAACAACACATCGGGGCTTAAGGCAGAAATGTAAATGTAAGATTCTGCCATAGAAAATTGTTATGGCATGCATACTTAAAATGAGCATATGCAAAGTTCTGACTGGAAATGTATACATGCATAGACAGTAAAACACTGATAAGGAGGGTAGAAATGGCAGCACTGTTAACATGGGCTGTGTGGTTCTGACAGTTTCTTAACCTCAGCTACACAAGTTCATAATTGATTTAACATAGTAATGCATGCAGGATTTCAATACATTTTTCTTTAATCTTGCTTGTACAGTAATTATATTCATTTGTACTGTACCTGCCCATTATTTTTTCTAGTATACAATCGTTAGATCTGGTCCAGTAAGTTGTTGGTCAAGCGGTGTTCACAGAGATATGTGTATATATATGATATTAAGTATAATAGTACATTTCACAGTTTGTATTAGTCTGCTGTTTTGTTTTCACTACATAAAATTCAAAGTCTAGCAAATGTTCATGTTACGTTAAAACTACATTTACTACAGGCTGTCTGTTAGTCTGACATGGATGTCTAGACACGGCATTCTATCCAGCTATGGCAGGCACATTTTATCTCTATTTTACAATGCAATTTTGAGATTAGGAATTTATACACATCTGACAATTTATTATATACATTATACCTACGTACAGTTACAGGTTATATAAGTATCTCACTCACTCACTCATCGTCGTCTATACCGCTTTATCCTGTATTCAGGGTCGCGGGGACCTGGATCCTATCCCAGGAGACTTGATTTGATTATTTTGATTTTTATTATTCCTATTGCTGTATATTATGTAAATTTAAAAGTTTTTTTAATTCTCTTATTTTTTGTAATATTGAGGTCAACAGCAGTTGTATAAGCATTTCACTTCATATCATACTGTATATGACTGTGTATGTGATGAATAAAATTTTAATTTGACTTTGCACGGTACTGTACCGTACAAAGTCAAATAAAAATTTTGTTCATCACATACACAGTATGATATGAAGTGAAATCCATCCAGGATCCATTGCAGGGCATGTACACATACACACTACGGTCAATTTAGGAACGCCAGTTAGCCTAACCTGCATATCTTATAACTGTGGGAGGAAATCCACCAAGCAAGGGGGTGGCATGCAAACTCCATGCACACAGAGAAGGGAATCGAGCATGGCCGGGAATCGAACCCAGACTCTGGAGGTGCAAAGCGACAGTGCTAACCACTACACCGCCTATAAGTATCTCTTTTTTTTAAAAAAACAAAATGAATGTCTGTATCATATTTTTGGGTGGGAGCTATGCACAACAGTGAGACTTTTGAGACAAAGGGTGTACCAGAAACTTTTTTTATATATTATATATATTTTACACATGTCCAGTTTTTGTTGCAGTTTGGTGAAAAAAATAAACATTCCAAAAAATAAAGAATAAAATCACCCAGTAAAAAACTGACGGTTAAGTGAAGCAGGGAGGACGTGGACATGAAAGACGTGGCTTGGCTTTGCTTCTTGTAACAGTTATTTTTGATGTGCATCAAGATCATTTTATCTAGATGAACTTTGTCAGTAGAAAACAAGTAGAAGGGCTGTTTCGGTGATAATGTGAAATGAGCTACGTATGAGTAGCCACACTGGATTCACATCCTAAAATTAACACCTCAAAAAACACATGCTCCTCTATAAAAAAAATCACACCAATAAAAAATAGCTAACTTGTCCACCAACATACGTTTGTCCTCTGTCTGCTGGGATTTTCTTGGTTGTACTACTCACGCCTCTGTATTGTAGCAGTATGCTTTTTTCTTCTTTCTACAGTATATACCCATGCTTGATGTAATCTCTGACAAGCAGGAACATAATAGGGCGCATATATTACTATGACAAATTACCAAAGAAGATAAAAATAGAGCCACACCTCAGGTTTAGGGGAGGTCCAGTTCTTGTTCCCAAGTATCAGTTTTTAGCCTATAGCGTTCAGATTTTTTTTTTCTCATGACGAAAAGCCCAGCTCTGTGTTTAAGTCTTTTTTTTTAATTAATTAATATGAATATTATATAGATTAAAAATTAAATAACTAGGTGCCACTGGTGTATAATGTCAGCTGTAGGTTTGAAGAGAAGTCTGCCATTATGATTTCATCACCATTCTTTCAAAAAAATCTTTTTATTTCACTGAAACCACAAATGTGCAAGAGCTGTTACTGCAAACGTGAAGTAATTTGCAGTTCCCATGAAAGTAAGTATTCAGGAAACAGCTTGAGCGATTAGGAGTATCATGCTAATATTACAGTAAATACTAATACTAAACACGATTGAAAAATTATTTCAAACATATTTTATTCATTTAAACCAGTTTAACCATGTTGCCCAGGCATAGTTATTGGATCTTTTTTTTTTTTTTTTAAACAAACAAAAAAAAATTCTGTTTGATGTCTGTGGTTGGACGCTATGAAAGACACGTGAATGACGAAAGAATGTTAATGGTCAATGTATGAGCCAACACACACAAGGATGATCTGTAAGAAGAACAGATTCACACATGGAGTAAGTGGTTAAATAAAAAAAAAATTCTGTCTCCAGAAGTACAGTACACCTCTCTCTAAATGATGACCTCATGAATCCAACAGTGGTCAGTTTAAGGAAATGTATTCAGAATATTCTGGACTACATGAGAAATTAAGTTATTTTAGGTTATTACTCATGTCTTACTCACTCACTGGCTGTAACACACTAAGCCTTGCTGACAGCAATTTATATCAGAGAGGCCAGAAAGGACTCTTGGCAAAAACTGTCCAAAAGACAAGTTTACATAAAAAATTTGATAAACATTTGTGTTTGCAGTCACCCATATGCTCCAAGTATTTACAAACTATTCAGCTGCCATAACAAAGGTTTTAAATCACTCAGCATGTTGTCAGAAAGCAAGAATTTTAGAATAAGTGTATTTTAGAAATAGTGTAATATACACTACCGCTCAAAAGGTCGGGATCACTTTCTAACTCTATGGTCATTCCTGATTTTTATTTCTTTCTACATTGTAAAGCAATGCTGAAGGCGTCAGAAACATGCATTAATCTCCTTTAAACAGTAGATATTGAGATGTATCTGCTACTCATGATCTGTAAAGCCTTCATAACGGCTCTAATTCAAGGTGCTGTTTGTTAATTGGTGATTTTTGAGGCTAGTAACTCTAAAGGAACTTCTCCTCTGTGGGGAGGTTTAGCAAGTTTTGGTCTTGCTTTCCTGGGAAGGTCCTCATGAGAGCCAGTTTCATCATGGTGCTTGATGGGTTTTGCAACTAAACTTGACGATACTCTTCTTGCAAATACTATTTCAGAGCAACTGACCTCCTATCTTAAAATAACAACTGACTGTTGTTGTTGCTGTTGTTGTTACAGTACATAGCTCCATATGTATTATTCCATTTTGAAATCCCCAGTATTGTTGCAGAATGTAGAAAATCACTAAACAAAAACAATGAAATTTGCAAGTGATCCCAAACTTTTGCGTGGTAGTGTACATTGTTCAAAAAAAAACTGTCAATGGTCACCAGGTATAATTTTTTTTTAAAGAAATTTCTTTAATGATCTATATAAACTTTTAAGGGATCCCCAAATTAAATAATCCTTCACAATGTCAAATAGGATTGTGTGGTGGAAGTGTTCACAGATCTTTCTATAGACATGGGTCAAACTATGATGCTTAGATAACTGGGTCAGAGCATCTCCAAAAAGGCAGGTCTTTTCTGGCGCTCCAGTATTCAGTGGACCAAGAAAGAACAACTAGAGAAACGATAACAGCGTCATGGGGGTTCAAGGCTCATTGCTGCATGTGGGGAGCGATGGCTAATCCATCTGGTCTGATACTAGCATAAATTGGTGAAAATGTTAATGCTGCCTGTGATACAGTAGAAAGGTGTCAGAACACACAGTGCATCACACAGTGGTTGCTGTGTACTGTATAGGAGTAGACCAGGAGCTGACTTCTGTCTACTGTTGAAGGCACCTAAAATGTGCACATGATAATCAGAACTGGACTACTGGAAAAAGAAATGGGGATGTTCTGATGAATCACTTTTCTCTTTTGACCATTTCATGTGGATGGTCAGCTGCTGGAGAAGACATGGCACCAGGATGTACAATGGAAAGAATCAATCTGCAGGAGGTTGGGTGATGATCTGACCGTTTTCAGCTGGGAAACCCTGGGATCAATGTGGACACGTTCTACCTATCTAAAAATGACTGTAGACCAAGTTCACCATTCATGGCCTCATAGTCTCTGTCAGAAAGATAGTGCTCCTGCAACACCGCGAAAATTTATTCAGGAATGATTTGTGGTTGTGAAAAAAGTGTTGACTTGGACTCCAATTTCTGGGGACCTCACTTCAATTGAGATTCTGTGGGATGTGCTGGACAACAAAGGCTGATCCATGGAGGACATACCTCACAACATTTTATATTTTTGAAAATGTATAAATATGTTATAATAGGGTAGTTGGTGTAGATAGCCTCCAAGACACACTTGCAACAACGCAGACATACTGTAAACTTGACATTTATCAAGTTTGTAAACCACAAGAGAGAGCTTAACAATTTTCCCATAATACATACACAGATTTTGTTTAAATAGACCATTATAGTTTAAGAGTATGAGGAATCTATGGAATATCTATGGAACCACAGCATAAACCTCATCATTCATAGTCAAACAGTCTTGTGCAGCAAGAGACTTGAAGTTATTTTCAGCCTCAGAGCACAGACTGTCCTTTTTTTAAACCCAGAAGTATGGAACAGCATTCAAGACTCCTTTGGATTGCTGTATATTTTTTTTACGCTCCTTGCCTTTGTTCATCTCTTAGCTTATTGGAGAAAAGTGGCCACATTAAAAGGTTCTGGAAAGTTCCAAAGTACAAATGCATCTTTGCAGTGTGAGTGTGCGTGCGTGCATGTGAAACTGAGAAACTGTCCTGAACAGATGTAATTTCACCAACTGGACCGTAGTCTTTGAGTAAATAATTGAAGGTAGCTGCAAATCAAGGCAAGTAGTTCTTGGCAAAAGAGCTTAAAGCTTAATGCTGACACATAACTCAGTGTTCTTTAGACATGTAATATTCTTTCTTTATTACCTTTTTCTTTTCTTTTTTTGTCATATAAACTTTCCATTACGGTGGATACAGATTACTCAAAATTAAAAGGAGGCATGATTACACGAATGCAACGTCATCCTGTGGGCTTTCAGCATCTTGTTATCTTAAAGAGATTCTTCTTATTTTAACAGGGTATTTTCATAAAGATAAAAAAAAAGTGACATTCTAATTTAAAACGCTTCCTCAATGGCTTATTTGGAAGACAAAAGGCATCTTTGGACGTCAACGTTTTCAAATAAATGCACAGATTTATTGTCGTTCCATTAAGATAAAAATTGATACTCCATGGGTTAATTCTGTTAAAAAGCCAAATTCACTCTTATCTTTCGTATCTTTTGATCTGACTTGCTTTTTAATGAGTTATGGCAGACTTCATTGGAGTTTACTCCTCTAGAACCTGTGTGGGCCAAAACCGCGCATTAAATCAACCACTTTTATGCAATTCCAGTGATCTCAGAAGCACCTCTGTCTATCAAAAGATCCCTCGAGGTTTAAGTCTCATAAAAACGCATTGTATAACTAACGTTTGTTGAGCCAATGCATGTAGCTGCATTTATTACCAAAAAAAAAAGCTTACAAGACAAAAATACCCATAGATCGCTATCTGAGATGTTTAAGACACAACCCACAACCGCTGACAACAGAAATATTTTTTATAAGCTGGGAAGGATCTCAGCAACACATCCAAACACAAAGGTTGCTCTGTCAGACAAAGAGTGGAAGAGAAAATTATTTGTCGCCATACAAGGAGATTTTAGTGACACTTTAAATTCCTGAGGCTACAGAGACAAGCAAAAATCTCAGCAGTGGATCCATTCCAGCATTCTTTACATTTTTTATGAACAACTACGCAACTAAGTCACTCTAAGCATCACAATGATTCTTGATGGATCTAGTTACGGACCATTTACGGACGTAAATTCGGAAATGCTTCTCAATGCGTCTTTGTTCTTGACTTTTCTAAGCTTTGTTCTTAATTTTTCTCAACAATTAGTTTTTGCAATATAGTTCGCACACAATGCCTATTAAATATGATATTTAATAAACTCGTATTTGGATATGTGCTGATCCAAAAAAAAATCCCCAAAAATCTCCTGGCTTGAGTGTCCATTATCATTACAAGTCTACAAATATAAATTTCCGAAATTCTGCTGTTGACAGTTCCACTATAAAGAAATAGTGCAGAGATTTCTCCTAGAATGTTTGCTCTTTGGCCAATAATTAAAAAAAATACACAAGAATATGGGCTTCTTAGATCCCAAAATACTTACTCATACTGTTAGAAAAAATCCTACCCCATGTGAAGTATAAGACAATTTCAGAAATGCAGAAAGGCCTACGTGATCTCCGTTACTTTATTCTCTATTTGATTGCACTAAACACCAAATCATTATTAGTTTTGTGTTTGTCACCTTATGACCAGTGTTAATTATGTCAATGAAAAAAAATCAGTTAATGACTTTAGTCATTCAGTTTAATGTTGAACACAACATTAAAACATTTTAGCAAGAAGTCTGTTAATCTCCTGATCTACAATACTCTGACAGCACTGTAGCCTCTTCTTAGTGTCTTGTTCTTGTGGTGCTTTTTGCATGACAAGATGAGAGCTAAATGATAATGTGAATAACAGATGAACAAACAGATTATTTTAAAATAAATTTTTCTTTCTATTTAATAATCCCCATGCAAACTGAATGCACACTATGATTGGTGGTTAATAAAATACTTGAATGACCCACCAAATGCTTCTCAATGCAATGTTTTCATGCACCAAAGCATGAAAAACAAACTCCTTGTTATCTGGTATGGCTCTCCCTGCCCTTGGAAGTAAAGTGTATGGCATAACTTCGCCTGTTCCCACTTGCCACTGACAAAAATATGCCAAAAAAAAAAAATCGGTGGTAAAAACACAACAAATGTGAAGAGGCATTTGAATACCAGCCACTCAGAAATGTATGAAAAGGCAAGATCGAGGTTCAAATAACAGTGAACAAAGTGTCCCTTTAATGTGTTGTGTTTTTAACCCTGATCATTCATAGTAATGTTATAGACTGCAGGCAGATATTATCATTAGCCGATTATTATCATTAGCTTATGTGCTCACCAACTGTGAGTCACTGTTAAAAAAGTACCATTAGTGTAATATTATACTGCGATCCCGTTTAACTCATTAAAAGTAAACCGTGAGAGCGGTCACAACTTGAATGAACTGTAAGTGAATGCAATTCCTGTAACCCTTATAACATCAGAAATACTCCTGCTTTTCAGAAGGCAGGTACTAATTGAACGAAGCTAACATCGCAAATGAACGTCAGCTATGTGAGGCCATTTTGACTTGAACAGGGGGCAATTTAAACATTAGCATAATACATCCAACGTTAATCTATAATTCACAGCCTTTTTTTTTTTTTAAAAGAGAGGGAATCGCAGGGGTCTGATGCCTGAAATCTGTACGCACTGTAGCCTCTTCTTAAAGGTTCTTGTTGTTCTTGTGATGCTTTTTGCAATTGCATTAGTTATAAAGAAAGTACTCTGTAGCTGTAGTGAAATCACATGGTTTGTGCTCACTGCACTGTATATGAACTGTTTATTAGGTGGATCACAAGTCATTTTGGTGAAATTGTCATTTGAAATAGAAACATTTAAATTCAATGTGGCCTAACAACGTGCGATTTAATTAATTTACCTATCGTATTATTAAATGCAAAATATATTTTACATTATTGCTTATGATCTTACTTTGCTTATAGTATGCATGACTTATTTTAGACTATAATGTTTTTTTTTTGATGACTGAAAAGAGACTAAAACTAACAATAATCAAAATGTGGCTATATCCAATGTACTTTTTAATCAAGACAAAAAATCAAAATAAGACAAAATAAAAATAAAAATCTAAATAAGCTGCCAAAATGAACACTGCTGAAGAGTCCATTCGCACTACGCACATGAAGGAATGCATTCAGAGAGAGATGGCTGAGCTGTTAGAAGTAATTTGGTAGAAACGATCTTAATTGCAGATCAAGTGGACAGGGTACAATGAACAGGTAATAGCTAGGGCTGTAAAGATAAGGGCTGTAAACTCAATGCCATAGTGAAACAGCTCATTATGAGGTGGTTTCTCACTATAAGGTGTGATTTGATAGTACTTTACAGTGCCATTACAGGCTAAAGAGAGGCTGCCAAAACACACAGGTGTTTTATTCTGCTATAATCACTGCTCTTTCCTGCCAAATCCCTCCCTACTATTTGCTTCACTCTCACCACTCTCACTGGCTAAAATATGTCTCTCAGGGTCATTTTTTGGGAACATCATGTTGAATAACTGTATTAAATGGAAAGAGTCTCCGGAGAAAAGTTGCTTTCCCAAACAGAAATAGAAGTGAAAGTTTTGTGTTTTTGCTCTTAATGTTTTTTTTTCTCCTTCCCCTGAAAGTACTCAATGTTCTACGATAAATAAAGCAGCTGCTATTAGCATTAACTTCTGAAACGCAATAAATGCAGTAAACACTTTTGAGTAACATTTTGCTTAAGGGCAGTGCAGTGTATGTAAGGTGATATGACACCCATTAACATTCCTTATGACAACTGACATATATTTATTAATTCATTCATCTTTATGTAAGTTCTTTATTTTAGTCAGAATTACAGTGGAGCCAAATCCAACCCTGGGGTCATTGGATGCAAAGTAGAGAACTCAGTCTGAACGAGATGTCGGTCCATTGCATGGCACCACTTAGTTCACACCTGTCCACAATTAAGTGTAATTGATCTGCGTACTTGTAACTGGGAGGAAATTGGACTACCAGATACAATGGCACACAAGGAGCATGTGAAACTCTACAAAGTAGCCCAGACTCAGGACCAAATCCAGAACCCTCAATGAGAGTCTTAATGAAGGCAGACGTCTTTTTTTTTTTTGTAGTTATATCGGTTGTTATGAATAACTGGCCTTTAACCAGTTGTTTATTCGCAGCAGTGCAGATTTGAGTCAGTAGGCCTGGCTGAGACAGATCACTGTGCCATGTGGTCTCAGTCCTACATCCTTTTAAAAGTGGCAACTTACTGTGTAGCAGGTTAACACAGCTGCAGAAGGCAGTTTACTCAGTGACACAATCTGTATGTGTAAGAGTTTCCACTGAAGCTGGGGTGAGCAGCGCTACAGAGCTGCTACAGAACTGATCTCTACTCCAGTTCTGTGGTCAGTCCAGACTATAAACAAACCCTGCTGCAAGTTACATGCGCACTTCGCACATATAATAGAACAGGAGTGACAAAGGCAGCACAAATGGCACTATTTAACCCAGTGCACATTAACAGCAATGGTTTAGACACCAGTACGGCAATAACTTTGTGGGTGTGAAGCTTTGCTAATAGAAGATTTAGCCTCAGAGCCTCAGCGCAAGAATTATTGTCAATGTAACAAACGATAATGTTGTTTTGACAAAAATCATATAAAAGACTGAGTTAAAAGTGCAGAGCTGCGTTAGCATAGTTCCTTACAAAAAAATAAAGACAATAAAGTTAGTTGCTTATTATAAATCACCGTAGTTCAGATATAACGACTTTAGCAGACTAACAACTTAGCATGCAAAACTTTCCTCCAGTGGACACCGCAAAGGACACCCACATTTCAGTGTTATTTTAAATGCAAGTTACAGAAATGCATAGAATTATAGAGATGTACTGACTGTTTTTCTAAGGTATTATCTAGCGAGATGTAATGTTTACTGAGTGCAAAAGCTAAACTTTCCTCTTTTTCTTTTTTAAATACAGCCCTTTAAAAAAAAAATCTGGTTCAACCATATCAATGTTAAAAATAGGTAGAAAAAAATCAATATGGTTCAAGAAGCCTTTCAAACAAAAAGACAAACATTTTATATAAATTCATGCATCTGCTTTGTTTTTCTGATCTAATGATTAAATTGAATATTATAGATCAGTTCTCTTTTTCATTATCTTACAGTTTCCAAACTGATAACACGCAGACACAGACAAAAAATGCACTTTACATAGTGAGAAGAATGTAAACATTCAGCAGACTTTCCATTACTTTTACTTTCCATTACTTTTACTTTCCATTACTTATATATTTTTAAATGTTACACATAACTACTAAAAAAAAAAAAAAAAGCTGAACCTTTTTACATTAACTGGAAAACGGAGAATGAGCCTCTTTTTCTAATGTTCAGAAAAAACTGTGAATTATCTCTGTCTCGATCACTTGCTAATGAAATTCTGTGAAAACCATCTTGTCTTCCTGTTGGTCAGAACTGACACCATAAATACATGTATTGCATGTTGCCATTAATATCCACAGGAAGAAGTTAAGACACACCAACGTTCCAAAAGCTAAACGGGAAGTTAACTGTGAAAATGATTTCTTATTTTTGAAGCTTGTTTATTTCCTAAAGACATAATTAAATAATACTAAATATAAAAGTACACATTTAGTATGCAGCCGGGGCTTTGGGTGTAAAAAAAAAAAAAAAAGAAAGACAGAAAGGACAATTATAGAACATAGTTTTGCTACTCTGTAAAAAATACTCAAAATGCCTTTATAGACGGGTAAATAAGATACTTTTCATGTTCATAAGTTGGTAGCTCTTCTATTAATTCTATGTTTTTTGTGTAAAAACATCATAGAATTGATCTGATCATAGCAGGCCTCAGTATTAGGCCATTGCAACCTTAGACTAAAAACATATAACTTTTTCACTTTGCCATTATCTGTTTAACTTACAGAAATAAAGTCCCCCAAAAAATGTGGGCAATACTAAGTACCCCAAATGAGTCAATAGCAGCAATAATTTGTAGTAATCCTTTCCTGTATGACTTTATCAGTCTTTAACGTCATTATGGAGGAATTTTGGCCCGTTCTTCTTTATAGAATTGCTTCAGTTCATTAAGGTTTTTGGGCATTCGCTCTCTTAAGACCCTGCCACGGCATTTCAGTTGGGTTGAGGTCTGAACAGTAAAATATAGATTTACTGGTATGATTCGGATCATTGTCCTTTTGCATGACCAAGCTTGAGTTGTTTGGCAGGTGGCCTCTGGCTATTCCGGTTTACAGAGGTGCTCAGTCAACTTATTGACTGCAAGGTGTCCACATCCTGTGGCTCCAAAACAGGCCCAAATTATCACCTTTCAACCACCATGCTTGACAGTAGGTATGGGGTGTTGCTTGAAATTGCTGTTTGGTTTTAAGGAAACATGGTGCTGAGCATTAAGGCCAAACAACTCCACTTTGGTCTCATCTGTTCATAAGACAATCTTCTAGTAAGTCATGTGGTTTGTTCAGATCCAGTTTTGCGAACCTCAGTCGTACTACCGTGTTCTGTTTAGGCAGAAGAGGCGTTCTCCTGGCAACCCTTCCAAACAAACATTGAGGCATGTAGGGTCTGATATGTAGCTCTTGGTTTTTTTTGTATTATTTAGCATTGCATGGTCTAACCTTGGGCTACTGTAAATGTGTTGGGACACTGACTCCTGGGAGGAAGGGCCAACTTCAGGAAGAATGGAAAATAAATTATACAGCTTGGTTTAATCATAAAATGAATAGCAAGTAGTCTAAATCGTGTTATTTTAAATGATTAGAAGTATATATAGTAAAGTATGTTTCATAAATATATAGTTGCATTTAGGTGACACAGTGTTCTCCCCATGCTTGGTGGGTTTCTGCCAGGTACTGTAACCCTTAGACCCTGGAGGTGAAAGGTGACAGTGATAACCAGTAAGGCACAGTGCCACCATGGGAAATATTACTAATTAATATAATTCTGATAATCAGTATCAAACTAGGCACTATAGAGCTATGAGGTTGCAAATGACAAGTACTTACTACTATGCTTGGATGCTCTAAGTTCTTAGAAAGTAAAGAAAAATAGTGAAGACTTCATGGGATAGAAAATAATGGCATCCTGGATGAAGATCATCAAGTTGTATGACATTAAGAGACTGTAATGCAAAATTCGAAATCATGATTCTTGCCCGAACAGTGAACGCGCTGCCATTTCAAAGATGTTCAAAGTAACCACAAGGCATCACTATATCATGTTTATCTTTTGAAGTGCTCAACCACAAACAGTACTGCTTATGCTAAGAAAGTTATGAGACACTGAATCAAAAAATTTAAGCAAAGCTTGCACTGGGATTTAGATCCCCAAAGTATGATCATGCATCAGCAGGTCCAGGTGTGAATTCCTTGCTGTCTTAATGTTCTTCCCAATTTCACTGTAGTCAATCATTTATAGTACAGTACTTAATGATTCATTTGTTAAGCAGTTAACTTCAAGATGCTAAGTACTTGTTTATAGCAACACAATTGCCTTACGTTATTGGCAGATAATTTTGCTTATTTCAAGCATTTATTTATGAGAAATAAGCAAATCAATCAGTCAATAAAATAACATCATTATGAGTTACTAGAAGTAGTCTTAATGGTTTCACGTTTGTTATACATTTATCTTGCATTTACATTTACTTTCCTTTATTCAAGATTTCTTCACTTTTCTTTTCTTTTTTTTTTTTTTTGCAATGTGTTATGCACCACCAGGCAGTAAAGTAAACTACTACATCACTGCAGACAACTTATGCATACACCATACATCACTGCAGACAACTTTGAGTCATCTGTATACTAAAGTAGATCACAATACGGAGATAATATGGGTTCATTTTGGGCTATGAATTTGATGATCTCTTTAGATTTGTCCTATTAACCCACATATACATATACTGCACAAGAATACTTAAGGTTTTTATTCTTGCAGATTCCCTGAATTTTGGGGAACAATATATTAAGCAAACACAACATGTCTAAGCAAGTTCCTATTTTTTTACTTTTTCTATGCAGTCCCCCAAACAGGAACAAAATGTAGAGCACTATGCTATACTTGCACAAATTGCAGCACTCTTGGTTGGCTTTTCTTGATATATTAAGATTTAATAACAGCTAAAAAAAATGATCAATGTTAATATAAGAACATATGGCAGATATAACATGATTGTCAGATTTATAATGCATACATTAGGACATTAAAACCTTTGTTTCCTGTAGGGGGAATAAATGTTATGCTTTTGATTTAGATAGAATCTTTGAATTAAATTTTCCATTGATAATGGATGTTTCTTTTATATTAAAAAGTGACCTAAAATGTCATAATATGTTGCATGTCAGTATAACCTGTTTGTATTTTGTATTATAAAGAAATAAAATGCTTGTAATCAAATCCATAATGTTATCTTCCTATTTGTTTAATTCATTCTTATATTTTCAAAGGTGACAGAAATTAATACCTTAAAAGTGCAATATAAAAAAAAAGAAATTCTAAAAGAATTCAGACACTAATTAGGTGCTGAAACACTTGCACTGAAGGAAACTAATAAACAGAAAAAATATTCTACATGTCTATAAATAATAAACAATGCAAAATGTACAAACAAAATATCTGACTCCCCACATATAATTATTAATACAAGTAATCAAAAACTGCTGTATATAATGCTGTATATATGCAACAATTTTTTATGGTGATTTCTACTTTATTCTACAATACAGTACAATTTTTTGAAAGATATGGAAATCTTAGACTAATGTTTTAGTTTGGGTACTACATTATAGGATTGTATTATAGGATATTATAGGATAGTATATAGGACAGGATTATAGGACGTTATAGGATAGTATTGTAACTACTGTATAATACCTGAGTCATAAGCATGAAAGTCATAAGCAAGTGTGGAGATAAATTTTGTCACTGACTGTAAAACATATCAGGGATTCAATGAATTCAAAGATGTTAAAAATAAAAAATGTTATATGTTTCCAATCTGATGTTGTTTTTAGAGAATAAATCAAAAATCATTTTGTGTGTAATGCCCAAATAAACAAAAATACATTACATTTAACACAAATCTAAAGTAAAACTAAATGTCAGCTTTGAAGAATGTTATTATAGTGCAGGGTCACACTTCCTGTACTTTAAGAGCATTTGCATTTGTTCTGGCCACACAAATACATACATGAGCACACACGGGCACCCACACACATGCACGCACACACACACATACACACACAAACACACATATACACATGAATGGATCACTTTACACACACACACACATACACGCACACACAAACACACACATACACATGAATGGATCACTTTACACACACACACAGACACACACACACACACACACACACACACACACACACACACACACACACACACACACACACCAGTAAAAGACATCAGTAAAAGATAATGTATTTTATTGTACAACAGTATCAACAGGAAAACACTTATCAGGAAATGAAATAATCACACCATTTTGAAAAAAAACCCAAAAACAAAACAAAACCTTCTCAGATACAAGAACATGGTCAGTGGTTATTCGCTTTTGTCTTCCTCATTTCACCAGAGGAAGTGTTCAACCAGAGGCAGCGTTCTCATTTTTCGTCTCAAGCCCTTCAACAGAGATGTGTCAGTAGACTGTTGCAATGCAGATGTAGCAGGTCTCTTCACATCTCTACTGTCACAGTAGTTAACCTTCGTCTACCATTCATCAGTGATGAGTCCATCGTAGCTGTCTCCTCTAATAGAAATGGATAAATATCAGATCAAGAACTAAAAATAAAGGTGGGTTTTAATTTATAGTTTGTTTATTTATTTATTTATTTATTGAGAATTATCCTTCTTTATGTGCTAAATGTGTAAGGGAGGTCATTCACCGGGTAAGATTTGCACAATCACATTGAGCTCATTTTATTACTGCAATTTTTCACAGCATGAATTAACAACATGTCTTCCATATTTGCTCTTATTATTATTTCATTTACATTTCTTAATATGAAATTCAGCAAATGGCGTATATATCCTCTGACCTCATTCGTCTACTTTCAGTATAGCCCCCTCCCTTTATCTAGAACTTTCTACCCATTAACCGACTGAAAAGTATACACTTTAGTGACGCATGCAAGAGCCTTGGATAGTTTCTACCGCCAGCTTGATAGACATTCTGGGTACGATTCACACATAAATACAAGTTACTGTTACAAAAAGTTTTTTGCTTTTTTTTTTATTCTTCGCTGAGGTCAAGTACAGTTTTTTCATATGACTGTCCAGTGGAAAAATATGATAGACTTGTGATATGGCACCCCACAGCTTCCCCATCCTGCTGAGTGTGTCTTGCTGGAGATAACACTTCAGCCACTGTGAGGAAGTTGCGAAATTGAAAGCACAGCACTGACAGCTGCAGGGTTGTGACTTAGCATTGCAAATGCAGTTTGAAAAATTATTGTCACAACTTTGTGTGGCTCTACAGCTTTTTTCCTCGTCTGCCATCATGGGGAATATAATGAAAAGCCAAGAAGCTGGGAGTCACACTGCAACTAACTGCTTTGATGCATCCTTTAAAGGTAGGTTTTCTTTATTTCTATTAAATCAGATAAATCAGATCGGCACCACAGAATTGTTCACGGTTTTACTGAGTTTGTGATAGCGTATAAATGCTACTCTTTACCCGACTATTTGATGTAAGGATGGTGCTCATAGAACTCCAGGAGCTAAAACTGACCTAAGGGCCTCATGACAACTGGCAAAATCTCACATTAATATTAATAAAAGCCTAAAAAAACTATATCTATTTATAAAAAACAGGCAATAAATAGATATCATTGGCATAAGACCTAAGTTGAGTTGCTTTATTATAGGCTGACTTGTCATAAGTCCAGATGTATATTCTAGCATGCGTCTAATCAACAGTAACCCAAAACTCAACATAACTTAAAGCCTGAGAAACTAACCAACCCCTTTATTTTTGTTTTAGGGCATAAAAAAATCTATTTTACTATATATTTTTGAATAATACAATTAATTATTTGAAAGTTTATAAACATGAGTTAGTGGGTGGTTTAGTGGTTAGCACTGTTGCCTTGCACCTCCAGGGTTCGGGTTCGATTCCCGCCTCAGTGTGCATAGTGTGTTTCTCCGGGTACTCCAGTTTCCTCCCACAGTCCAAAGACATGCAGATTAGGCTAACTGGTGTTCCCAAATTGTCTGTACTGTGTACGCGTGTGCCCCGTGGTGGATTGGCACCCTGTTTAGGGTGTACCCTTCCTCTGGGCTTGAGTCTCATAAGATAGGCTCAGCGACCCTGTAAACAGGATAAAGCGGTATAAATGATGAGTGTATATGTTATACTATGGGTTTAAAAATCTAAGTTGAACAAATCAGGACACTTTTCTTATGGACCAAAAATAAACTTGAGTAACTCTGTCATTGTAGTTCATGAAAGTTTAAAAGATAAGCAAAGAGGATACATCCATGTGCCATAAGGCAACAAATACTCCACACCCTGGAGTTTCATCCATTGTTTCAGCAGCAGTTTTGTAAAGAGTCGGATTGCCAGTGTGACACCTGATCATATCTGAGCTGATCTGAGCACTTAAGGGTGAAGGATCATGCTCTAGGGCCCAACAGTAGCAGTTCAGGAGTGCTGGGGCTTGAACTGGGGACCTTCTGGTAAGCAGGCCAACACCTTAACAACAGAGCTACCTCCACCCTCAGCTAAATAAAAATAGCGACTTGGTGGTGTGTTGGGGTCTGACATGGCTTGAATCACTCTTAACGACGCCAGTATAACAACCCATCCCTCAGTGTTTTATTATTAGATTTATCTCACATCAATTTGACCAAAAAAATGATTTTGGTATATTTAACACCTACACCAGGAAATTCAAACCGTATTCCGTTTTCTTCCCACATCTCAAAAGCATATGATGCTGGCTGAATGGCTCTCAAAGTACCTTTAGTTTGTGTGTGCTTGTGCCCTGAGGTGGGCTGGCACTCAATCCAGATGTCTTGTACTGTATGTTGAGCTTAGTGGGATAGGATTTAGGCCCCACTCAACCCTGCACAGGATAAACGATAGGAAAAATCTAAACTGTGATTTTGGAATATTAAACTGTACCATTTGAGGTTTATGTGTGTGCCATGTATTTCTGTGAGCACTCTTCTTATATGTAAAAAACCTCACACTTTTACTGTACGTTCTCAGCCTCAGATGACGAGAATTTGGTCGTTATTTCTGACTACCCGTGCCGAGACATAAGCCAGCCGATTTTTAAGATCGGTGAAAAACTGAAGGTTCTGGCTCAGTGAGTACCTTTTTTATTCTTGTATATAAATCTACATACAATAATACTTTATTATAATTCTCAATATACTCCTTTCATCTCCACCAAATTAGTTTGTTTTTCTACCATGTCATGTGCAGGGAAGCCAGCTGGTGGAAAGTCCGCTCTTTGCAAACTGGAACTGAGAACTACATTCCAAATAATCATGTGGCAAAGGTCTATCATGGGTGCGTTGTGCATTCACAAACAAGTTTATCCGTTTACAAAAAGTCAAAAGGCAGTAATCTCTAAAAACACTCCAGTTTGATACTTACTTTAAAGCAGTACAATAAAAAACAGTTGTGTTGTTGCTTGAGTTAGTAATAGTTGTCATGTTTCTTAAGATGGCTGTTCGAAGGAGTGGGGAGACAGAAAGCAGAGGAGCTGCTAAATTTACCTGGCAACACAGTCGGCTCGTTTCTCATCAGAGAAAGTCCGAGCCAACGAGGTGAGATGAACAGGTGTTGGCAGACCCTTACATAAAATAATAATAATAAAAAGAAGAAGAAGACAAAGATAAGAAAGAAGAAAACAATTAATTATGAAGTAAAAATCATAAAATAATAATAATGAAATTTTTTTTACATGATTATTATTATTTTATATTTAAAATTATATGTTTTTATATTTTATAATCTATTTATAAATAGATACAACTTTAGGGAGCCAAAAACTTTAGGCAGCCAAAAAAATGTTCCCACATTTCAGGAAAAGAAAAATAACATGATGTATATTATATTATCATATTATTATAATAATATTGTCATATATATCAATATATAATAAATTTAGTATTAAAAAATGTATACAAGTTTTTGGCTGACACTATATATAGGGTTTATATATATATATATGTGTGTGTGTGTGTGTGTGTGTGTGTATGTTGTTATGAGTGTTACTTTTCCACACATAGACTAAAAAGAAGATGACCACTAAATGATATTAATACACTGTTTGGTACAATTCAGGCATTCCTTTAAAGACTAAACGAGTCCCAGTAGTCTATGTAAGATGTGAAACAGATTTAGAGTAAAAAATAATATTAATTATACAGATTGAGAAATATGTGATGTTTCCATATGTGAGTAAATACGTAATGCATTCTGCAGGTGTGTATTCTCTGTCCGTGAGACACAGATCAGTAATGCATTATAAGATCTTCCGTCTGGACAACAGCTGGTACTACATTTCTCCTCGTCTTACCTTCCAGTGCCTAGAGGACATGGTCAACCATTACTCGGGTGAGAACCGAACACGTAAAGGCTGAGGACTTCAGTGTAGCACATTAGGCTAAAACACATCAAAATGGAATTTGATACACGATACAAAATACTTGTAATGTAAAGCATCTTGAATTGAATTGAAATTAGAATGAGATTAACGGAGTCAATTAGAAAGGGGTAAAGGGCCTTGCTTAAGGGCTTAACAGTGGCAATTTGGCAGGGCTGGGGCTTGAAGCCCTGACCTTCCGATCAGTAACTCAGAGGCTTAATCGTTTGAACCACCATGATCAGAGATACAGTATTCACAGTCTACAGTAAAAATAAAAAATAAAAGTCTTTTTTTAATGTCACAAATGGTAACCTGGGCCCGTATTCACAAAGCTTCTAAGAATTCTCTCGGAGAGCTCCTATCTTAGATTAAAAAGGTTCTAGCTGGGAGTCCTAGACTAAAAGTGATTTAGAAAACTTCTCAGAGCAACTCTGAGTATGGGAAGTACAAAAACCTTTATCTTAGTGAGGAGGTGTGGTTGACCCTGTTGCTAGGGATGACGCAGCAATTAAAGGACTCTGATTGGTTGATAAAAAAAAAGGTCTTAAAATGCACTCTTTGTGAAAATAGCATATATGATAATAGAATAGACTGTGAAATTATAGTGTTTGTATATAAAGTAATTGCATAATCATGAATGCACGCTACTTCATGCAAAGTTTCTTTTATAGGCTAAATATCTTAAAGATAATTAAAACTGTGTGAAAATGTGTCTACTATTGAAGCAACCAATTTCCATACAGTAGTTACTAGATTTAAGTTCTTACATTTATTAATTATACTGATTTTATTACTTGTAGTCCATTTCGGATTAATGGGAGCAAAATGGCTCACCTTTTACCAACTTACATGATATATATGCAAGACAGTCTAATTAATTTGCACTTTTTTTGGATGGTATGTAGCCAACAATCCAAGAGAGATGTAAGGGAGTAAAAGAACAAGAAAACCAAATTGGACAGAAGAGCAGTGTTTACGTTTAGTGTTTGGAGAATATTTCTTCTTTCCACCATTTTGTCCTCTGCTATAGAAACTCTTAAACCTCTTAAAAGTCCTCCTCTCTACTCTTACCAATTTTTACCTTAGGAGCTGTTTTTAGGTCTAAGATGTTTCATGAATCATTTTTATCTTAAATCTAAGATTTAGTCCTAAATTTAAGGGGAAATTCTAAGAAAATTTCATAATTCTAAGAATTTCCTTAGAATTTTATCACTAGGAGCAACTTTTAGGTTTAAGAAGCTTTGTGAATACCAGCCCCGATGTTTTATTTGTCTATCCTTTTTTTTGGTAAATGCTTAACATAGCATTTTTGCATGCCTGCTGGCATGCAGCTTGCTTATCAGTGCAAAATAAGATAAAGGCCATTAGCGATCAATCATTAAATAAATAAATAAATAAATAAATAAGAATTTTTAAAAATAAGTATTCAGTAACAGACATGCTGTAATTTTTAACATGGTGAAAATAAGTAAGCAATTCACACTTTTATACATTACTGCCCCTTCATTTCCTCACAACTGTGTTATTTATAAACCACTATATCTTTATTTTTAAACCATCGATCAAAACTGTAACGTCAGTCCTTGTCAGGTCACTGTAAGTTAACAGGAAAAATGAAGTATGACGTTCTTAGAATGAGTTGAATGCATTTGAGCTAGCCAAAAAGGGAAGTTTCACCACCCTCTCCGCAGTATGCCACACTTGATCTGCCAATGGTGCGTGGTCGTATCACAACCAAAATGCGCTTGTATATGTGTGCATGTATTTAATGTGTGTATAATGTTTGTGTGTGTAATTTATGTGTAATTCAGACTCCTCAGATGGTATCTGCTGCATTCTCTCTGCACCATGTCTGGCTCTTAACAGTACTGCCCCTAGTTCAGTCTCACAAGCGCCCCCTGTGGTGATGCGCCGTAACTTCAACTGGAGAAAAGTGAACAGGTTGGTTTTAGAAATCTGATTATTAATACCACATTATAACATACCACACATTTGAGTGCGATCTATTACATCTCATTTAAATCATATGAAGAAGACATTAACTTGATACAAATAAGAAATCTAGTTTTATAGGTTTCAACAGTGTGGGTTGCATATATTTTTTAAAGGATTTAGGGGGCATAATACATCACCATATATCAAAATTGGTAATATATGTTATATGACTATACATCGATCAATCATAACATTAAAACCCACCAAAATTAAGACCAATATTGTATAGGTTTCCCTTGTGCCGCCAGGGCAGCTCTGGTCTGGGGCATGACTCGGCAAGATCTCTGGGTGTGTGCTGTGGTGTCTGGCACCACATTAATGGCGGATCCTTAAGGTGCTCTGGGTTGTAGGGTGGGGTTTCCATGGATTGGACTTGTTTGTTTGGCGCATTCCATGGATGCTCAGTTGGATTGAGATCTTGAATTCTTTGCCTGCTAAGCCCCATACTTGGCAGGCTGTGGGGCGCTGGGTATTCTCATATCTCTATATAATGGCTAGCATTAACTTTTTACAGCAGTTTTTGCTACATTGGCTTTTCTGTGGGATCAGACCAGACCGGCTGTCCTTCAGTCGCCACAGGCAAAGTTGATCCTTTTGTGCCCATGATCATATCATCAGTTTAGTGGTATATAAATTATAATCAATGTTATTCAATTTACTTGGAAGGATGGTGTTAGTGTTGTGGCTAATTGATGTACAGTACCAGTCAAAAGTTTGGACACAAGTTTTGATTTTGTTTCTACATTCTAGAACAATACTGTTGTTTTTTTTTTTGTTATAATATTTCTTGACCAATGGTTAATTTCTCTCCTATGACCAGCTCTCAGCTGCTGAACAGCAATAATGAAGGC
The DNA here is from genome assembly GCA_030014305.1 of Clarias laeviceps. NCBI lineage: Eukaryota > Metazoa > Chordata > Actinopteri > Siluriformes > Clariidae > Clarias > Clarias laeviceps. Next base: position 25,282,314 of record JAQMYJ010000023.1, read on the forward strand.
AGTGTGGACAGTAGGCACAGCATGGTGAGCTATGGAGTGAGAAGCAGCATCGCTGCCTATCTGTCTATTTCCGAGGAAGAAGAAAGAAAAAGCAGTCGGAACAAGAAGGGCTGGACAGTCTATGGAATGCCAAACCACAGTAACATAGAGGAAGAAAACACTGATTAAGGCATGGACAGAATTGCATATATGGCCAAAGGAACTGGTGGATTTTTATTCCAACAAGGAAAGCTATAGACATTCTGTGATTCTGCGCCTTTCAGATGATCATCAACCTTTTGTACTGAGTTGAAACTAAAATGATTATTGAATGTCATGAACTTTTTAGTGGCACTTTATTATGAGATGTGAGACACAAAAAACAGTTTACAAATCAAATTTTGTCCAAACTTTCTTTAAATGAACAAATGCGCAAAACTCTTCAAGAAGTTTTTGTTTGCTTGTTTGTTTTTGTGCTGAATTGCAAGAAAATGCTGAGCACTTATCCAGAAAAACACCAGCATGCACAGAATGCTAAGCACTTCTTGTCTTGGCTTATTGCCTGATGTTGTAAAACCTAATGGGTTGGTAATTAAACACATTCGTTTCGTGTTGAGCTACACCTGAGAAATAACTTCTGATTACTGTACTATTACAGTTTTATTCTGTTCTAATATTTCTAATAAAAATAGGCTCATAATTTTTTTCTACCATAAGTCGTAGCTGCTGGAGGTAGTAAATATTTTCTGAATATAATGTGAAATAGTTATACAACAACAACATGTCTTTCTTTAAAGTTATCATTTTTAGCTTCTTAATGGGTTTTTACATGGAACATTTCTGAAAAGCAAACACTTCTTTGTAGTAATCTGTACTACTTTTCAAACGTTTTAGGCCCATGAAAATATTTTTTAAGGAAATCAGCTGGTATGTTATTTTTGGAGAATTTGCCACCATCTCAGCAGGTCTATGATGTTTTTAATCTCTCTTTCCTGAAAATGTTATTGAAGTTTAAATGAACTTACTTGTACTGGCTCGTTAATAGGATGCAGACATTCATTCATCATTACTTCATCTTCACTGACCATTTCTGGTCAGGGTTACTGTGGATCTGGCATGTATCCCAGGAACACAGGGTGTGAGGCAGGAATATACAAGTTCATTGCAGGGCACTGTGTGCGCACACACACACACACACACACATTCATACGCTTTGACATCTAAAAATTATTTACAATAGACAATCCGAAGACCAGAATAGTTTGGGAGGTCAGAGGAAACCCATGTGAACATTGGTGGAGCGTATGCGACCCATACACACTCACAGTAACCCAAATTCAGTGTAAAACCACGCTATAAGGCAACAACATTGCATACTGCACCACTATGCCTCCCATAATGTAAGATACAATATACAAAACGTTGTTGTTGTTGTTGTTAGCCTTTGCCACTGCATGCAGTGCCAGTCCCAAACCTGGATAAAATTGGAAGGTTTGCGTCATGAAGGGCATCCGGCGTATAACCAAGTTGTGGCCAAGTTGTTGTGCAGATTAATAGTCCACTGTGGCGACCCCTCAACATAAAATATACAATTAAAGCATTTGCATCATACTGTACATAAAACAGTCAAAAAAACTAACAAAAAAAATCTTTATTTCTAAAAAGGCAAATAACATTTAAATTATGTTTGTATTACTGTACATATGTACATGTACTATAGTGTAGCTTCTGACTAGAATATCAGATGCAATAATACACATGCAGGACATTTAGTCTACTCCTTTAGGTCCAAAATAATTTTGTCAAATAAATAAAATTGGTATTTCGTATTTTGTTCTACATTATAGCATTAATTAATGTTATAGCACAACATTCTCCAGTATGATTAATCAAAAGGTGTTGAATAATTTTCTATAACAGTAGCCTTGACAACTCTACTTTAAATGTCTTATCATTTGTATAGTATTAACTCACACAGGAACGTCTATGGCAGACTTTTTACATCTTCAAAACGTAACTGTAAAGTGTTTTAAAAGCATGCTATTTAATATAAAAAATAATCCTTCTTTTGATTATTTATGTATGTTTTTGGTGGCTCAGTGACTTCTCAGTTTGTGTCTTCTTACCTGCGTACAATTCCCAACCACTGGAGCCAGACATCTTTAGCCTGGATAGAACAGGAGAGTTGTGACAGAAAGGGCATAAAAACCTGTGCCAATGTGTACAGTATGTGGATTAGACGTTCCACTGTGGTGGAAGCCGCCACAACAAGTGTGATGCTTTATGTAAGTGACTGTTTATTTAACATTTATGCATGGAAAGTTCTTTACAACAGTCAATGACAGTCAAAAATACATATCAGGACAAGGGATTTTGCACTCTGCAGTTTGTCACTCTCGATCACATGGCAAACTGCATTTTTTTTCTGTGTTATTAAAAAGAGAATTTGATGAAGGAACAACTGTTTATAGCTGCTTTCATGTGACAAGAGGAACTAAAACATTTTCCACATCATTAAATGTATCTATAAACGGACAAAAGAAAAAAAACATGTAGTTTTCCACTGTACACATTGTCATCATTAACAGATATTTATTTAGTTTGTAATCATTCAATGACATGCACATACTGTATATCATCTCCTGTATAATGATGCATTTAAACTTAACTCACATTAATGACCAAAAGCTGCATGTGAAATCTTGGTCATGAGCAACACTTCATACATACTGTATACTGTATATATATTGCTAGGGTGCAAGAATAAGAAAAAGGTTTTTCAAGGACAGCCGATGGAAAATGGTTCAACATTAACAAACAGGATAGTCTCACAGGAATGAGTGTGTTGTTCTAACAGTGTAAGGCTTGAGAGAAAAAAAAAACATGCTGCTTTGGAAACAGTTTTGATAGGATCAGGATCATAGAGAGTAAGAAAGAAGAATATGCAAAGCTATAGGCCTGGCTTTAATGACAGACACACAACATTGTCTCGAGTCACATTTCAAATGTTTTTAATATAGTGAGAGTTTGGAGAAGGATTTAAATGCGATAAAATGTTGCAACATGTTCAGAATTAGCTAAACATTTCAATGCCAAAAGATGGTTCCTGAATACACTTGATATGAACAGTTGCCTAATATACTGTAAATATGTCTAATATACTGTAAATGTACAATAAATACTGTTTTTATTGCATACTCAGTCTTATCACAGTTAAATAAATAAAAAAAACATACATATAAAGTTTTGTTTAACATGCAGAAAAAAATAAGCATATGGATATTAATTAGAAATATTGTTATTTATCATGAAATATAAGAAAAGGCTGAACATAACAATACAAAGTCACATTAATGCAGCTCTGCTTAATAATTAAAAAATGTGTGTACGCAAACACATATGTCATGAAGATTTATTAATAATCAGGGTTGTACTTGTGATTAAGTAGCTAAGCATTGGTTTTCCATGAAGTAACAGACCAATTAAAAACCAGGAATGTTTAAATTAACCTCAATTGTGGCATGACCTCACTGTCCCAACATTTTGATTGCATTCAAATTGTTTGCAGGCTTTCCTTCACTTAATGTCTTACAATAAACTTGATGACTATTCAACACAAACTGCAAAATATTTGCAAGAAATACTTACATAATATGTTATTATACTTAATAAATGTCTAGTGCCTTATTTTAGGCATATTCTGTACTCTGAGTGTTCTTAGGCAGGCATGCATTTTGGAATATTGCGAAGAAGTAAATTATGGATCTGATAAATATACAGTATTTCAATGCTAAAGAGAAAATCCAACAATAATCTGTCATGGAAATATTATATTATTTCCAAAATACTTGAATTTGGAAAGTATTTTCAGGAGTGAGCTGGAACTGTCTAGCTGGGGAAACTGGATATTAGTCAGAAGTGTGAGTTATGGTCTGAATATTTTGTACATAATCATGAGAGGGGGTTGGAAATTTCCCATTTCAACACTGTTTATTTCCTGTCACAAAGAAGCTGTGTTTCAGGTGTGTTTCGGTGCCTAAAATAATAAGGCAGAAACAAACACTGTGGTCAGAGCCAGAATAACACTGCACTGTTTATGATCTATCTATAGCAAGGTACTTTTCTTACTAGAGTATGAGAGACTGCCTCTAAATGTGTACATTTTCTACTGCGTTCTACTGTGATCTGTATGGTTACAAAGTAATTGTACTGGGTGCATTTTTTGTGTACTGTTCCATAGCCAGGACTGGTATGATAACAATGTTATTGAGCCATCATTCATTTTTTCATATAAAATGAAATTAAATCAAATGAAAATAAATGAAATGAATTTTAATTGTGTAGATTACATTAAAGTAAAATCAGAAAACTGGAAAAACAATGTTTTACTGTGACAATCTACATATTCCTAAAGATACATAAAAAAAAAAATTGGTTGTTTATGTACTGTACCAACCTCAGCAGCAACATAATTTCCCCTCTCGTCTGTTCCAACCACTCAGCATTCAGCATCACCAGCATACTAATCACCGACCTTAAACATCTGTCATCATCTATAAGGTGCTTCTCACTGGTTCATGCCTTAGGTTAGATGTTTTATGCTTAAATGATTCATAGATCACGATGTGGTTTAACAAACAAACAAACAAAAAATTTTTATAATCTAAACTGGACTGAAAATCTTGCCAAAAATGAGAGCCCAAAACTCCTTCAGGAAGCATGGAGAACCATTCCTCAAGTTTACATAAAAATGCAAGAAAGTCTGACTCTTTGGAAGCAAAATATGAAGAAATGAGGGGGGGGGGGGGTCAAGACTTTTGCACTGAACTATATGTAATATGTAGTTAGGTAAGTAATGTATCTAATATAATTTAATGTATCTAGTATCATGTAATGGAAAATATAAAGAAGATCAAAACAATGGTAAGAAAGTATTGCAAATTAATTGGATTTAGTTAGTTTAATCACTTAGTTGGTTCTGCTGGTAGATATAATTGAACTGTAAAAAGGCAAGTTGGCTTGATGGATTATTTTAATTGATGAAATTTTATTATATACTTTTCATTTTTAGGAATAATTAAGTATTAATTCAGTGTTCCTTCTTGCCTGTAAAAGTAATATGATTGGTATAGAAGGGTGTGTTTGAGTAAGCTCAAATGTTTAGAAACAGCCCGGTGTAATGCACATGAATGAAATAGATTGGTTTCTCAAATAATATAAGCAGACGTTCCCTTGCAGCCGCGTGATTCCACACTTAATAAACTTCATTTAAAAATAATAATTACAAAATTGTGCTTCCTATTTGTCTTTCAGTGTGTATGTGTATATCACCATAATGTAATATTAAATATAATATCTACATTTATGTTTACATTTAGACATTTGGCAGACACGCTTATCCAGAGTGACTTACAAGAAGTGTTATGAAGTTTCCGTCATTGGTGGATACTTACACTGGGTTACTAGGTTACTAACTAAGTGCCATCAGTGAAATACAGTTGGGAAGGGGATATATATATATATATTTTTTTTTCATAATAATGCCAATTTTTCTATGCATATTCAGTACCTTGCTTGAGCCACAATACAAAATGGAAAACCTTTAATTTCAATGGGAATAAAGAAAAATTAACTAAACTAAAAGTTAAAATTTTCAATCAAATTTCAATCAAGTTTTGGCAAGAACCCGGAAAACACATATTTTTTCCCTCCTGTAAAATTTACCTAATACTCACACATAAAAACATGGAGGGAACCTGTGACTCAAATGGAGTTTTTCAACCAGGCCACGTATGCATAGTGAGTGACATACTCACCACTCTTTATAAACTCCAGATGGGAGTCTGGCTAGGCCTATTCTCCCTCTTCTCCCAATCATCACTGATTAGATTGCATTATTTCCTGTACACAGAGATTCTTTCTCAGACACAAAGTAGCCAAGTCTCAGAGCCACAAATCTGCCTGTTTGACTTATTGACACCAAGGGAGTATACAAAGCAACAAAATGTTCCAGGTTCATTCCTTATGAGGCTCATAAGAGGCATTGAATAGGTATTTCCCAGTAGTTTTGTATTATTATTATTATTATTTTTATTATTATTATTTTTACTTATTGAGCTATTTTCAGCATTTCTGACTCAACCCTTACATTTTTAAGTAAGCAATGTCTGGTCCCTTTTGATGTTTGTGCGAAATTGGCAATTAATGAATGTTGGCATCGTATGACTGGTTTCTGTGTTCTTGATCTCATCTGGTTTTGATCAGGAAAGTGTCTGTGATGGTCATTTCTGCTTTTGGTCTTGGCGCTGTTTTTGATTTGGACTGTGGTTATAAAAATAGTCCTAGAAAACACAGAAAACGGAAAGTGTCGCTTTCCTGGCACTTGTCATTATCCTTGAACTCTGCAACTTGTTTTCCTTCAGCCCTGTCAGTGTGGACTGAGATTTAAATTTTTTGTTTAGTTGGTTCAATCATTACAAGTTCAATACATATGCATGCAAATTACAGATTATAGATTACAGTCTTATTACTTGCGATAAGTAGTTCAAATAGAAAAAGGCGGTAGTGAAACTTCGAACTTTGGTCCTCCTGGCCTTTGGGAGTGGTGTCAAGAGTCAACATCAAGTGACACTACCATGGTTTCAATGTCATACTTTAGAAAACATTATAATACAACCATGGTCGTATCACGGGTACCATAATGCATTATAATAAAACTAAGGCGAACTTTAATCTGCCACAGTTAGACTATGTTACAATAAACTTTTGCAATAAAATCTGTCATGAATTCACACTCTCAGTGTTTGCCATAGTTCGAAGTGTGTCATGTGCTGCTCTTTTACTTTTATTGTGAGTTGATTTGCATATCCTCTTGTTTTACATGGCCATGTGCTTGAATCCTGTCTCATCCCTGGTCTGTTACCTAATGTGCTCAGCTATTTTAAATTCATCACCTTATTAGTTAGTCTTTTATACCCTCGTATTCCTTTATCTTATCACTCATTCACTGAATGTGTGTTTCTGATCATTTGTTTCAAACATTTCCTGTCATCTTGTTTCTAATTACCCACATCTTGTTATGATGATTATGGATTACCCTCCTGCAGTTTATTGTCTGACTGTTCTCTGACCTTTTCGTTGGATTTCCTGAAATAAACCACTTGCTCATTTTATGCATGTGACAAAGAAATTATATGCATGTGAAAAGAGGATTTGTTCAAGACCTTAGTAGGTGGAGTGAAAGGTTTTGTTATAAAATAGTGCAAACGATGATATTGTACAGTATAGAGAATGCAAGCCAAAGCAAATTATACTGCAAACTACTGTTGATCAGGTTACATATTGTGTATTTCATTTGTAGTGTGTATAAGAACCCATGTCTAGAGAGCTCTGAAAAGATACACACTGAGACACACATTTATCAAGAACTCTATAGAAATTTGGAGATGCATCTATATCACTAAGGCAGTGAGATAGACAAGGAGAAATTTATCTGTGCAAGGCCTCCAGATGTATTTCACCATAGAGCATTGAGTCTTTTAGTCCACGGTTGGCAAAAGACAGGATACACATGAGACAAAGAAGCAAAAAATCAGTAAGACATTCTAAGGAGATTTACACACATTACCAGTATCAGTATTTGGCATTGTATCAGATACACAACCACAAGCACATTGCTATGAACATAGAATTTTACTGAATACATTTGCTCTTAGAAAAAAAAGAAAAAGAAGAAATACTTGTGCACAAGCACTTGTCAGCATGAGATATGAGGGTTGTTCACTTCACCGGCATCATGCAGCCAACCATGGCAGTGTTCACATTTTTCTTCGACTTTAGACCACACACATTTCATCCTGGAGTCACTTCTAGCCAAAATTTATCATTACTGAGGAAAGAAAAGCTTTCTATTTGGGATTATGTTCAGGGTTGAAAAAGAAGGTCTTTTCAGTTTTTCTAATCATTAATTTTATTATTTGTTATGGGATAACTGGAATCTGAAATGATGAAATAGTAGTAATAAACAAATTAGTTCTAAAAATGGTTCGATTCATGCTTTCAAAGGCGTAGGACATCAGACACAATTTAATAATAAGGATTCTTTGTTCCAGGTCGGTTTGCAGTGGAGGTCCGAATGTGATACTACAAGGAAAAGCAGATGGACGCCATCTACTGGCTGTTTTAATGATCTCAGGGTACATTGTACTTGGAATGTCATTAATTCATTCATTCGTGTTATGAACCTTGGGTCATGGAGCGCCTGAAGTCTATCCCTGGGAGTTTAGGGCACAAGGTTAAGGCACCTTGGAGACAATCAGGCTATGCATGTCTTTGAACTGTAGGAGGAAACCATAGTACCTGGAGAAAACCAACAAAACATGGGTAGATACATTCAAACTCCAGGCACAGAGATGGATGTGAGATTCAAACCCCCAATCCCATCCCCCAAAGTAGGAGGTGCATGGCAGCAGTGTTAACCGCAGAACCATTGAGCCAGTGTGCACCTCAGTACTAGGAACAAGCAACGCCATTATCACACACCCACAAATATTATTGTACATTTCAAATAACTAAGATATTTCCACTTCCACTATAGATACAGTACTATACAAAAGTCTTTAGGCACCCTTTGTTTTCAGTACAAACTTTCCTAGGGATTTTTTATGACTTTATTATTAAGTTGATAAAAAAAAATTCTAAATCAATATAAACAAACAAACAAATAAATATATAAATAAACAAAAATGTAAGCTCCTGAATTTTGTATGCAAAAAAGAAGCAGGTGCAAAAGTCCTCAGAAGAAGTGGCAGTGGTTCTGTAGGATGCACAGTAAAACCTAGTAGTTCATTTCCTTATAAAACTGCGCAAATTGTACTTGAGACAAAAAGGGTCCTCAAAGCAGATCTTGCAAGACTTTTGACTCTATATTGACACTTGTAAACATTGGCATCTTATGCAGAACATGATAACATTGATTCAATTCAATTCAATTTTATTTATACCGCGTTTAACAGTGGTCATTGTCGCAAAGCAGCTTTACAGAATAAAAAGAAAATTTGAGAAATTATATATATAGTATAAAACGTATGAAGAAATATGTATGAATCAAAATGAACAGATTGTCCCCGATGAGCAAACCAAGGGCGATAGTGGCAAGGAAAAAATTCCAGAGTTGGCGATAGGAAAAAACCTCCAGAGAAACCAGACTCCATATGGAGTCCACTCTTATTATTTACAAAACTGTTTGTAGGAATTTCAGTATCTTCATGGACTAGTGGAACTGCCCCCCTAGTACATCCCAATCCCAATTATCTTATGTTTTAAAACATCTGTCATTTTAATATTTATGAAGCATGTTTGGTTGGCATCTGAGGAATTCCAGAAAATGATAAAGAGCTTTAGGACAACATTAGTCCATTGTGCATTTATTTAAACCAATTTATTTTAACCATTGATATTTTTGATATATACAGTAAACTTTAACCCACTTTAAGTAACAAAAAGAAATCAGAACATGTCTATTAAAATGACAACACAAGGATGTGAAATTTAACGCCTGTGGGAGGAACGTGTCCTCTGTCTAGCACCTAATCTAAGATATGCAAAGACCTATAGTATTTACTCACCTAACTCACTCATTCTCTAAACCGCTTATCATGTATAGGGTTGCAGGAAGCCTGGGGATGCACACTCACTTACTTACTAGGGGAAATCTGGAAAACTGCAATTAATGTGCATGGGGAGAACATGTTAACTTCATGCACACAGACCCAAAGACGGGAATTGAACCCTCTACCCATGAGGTAGAGCAAGGCCACAGAGCTAAACCCTGTGCCACCATGGTGCCCAGGATAATATTTACTAACTTTACTATTTATAACGTAATATGAAATAACCCAGTCTTAACCCCCTGGAGACTTTGGCTGGTGCTGTTCAGAATGTCATAAAAATAGATACCCTGTCACGATTTCAAATTGCTGTCTACACAGCACAACAGCTGTCTCTGAGCCGGGGTAAGTTCAGTATGAGTGACTTCTCACTTAATCCTGCTAAAAATGGCTGAATGGACACTTCAAATAATTGGATCCACCAGCATTTTATGAAACGTGCACACATTGCAATGCCGAATTCAGCTATAATGAAAGCAGTGTGGCTGATTTTACATTGTTGCTTGTTTTGCTGATATTTGATATATTTCACTAGGTTGAGCTACAGTACATCATTGAAGGCTTACATTTCTTCTCTGAATAAAAGACACTAATCGCCAATAGATAAATAAATAGTCACTAATTAGTTGCAGTGCTGTATTTATTCATTTATTTGATTAAAATGTGTTTAGAGAAATGTTCAGATGTTTTTTCATGCAAACCCTCCAGGCAATTCCATGTAACATAGCCCTCCATTGCTGCCTTGTCAGCCAAATTTCTTCACTAGTCCTGCTCTGATGTATCTCAGTCAGGTCACCAAGCTGCACTCAGCAGGCTCGGGGTGAACCGAGCTGCATCACAAAGAATTTGTCCTGAAGAAATATTCTACAGATCTGTATTCCAGAACCCCAACAGCCATCCACAAGTGATCAGAACCCAAAATCATTACATACTCTTCCAAAAGAAATGGAACGGTTTGGGAACACTCAACAGCATGAGGACTCATAACAGCCCATTTTTCTCTTTTGAAAGGGGTTCGGCATGAGCCTGACTTGTCCCACTTGCTGTGGAGGAAACAGTGACACCAAGTGTTACACAGTCTGATTTTGTTGCTTCTTTTGTCGAATAACTGTGAAGAGACAGATTTGGACATTTTTAGTAAAATAATGGCTTATTACAGAAGGACACAAGCACTAATCATAACACACTACTTCTGTAAATTAAAAACAATAACAGGAATATTAAACGTCATACCACTTGAACTTTGAGATTTCTGCTATGTAGTTTTTCAAAAAAATGACCTTTTCAAATATGCCCCATGTCACTGATTATTGATTTACTACGTTCATTAATAATTAATAATAATTAATTTTCTTCTAGGCGGCATGGTGGTGTAGTGGTTAGCACTGTTGCCTTGCACCTCCAGGGTCTGGGATTGATTCCCGGCCAGGCTCGATTCGCGTCTCTGCGTGCATGGAATTTGCATGTTCTCCCCGTGCTTGGTGGGTTTCATCCTGGTACTCCGATTTCGACATCCTGTACTCCGGTGGATTGGGACCCTGTCCGGGATGTACCCTGCCTCGTGCCCTAAGTCTCCTGGGTTAGGCTTCAGCCCGCGACCCTGAACACAGTATGAAGTGGTGTAAATGGTGAGTGAATGAGTGAGTAATTTTCTTCTTTTTGTTTTATTAGATGGCATGGTGGCACAGCAGAGCAAGCAAGCAAGAAAGAAAGAAAGAAAGAAAAAAAAAAGAAAGAAAGTTTTACATCTAGTTTGGGTGAGCATGTGCCAAATGTAGCCTCAGATTCCTGTTCTTTGCTGACAGAAGTGGAACCCAATGTGGTCTTCTGCTGTTGTAGCCCATCTGTCTCAAGGTTTGACATGTTGTGTGTTCTGAGATGGCTTTCTGCTTCCCACATATGTAAAAAGTGAATATTTGACTCTTTTCAACAAAGCGAGTCTCCCCCATATAACTGTTGCCTTGTGGATTTTTCCTCCAGAGGTCACTCTAGAGGTTATCGTATTGGAATTCCCAGGAGATCAGGAGCTTCTGAAAAACTCATATCAGCTCTGGCACCAACAACCATGAACGGGCAGCGTCACTGATAACATACGTTTCCTTCTTTTCAATTCTGAAGTTTGACCATTAAGTGAATTTCCTGACCTGCATCTGCATGATTGCATGCATTGTGCTGCTGACACATTAATATATGATTGGATAATTGAATGGACAAGTGTTCTATTTAAATTCTACACTACATGGCCAAAGGGTTTTTACCATAATTGAACATCCCATTCCAGATTTCATCCTCGCTTTGCTGTTATATTAACCTACACTCTTCTAATAATGATTTCTATTACATTCTGGAGCATGGCTATGGGGATTTACCTATTAAGCTAAAGGAGCAAAAGTGAAATCAGGGACTGGTTTGGGGAAGAAGGACTGGTGTTCAGCGCATCTGTTCATTCCAAAGGTGTTCAGACGACAGAGTTCTTCCACACTGAACTTGGAAAATCACGTCTTACTAAATTTCACTTTGTGCATATATATAGTATACTGAATATATGTGATGGTTAGATGTCCCAATACTTTTGTCCATATAGTGTACTTTGAAAGCTATTCCCTTCAGAGGAACATACAGAACCATTTAACATGGACTTCTTGTCCAAAGAGCAGTAGGAGCAGTTTTGTGCTCCAGGTTGCACGGTAGCTTAATGGTTAGCAATGTCACTTTGCACCTCTAGGGTGTGGGTTCAATTCCCACCCCTGTGCATGTTCTCCCTGTGCTTGGTGGGTTTCCTCAAGGTACTCCAGTTTCCTCCCACAGTCCAAAGACATGCAGATTTGGCTAACTGGCATTCCCGAAGTGCCCATAGTATGTGAATGAGTGTGTGAGTGTGTGATCTGCGAGTGTGGACTGGCACCCTGTCCATGGTGTACCCCACCTCTTGCCCTAAGCCTTCTGGGATAGGCTTCAGGTCCCCTGTGACCCTGTATACAGGATTAAATGGTATAGACGATGAGTGAGTGAGTGAGTGAGAGTTTTGTGTACCAGTTATGCAATATTCTGCATTTGAGAGATGCAACATGAAAGACCAGTAGATGGAGCTAGACATTTAAAACAGGAACCTTTTATATGACATATCAGAATTTAAACAATTTATACTTTAGGTACTTCTCAGACATAATGCCATTCATTAGCTACTGTCTAATTCATTTTGTCAAGAGATGCATGTGATGTATTTTACATGGATGAAATATTCTGCTAAGAATACAATATTAGCAACCAATAGGACAGCATGAGAAAGCTCTGGAGGAATTGTCTCCATTCACAGCATTATTACAAATTACATTAATACAAATAGCCTCACAATCATCAAAGCTGGTGTACAGTATTCAGTAAGCTCGCTCAAATGACACTGCTTAATAAAGATACAGTGTACACACCTACAGCTAAAAAAGACTGAGATATTTTAAGAGACATTTTGGAAATCAGGAATCCCTAATGGATTTAACAGGCCCCACTGATGACCCAGTATGTATTCGTTATATTTATAGGTCGGTCCATACTCATAATCGTATCGCAGTTGCCGGACTGTCCAATAAAGATCGCCCTAAACAGAAGCATCAGAGATTCATTTCAGTGACTTGATGACAGTTTTGTCAGAAATGGTTTTAATTTTATCCTTGACAGGATCATGAGGAAGAATCCACTGTTAAAGCTGAGCCTTTGAGAGGAGAAGAGTAATGACAGAGGGTCACAGCTTCGGGCCTGGAGCAGAGACGGTCTGACTAGCCATTATTTACACTTCAGGGAATGATAGTCTATGTCATATAAACACATCAGATACTGACAGGGGAAAAGTGTGTGAGGAGTGTGTGTGACGAGAGATTATTAAAAAGAGACGATTTTAATAACCGAAACCGAGTCTGCGTGCATGGAGTTTGTTCCCACGGTCCAAAGATATGCAGATTGGTGTAACTGGGGTGAAAGAGGATGAGAGTGTACGAGGAAACCTGGTAAATTTAGTGCCCATGGTAATTGCACTTACATTACAGCTGTATTGGAGATTAAGATTAGGTTGAAAACCTTTGCAGTTTTCCTTTAACGTGTGTGAATGTTTTTAGGTTTATTCAACACACTAAATGAAAAATCCTGGAAAGCTGAGTGATATTTTTCCGTGCACCTGCACATGGGACGCATGTTTAGAGCTTTATGCAACAGGCTGTGAGGTCTTTTACAATGGGGCGTGACAACGGCTCAGTGTGTTCCAGCTCATTCCCAGTGCTAAAAAAAGCCCAGACATAACTACTTCTGTCACTGCACTGTCAAACACACCAACATCAGCCAGCTGCTTTCTGTACTTGCATTCTCTTCATGTAACCACAAGATCGCTTCTGCCTCAGAGAACAATTACTTAATTATCTGTCCTGACCTGACCGATACGGTAGTTTGCAGAGATTGTCATCAGCAACCAGAGGTCAAATTCCCTAATTACCCATTTTCCAGCACCCCCCACAGACACACACACCTCCAGATAGTTCCTCATCCATTTCACCTAACCATGATGTAAAAGACATACTGTAGAGCCAGTCAAGTCAGTGTATACTGGGAATCTTTTGAACCAGAAAGGATTTACTGCCTCCTCCCAGCATGATACCATATATCCAGTTTGTCAGTCTGGGTATAAGGCAGGAATATAACAAGAGTCCATCGCAGAACATCATACATGCACTCACATTCATGCAATAATTTGAGCATGAGGGTAATTTGGGATATTTAGTTCTTCTACAGTTCTGGCATCTTTTAAGCTCATATATTTCTGACTACAACACAATAATCTGTATTCATTGTCTGGCCTCTTTATGTTGTTCTGCGTTTGATCAAAGTCGATTTGTTTGGTCCTGTGCCCTGGTCTTGCATAAAATGAATGGGCACTTCTTAGACAGACAGGCTACACATGCATACTGTATATACACACATACACATTGACCAGAATCCCAAATAACTGAATCAGGGTTTCTAACCTTGTAATGTTGGTTTGAAATCAAATTAAGACGAGTCAATCCCTGCACCAGGCCCAATCAATACTACTAAATGATAATGAATTCAAGGAAAATGATTCATGATCATCGTTGCTTGATGATGTGCTGCAATAAGTCCCAAAATTATTCACTGTTAAGAGGACAAACAGTGCGATAATCCCAAAAATTCTGCTTCAACACCAGTGTATTAAAATGTACCGAATATCATACATTCTAACAGGAGCTGTAATCTAAAGATTCGGCCAGAAGAGGTGCTAACCTTAATTTAGACTTCTCCCTAAAAGCCCATGTTCTGTAAATCTGTTTCTTTTATCAGAGGGGAAATAAATCTGCTTATTTGACATTTTCCCCGTATGCTAACTCTATTTATGAGCGTTGCATTGTGTATGCAGTCTCTCCTTCAGGAACTGAGCAACTGAGAGAAACTCTGAGCAAACAAACACCATCAGCATTTTAAAAAAAAAGGAAAAAAGGACTGTCTGTTGGAGAGATATGCGACTTACAGTCCTCCCTATATATTTAAATAGTATGAGCCTGACTCCTGTGCATGGCAGCTGGAAGAAGTGTTAAGAGTAAAAGCTGAACCAAATGGGAAAGTTACATCAGCAAATGAACAGTGTAAAGACAAGGATGCTTAATGAAGAAACTACAAATTTCCTTTTTTTTGACTCAATTAAGATACCCAGTATCATGACTACTAATTAATTTTGGCTAGTGGCACTGGTGCTAATACACACAGACAGCAACGTGCTTTGATCAGATTAACTTCATGCTTCATAGACAAATAAAACAATACTAATATTGTAATGTAATATTTTTTCCTGTCCAGTTCCTCCTCGTCACTAGGGGGCTCTCACATTAAGCTACTACTACCACTCAGTCGGGGGGGCCGAAGGCTATCACATGTTTCCTCCGAACCACAAGACGACAGCCAACCGCATCTTTTCGAATTGCTCGCTCACGTATCGTTGGGGGCGGCGTAACACACTCGGAGGACAGAGATAACCGTTCCTTCCGCTTGCGTGAGCTCACAGACGCCCCTGATTGGCTGTAGAGCCGTGATTATTGTGGGAGCACTAAGTACCTCTCATCCCTCCCCCCTGAGAGAGCTCGGCCAATCAGCTCTCTCTAGACCTCCGGCTGCGAGAGGTTACAGCATCACCCGGGAATCAAACTCACGATCTCATAATGTAATATTAAAAGGAGCTGTGATTAAATCAAGCAGAATTACCTCAGTGCTTTTGCTGGCTGAACTGAAAAACAATGCAGTCCTGAGTAAAAGTTTAGTAAAGAAACAAATGTGTATATTTTTGGTGTTGATCCACTTTTCATCAGACGCCAACAATTCCTGACTGCTGGACACCCTCACAAGCTCCATGGAGCTTGATAAAAGAGACAAAAAGAGCAATTCTGTCTAACATTTTGTGTGTTTACTATTAAGTACAAAATAAATGCAAAACAGAACAAAAAAATCTGGTTTTGATCAACATGTTTACATGCAAAAAGAAATCTGATAATCTGGAAAACAAGTTCTGATGATGATAAAAATTGACATAAACTATTGTAGGTTCTCGTAAGGTTATGAGAGACATGAAGTTTAATGACTACAAAAACCCAACTATAAAACATTTCAGCCACATCTACCATCTTTTTAAAGTCCACATACTCTCTAAGAAGCTGCCATCTACGTTTCATTAGCTGTTTGATAAATGCCGTGCTTTTCTGGAGAAAAGTTTGCAAGTGGACTTTTTAATTGTCCACAACGTCAGCTGCTCGGCTCAGGGGAAGTGTCCACATGTCATGATACTCATGACGACTCACGTGCACGGAGTGCTTGTTTTACACTCGGGTTGGTTATACAGCAACTACACTGTGCAAACCTGTCACTTGTCATGGGATTTCTCCTCTCTGCTCTAGTCTGTCCAAAAAAATAGTGGAAGGTTATTAACTTTTACCTGCATTTCATTGCTTTCAATACAGGAAACAGGACAATTGCTTCCAGCTATTGTGGAAGCAGTGAGCAGTACGCAGTCAAGAAACTGGATTATAAGAGTCTCAGAGGAAGTCACACACCCAGGACCTCAGGAACACCCCGAATGTTCCTAGAAATTGCGATCAATTTCAATTGAATTAAAGGACATCCCACTGAAGCAGTCTGTCTTTACTGAATTACATTATATCAGAGAGAGCAGGTACAAGCAATAAAAGAGACACAAATCATATGATAACTGTCATTCTTCATTAATTCTATTTTACCAAAACCATATAAACACATACAGTATACTGCCAAGGAAAATAAATAAATAAATAACAGTCTAAAAACAGTCTAGCTGTGATTACAGAATACAGTGTGTTGGCCAGTTCATGTGTGAAAATGATTCCGCATTCTCTCAGAACCACTCTTTGACAGTTTGAGCCCTGGAATATGGCCATGATATCAGGAAAGAAAAACTCCATAGATGTCATAACTTGGTCATTGAGTACATTCAGGTCATCAGCTGACTTAATTTTATTGCTCCAAAATATTGCTGAGCCTAGACCTGACCAACTGCCAGATCATAATACTGTATAGAATAGGATCAATCTGAACTCATCAGACCAAAGTCCAATCTTTATGCCCTCTAGCAAATCTAAACTTTTTTTCACTCTGATTACTCTCAGTAACCACATGGCCACACACCTTTTTAGTCCCAATCCCGTGAGTTCTCATTGCATTCTGTTTGCGGAAATGAACTTACAGTACTTTCACTATTAATCACACTAGTGATGTTTACTGTAGATTTTTTCTTACAACTTCCCCAAACTACAATCCTTTCACAGAGTTGTCAATGATGCTATGGAAGGTTCCTAACCTCATTCCAGTTATTTCAAATCTTAGATGTTGTCCTTAGTTGCTTTCTTTGCCGGATGCATGTACACTCATCCACACTCACCCACACACTTTTATGTAGGTAAAAAACAGGAAAAATGTCACCCAACAAATTTCAATATTTTAATTCAGTGATGAGTTGCTGTGTGCTGATATACAATTGAGAGCAAACTTTTCGCCTACACCAAGGACAACATGATGAATACAAACAAACCGAATCAAAATTTACAAGCACTAGTTTACATTTATGTGTAACTTGTTCGCCCACTCTTTTTCTTTATAACTGGATGCAACATCATTGCTTCAGATCCTCTTGATGATTCAGATCCTCACAGGTGTAATTTTCACCCACATTATTCTTACAGTCTAGCATGGTGTAACAGTGCAGAGGGTAGCATTATTTTGGGCTCACTGTTTGTACACCTTCATCCCATCTCGATTTAGGTTTCAACTGGTTTCCTCTCTACTCCCCCAAAAAAACATGCCTGTGGGTGGACTGGTTACTCCAAAGTCCCATTCCAAAGTGGTTTCCTGTGATAAACTGGTGTCCCATTCAGAGTTTATTTCTGTCTCACACCCAGTGTTTCCAGTATAGGTTTTGGATCCACCCTGACCAGGACTAAGATAAAATGGTTAGTGAAAGTGACTTGTGACTGCAGTCACTCTATAGTTTAAGCCTGAAATCCTTACAAACAGTTTTGTAACTGAACCTTCAACAACAAAAGTATACTCCATATTACCTTAAACACCTCTCCATTTATACTGAACTTCTAGCCTCCTAACACTAGTACACAACCTCTAGCCTCCAGCTTGCTCATCAGGGAGAATCTGATCATTTTCCTGACACATTTCATTTCCCTAATTTTCTTTTGATTCTCTAAAGCTGCTACGATGACCAAAAAAAGTGCTATATAAATGAAATTAGGCACAGTGGTTAGCACTGTACCTACGGGGTTCAGGTTCGATTCCTGCCTTGGGTTGTTGTGTTTTGCCTGTTCTCCCCATCCTTGGTGGGTTTCCTCCTGCAGTCCAAAGACATGCAGATTGGGATAATCGGTGTTCCCAAATTGCCCGTAATGTGTGAAGGAGCATGTGAGCGTGTGTGTGTGTGTGTGTGGATTGGCACCCCTTCCAGGGTATACCTCACCTTGTGTCCTAAGTCTCCTGTGATAGGCTCCAGGCCCTCCGCGACCCTGTATACAGGATAAAGCGGTATAATGATGATGGATTAAAAAGTGATCATGTGATCTTTGTTCTAATTTGGATTACTTCAGACTTTGCTTAGTTTCCATGAAATACCTCTCACAGACGTTGTTGCTCTTTCAGCTGCTCCCAGCAACAGGTTGCCAGAGCAGACCATCCAATCTGCACACAAGCTTGACCCAGGTTTTACACGAGATGCCCTTCCTGACGCAAACCTTCCATTTTATCTGGGCTTGGGAGCAGCACTGCATCCAGTGGCTGTGGTTTGGGTTTTGGCTGGGAATCGAACCCAGGCTTTCCGAATGGCAGGCGACAAAGCTACCACTGAGCCACCGATGCAGATGCTTTTTACATTATTATTATTATTATTATTATTTTGGAATTTCACCTTCAATTAAAGTTCGGAGACAAACATGGATTTGTTCTGCTAATTATTTTTGAGTAGCTCGGTGGTTAAGCTGGAATGCATGGCCTCTTGAAAGAGGATCTCAACCTTTCAGTTGTGGTAACGAGATAAAATAAGTTGCCCTACGTGAGGAAGGTTTCTGTAGGTGTCTTCATAAGGGGATCAGTGGTAGCTCAAATGGTTAAGGCTGTGAGTTACTGGGTTACAGATCGGAAGCCATAGCACTGACAAGCTGCCACTGTTGAGCCCTTGAGCATGGCTCTTAACCCTATCTGCTCCAGGGGTGCTGTATCCTGACTGACCCTGCACAGCTTCCTAACTGGGACAATGTGACAAAAAAATAATTGAATTGTGCTGGAAGGTACATGTGACAAATAATTGAATATTATGACTATTATCATTCATTTTGCATTATGTTTTTTTTTTTTTTTTTTAGAATATGTACTACTACTATAGTATATACTTTAATTAGACTTTTTTCGTTGCTACAACAGCAGTTTTGTTGATAAGCAACACCATGTAGCCTTTATAACTGGGAGCTGAGATGATTTGCTCCCTGTTAAGTTCTTTTTCTTTCTTCCTCTGGTTACACTTCTCTGGATCGTGTGCCGACTTATGAGTCAGAAACAACGCGTGCTATTCTCGGTTCATTTATTTTAGAAAGTTTATCTCCATAGGGGAAGCAGCCAACTCTCGGTGTGTGTGTGTGTGTGTGTGTATGTGTGTGAGAGAGAGAGAGAGAGAGTGTTAGTCGGCCGTGTTTCCCTCTTAGTGTTTCTGCGCCCACCCACTCTCCTATATGTGTGTGTGTGTGTGTTACAGTGTTGTCCTGCCTCCTCTCTCTGTAGCTGCTCCAGCCAGTACATGGGGAAGGACAGGCAGCCCAGAGGAGGAGGAGGAGGAGAAGGAGGCACTGCCCAATAGAGAGTGCTGTACAACCCTGTGGAGGGAAACACTCGGTGTGTAAGAAGTCGCCGCGCTGCTGAACACACTGTCGCTTGTTTTGTTTTTCTTCTTCCTTGAAGCCGACATTATTTGATAAACTAATCGGGAATGGCTACGTCCCCGTGTGGCGGCGGCGGCAACTTTGACTGCGGACTCGAGATCAAAACTCGGTCCGTGGAGCAGACCCTCATCCCTCTGGTGTCTCAGGTGAGTTTAGTTTTCTGTCCAGGGGAAACACGAATCAGCTGAAAGAGAAGTCACAGGTCTGGTAGCGTTTGGAAAGTTTACAAACTGTTTTTTTTTTTTTTTAATGAAACACATCGCGGCTCCTGTAGGAACTCAGGTTCAGGGTTCGAGCAACAGCACAAAACAGTCTGACCTGAAATGATCGCGTGCGTGCATGGGACCGCTTTATTGCCATGTCATTTACCTCCCCGAGGGTTCTGTGTGTGTGTGTGTGTGTTTAATGTAGTTCGACACTCCGGGGCAGAAAGCAAAGCACAGCGCAGTGCTCGGGTTTCACTTCATAGCCCTTGCGCGCGCGCACACGCACTTCTTACTTGCGTAGCTTAATGCAACAGTGTAACTCTCTCACCCTGGAAACCCCCTCACCCCTGAAAAGCGGTCTGCTCTTAGTGTTGGGGCTCTACAGGGATGCACTAATCATCTACTATACTGTTTTCTCCAGAAACAAACCAAAAGACTTAATGGAACTTATTATTTCCCAGTAGAAGTACCCATACACCTATCCATCCATTCCTCCACCCATCCTTTATCTATAGTGCTCATCCTGTGTGAGGTCGCAGGACGCCAGAAGACCCATCGCAGGGCTCAGTCACACACATCAGGGCTCTAACCACCAATTAGTAGATATGGGACATTGTTTCCCAATTGCAGTATCCATTCATTCACCCATTGATTCATCCATTGTCTGTAGTAGTGCTTAACCTGTGTGGGAAGACAGGAGCATATCCCCGGGAATTTGGGGCACAAACCAGAGGACACCCAGGATGTGGTCCGTACACACATCGGAAATGGTCATCAGCTTATAACCCGTGTATTTTGACTATGTGAGGAAACCCATCAAACATCCGGAGAACGTGCCAACTCCATGCGCACAGACCAGAGGCGAGAAGCACAAACCCTTAAGGAGCGAGCTGACACTGCTAACCATGAAGCCACCATGCTGGTAAATAATTTACATGGAACATTGTTTCCCATCTATTCATCCATTTCCTCTAGTGCTTATACTGTGTGGGTCACGGGAGGCCTAGAGCCTGTCCTCAGGAATTCGTGGCACAAGGCAGGGGACATCCTGGATGCGGTCCGTATCCATCGCGGGGTTTAAGCACAAACACACTGTGGAGTAGCAATCAGCTTATAACGCCTATTTATTTATTTATTTTTTGGTTGTTTGTTTTTGTCTTTTTCTTATTAACACCAAAATAACAGAGCCAGTCAATATGTCAATATACAATTGACACCCACAGCAGACGTTTAAACACATTAAGCAATACATTGTAGGTATGAAAGTGTGATCATGGAAAGGCGAAAGGGCAAGACAGACCTGGGGGAGGAGAAAAAAAAAAAAAGAATTTGGGACAGGTCTTGATCGTTCAAATAAATCCCACAAAGGGGCCTGTATCCGCCAGAATAGTTCAGATTAGTTCTGTAAGTCATGTGCAAGTTTCTCAAAAGGGAGACGATGTGCCAGAGACATCTCCAGAGTCGGTAGATGAGGTGATGACCATAAGATGAGTAAACGTTTCTTTGCCAGATAACACCTGTATTTTGATTATGTGTGGAAACCGAATAACCAGGAGGAAACCTGCACAAAAACCCAAACCCTAGAGGAGCAAGGAGACACTGCTAACCACAAAGCCATAAATAGTAGTATAGGCAA
This sequence comes from Clarias laeviceps, assembly GCA_030014305.1. NCBI lineage: Eukaryota > Metazoa > Chordata > Actinopteri > Siluriformes > Clariidae > Clarias > Clarias laeviceps. The sequence continues at coordinate 25,304,314 of JAQMYJ010000023.1, forward strand.
TAGTGTAGGTAATTTGTACCAATTTTATGGTCCATTTATATAAAATTACTTGCTTACAAACAAACAAACAGATAAACAGCTCACGTGACTAAATGGTGACACCAATTACACTTAATGCTCGGAGTGAAATCAAAATTCCCAGGAGAAAAAATAAGACGAGGGGAAAAAAAGCCATTTTGATGGTTCATCCATAATAGTTTTGTGATCATCCAGTGAAATTCTTTCGTGACTGGAGTTATCCCACCTCCCTGGTGTGTGTGTATTGCCCTTACAGCTCGTTATCAGAAGGCAGTTCCTTTTCCAACCATGACTTGGTTGAGGAAAGAGTATTGTTTATTCGGAGTTGGTTGGAGGTTGTTGAAATACTTTAGTGGGTTCAGATCTAGTTTTAATGAGAAATTTACCTGCTTAGAAATAAAAAGTTGACCGTATAACAGTGTATGCTTCACCTAATGGGGAGGAGCACCCAGTCATGTGGATCGTACATACACTCTAGATTGTTGTAACTCGATACCTCTGTGTTTAATTTATAGCATGGGGTTCACACAATGTCAAAATCACATAATGTCCAATTTCAAGAACAAACAGTGGACATTAAAAGATGTACAACTGTATTAAGGTTAACATCCTTTTCTTACATACATACCCTTTCTTTAGGTAATTGTGCACATGAGCTGATTAGAGGTTAAACAATCTTGCCTTACGTGTGAAATAGATATAGAAAATACATTTTCACACGAGACTACAAAATGGCATAACTCCCAAAATAGCCCACTATGTAATGTATAGTGTGGTTTCAACATAACATATACAGCTGGGTACTTGAATTCCTTGCCCTATGTGACTCTGTAAAGGTCATTAGCATTGACGGTGAGTGTGATGAGGAGAAAAGGTCAGTGATAGGAGGCTCGCCAATCGTCTATTCACTTTCCACAAGAGCGGAGGAGCCCATTCAGTGTTTCAGAGCCTTGTGGAGCTCAGACAATAAGCTCGGCCTGATCATAACCCTCCCCCTTTCTAGGGATTTTTGGTCAGTTCCTTGGAGCTTATTTTAAATGTGTGTGTGTGTGTATGTGTGCAAAGATACAGCAAGAGATTATAAAAAAAAAAACAGTAACTGATTTATTCTATCATAATAAATCATCTATTCAAAATGACAGGGAATGGATAATGCATCATCATTATTGTAACAGTATCTTTAGATCAGATTACAGAAATTCTCCAATCTGCTACCAGCAAAAACTACAAGCCGGGAAAAACTAACAATCAGGGTTAAGCCTCGTGTTTAAACTGTATTTGCTTAATAGTAAAAAAGCAGCTTGTGCCTGAAGGTTTGTGAGCAAAACAGTTGTTTTTCTGTTTCCTCGTAATTGAAGTCTTCTTCAGTCAACCGTTTCATTTTTGGCGCTCCGTGCAGCAAGTATGTGGAACAGCGGTAGTCATTATGTCCCGGGCAACGTGTAAATAATCTGCGTAAATACAAGAGCCAGTGTCATGGTTCAGCATAGACGCTATGTGCTGCTGTCTGGGTGTGTGAATGTGTGTGTGTTTGTGGTGGGGAAGGGAAGGGAAGGGGGGGGGGGGGTGCACTGATAAACCAAGGAGGAAATGAAGTGAGACGTGTGTGTGTGTGGGTGCGTGTGTTTGCTCATTTGGAAGGATGTGCTATTCGTGCTGCTCTTCTCCCCCTCTGTTATCACCCTCACTCCTGCGGCTTTGTAATAATCATGCCTTTGGACTCAGACCACACGCTCGACCAGATTTGCTCTCCTGCCCGCCTGCTTGGGTGCTAGATCATCTCCAGTGCCCATGTTCGTCATCCTAAAAGTCGGATCTGTGAGTAAATCAGGACACATTTCGTAATATTTGGTGACGCTCTTACTCGGAAGATGTATTCTGGATTCCGTGGTGCCTCTGGCTTTTTAAAGAGATTTAAAGAGAAAAAAAATCCAAGCCAGCAGTCTCTAATTTCCTGTCAATCATGTCCTCTGTCACGTCAATGCATTGTCAAAAAACAGCCTCGGTTTACACTAATAATAGCGCTTTTCCACTGAACACCACAGGGCACAGGTCGGAGACGAATGCAAAGCCCAGACGATCACACTTTTTTTTTTTTTTTGGCAGAAGGGAATATTGAGTGCGACATCATTTGTCTGGAGTATTTTTTATTTAAGCGTGTTTTAAGCTAAGTGTGCTTCATGGTAGAACAATGCACCTGGATGATGTAACTATAAAGCAAGTTATTCAATCTGAATCCTACCCGTCTGTTGCACTACACTTTTATAGCCTTCTATTATGCGGATTAATCAGTTTACGTCATGGATGATGTAAACTCTCTGTTCAAATTCAAGAATGTCCAAGGTATGCGGAAACTCTAACAGAGTAAAATCTGGCCTAATATGTCACATAATGACGTCGCAGTTAAGAAAAACTAAAAATGCTTTCATGTCAGGTGAAGAGAAAACACCAAAGACAAACGGAGCTACCGCATGTATTTTCTTCATGGCCTACATGAGCATTTAACTAGTTCAGTACCCTGTCGTACTCCTATATTATTTTGTCTGCTTTTTTTTGGGCCTAGTCGATTAGATTTGCTGACCTAAACATGAGACTTGACCGCACATTAGACCGTTCACTTACCTAATGAGCTAACTAATGAGTTTATGATTTGTCAACCCCAAGAGAAGCAATTGTGTCCAATCATTGAACAGCACGTCTGTGTTGTTCAATGATCAGTCGATGGGCCGCGGCATTTTTAGCTCCAAACATACAGTACGTCCTTTAAGAAAGTGGACCGAATGGCTCTTACGGCACTGCATGAGCTGTCTAGTGTTAAAATGCTGTAATGTTCACTTTTTGTCCATTGTTGTGCTTTGGGGGTTTTAAATGGATATTTTTGAAAACATTTCTTTTATTTCCTCTGCATTTTTACCCAGCAGTCCGTGGGCTTATCATGGCCGCTGACCAGGATGTTACTTTATGATCTCATGTGTCTTATTGATAATTTGTCTACTGTTTATTTTAGTTTTGATGAATGATTGATCAATGATGAGCATGCAAGACACTGGAATACAGCACGATCACACAGCTGTACTGCTCCCTCTGGATGAACTTCACACTTTCCGGCTGTTTAGGACATCCCAAACCTGGGTCAGTCTATGTTGACTCTCACATCCTCTCAAAGCCTTTCCTCTGTGAATGTTCGTTTATCCCGCCGTGCCCGCGCTACACGAACTCGACCCTTAAGCCAGGACAAGACTAATGAAGGTTCTGCTGAGTGTGTGATCTGATCTGATCAGCCCAATTTTGAAATCCTGTGAAAAGAGAGGCTCATTATTACATATTTGTGCTGGCTTTGTCTTTTGTTTCTGCCAAGCTGAGCACTTTTTCCCTTCCAAAAAAAAAGAAAAAAAAAGAAGAGATTTATAGCTATAATTGGACTGAGAGTTCTTTATTTTTTTCTTCCTTTCTCACGTTATGTCGAGTCTTCATGCTTTTGTGAATTCTGTGCCTCTCGCACTTCCGTAAATTAAACCATTATTATGTTGCGAAAGTGTGGGAGTTGAGCGTATTCAGTTAAGCACACAATCTGACGAATGCAAAGTCTCAGTTACAGTCTCAGTAAAGGGCCTCTTTTCACAAAGTCGGTCATACCAGAGCTCTTCTAACGTAGAAGAGCAGTGAACTAAGTGCAGGAAGGATAAAGTGATAAAGTGCATGCCTCCTTTGGAGATGGTGCTGATGAAAAAACAAAAATCTGAGCTGTGTGTAAACCGCAAGGGATTACAAGGATAAGTACTTTCCGGTGCTAGGACAACATAGGCGTCATGTGCGGTGTGACATTGTTCTACTCATCTCCACAGCCAACCATAACCCATTCATCCATGTTAAGGCTTATGTAGAGAATTAAATAGAGACATGGGTTAATCTGGCATTTTAGGACAGTCCTTTGTGTGGGACACCAGATCACACGAGCACTGCATTATGAAATGTAGTTCATCCCCATGATATACAGTCGACACATCTCTGGCTTGACAGTTCCCACAGAGGCATGTGCTAGCATCCTTTGTTAAAGCAGTCACTTTGTGTCCTGGCCAGTGAATGACTGCATTCTCTTTCTTATTATTATTATTTTTTCTTTTCAGCAGCTGCCAAACGAGCAGTTTCACTGACTCTATACAAGGCAATGACAAGGCCATATGGATCTGTTGCCCTTTCCGCACTGATGGAATCAAAACTATACTACATAGTCGTTTCTGGGATTGCGTGTTCATGTTCATAACGAATTAATTAATTGTACCCTACCGTTTCCACTACCTGACCCGCATGGTCTTTGTTTTACCCATAACCAAACCATAAATAAATAAAG
>JAQMYJ010000023.1:25343560-25358018 GCA_030014305.1 Clarias laeviceps
AGTCTATCTCATATATTAGTTTCACCTTTTAAGTTGCATTACTGAAATAAATGAACTTTTGCACAATATTCTAATTTATCGAATTTCACCAGTATGTACAGACCCAGACATTTGATTGTGTAGAGTAATAAAATACAGTTATGAAAGTAAAAACTACCCTTTATGTCTCTATATAATTCCCTGCTCCACTAATGCACTTATCCCAGGGTTTGACTATTGCTCGGATACCATCAAGGTAGAAAGTTTTCTTACTCATGGTACGCCCAAGCCATGATCAGACTGCCTGCTTCACATCTGAAACACTGGCGTCCCAGGAACTCCTTCAATGGGCTTCAATGGAACTCCAAAACTTTTTTGTAAGTTAGTAAAAAAGAATTTCAGTTGTAATGGCAGAGCTTTAAATTTGTGAGTTTTTATCATGATGACAAAGTTTTATGAGAGAGAAAACTCGTCGTTTAACGCTGTGCATAAAATCGCTGAACATTTTACGGTTTTCACACTAGGCATGATTAGTTCGTACCATGCCCAATATGGTCGCTCCCCCTTCCCCACGTCTCGACTGGCCAGCATTTATATTACTATTGTTCCGTACTGGAGTACACTTTTATATTTATGCTCTCTGATACAGTAGGTGGCAGTATTGCAACAAGTTGGTTTGCAAGCTAGCTGTAAACACAAAGCTAAGAAGAGAACAAGGAGGTCAACCTTTGCTTTGTGCCTGATATCCTTGATCCATCCATTCACCCATCTAGGAACCTCTTTATTCCCATTTTCACAACCTCTGGTCAACGTTCACAAACGCATTCACACACTATGGGTAATTTGGAAACGCCAGTTAGCCTAATATGCATGTCTTTGGACTGTGGGAGGAAACCGGAGTACCTAGAGAAAACCCACCAAGCACAGGGAGAACATGCAGCAATATTTTGGAAAAAGGAACCCTCTCGCCTGCCTTCCTACATTATCAGCTCTGTATGTGTAGTTCAGAGGATGAGAGCGCGTTGATTCTGTTTTCAAATGCGTTTGGCTTTAATGTCTGATTCGAGCTATGTCTTAGTACACTGTAGAATATGGAATAATTTCCATCTTGGGTGAGGATATGTGCTCGAAATCAATTATCATATGCGGTTATAATGACCGGGTTCATTGTGCATATTGCCCTGGCTTGGGACCATTTCAAAAGGGCCCTTAAGGAAACACACATGCACAGCTTGCAGAGTGTAAATAGCTGTAATGCATAATCAAACTAGAACTCATTTTAATGCAATATTCAATATTGCTATTCTGCTCCTTGAGGAAACCAGTCCTCCTTCACATGTGTTTTTTTTATATTTAACTTACAATATGTGTGCCTGAGTTGTGTGACTTAAATACATTTATCTAATAGCTAGAGACCCTCAGCTTATAAGAAAATGTCTGTAATTATCCACAAATGCCATAAAAGCTCTTAATACAAAAGCACAAATTTAAAAGCACTAAAACGTTTATTTTTCAAGACACCATACTGCTAAATGCTTTTAGGCGACCAGAGCCTGGGACAGCTCCCAAACACGCCCAAAATAAACTTCTAGTAGCAGGGTTGTAGTTACAGTATTTGCAGATAGTAATAAGTGAAAGCTCTTTGAATGAGCGGGTGAGTTGCAGCTGTTGTTGTTACCACATCAGGAGCAGATGATGTACAGTAGCAGAGCACAATCTGTCTTCAATGTCGTATGTGCTTATGGATGTGTGTTTGCAGGTGCTGGTGACACTGGAACAGTTGGAGCGAGTCAGCACATTTCAGGAGTTCGTGCAGATCTTCAGTCAGTTTGGCAATGAGATGGTGGAATTTGCACATCTTACAGGCGACAGGCAGAATGTAAGAGCGTGCAACATGCACACACACGCACGTACACACATGCGCAGGCATCCTTGCTCATCCTCAGGCTTACTAACTCACAAAGGCTGCAGATAAGCGAACACATTGATAACAGTGCTTCCTGTGAGCCTGTGTTAAGAGGTTTACCGTACACTGTGAGAAAAATATAGAATGTCGTGTGGACATGTGACAAATATTGGAATTAGAATTTTAAATATGTGTCTCAGACTACAATGGACCCATTTATCCAGTTATAAAAAAAATTATATATAATTTCTTAATTGCTCAGGGAATGTCAAATGTTGTTGTTGTTAAGTATCAATTTTTGTCTTATAAAATGCATTAAAGGAGTCTTTGAGCTCTTTTTAAAAGTTCCATAAGCTTACCATGCTCTGCCGAGGAATACAACAAACCTTTTTATACACAGCCTGGCCAAAAAAATTCATTTCAGAAGGGTCAAATTGTTATGATGGAGTATTAGGGCCAATATGAGATGGAAAAAAAACAAATAATAAAAAAAAAAGAGAGATGGAAGGGGATGGGCAGGGAATTTCTGAGTTTAAAACTCAAAATTTTCAAGTTGTAAGTCAAAGTTTTAGAAAAAAAAAACCCTCAAAATCTTTGAGGAAAAAAAAGTTGAAAGTTTCCAGAAGAAAAAAAAAAGTCGAAAGTTTCCAGATTTTTTTTTTTAAGTTTCCAGAAAAAAGTCGAAAGTTTCTCAGGAAAAAAGTCAAAAGTTTCTCAGGAAAAAAAGTCGAAAGTTTCTCAGGAAAAAAAGTCGAAAGTTTCTCAGGAAAAAAAGTCGAAAGTTCCCAGGAAAAAAAGTCGAAAGTTCCCAGGAAAAAAAGTCGAAAGTTCCCAGGAAAAAAAAAGTTGAAAGTTTCCAGGAAAAAAAAAGTTGAAAGTTTCCAGGAAAAAAAAAGTTGAAAGTTTCCAGGAAAAAAAAAGTTTAAACTTTCCAGGAAAAAAAAAGTTGAAAGTTTTCAGGAAAAAAAAAGTTGAATGTTTCCAGGAAAAAAAAAGTTGAAAGTTTCGAGAAAAAAACTTTTTTTGTGTTTTGTGTTTAAAACTCAAAAATCTGTGGGTCTTTTTTTATCAAGAAAGAAAACTGCATATACACTTGTGTTTAGAAGAAAACACCATACTGACTTTGAGGAGGTGATTGCCTTAAACATTTAAAGTTGCGTGGTAAAAAACAGAGCTTTGTTTAATAGTGAAAGTAAGAGCATTTCCATAAACACACTATGTGATGAGAACTTTCAGAATTGGGACTAAACATCTGTGTGGCCATAAGAAAAACACTTGTTAGTTAGACTAATCAGAAAAAAGGCTTGAATTTGCTAGGGAGTAAAAAGATTGGACAGTGATTGGTCCGATGAGTTCAGATTGACCCTATTCCAGAGAGATTGGCATATCAGGTTAAGAAAGGGAGTGGATGAATACCCATCATGCATAGTGCTCACCGTACAAGCCACTGGAGGCAGTGTTATGATCTGGGGTTGCTTCAGTTGCTCAGGTCTAGACTCAAAGCCTTCATTTTATGTGGCAATAAAATGAAGTCAACTGATCACTAGAATGTACTGAATGAGCAGATTATACTGAAATGACTAGGACTAAGTAATGAAGTAATAATGTTATCACATTTAACACAGACAAGCCTGTAGAGTCACTATCTGGAGCAGAGGTATTCGACTAACACAGAATTTCTTGTTTACAAGACTGACTGTGAAGACTCCTTACAGTATGTAGAGTAACGATTGTTTAAACTTTCCTGGGTTTCATATACTGTCACAACGAGAGCTGCATGATTGATCGCATTAAAATTTAAATGATGGAATTATTTAGTTATTACAGGTAATATATGCATAGTCAGAAATGTATGTAGAGTTTGTCAATAATATTGTAAAACATCCTCTTAATGAGATCATTTGTCCAATTATTTGGTTGTTATCCTGGATAAATACGTTTAAATTTAAAATGGTTTATTTAATAGTTAAATATCCCAATTTACATCGCAATTGTGGTGTGTTCGAAAAATCGCAATGTAGTTTTTTTTTCTTCTCATAATCAAATCATGCAGCCGTAAGCACCACCCAGTTTAACCGTGCTACAAACCTGCAGTCTGTAGATTCCCTGGTTAAGGTCAGTCTGCAATGGCAAATCTGACCGCTCCTGTTCCTCTTGATGTAAGTTACATCCTTATAATTACGACTCCATGCTCACACATCCGTATAGTTAATCAACCCGAATTTCACCCTTATTGGTTCAGTTCAGTTCAGTTCAAGAGATCGAATACCATTCTGTGGTGATATAAGCAACAACATATTTATATTAATAGCAACAGAAATGTATATACAGCATTAGGATATTAATAGTGAATGATAATGATATTTCAAAGTGGTATATAATTGTGGGATATAATATTTTCAGTCACTTTGTTGGGGAGGTAAGATAGTAATAAAAGCACACAGACAGCGGTATTTTTAGTTTTTTATATATAAAGATTTTTAAAAAGCCTTTATTTATTTATCTATCTATTTTTAATAAATCTATGTGGCTGTTTTTTTGATATATTTTTTTTATTATTTTTTTTTCTTGCTTTTCTATTCCTAATTAATGGATTTCATTGCTTGTAACAATATCTCTAAACACCTTTCATACTCTCTCCAGCTCTGTTCGAGAGCAGCGGTTTATCTCTTCTGTGACGGCTGTTTTTCTGATCCTATTGATTATTAACATGACTCACAGCAAGCTGCCTGAGAGTTTCATCCTATTCAAGGCTTATTTAAGACATGGGAAGGCTGAAATAAACATGTTTGTCTTCAGTTTAAGTATCTGGACTTTTTAATAAGGCAGCATTAACTGCAGCTTGGTAAAAGCGCTGGTCAATTTGAGCCTGCTCGATCGCTTTAATATATCGGACACTAGGAAAGCACCATTAAATGAGCATAAAATTATATTTTGTGAATAAAATAGACAAGTTAGGTCTTTTTATTTCAATAAAAAGCCACGGGATGCCAAATTTAAGAAATAGAAATCACACGTAGACACGGACCATTAGCACCATGCTGATACTTGCTGAAGGACATAGGAGGAAAAAATATGAAAGAGTTGTTATCAGGAAGAAGTAAAAATACATACAAGGATAAAATAAAAATAGAAAGAAATAGTATATCTGGGTCAATGAAAGAAGTGGCTTTGCTCATCCAAGTACTGTTCTGTTTTTGTTGATTTCTTTATAAAGTAAACAATAAAACAAAAAAGCAAAAACAAAACAAAGAAACATAAACAAAATTTAAAAAGGTTGCAGAACTGTTAACAAGCCTCTTCTGCGTTATGATTGGGTAGAGGGTTTCAGTCTCGTCTGTGATTGGTTGGAAACCTAGAGCATAGAGGCAGGGCTTAAATCATGTTTTAAGCGCAGTTTAAAGGACCCGGGAGTATACGAGTCATTTTGGGCTTTGCAAGAAACTTTCACGAGATCTCGCAATAAAAGGACGTTTTTTTTCTTCCCTTTTCTTCTGCATAGCTTTTTAGGGAGACCAGATGCGATTTCTAAAGTGGATGTAAATGTGGAGACTTCAGCAAAAAAAATTTGACCTAAGGGTGTGTTGGAATTTATAAAGGTTTAAAAGGGGGAAAAAAATCTCTTAATTCTAAGCTCGACCAAAATCCTCACCTCGTGGCAGTACAGACTCGGCCAAATTTGTACACATTAAAGGGCAAGAACAACATGAATTGTGTTAGTAAGGTGTTAACCCAAAAGCTTCCAGAACAGAATCAATACACATCGGTACAGATTCTTGTGCAAGGAACTGTCGTGAAGGGCAGAAATTGTGTTGTTTTTATATTATTAATTTAAACAATATGATATTTCCTCACTTGCAGTTTTGGTGAAATTGGTGAAGAGTGTTGTCCAAAATTCTCCATAGTTGTTGGATTTGGTGAAAGCATAAAAGTAAAGTGAAGTGAATGAAGGATATTATGTTAGTAGGGAGTGCAGCTTCACCATACAGGAATAAACCTAAACAATCTGATTATTCTGTAATTGTCAATATTCCATCATGCAGTCGAGTCAGATCTGTGAGTAAAGCTTAGTGAGCGTAATCAGTACCCAGGTCTGTGTAATACCCCAACGAGCGGAGCTCTAGAGAAGAGCAGGAAGCTTTAAAGAACTGATAAGGGTGTCTTATTTGATACCAGAGATGTCGTCTGCCAGTCAGTGTTTCGCACACACATCACGTCTCGATCTCACTGCAGAGCTTCCTTGGCAACCTGCCACCTCCGTCTATACAGCCTTATAAAGGGAAATATAATAACCCATAATCAGATCTTCTTTTATGATATATTGTTTCCTGGGAGAAGCAAACACACACACACACACACACACACACACACACACACACACAGACAGACACACTCATGGACAACATATCAGTTCTCAGGTCCCTTGTGCGGAAGCTTTACTAGGTGCTAGTGAGCGAAGATCCTGCCAGAATGCTTTAGATGAATCATATCGCAGGCTGCTACCTACGGGAAGCTGTGTGCTACTACAGTCTGATTTCAGATGCTCTCTGTCCACATCAGGATTTTCGGAAAAGACCACCTGATGGTTAGCGTCCAATTTAACAACGAGATAATTGGAAGTTTCATGGTGAAGAGCCTAATTGCGGTTCAGGATTTGTGCATTATGGCTTACAAAACTAATCAATGATCTATGAAATCTTACTATATTTGTATTTCTCTGTCTCTCAGGATCTGAAGGATGAGAAGCAGAAGGCACGCATGGCCGCAGCCCGTTCTGTCTTGGAGAAATGCACCATGATGCTTCTTACTGCTTCTAAGGTCTGTGTAGAACGTATAGTGGTACCACTTTTTCTCATCGTCTATACCGCTTAATTCTGTATTCAGGGTCGCGGGGGGCCTGGAGCCTATCCCAGGACACTTGGGGCACGAGGCGGGGTACACCTTGGACAGGGTGCCAATGCACACACACTTACACACACTCGCACACTACGGGAAATTTGGGAATGCCAGTTAGCTTAATCTGCATGTCTTTGGACTGTCGGAGGAAACTGGAGTACCTGGGGGAAACCCATCAAGCACAGGGAGAACATGCAAACTTCATGCACAGGGCTGGGAAATGAACCTAGCCGGGAATCGAACCCAAACCCTGGAGGAACCCAAACCACTAAGCCGCCATGCCACCTACCATAATGACAAATGACACCTAAAGGGTTTCTCAAGGGTTCTTTGGATAGCTGATGCTGCTGGAGTGGAAGGCTCTCTCACTAAAAGGGATGCAGGGTTTCACATGGTACTGTTAGTGGAACAAACTGAAGAACCCTTATACATTCATTTTATTCAAACCCAATTGGTGAATTGTGAGCTTTAATACACATAGGCTTACTTTCAGTGTAAGCATGCATTGTTTTGTTGTGGCAGTCTGCTACTAGGCATGGATTAAAAAAAACAAACACTTAGTTTAATATTGTATTAATAATTTTTGTGTGTACTGTATATAAAACCTCCTAACCTTATTTTAAAGAAATAAACAATGTTGGTTTATTGTCTGAGCATGGTCTGTTAGTCAGGATAGAAGTTATTTTAGGGGTACAAATATATATACATATAAATTTTATTTTTTTCGTGTTTCTTTTCACTTCATTGGTTTCATGATATTTGGGCATAAAGGCTTAGCCTGTTCCCGCACTATTCATTTTGTAAAGTGAATTAGAAGAGTTAGACAGTTCAACTGCTTTTGGGTCGTGACTTAATCAAATGTTGGTCTTAAGGCAAGATCAATATTTCAAGTTATATTATTAATGTGTAAGTGTAATATAACGTTACATCAACAGGAAGGAGCCATTTCAATTTGTGAGATCATTTTTGTGACTGCTATAGATCAGCAGGTGCGTTTTTGTCTTCAGACTAACGACTGAACTGGACTGTGTAAGCGATTAGGATTGGATTATAAATCAAACATCATTGTACAGTGTGTAGTATTGTAGCCTCACAGCATTGGAATTCCAGGTTCGATCCTGAGCTCAGGCTGTTGTTTTGTGTGGAGTTTCACATGTTCTCTCAAGTTCTCGAGTGTGTGGACATCTCCCATATGTAGGTTGTCCCTGTATAAAAAAATTTGAGACAAAAAATTGCCTAGAATTTATTTATATGCTATATCATTATGATTTTTTTTTATTTTTTATCACTGGCGTTAAAAGGTCCAAACATTTTGGTAGCCCCCCCTGGACACAAAACATGATCCATGAAAATGTTGCATGTCTTGGTTCATGTAGAAAAACTAGTGTCCAGCACAGAGCCCTGATCCTCACCATATAAGACACCTTTGAGATGATGTGGAACGCTGCCTGCACCCCAGGTGTTCTTACTTGATGTTAATGCCTGACCTCCCTAATGCTTTTGTGACTGAATGAACACACATACCCACAGCCAGGCTTCAAAATCTTGAGTGGGGAAGTGGCACATTTTATCTCATTATTTGTCTGAGCAGTTGAGAGCCTTGCTCAAGGGCCCAACAGGAGCAACTTGGGTGTGTTAGGGTTGGAATAACTCGGTGGTTAAGGCATTGGACTACGGTTCAGAAGGTCCTACGTTCAAATCCTACGTGCAAGGCCCTTAATCCTCAACTGCTCACATGTTTAATTAAATAGAAATGTAAGTCTGCCAAATGTGTTGGGGTTTGAACCTGGGACCTTCGGAGCAGAAGTCCAATGCCTTACCCAATAAACAAAGCAAAAGCAGAGGCAGGATCAAGTTTGTGTTGTCTGATGTTTCAGGATGGGCATGGGTCAGGTATTCACAGTGAGAATCCAGATGTTGATCAAGCTCTTGGATTGCCATAGTGGAAAGGACATATGTCTTATCAGTTCCAGAGATCAGCTGTCTAGATGTCTGGTGCTTCTGTGCTGCAGTTCGAATCTTAAAATCTAATTTTCTCGCTTTTCACTTTTGGTTAAAGCAGATGTTCAAGTGTGATATATTTACTTGTGCTCTAGAGAAACTGTTCAGGAAGAGAGGGAGGAACATCAGCTTGCTTTCATCCACTTGCTTTGTCAGTTATGAACAGTTACCATATCAGGCACTGTGACGTGTTAATGCATCTTACCATTAGCTCTCATTCTCTCCCATTCATCCGGTGGTTGTTTTTCTCTCTCCAGACATGTCTGAGACACCCAGACTGCGAGTCTGCTCGGATCAACAAGAACGCCGTGTTCCAGCGCATGCGTCTGGCTCTGGAGCAGGTTATCGAGATTGTGACAGATGCCAGGAGCAGCGCAGAGGCCAAAGCACTGCCCATCAGCATCTATGCTGGAATTAAAGACATTAAGGTGCGGCTGTGGGCCAAGAACTGTATACACACAGATTATGAGTGACTGATCTACTGATCCATCTTAATATTTCTAACCGCATTCATGACTCAGATTGTCTGGCTATTCATTCCTGCAGTTTCTGCTCTTATTCTAAAGTCATGGAGGATGCAAACTTTTGCACTCAAGCGTTCTTTCAGCATATTATTACCTTAAAACACTTTTTCCTTTGTTTGTTTTTATTTACATTTTTGGAACATTATTCACTAAACATTATCATCCTCAAGGATTGCAACATGTAGACTGTGTGTGTTGGTTTCAGAATAAGGTGGAGGGATTGAGGGAGTCTCTGTACCATGTGCCGTGTCAGAGTGTAGCAGCACAGCTGGAGGCTCTGGTAGAACAGACCGAAGACTTCACCGATTCAGCGTACACTAGCCATGAGCAGCGTGAGAGCATCCTGCAGCTCTGCCACAAAACACGGCAGGAAACCAAGCAGCTCATCTCCGCCTGGAGCGAGGCAGTACGACTTACAAACACACGCATGCACACACACACACACACACCACCCACACATAGACATACTTGTACATGCAAAATAATAAGACGATGCTTATTTCACACACATTATATTAGGTTGAGCAGAGTTTGTAAATAGGAACAAGTTGCACAAGTTCGCGGCCTTGCACAATAGGTGTGCAGTCCCATCATTCCTCATACTTTACCTCATAAACAGTACTTATTCTATATATATATATTGCTAATTTATCAGTCATTTGCTGTCATTTATCCTTGAATGTCAGTTTTCTAAAGTCTCTTGAATACCCTTTTACAATGCAGTTCTATTGAACAGACACACGCCCTTGACAGAATCCAATAAGACATTAGTGATGTCTTTGTGTTCTTCATCTGTGTTGAAGAAAATGTACCTGAGTAAATGTTTCAATATATGAAATCTTTCTATATGTGCTGGAAATTTGTAGAAATTGTAGGTTCTGTGTTGTGTAGTGCACAAATGATAAGTTCTTTATTGTGAACTGTAGAAAGTGTGGGTTCAGTAGTGTAGAATTTGTAGGTTTTTTAATGTATAGTGTAGAAATTGAAGGTTCTATGGCATTTAGTGTAGAAATTGTAGGTTCTGTTGGTTGTAGTGTTTGTAATTAAAATTGTAGGTTCATCATCTGTGTTGAAGAAAATGTACCTTAGTAAATGTGTTAATATATGTATTCTTTCTATAAGTGCTGGAAATATGTAGAAACTGTAGATTCTGTATTGTGTAGTGCACAAATTATAAGTTCTTTATTGTGAACTATTGAAGGTGTGGGTTCAGTAGTGTAGAATTTGTAGGTTTTTTTAATGTATAGTGTAGAAATTGAAGGTTCTATGGCATTTAGTGTAGAAATTGTAGGTTCTATAGTGTAGAAGTTGTAGGTACTGTAATGTAGAAATTGTAGATTTTATAGTGTAGAAATTTTAGGTACTGTAATGGAGAAATTGTAGGTTCTGTCGGGTGTAGTGTAGAAATTATAGGTTCATCATCTGTGTTGAAGAAAATGTACCTCAGGAAATGTGTTAATATATGAAATCTTTCTATAACTGCTGGAAATATGTAGAAACTGTAAGTTCTGTATTGTGTAGTGCACAAATTATAAGTTCTTTATTGTGAGCAGTTTAAAGTATGGGTTCAGTAGTGTAGAATGTGTAGATTTTTTAATGTATAGTATAGAAATTGAAGGTTCTATGGCATGTAGTGTAGAAATTGTAGGTTCTATAGTATAGAAATTATAGGTACTGTAGTGTGGAATTTGTAGTTTTTTTAATGTATACTATAGAAATTGAAGGTTCTATGGCATGTAGTGTAGAAATTGTAGGTTCTGTTGCTTGTAGTGTTTGTAATTAAAATTGTAGGTTCATCATCTGTGTTGAAGAAAATGTACCTCAGTAAATGTGTTAATATATGAAATCTTTCTATAAGTGCTGGAAATATGTAGAAACTGTAGATTCTGTATTGTGTAGTGCACAAATGAAGAAATTGTAGGTTCTGTCGGGTGTAGTTTTGAAATTGCAGGTTCTGTCGGGTGTACTTCTGTGGGGTGTAGTGTCGAATATGCAGGTTCTATAGTGTGTAGTGTTGAATAGGTAGGTTCTGTAGTGTGTAGTGTAGATTCTGTAGTACAGTATGTTGTAGAAAATGTTGTATGGGTTCACACCTCAAACATTAAATTAATATGACTCAGTGAATTTTTTGTTCAGGGTGCTTTCAGACCTGTCTTTTAGAAAGGAAGAATACCGCAGAGTGTCAGGCACACCGTCTGAGCCCTGACTGGCAGTTGCATGGAGAGCATGTGTTAATGGAGGTGATGAGAGCAGGCACAGCTGCTAAAGTCAACGGGTAGAAGTCAGGAGGTTAGGAGATGAGAGCAGTTTGAAGGCTTGCACATGCAGTAGCCTATCTGGTGTTTGTCCTGACACCCTGCTGTAATCCTTCTGGAGGGGAGTGAGACGTGCCACCTGTCTGGCGTCTGATGACAGCAATAACATCCGAGCTGTGCTGTGCTACCGTGAAAGAGCTTTAAATGTTAGTAGTGTTATTCGGTAGAGAAGAGGGACACTCCGTGGGACATCATATTTTAGAAATATTTTGTCTTGTCTGTCTCTGGAAACTTTTTCTTTCTGTCCTATGTGACACGAGTAGCAGTCATTCAATGCCAAAGACGTGACAGAAGAAGTGGAGTTGGCTATTCTGAAGACGTGTCAGAGTCTCGGGGAGCTCAGACGTGAGGTAAGACATCTGGCAGCTACACAAAAGAATTCAATACTCTGCAGGCCCTGATATTTCCTCCATCTATACCTTGCGCTCACACTTTGCATATTGTACCCCTTTTCAGCTCCACAAGGTAGCAGTGGGGCGGGCCAGCGAGCTGTTAAAGCTGCACTCCGATCACGCCGTGCTCCAGGCTCTGAAGGCCACCGGAGGCGAGGGAAACGTCGAGGCGGTGGCCGAGTACGCCCGTACGCTCACCGAGCACAGGGAGCAGCTGGTGGAGGTCAGCAGCACAGGTTAAACCCAGATGGAGCATCCATTCTGTAGCTGTAGTGCTCACGTATATCCCTGCATCTGTATGCTTGCAGACCTGTCGACTGCTGTGCCACATCTCGGGCACGGAGCCACTGGAGATCACGTGCATCCACGCCGAGGAGACTTTCCATGTCATCGGTCCGCAGGTAACAAGGGACTAAAAGGGTTGGACACACACAGGGATGTGACGATTTGTAAAGGCCAGTTTACTCAGGAAGCATCGCTTGAAGCGTGGAACAGATATATCTCGATTTGAATCAGTGTTTCAGTCAGTGTCAGCTCAAAATCCATCCTGATGTGCAATTTATCTTTAGGTAAAGTTCAGATAAAGCATGTTTACTACCTTATTTTTAGTGCAACTGCTCCATTTGTTATTGTCTTCTGTTTGTCACCACTATGAAACAGATGAGAGATTATATGTTAATACTTGGTTCATAAGCTTTGTGATAATGTATTAAACATTATCGAAGTGATGTCACATCATCTGGCTTTAATAACAAAGCGTAAAGGTCAATCAGCCAATAAGAGCGCAACAGGAGCCGTAGCTTTAGGTGTGCATGTTAATAGAGATATCAATAATTCAGAAAAACAGCAGGATCCATTCTATTAATAGGAACACATGATCTCTTTTCTCTTGATTATGTATTCTGGTCCACAAGTAATGCATGCACAAAGCAAATACTGTACAGTATACTGTGCACACTGAAATTCATGAGTGTTTGTTTCACTCTCTGCTCAGATCATCTCAGCAGCTCAGACACTGGCTCTGCACCCCAACAGTAAGATAGCTAAAGAAAACCTGGACGTGTTCTGTGAGGCCTGGGAGTCACAGCTGTGCGACATGGGAATCCTGCTCAAAGAGATCAGCGATGTGTTCGAAGGTCGCAGAGGTAATCAGCTCATGAATCTGTCACGCCTTCAATCCTGTCATGCTAGTCAATAGGGACGGAGATCACCAGGGACCGGCCGATACGATATTATCACGGTACCTAGGTGCCCATTCAATTTGTACAGGGTGATTCAGTGGAAAGGGGCCTCGAATATTCTGTAATATCTCTCGCTAGGAAGCAATCTGAAGCAAACATTGTGCTCCACAGTATATGCCAGGATGCCCCTTTGGCCATTTAACTCCGTACCCCTTCACTCATTTACTCGACTTCTTATCAGGATGGTGGTTCACAGTGATGAGCAGCACGTCTTCCTATTGGGTCAACGATTCATTTAAGCAATGTCAAAGGGAATTTAAGAAAAAATATGGTGTTCCCGACATACCCTTAAAGAGTGCTATTCAGAGGATGGTAAGGAAACTGCAAACGATGATTTACATTTAGCAGACGCTCTTATCCAGAGGTGCTTTGAAGTTTCCGTCACTGGATATATACTTATGCTGGGTTACTAACTAAGTGCCATCAGTCAAACACAGTTGGGAAGAGTTGAGTATTAAGTGTCTTGCTCAAGGGCCCACAGTGGTAACTTGGCAGTAGTGGGGTTTGAATCTGGGACCTTCCGAACCGTAGGCCAATGCCTTAACCACTGAGCTACCCCCTGACCTATGTGTAACGACTGAAATGTCGCAGGACACAATCGGTGACGTGCAACTTCGTCTACAGCAGTCGCCTATGAAATCTCTGAGACGCCTCGCATTCCCAGTATTTTTTTTGTTCAGATAGCGAGAGTTATTACAGAATATTCGGGGCATCTTTCGAGTGAATCACCGTTTTACGATTCTATACGTATTACAATTTAAAAAATACCCTGATTCAATATAAATTTTCTTATATTAAAATATTTATATATATATAAAAAAAATGTATATTAAAAATTTATTTTAAAAATTGATTTTGGAGTCAGTGTGGCGATGAATTACGATATATATCGATATGTAACTGAGTCAATCTTTTTTTTTTCCCTACTAATCATGGCTCTATCTTAGTGAAGAGCTGTTTTAATATATGGGACATCAAATTATTTTGTACTATATAGCTGTAGTACAGTGGAACCTTGGATTACGAGCATAATTCATTCCAGAAGTAGGCTTGTATTCCAAAACACTCGTAAATCAAAGCTAATTTTCCCATAAGAAATAATGGAAACTCAAATTATTCCTTTTTAAAAAAAAGTAAAAATAAATCCAGACAGATAAGTGTTTCCGTTTATGCGCGCAGGCGCTGTGTGTGTGTGTGTGTGTGT
>JAQMYJ010000023.1:25367034-25380283 GCA_030014305.1 Clarias laeviceps
TTTGGGCCCCCCCCCCCCCCCCCCCCCATTTAGTTCTATGTATTTTTGTGTAAAAACATAATAAAAAAAAAACAGCCTCAGACAAACAGCAAAATATGACTTTGGTCCCCGTGCCATTATTATTTAACAAGAATGAAGCCCAAATCTTGTATCATATGTGACCCCGTGCTCAGAACAAGGAGCGAGAGCAGGATCTTTCTGTGCCTCCCCTGCAGCTCTTATGGCTCTTATTATATAGTAGCTACTGCAGAGAAAACAATTACACGTGAGCAAACCTGCCTCAGCGATCATCTGTCATAGGAACTAAGGATTGTTCTCTCAGGGCGGACATGATTGCTTTTCTAACACATGGGCCCAAACAACTGTGTTGTCCAATGTATTTTTGGAAAGTTGGTCATCGGACGATCAATCTGTTTCTCCTCTGATTTCACGCAGGTGGAATCGACTATACACAACACCAAAGGCGTGATGACAGCGGTGATGTCTCTCCTTCCGCTTTGTAATAAACTCCTCAGAAAGGTACCGTGACCAGAGAACATCCAGAATGTTTTATCACCGTTTCGTGCTCTCGGTCATTTTATGCCACAAACATGGATTACCCACAACCCATGCAAACACTATACACTTTTATTTTCTCCATGTTTGTGTATTTCAATGCGTTTGTGACCCTGATTACTCCTTTATCATATTTATTAAATGCTGTACTATTACTTTTGCTAAAACACATAGCATTCTAAATGCAAGGAACATTAACAATGATCAGAAGTTTTCGTAATATTAAAATACCCCTGTGAAATATCTTCAAACAACATAATTAGCTCCGTGTAACATGCATAGGATTATGTAAAAAAAAAAAACATAGTAAGAATTTATAAGTAGTAAATTCTGACATTACTATGAAAAAGGTTTGAAAATGTGCAAAATCCCCGAATAGATTTTGAACCGTTCTTCATGATGACTGAGACCAGGCTGCAAAAGTGTACTTGAGGATGAAAAAGACTTGCTGAGAATATTAAATAAATATTAAAGATGCACTTTAGTTTTTAAGGCAAACCTTACTATAGAAGATATTTATAAAAAATGCAATCAGTGGCCAAAAACCAAAGTTGCACACTGCAGTATATTGTTGGATCGACTTGAGCACACATTTGCCATGCCGCGATTTCGACAACCACACGCACATGCAGTGCCAGAACAATTATTTCCGTCCAGAGTTTCTGGCTGAGATCTTGTTTTGGATGAGAGTCAAACCACTCCATAAAGTCTTCTCCAGCACTTTCAATAGGGTTCAGGTCAGGATCCTGTGGTGGCCAATTCATATGTGAAAATGATTGTGGGAAAACCCCACTGATGTGATAACCTGGTCATTCACTACATTCAGGTCGTCAGATAAAATGACTTCATTTTATTGCCACATACAGTAACATTGCTGAGCCTAGACTTGACCAAATGAAGCAACCCCAGATCATACAGTAACGCTGCCTCCAGAGGCTTGTACAGTAACCACTGTGCATGCATGATGGGGGCATCGCTTCATGCTCTTCCCTTCTTACCCTGATGCTCCCGTCACTCTGGAATAGGATCAATCTAGACTCATCAGACCACATCTCCTTTTGCTGTAAAGTCAAAAGCAAATTATAGCCTTTTCCCCAGTTAATTTCACTAACAAGTGGTTTTCTTATGGCCACACGGCTGTTTAACCCCAACACTGAGTTTTTGTCGCAGTGTATGTGTGTGAAAATGCCCTTATTAAACATTGCTCTTATTTCTACTGTCTGACTTTTCACGATGCAACTTCACCAGGCGTTTAAGTGATCTCTAATCACAGTCATTCAGTATTTATTCTGACTACATATCTAGTGCCAAGTTGACACTTCAGCACTATCCTTCCAGGTTTTAATATTGCGTTGGACGGTTCCTAACCCAATTCCAGTCATTTCAGCAATCTCCTTATATAATATCCTGTATTCAGGGGACACAGTACCATGTTTTCTACAATCAGGGAATACGTCTTCTGGCATGGTCGTTTAAGAAGCTTTAAGTATAGTGCATTAGTTAGGGTTCAAAGTATTGCTATAAGCCGGAACATGTTAATCACTACTGTAATTATCCAATCAAATGCTCTTAAGTAATTTTAAACTATGGTGGCTTTTTTTTTTTGCCCACTTTATTACTTTATTAGTAGATTAATTTGCCACACACAGCACAAAATGAGTTGATGATGAACAGTTGATGATATTTCGCTTCTCCTTTCCTCTCCATCTCTTAGTGTCAGTGTAAATCAGAGAGCAGCAGTCTGGATTCCCCTCAGGCCTGGAGGGAGAGGCAGCACACTCCGGTTAAAGAAGACGCAATGAATGGCAAAAGCTCCAACGGCTTCAGGGTCAAACCCCTGGAGCAGCACATGGCCAATCTCACCTTCCTAGAGAGCAAGTAGCTCAGAGCCCTTTCCAGCCCCGATGAAGGCTAATGAAACCTGGAGTATTATTCTACACACACATGCACACATGCTTTGAGTCATATGTTTTGTATTGTGCAGTAGTTCCTGGCAATCCTGCTGCTCTAACTCACACACAAAAAGGTCCAAAAGTCTCTTTCCCCAAGAACTGTTTTTATTTCGGAATTGTATTTCTGTTTCCAAACTTAGGGTTCTCGTCACGAAGTATGATTTATTAAACAAAAGAAAAAGGATTTCGCACCAATATTACATGCTTTAGAGAGGATAAAATGTAGAAGAAGGCATCAATACATTGTGTGGTAGAGTGATATTATTATGGATAGGAGTCTTCTTTTATTATGATAATTTTTTTTTCAGTTGAAAACCTGCCACATTAATAAAGAATTGAGGTACTGTCATGCAGACGGAGGTTTCGGTGAAGTGAGGAATCCACATTGGCTGTGAACGCAGCTCAGACTGTAGAATCTGTTTTGTAAGAGAAAATAGGAATCATAACCGTGGTACTGAATTAAAAACTTTTTTTGTTTTTTTACATTCTGGCAGACGCCCTTATCCAGAGCGACTTGAGGGTTCAGGGGCTTGCTTAAGGGCTCAACAGCGGCAACATTGTGATGCTGGGGTTTGAACCTAGGACCTTCTGATCAGTAGTCCAACACCTTAACCACTGAGCTACTCTTTTTTTCTCTGTGATGTGGATTTTTGTTTTCTTTAATGATACATTCACATTTAGTTTTTTTTGAACGAACGTAGACTACCACTCAAAAGTTTGGGATCACTTGCAAATTTCTTTTTGTTTAGTGATTTTTTTTTTCTCCCTACATTCTGCAATACTGGAGATTTCAAAACTATAAAATAAAACATATGGAATTAAGTAATTATGTAACAACAACAGTCAGTAGCTTAAGACACGCAGGTCAGCCTTCTGTGATTGATTGGCACCCTGTCCAGGGTGTATCCTGCCTCGTGCCCTAAGTCTCCTGGGATAGGCTCCAGGCCCCCGTGACCCTGTACACAGGATTAAGCAGTATAGACAATGAGTGAGTGAGGGACGCCTTTCTGGAATAGTTCTTTTTTTCTTTATTCTTTATTTATTAAACATTTTTGGTTTATAACTTTTTAAACTTTTGAGCCGTAGTGTACAGTTCCCTTCTTTTACCATTTCCAACATTACGATTTGCACTATTTCGCTTGTTAAGTTGGTCGTTCGATATCAGAAGTGTATTAATGCGGAACATGAAAACACATTCCAATAACAAACAAAAAAATGAAGGTGATATAGAAGATATTAAGATACCGTAATAAATATTTTTATGTAAGAAATTCTTAACTTTACTAATGTTGTTTAAAATTGAATAAAATGGTATATTGGTGTTTGAAACATTTATGAAATATAATCAGTTCTCTTGAGACTTTTGGACTTTTGCGGCAGAGACACCAAAAAACACACTTTCCCCCCCTTTTACTTCACACGAATCAGTGCATGTTTTTGGCTCGATTCCGATTCGCCCTGCTGTTTACTACTGAGGAAAAAGCTCTCGCTAAAACAGAGTTTATATTTTTCACCAAGTGAGACATATATATATATATATATATATATATATCATGTTAACAGATTAGCTAAAAATATAAGAGAAGTTAGTTTTAGTGTAGGACACTGATGCACTGTATTTAATGTATCTGCCTCATCCACACATCGACGCCAAATATGTCCAGTTTCAGTCGTCTCTCAGGCCGTCAACACTGGGGTGCGAGGCAGCGTGTTTTCAACGTGCCGAAAATGACTGTGTTCCCAAAAAGCAGTGCTGAAGAATGTCACTTTATTAAAAAAAAAAAATAATAATAATAATTGACCTTTATGGTATTAAAAGCAAGTTTTGTTTGTGTATTTGTAGTAACAGTAACTGCCTCCTCATATGGACTGTCCTGTAGGTCACTGTGATTTCGTACTGTTACTTGAAACATGAAGCTCGCCGTGCTCCGGTACAGCAACTCCCAGCGGTCAGGATGAAGACTTTCTATAAATCAAAACTGCTGTATTCTTAGGAGCGACCGGTTCATACGTCATGATCTCGCGGTTCCTTTCTGCCTCACGTCTCACTTATTACGATCGGAAGCCGAGCGAAGTGTCCAAAAAAAGAAAAAGGTGTCGGGTCATGTGCGCGAGCTTTCAGAACACGCTTATAGTAATTGTCGTTCCATTGCAGTCAAAACTGTAAGCTGTAGTGATGACTGAAGAACTCTGAACTTGACTGAAAGTAGTTTTGGACCATTTGGTTCCTTTTGACAGTTAAATGATTGTTAAACAAAGAAAGCCTAAATATACATTATTTTTCTTATGATGTGGACAGTGTCATTTATTTGTGTATTTACAAAATTGTGTGTGTGTGTGTGGGGCGGGGGGTTGCACAAAATATGGTGATATACATAATATGAAATAACTAAACTGACCCAATAATTACAAATCCAAAAAAAAAAAAAAAACGATTGTACTATCTAGTCAGATTTTAAAGTAATTTGTCCCAAATACAAAAAAAAAAAAAAAAGGTAGAACAATTCAGTGTTTCATACATTTCCATCATCATCTTCATCAAATCCAGTACAAAACTAAGTAATAGAATAAAAAAAATAGGAATACAATCTTGGCCAGTCTTACAGTCATTCATATCAAATCCAAAACGTTGTTTTTTTTGTTTTTGCTCAGATCCTGTGTAGTAATGTTGATTTCCGCGTCACACTTGTGATTGAGAACTTCGTTTAGAGACAACGTCCTCATACTGTTCTCTGGTCAGAAGGTCTTTGGTGACAGTCTTGCTTTCTTCTAGTTTGGGTAGGATGACTGCGATGTAGCCGTCAGTGGAGGGCTGGTCAGAAGGACACAGAACATTTACTGTCATGTAACACACAAGAAGAACAAATATAACTTGACAGGTAAGTTTTCTGAAGAAAATGTGAGTGGTGCTTGCGGGATCAGTGCCCTAAAGTGATGGCTAGGGCGTGGCTGGACAGCTTCACAAGAATTCTGGGAGACTGATTGGTTGCCTGAGTAAAATGATCCCACCCCCATGTCTCTATGACAATGAGCTCTACACTTGGGTTCAGTTTCAACGTTCCTAAGGAAGTTACCATGGCAGGAAACGCAACTATAAGCATATTGTGTTTCAATAGGGAGAACCGTCACCATAATATGTCAACGGGGAAAATTTGGGGACCTCTTGCGTCCCAGGGGTACAACTATGTTCTAACATAGCCTTGCAAGCCTCTTCAAATATGGTGAATTTTATATTTCTACAAAATCCTTGCTCTGCACTAGACTGTCAAAGTTGGCCTCAATGTTAAGTCTATGGAATTATAGATCAAATTTTGTTATTGAAAAATTAGTGAACACTTTTAAGCACAGTGTGTTTAAAATTTATACCACAGAGAAGAATGAAATCGTTTGATGCGGGTCACTTGGATTTGGGACAAATTGTTTTCGAATTACAGGACAGAGTTCTGTGAGTAACTTAAATACTTAATACTAAGTATATAAGCTTTTGTTAAATCAGTTAAAATAGTAGATGACTAGTTGTTTTTATTCATCATTCTGAAACCAAGAAATCCTCAAATGCAAAAGCAGTCACGTCAATTTGGAAACATTATGACAAGCTATAATAATGAAGCATAGGATGTACATAATGATTGTGTGATATTATAACATGTTTTTTTTTTTATTTTTAGAATAAATATACTAATCATGTATAATAAACCCCAAATTCTGAACCTATACAATCAGAACTGTGTGAATTCTAATGTGAATACAGTTAACAGCTTAAGGAAATGTGGATTTTGTGTGGCAGTGGATCATTAATACAAGGGATGTATTAATGCCAATAATTTAGAAGCAAGAATATTACAGGGGAAAAACTGCGATGCCTAAGAAACATGTACAGTATGAAGAATTGTTATTACATTTTATTGCTCCATTTAATACACCAACAAAAAAAATGTGTCTGCCTTTTAGGATATTTGTGTTACATCACTGCCATTTATATCTGCACTTTATTATTCAAAAGTTCCCCAGAACAGGTAACGAGTACAGAGAGAACCTATTGATTATTTCTTTTCTTTACTGAGCTCTGTGATGAACCACTTTAAAGTCTCGTCTAGGAGACGACCCACTTTTGAGTTAGCGTCGGATCATTTTTAAGGTTACCTTCTCCAGTAGCAGATCGGGATGTTTCAGGATGTCTTCATTGACTTCTAAGAGGCGTCCTCTGATACAGCTGTGAGAAAACAAAAAAAACAAACCCAAACAATTAACCTGGGACTAATTAGTGCGGTATCTAATACGGACTTGAGTTATGATTGAGGTATTGGTGCGTTTCCTTATTCCGCTTTGCAGTATAAAGTGTAAAGCCTCTGAGGTTAGATATGTAACTCACCCGAAGACGGTGTACTCGGTGTCATCTGTGCACGTTATTCTACACAGTGGAGCAAACTCTGTCACGAACTGACCACCCTAAGAATGTAATAGTTGATTGATAATCACGTTATGTATTTTTAAACGCTATAATAATTCGAGACTCAGCAGCAGAAAACTCACCCGCTTTGATTTGCCAGATACTTTGTTGTTCAGACGGCTGCATCCGTCGCTGATACGGTAATCGATGCTCTTGATTTTGCGTCCCTGCTGCAGGACGGGGTGTGACTCTGCAAGGGTGATGATGCAGATCCTGTATTTAAAAAAAAAATCATGTCTGTTACAGTAGATCATCCTGCAAAAAAAAAAAAAAAAAAAGCCTGCAAGTATTACAACTCAAAGAGCTTTACCTGTTTGAGTGCTGGAGGATGCAATGGTCTTCACATGATCGTCCTTTCATATCTGACAGTGAGAAAAGAAGTCAATCCTTCCGCCCTTGATCTCATACTGTAATATTTTTAAAGGGATGTTCGGATTTAAAACTAGGGTTGAATATCCTCTGACCAGCCATCAGCTGCCAAAACACAGGCTTGAAAAAGAACATGAGCAGCTCAATTTCTGCTTTACTTTCACTTTCTGATCAATTTCTGATTAAAAGGAAGGTTTTTGTTTTTTAAGCCACACAGTCACACATTCGAGCATAAAAACCATCTAACTTAGGTGCAGATGATCAGGCCGCTGATCAGTACACTGGTGATGCTGAATGCTGAGTGGTTGGAACAGATGAGAGGGGAAATGAGGTCGCTGCTGAGGATCTAACATAAACAACCTGTTTTTTTTTATTTTTTTTTTTATTATTATTGCATCTTTAGGTCGTCTTACAGTTAAACATTTGTTCCAATTTCTTTAATCTAATCTACATCATCTATTCATCTTCTACACCGCTTGTCCTGTACAGGGTTGTAGGGGCTTGGAGCCCATCCCAGAAGACTTAAGGTGACAATTCATCGCCAGGCGTGCACCTGCACCCACACACCCACACCCAGTACAGGCAATTTCGGAACAAAAGATAATGTAATCTAAATGCTGTGGGAGGAAAACCATCGCAAACTCCATGTGTACAGACACTGAGGCGGAACTCGAACCCAGACCCTGGAGGTGTGAGGCCACAATGATAAATAATGAAATTTAACTTAATATTAAGTAATAAGGGGTGGCTCAAGACTTTTGCCCAGTACT
This sequence comes from Clarias laeviceps, assembly GCA_030014305.1. Classification (NCBI taxonomy): domain Eukaryota; kingdom Metazoa; phylum Chordata; class Actinopteri; order Siluriformes; family Clariidae; genus Clarias; species Clarias laeviceps. The sequence goes on from JAQMYJ010000023.1 coordinate 25,375,131, forward strand.
GTATATTCTGGTCACATGTTTTCAATTTAATATTCAATATTTTTTTCTTTTCACAGGAAGCACCTTTAACTGTCAATCAATCTGTCCTATTAAGCTCATGATCTTGTAAAATGCAAATACTTCCTTTGAGCTCTACTGCCTTTACACGAGTAAATGTACTGTAACTAAAGCTACTGTACAAGGATGAAATGAAATTAAGAAAATAATTCATGATACATCCCAAATAACGGAACTGTCCTCACCTGTTTTATACCATCGTGTATAATAGCGATCGATCACAGATGGAGATCTCTCCTGTGTTTCCTCCATCGCAAATACAGACGCAGTATCACACTCTCCAAACACCGCCGTCCATGACGGACCACAAATCAGGTTGCACACTCTGGTCCAACCGCTATTAGGTCCGGTCGGAAACATAGACGCAGTGGTTATACATGTAGTGCTTCGCGGTTTATAAGTGCCCAGTAATTTTTACCATTTTTGTTTTTAAATATAATTATTTTTTTAATAAATATATTTGTTGTCACTGTTTATGATATGACATATTGGGAAAGAAAATAATCAGCACGACGATAAGGAACAAGTCATACAGCATATAGAATTATGTGGCTGAATTCCAAGTAAATCCACTCTAGTCTCCCTAAGTTAGCTTACTACAGAGGGTGTAACATAATATTGTGACGCGCACACTGTGTAGTATGTAGGTTAGTTTTAACACTGTTACTGTGACTGGTTATGTTGCCAGATTGACCATTTTAAACATAGGTGCCGTTTATAATACTTTCGATTGATAATTGTATTCAATTAAAATGACTAATTTATTAATTAGCGATCAGTCATCGATATTTCTAAATTTTACTTTATTATGTAATTTATTTTGGCCGTTTCTGTGGAAATTAATAGTACCATGAAGAACTAAGTATGAGTTTTGCACTTATACAAAATTGTTACGAACATTAAAAATGTTTTAAAATCATACGCATAAAACTTGCATGATATTTGGCTTGAAATGTGTGCAGATTTTTAGGTTGATTTTTTACACAGACCTGGCAACACTGCTGACAGTAAAGATGGCGAGCCCCGTGATAACAACATGTCATGTAGCGTGTTGTGCAAACCGGACCCCACACGTTCTCTCGTGGAGCCGCAGAGGGTTAATCGCCTTCGGGTCGTGTAATTCAGTTGCTCTGTATGACCCACATGTAAGTGTCTTCAGTTAGTTTTTGCTTTATGCGTTTATTTTCATTCAATGTGTGCGGCGTCTCCAGGTGAGTTAGCATGTTAGCTTCTCTGAATGCCTCTAAACTTCTGAGAGCAAGATAAAACCCAAACAGCGACAACATTATCTTTTATGCTGGCTGGTATGTTACATGAAGTTATTTTATTGGAAAAAATACAATTGAAAAAAAAAAATACATACAGTACAGTTAAGATGATGCTAAGAAGGCTTCATCTAATACAATAAGGCATAATTTGTTAAAAGAAAAAAAAAATACACTATTTTCTTCCACTATAATCTAGCAGTAATTGTATAAATAAATGTTCAAGTTTAAAAATGTAAAAAAAAAACATTTTGAGAAATTATTTTGTAATAAACTTCTAATTTCCAGTAGAAAAAGTGTACAGTCAAAGTTTGGTTGAAAAATCTTAAGATAATTTTTTTCCCCCATAAAAAACATAAAGTAGATAATATGTTTTATAAAAGAACTTGAAATGTTTATCATAATAAGATATAAATAAACATTTATTCAGGGATGTATAACATTTCAGAACACATGATGGTCATGAGTGAACAAAAACAAATAACAACAAAAAAAAAAAAGCATTTCCTTCTCTCTAAATTTATATTTATAATAGTATATTTTATTTTATTTCAATTATAATCAATAAAAGCAGCTTCAGGAGATCTGTTAGTTAAGTAAGACTTTGCTGAACATGGGCAAATCTTTCCAGCTGTGCGGTCAGCCACTTGATTATGACTATACATTATGGTGTTTATCATCCATCAGCAGGCGTATATCTGATATCTCGTCCCTAAACACATCTAATTCACATAAATTATAAGTAATAAGACTTAAGACTGACTATTAGGCACTGGTAATGTACTGTAAATGCCACATTCTGATGCTCTGTTCTACAGGAGGTAAGGGTGGTTGGGTTGCTGAATAAACACAGCAGCAGAGTGAACACCGTGCACTGGATCCACAGGGAGGACTGTGGTGAGCATGCTTTCTCTTCCTACGCTCAGATTTCATCCTAGAAAAATAAGCAGGAATAATTATAATGCATGCTTAATTAAACTTAATTAAGCATACACTCAAATATTGGTCTAGCATTGTACACTCTAATATACAGTTCAGTGCAAGATACAGAAGTTTCACAGATGATCCTGCATCATCATTACATTTACGGCATTTGGCAGACACCCTTATCTAGAGGGACTTACATTTTTATCTCATTATATTTCTGAGCAGTTCAGGGTTAAGGTTAAAGGCCGATCGGAACACACGCAAACGCTAATTAACCATATTCTTCTTAGGTGTCCTTTTACCACTTACTGTCCGGCCATTCTCACTTCACTTAGCTTGGCCACACCCCCGCGAGTTGACCACGCCCCTTCACCACAGGCTTAATCTCAGTTTTCTTAACAGTCAAGTCAAGTAAGCTTTTATTGTCACTTCAACGATATACAGTTCAGTACACAGTGAAACGAAACAACGTTCCTTCAGGACCAAAGTTCTAAATACAACATAAATTAACAAAAACTAACTAACTAACTAAGAAACCTAATTAGCTGGCTATCTGAGACAAGACAGATTGACACGACAACATAAATTAACAATATAAATTTACAAAAACTAACTAGCTAACTTGGAGACATAATTAGCTGGCTAGCTGGGACAAGACAGATTGACATTTAAAATTAAGCGAGAACTATCTACATTTTATACAAAAAGAGACAACTTCCATAATTACCATCCACCATCTTTAAATTTTAATTAATTGTTACTGTATTTATTGCTCCTATTTTTCTTTTCATTGGATTTAGATAGGGGCAGTGGTGGGTCGATCGGTTACGGCTGTCGGTTGCTGGGTTACTGATCGGAATGTTGGGGGTTCGAGCCCCAGCAAGTTGGCTTTAATAATAAATAGATTAATCAATGATCAAAATTGTTGGCATAAACTGGCATAAACTTTTGTGCTTTCAACAAATAAAACTCAGACTGTCTCGTTTATTGCATGTGTTTTTCTTAATGTGCTTTCATATAAGCTTTATAACTGGCACTGCTTTCATAAACATTCACTTTACACCTGATGGGAAGTACACTAACATTAGTACATGTTTATAATACTCTCACTACCCAATAAAGACAATTAGCATAATCTATTTGCTTAATCATAATGAGAAATAAATACTAAGTGAAGCTTTGGGCTCTGGTGAATCAATGCACAGTAATTAAATATTATAGCTCCACTTTTCAATCTCTCAGCACTGCCTGATCTCTAAACACGTGTAGATTTACACGTCCTGACTGTTTTTGGGGCTTCTCTCACTAGTGTTCGGGAGATGTTCTTGTTTTGACAGCGTAGGAAAGTTATTGTTCTTGACTTAAATCTAAGGTCTAACTTTCTGGTAAAATATGTTAGTCAGAAAGTCAGAAATAATCTCAGTAATATCTTGCCACTTAGAGTGGTGTTTTCGTTGCAATGCCATTGAAAAGTGGACCTCTCAAAATACACTTCCTATTTTATTATTATTTTTTTTTTTTGGGGGGGGTAGTTTAGCCGGAGCATTAACAGATGCACTTTGATGGAGCTTTGAGACCCAGGTTAACTAGTTAAAATGGATCGTAAGGTCCCAGGTTCAAATTGCAGCACCACCAAGTTGGGCCCTTGAGCAAGACCCTTACCTGTGAAACATACTGCACAGGGTGTTGAGCCATGTTAAGCGTGATTCCAAACCGCACGGACCGAAACTGCTCAGGGAACTGCGAACGGGGTTGGGAACAACTGAACCACAAGTCTTCACTTCACCGGAAAAGGGAATGAAAAGTTCTATGGAAATGAAAACTCCCATCAGTCAGTGCGTCTCACTGAGGTGTGTTGGGTGTGTGTGGGGGGTGGGGGGGGGTCTAATTTAATCAAGAAGTCTAATTTAATCAAGAAATCCTAAGTATTATATTGGCTAGTAATCTGTAAAAAAAAAAAAAAAAAAGTTAAGCATCAAATGTTTCCCCCAATTTTTGATTGGGAAGGCGTGTGCCATCATGCTATTACTCACTTCCATTCAGTAAGCAGACCACCTACATGCCAGAGAGTTCAAGCATGTACTGTATGATGACGTCATAAAATGAATCGACAGTTAAATTCATTAACGACTAGTTTGATTATTGATTTTATTCATCAGTGTTGGTTAACAGTTGCACCCCTACTCTTTAACATGCACCATTTGACTGTAATTTTTTTTTTATCATTATTTATTTTAATATTATTTTTTAATAGTTTTTTTACTTGTGAAAATTATAAAACATCTGTGAAGCCTAACATGGTTAATTAGTCCTTTTTGGGCTTTGATATTTAACTGCATCTTCCTATGTATTTAAAATTATTTTATGTCTTAATTATATATTAATATGATAAAATCCTGTTATAACAGGTCCAGAAACACAGCTGGTATCAGGAGGATCTGATAATAATGTAATAGTGTGGGAGGAGCAGCATGGTCAGGTTTGTAGATTTTGCCTTTTCTTTTGTCACAGTATGCTTTGTGGTGTCGGATGCTATTAAAAGTTTGACGTACCGTCGTCGTTTTGTTTTCTGAACACTGTACGTTCCAGTTTGCTGCCTCTGTGGTGTGTTCAGGCCACTCAGGTCCTGTGTGTGCTGTGGATGCTGTACCGCTGTCTCCCTCCGACTCACTGCTCGTCTCTTCATCATCAGACTCCACCGTTAAACTCTGGAAGTACAGCAGTGGAAAAGGTGAGTGTTTCTTTTTATTTATTTATTCATTTATTTTCTACTATTATGGTGTAACATAAGCTTGAGCTGAGCTTAAGTTTCATAAAATGTTAGTGTTTTAAGCCTGACATCTACTGGTAAGATAAAAAAAAAAAATCATATATATATATATATATATATATATATATATATAT
>JAQMYJ010000023.1:25380383-25394162 GCA_030014305.1 Clarias laeviceps
TATATATATATATATATATATATATATATATATATAAAAAAAAAAAAAAAAAGTTTTTGGATCCTGAAGATTTCATTAAATAATTATTCCTCAGTCCTTGATGTACAGGAAGCAGAACTCTTCCCATATGACACGAATGTGTTGTGTACTGCATATCAAACAAACATCTTCAAATATCACATCATGATACACTGTATAATTGAGCTAACAAATTGCCTGCAAAACCAAATAGTTCTGCATTAAGACTTTCAAAAAAATACAACGAGGATCTATTAGGTTAAATTTGATGATGCTTTTGTTTAATGCTTAAAGTTTAATTTAGTATTAATTTAGTATTATGTTTAAAACATATAAATTCTAACTAAAATCTATAAAACATATCAGATAACATAATAACTGTCAGCTACTTCAGAGTGTAGAAATGGCAAGAAGTTCTCTGTTTTTTTTTTGTTTGTTTGTTTTTTTCTTATTAGTTAATGCCCACCGATCAGGCAATCACACAACAACTACTGACCAAGGAGTGTGAAGGCTATCCTCTGAGACATGTGAAACCAACCGACTGGATCTTTTTGAACTGGTATTCATGCAATGTCAAGAGGCAGCGTGTCAGACTTAGAGGAAAGCACTTTTAGCCCTCTTCTCCCTAAGTGAGCTTACAGACACCCAAAAAGGCTTTGCTGTAATTGATAGGAAAGCAATTAGGCCACCACTTCCTCCTTGAGATCATGGACAGTTTTGCTCATTTGGACTCCTGGTCACGGATGACTGTGGATTTGGAACTGGATTTGAAGTTCTGAAATTGCAAAGAAAACTTTCCCTTCAGTCTAGTTTAAAAAGCAACACAGATTCTAAATAAATTGCACTGATGCATGCTGAAATGGCACATATAGCACCAGGGTTGATTCAATTGATTGACCTTGGATCGAAATTGGTCACTACAATTGGATTTACGAACATCGGAATTTTTGCAGATATGAACGGATCACGGTTCTACTTCTGGTTCAATCACGGAAGTAGCTCACGTGTATTGTACAAAACTAGACACTGCAGTTCACCAGATACCAATATTTACAATTATATACAATATTTTTAGTGTGTAAGTGAATGTATAAAATGTCAATATATAGTACATGTGTGTATTCTGTGTGTGAGAGAAATTAGTCGGACTCACCATTTTCAGTGAATCAGTTCTGAAGCACGATGATTGAAAATAGCTGTCCTGTAAAGCTGCTCCCGGAGCGGAACTCGTTCGTAAGTTAGGGACTACCTATAATTGGTTATAATTTTTTTTTCTGATCAGTTGATTGGAGGAGAGGACACAAGGATGCGCTTTGTGAAGAAGACAAACTGACAGAGGCAGTATGATAGTCTGGGCAGTGTTCTGCTGGGAAACCTGTTTCTGGGGAGTTGACCTGACTAATGCAACATGCTTCTTAAAACTCCACAAGAATTATGTCTAATAGTAAGGAAAATAAGGTGACAGGATCTGTAAAGGGAATGGCGGACCATTTAAGCCAGAAGTAGACTACAGTGATGTTCTTGATGACCACATATTTCTTTCAAGTACTGGGCACTTCCTTCAAGTTCATTCTGTATGAATGAACTAAGCAGGGATTTTGTTTATAACTAACTGCAGCAGGAAGGCACTAAATATTTGATTGGCTGTAACACGCATTAGCATGTTTGGTGTAACGAAGCTGAAAGCTTTGATCGAATATGTCTTGCTGTTTTTGTTCTCACGCTTCAGGCCATGTTCACAGCAGCAGCACAACACAACTGAGCGCATTTACATTTATACAATTGCCAGATGCATTTTTCCAAAATGACTTGTAATTGAGCAGAGCAGTTGTGGGTTTCAGACCAAACAGGAGTAGCCTGGCAGTTGTGCAGCTATCATATCCATCGACAAGTCAGATATATACAAAGAGGATTATATTTTCACCTTTTTTTTTATTTTTATATATATTAGAAACATTTAATAAAAATCGAGATGTTCACAAAGTAACAGTTGAACAATTAACATCATGTATGTGTCATGCATTCATGTTTACTGAAGGTGAGACAGGAAAATCCGATTTCATGTCTGAGACTAGTTTTAATATTATAATCTAAACTCATTTAACATCTAGTCTTTTAAAAATGCATCACAGCTACTTGAGTTCATTCTTATCCATGGTGTGTTTATGACCTCCACTAGCTGAATGCCTCCAGACGTTATCTTTTGGGAGCGGCTTCATGATGGATGTCTCCTTGGCGCTGTTGCCAGGCAGCAGAGGTAAGCTGAGCATGCCGCCATGCATCAGGTAGCTTTCTCCTTCATGCCATTTGTCTTAATTTCCCCGGTTTGACTGGATGTCCTGTTAAAATCTTTATGCGTTTGCTTTCCAATAGACCTATTATGCAACCCCTTAAAGCTATATCTACGGTTCACCATGATACAGATCCATTTTTATAGATCTTACAGTATGGATTTGTAATGTAACTAATTCTCATTTTCTTATTGCTCATTTAGTTCCCATCCTGGCATGTGGTGGGGATGACAGCAAAGTCCATCTTTTTGTGCAGATCAATGGACAGGTATGTACAACTTTATGTACTGTATATCACATCAGAATCACATCCGTGGCTTGGGAACTGTATTCGAGTCCGCTTGAAAAAGTGGTCTCGGACACGGTACAGCGTACTCGGGCACGGATCAAATCAGACATGCTACCTAAGAACGGAAGTAGGTTGTTGTTTAGACGCGAAATTAGTGACGTAGGTTTCTGATGTGCACGCCAATCTAAAATTTAGTACACGTGCCAATCTTGACTTCTGCCCTACGCAGCCATAGCTGATAAAGTAGGAAGGCATGTGAAAGTGTTTTCTTTTTCCTAAAATATCAATAGTATTAGGCATAGCGTGAATGTTAACTTTTTCAAACTTTTTCAAGTAGTGTTAAATATACAAGTGTACTCGAGAATGGAGAACAAAACTAATGTGAAAGCTGGCCAGTGGGGAAGTGGGGAGTGGGAGCAATCGTTCCTGTGCATGGTACAAATCAATCGTGCCTAATGTGAAAACACCCTTAGAGTGCATATTATCACAAAAGAAACACCATGCTCATTCATGCTGTTTCCTGGCAGCCCTGATGACGTTTTAAAAATCCCTCAGTTTCAGAATTTTCAAGCCTGCGTCCTTATCAAGAAATGAATATTAGAGTTTAGTACCCAGTTTTATTTAAGCTGTATTTGCTGTTTATGAACTTGCATTTGCTTTCAGTTTCAGAAAGTGCTCGTACTTCAAGGCCATGAGGACTGGGTCCGTGGAGTGGAATGGGCAGCAAAAGGTGAGAGGTTACTCTGGTGGGTCTGTTGACCCTGACAATAGAATGGTTTGATCAAAAATCACACACAATTTTCCACTTGCTTGAAATGTTGATCAAGTAATCCTCAAGCTTCTTTCCTTATATACCTGGAGCTATCAGTTTATTGTAGCTTATTTTGGTCTGTAAATTAAATGATTTCATGAAATACTAAGGACAGGTCAAATTTACAAGTTTGAAATTTTCAGTCCAGTTCTGGTGTGGAATCAAAACCACCATGTGTTGCATGAAATGATTTTTTGAAGACTAAACAAAAAACTTCATATTGCTAACTTGTATTCCTCAAAAAAAAAAATTTATCATTGGGATGCTGTTGAAGGAGAACTATTTCCGACACACTGTGACATAAAGCTTGTTTAGAATTTTTTTTTTTAAATCTCAGCAGTTGATTTGCTGCTTACAATTTAATCCAGATTCTACAAACATTTAAATACTTACTCCTGAGATACCACGCTTGGTAGAATCTCAGTTGGACAGGTGGTGGCACATATAATGCCTGGCAATAAAAAAATTTGTTGGTGTTTCAAACAAACAAGCAAATAAAAACATTGACAATTACAGGAACTGTGTTAAAAAGCATCCAACACGATTAAAATCTAGTACGGCTGTGCTGAACTATCAACTGACTGCGAGGGGAGGTCACTTTGTTGAATTGTAAAAAAATAAAATAAATAAATATTAGAAATTACAGCTATGCGTAAAAGTGAAAGTAAGATCATTTCCACATGGACACAGTGATGAGCATCACAGGATTGGGACTAAACAGCAGTGTGGACATAAGGAAACCACTTTGTAGTGAGAATCAGATAAAAGGCTTTAATTTGCTAGAGAGCATAATGTTTGGACTTTGGAGCAATGGAAAAAGGTCATAAACCTATTTCAGGGTGATGTATAGTATAGTGCCCACTGTAGGCCTCTGAAGGTAGTGTTATGATCTTTGGGTGCTTCAACTCAAGTCTAGATTCAGCACAGTTACGAGGCAATAAAATAAAGTCAGCTGATAACCTGGTCATTCAGGTCATCACATCTATGGATCAGTGTTTTTTTTTTTTTTTTTTTCTCTCTTTCTTTTGTCCCCTAATAGCATTGCCATATTTCCAGAATTCAGATTGTGAAGAAATGTTTTTAGGAGCATGAGGAATAATTTTCACACATGAGCTGGCCTCAACATTGTGAGCTGTAATCAAAGCTAAAGGGAGTCAAATTAAAATATTAGCATTAGCGAGAAACCACAATTGACATTATTGAAATTATGCTTATTTGATTTTTCTATAGCATGGCGGACATGATGCTGCCACAGTCTGGTGTAAAAAAAATTAAATAAAAAAATAATAGTGAAGTCTAATAACATTTTACTATTAATAATAATTTGGCCATTTTAATTTAACAATCAGTAAAAATCTCCTGCAACCCCATCCATATATGCCCAAGGTTAAGAACCTGTGTTTCAAGCTTTTTGGTTTCTTTCTGACACCTGAATATCAGTAGACTCATAAATAAACAAACTCTTCATGTCAAAGTGTGGTACAGCAATGGGGCTCTGAATATAAAATTTTCCTCCCTCAGTGCTCTCTATACAAATTGATCTCGGCCTTGATACTCTTCATAATTCATGAAGCAACTACAGATTCTCTGGTGCCTAGACTGAGACGAGTGTGTGTCCGTGTGTGTTTTCTTTCAGAGGGGGAGTTACTTTTGGCCAGTTGCTCTCAGGATTGTCTGATCCGAGTGTGGAGGCTGGTGGTTAAGTGCGACACGCATGCAGAGGAGGCTGCTGAAGGAACCATTAGGATGAAGGAGGACGTGTTTGAGACGAAGGGGAAAAGTGAGGCCTGCTCTTATCATTTTCTCGATGTTGCCGATGTTCGTCGCTGAATGTCGTTTCACTGCGATTAATCCATCTTTCTGTCCACCAGTGTACGCAGTGAGTCTTGAGACGGTATTAGCTGGCCACGAGAACTGGGTGTACGGGATTCACTGGCAGCCTTCATTTATCAAAGGTTTCAAGATGGATATTTTACAGTTAATAATAACAACTGCAGTTTCTATTTTAATTTGTGTAACTTTGTTTTGCTGTTTGTCTCCCCCTGCAGGTGGCACACTGGAACAGCCCTTGAGTCTGCTTTCTGCCTCTATGGACAAGACCATGATACTTTGGGGGCCAGAGGAGGAGTCAGGTGTGTGGGTGGAGCAGGTGAGTTTCCTCTTTCCTACCTGTTTTTGATTCCGAATTGCCTCCAGACGTTCGCTCTGGCTGTCCACCTCACTGTATCAGTGTTTTTAATTACTCGTCTTAAAAGGCGTCAATATCGGAGTCATCAAGATGAGATCCGGGATCGTTTTCTGTTCGCAAATAAACCCTTTGTTTTACTCATCCTTAGTTTCCTTATAACTCTTATCATCAACCCCTTCCAGATCATTTCCTGGTGTCCAGTGTGTGTGAGTGACTCCACCCACACCACACCACACCACACTTTCTTTGCTGGCACTGTTTCAGACAGAGCAGCATGACCGTTTCGACCCTACCACAAGTTCACTGTTTTACCTACGTCCCCTATCGATGTGTCCTCTGGCTATCCTCCCTGTTAGTCACAGAGGTCTTCAGAGCGCACAGCAGATAGTGTGAAATAGTGCAAATAGCAGGCGAGTATGTGGTAGGAGTCAAGCCAGCTCATCCGCTGTTCTCCACCCGCTTTATCAGCTGGAGAACATCTGTCTGTTCTTCTTGTCCTTTCTGAATCACAGCTGGAGTAAAGGTCGGAGTCTTTTCCATCTGGCTGAGAGCTGATGACAGGTGATGTCTTTCTGAAGCAAAGTAGAAGCAAATGATAAGTCTTTCTTTTTTTTATTTCTAAACTGACAAGGTGCTGAGTGCACAGCCGGAGTGTAACACAAGAAGCCGCTAATTGGTTCTTTCCACGAATGCCTTTTGTCAAACAGGAATGACATCACAGTTTAGAGGTGGTACCATTTTTGATGTGATGTAAGATATTTGAACTTTTATTATTTATATATAAAAAAAAAAAGGAATGGACAGTGCAGGGACCTGTATTCTGTAGTAAAAGCAGCTACTTCGTAGTCAGTTTTTTCAAAACCAGTTTCTTTGAAATAATTTTTGTTGTTTATTCTTTAAGTCCCATATTAGAATGTGTAATGATTCAACTCAAAAAGAAGAAAACTTCTGAAGCATTAATTTCATTGTTTAGGTAAAAAAAAAAAAAACGCAAAGTGGCAAGATCAAACCATACATTTATGGAACATCTACATTACTGAGTTGCTGCACAGTTTGATGGGAAAGTCTCACACGCTTGCATCACCCCATACATCCGAGCACATCCTGTATGCCTTTTGTTTATCATGATAAACAGCATATTACGTGAAGTGTGTTGTGAACTGGTTTATCAAACGCAGCTGAGAGCCTTTGAACAGACAGTCTGCCAGCCTCCAGATAAAAGTGGGTGTCTGGTTTTACATCCTTCCTTGTTCCAATGAGACATTTCCGCAGTTTCACACACAGCTGGACTGCTTAAAGGCTGAGATTACGTTACGCCTGTCTCTTTAAGCCGAGTCTCATGACAAACGGTTGTAATTACGAAAATGTCTTAAATGCTTAGGAGGATTCAGATTAAATTATTATTATTATTTTATTTTTTTTTTTAAGTCAGGCTTAGTAAGTTAGGTAATATAAGACATACTGTATCTATCATGACATGTCATCTTGATGCACTTTCCGTCATCATATCGTCGTACGATATCGTCGTAATTGTTGGGTGTCAATGTGTTTTTTTTTGACTGGACTTTAAAACTAGTTTGTCAATTGTTTAATTTTACAAATTTTTTCCTTAAGAGAATTTTTTTTTTTTGCACACAAATCTCAGAAAAATCAAATATTCAGGTAGTCCCCGACTTATGGATGAGTTTCGTTCAAGGAGCACGTTTGTAAGTCCGATTTGTTCTTAAGCCCGACAGAGTGAGTGTTATACACAAATATACAATGTATAGCATACCAGTCCACTTGACTAAATCTGTCCCCTTTCCCAAACACTTCCATAATGTGGACAAAAACCGTAATCACGCCTAAAGAAATGAATCTCACACAAATGTAACAGTGTTGTCACTTGCTTTTAAATCATGAGGGGACTCTTGGACGCCATTTGGTCTCAGAGCTGTTTTCCACTGTATTGGACTGTGAACCATGTTTTGTTGAGGATTTTCGGAAAATAGGATTATTCAGCATCAGGACAGACATTTTCTATCATAGCGCTTCCAGATTCACTGACACCGGGGAGGTCGACTCATTTCTCCCACACCCCCACATGGAGACACATACAGTATACCGGGCATTTTATAAATTCACTTACACACTAAAAATATTACGTCATACGTCATGATTTGTCACAGCCTGCCCTGTGAGTAGAGGCTTGACCAGGAAATGGCCAGAATTCATCGTGGCTAATTAGCACATTTAAAAAGCAAAGTGTTCTCCATAATGATTATCCTAAATGAACACATTTAGCAGCGAGCTGGCTAGCAGTGGGGTGGCCAGACGGGCTGCTGAGTAAAGTAGGTCCTGCTAATAAGTCACCCTGGCAGTTAATGCAGTGGTTACGGTGTGGCGGGAACATACTGAGGACATGTCACTGCGGCATGCTAATTTGTCATTAGTCCAGATGGATCAGAGCTGAGCAGTGATCAGAGGAAGCTAAAGCATTATAACTCCACTCTGAGGCAGAAATGAGCTCCACTAGGTCTAGGTTGTTAACCTGGCTAATAGCACAGCAGGGATCATCTTGAACACACCGATCTCCCTGTACCACTGTATGGCGTTTTAAATGCCCGTTAAGTAGCACTGATTAGGATTGTGATTATGAGCACAGATTAAATTGAAACATATTCCACTTTCATTTCCTTCCATGTACTGCATCGATTTCTCCTTCCCATTGGTGTGTGCTCAGAGGTAAATTATGCGCCAAAGATCCACATTGTTGTTTTCTCTCTAACTGAGGATGTTTATATGGTTTGCTTGCAGGCTTGGTGTAATATATGCAAGACAAAGTGGACAGTAATCCATATCATTCTGGTTAATGTTGTGCTGCTCCAGAGTGGCTTGCAGAGGTCTTTGTCACTCACAGGGAAAGCACTTTAATTTGACCTTGTGTCGAGATAGCCCTTGTAAAGGCATGCGTTAGAAAGTCAAACGTTCACTAGAAATATCAAGAGGCTTTATGGAAAATGTGGAGGTTGTTGCATATAGTGTATGTAATGAAATGTTCAGTGTATTACACAAAACAGGAAGTTTCAATCACCGTTTCCTCTGTAGCATCAGATTTCTGTTCATCAGGAGCACAACTTTATGTGGGGTTGAAGCCCATCTGCTCCAATCTTTGTTGTGGTGTTCATTTCAGCTCAGCACAATTCATATAACGACAAAGGATGGTTATATGAATTGCGGTTTTTATATATACACCAATCAGCAATAACAGTACAAGAGCCATAACATTTTTGCCCAGTGTTGTGCAAGTTCCCCTCGTCCCACCTGGGCAGCTCTGGCCCGTCTGTGCATGGTTTCAAAAGACCTCTGGAGTGCTGCGTTGTCTGGCACAGAGACGTTAGCAGCAGATCCTTTTTATTCGGTGGGTTACTGAAGGAGGCCAATGTGGATATCACTTGTTTGTCCGGCGCTATTTCATGAGTGCTCGATTAGATTGGGATCTGAGGAGTTTACAGGCCAAGTTAATGGCCCTGGGCTTTTTGCCTGCTGGAGCCGTGTACTGGCAGGCTGTAGTGCACTCTGTGATCTGGTGCCTTTCTGTTGTGACCAGCATTATTTATTTATGTATTTATTTATTTTTTTGGGGGGGCTGCATTGGCTTTGCTTTTCTATGGGATCAGACCAGACAGGTATAAATGATTGAGGTATAATGATTATGAGGTATAAATGATACATGTTAATGTGTTAATATTATGTGGATGCTTGGTATTAACTGAAACTATTGCAGAGACATCACACAGTGGTGTGAAAGTGTTTGCCCCCTTACTAAATATTCTTGATTGCAAACGGGTGTGGCAGTAATCAGGCCTGGGTGTGGCTAGAGAAATTGAACTCAGGTGTGATAAAACAGTTAAGTTACGTTTTAACAGGGGCGGGACAAAAACTGTGTGATGTGTTTACTTGTTGTCTTTGTGTTACTAATATTTAAATTTGTTTGATGATCAGAAACATTAAAGTTTGACAAACATGCAAAAAAAATAAGAAATCAGTAAGGGGGCAAACACTTTCACACCATTGTATGTATATATCTGACAAGCTAGCAAATGACTTATGATTAGTGTAGTTTATGAAACTATATTTTACTTTCTATCACAATTTTTTTTGTGCGTCAGTGTGTCGCATTTGAGTACACTTGTGAATGACACTAGTGAATACAGTGTTAAACAAAATTCCTCACTACTTTTTGTTTTTCATTTTTAATTATTATTTTTTTAAGCATACACAGGACTAAAGTGGATCAGTGGTTTTGTCCAACTGTAGGTTGCGAGTTTAAATCCCAGCTCCACCAAGCTACCACTGTTGACCTCTTAAGCAAAGCTCTTAACCTTCATCCGCTCAGATCAATTGTAAGCTGCTTTGCATGAATGTGTCTATCCAATGAATAAATGTAAATGTAGAACAGTCCCATCACGTAGACAAGGTCAAAAGGAGGTCCATTTTTTTTAACAGCCCACAGACTTAACTAACTCTGGACCATTGCATGTGGCATTAAATAATTCCCAGAAGAAACCACACTTTTGCAGAATCTAACTCAATTATGTAACTTGTCTTTTATCCCTGCTCCTTTTTTGTGTCTAGAATTTCTTCTTAAATGCAAATCGCAGCCTGTCTGCATTAATGGAGCCATGTTAACCTTGATGCTGTGATCATAACTAATTATATTGTTTTATATGATGTTAGTGCTGCTCTGCAGCACATCTAGCTTTCTCTATTAATCTGAGGTATTAAGTGTGTTCGACACCAGACAGATAGAGGACACACTGTTCTTTTTGTTTTTACAGTACAATACGGCGGGGTGATATTTATAGCTTCGCTACCTCGCAGGACATTAGCTTATATTCTAATTCACGGAGCGTACAACCAAGCCTTCTTTCTAATCACGCGTCTTGGTTTGAGTTCTTCATTTGTTTTAATGTAACTTGGTGCATTCGGGATGGCATTAACAGATTTCTTTTTTTTTTTCCTTAATAGCCTCAGCTTTTGCATAATCTGTGCTTTGGCCTGTCGGTTTGATTTATTTGGAGTCCTGATTGTGCACTTTGTAATCTTCTTTGATAATACAGGGCTAAACTAAGATGGAGCACAGCTGTAGATGTCTGCTCTGATTGGCCGAGATCCACAGCTGGTAAATAGTGGCCTCTGTAAGCAGTGGATTCACGAGGGGCAGTGAGACTCATTCACCATGCGCACTCTGCCATGTATTGGCAAACAGAATGCACTGTGGAAAGGCTTTCTGCCTCCTTAATTGGCCACAGATGGAAATAAATTGGCAGAATCTTGAGATGATTTTCTGTGGAGTTCTGAGACAAGCTTTTTTTTTTCTTTGTGAACCTTTCATAAGTACTTGTAAGACACTTTTTGACCTGATGGAGGCCTAAAAGATTTTACTGTTTATTGACTTTCTGACCAAGTCAAGGGGGGAAAAAAAGGGACTGGCACTCTGCCTGTTAGAAATACGAATTACAACCAAGACAGAATGTTCAGGCTTTCCAAAAATAAAACAAGTTTTTGAAACTTGCGGGCTTTTAATGGCTCACCGCCTGTTGTTTGGCCTTGTCTCCAGGTGCGTGTTGGAGAGGTGGGAGGAAACACACTAGGCTTCTTTGGCTGTCAAATGGCGCCCGATGGCTCCAGGATTCTGGCACACGCCTTCCACGGAGCGCTGCACCTCTGGCAAAGAGACCCGAGCCAGCAGGTGAGTACCAAATCTCATCCATCAGTCCTAAACCTTGATTACAAGAGCATTATTCTAGCTAGAGTTCAGTTCACTTGATTGTACTCTCTTTAAAGACTCAGTACCCAGTACTCAACCTGTGCAGCCTTTATTCAGTTTGAATCGATCCTTACTACGTTCTCCACCTCGGTGTGATTTATTTAGGCAGGTGAGAGCATGAGATAAAGAAACTAAATAAACGATGTGTACGATACACAAATTGCCTAGTAATTAATTTAGTGCCAGCACCATGCTCTGTGATTCTACATGTGTTTGGGAAAGATTAGCTTGCCATTTTTCTCTCTCTGCATTTCTGTCTAGCGAACGAAGAGACTAGTTTTTTTTTTTTTTTTCCATTCCATTTTGTTTTCTTTTATTCTATGCAGTTTGAAACAAAACCAAAACAAGTAGCAAGCGAATCGAAATACAGAGATGTAGTGCTGCAGAATATAGTGTGAGCTGGAGCTGTGGACTGATTTTAATAAAAAAGAAAATAAATACTGCATGCAATTCACACAAAGATATTTAGAGTCGTTGTTTATATAATTGTCATTATTGGTTTGTCACTGTATTCTACAAAATTTAAACAGACCAATGGGTGCGAAAGTGCCCAGGTCTTTAAAACATGACAGGAAATCATGTGCTTGATTGTGCTGTTTGAGATTTATATTTGTTTGATATCATCATGTGCGTTGCGTGCAGAGAGAGTGGAGTCCTGCAGTGGTGTTGTCTGGACACTTTAATGCTGTGCAGGACTTGAGCTGGGATTCAGAGGGAGAATTTCTCCTCAGCGTGGGCTCAGACCAGACTACCAGAGTCTTTGCACCCTGGAGAAGGAAAGACTGCTCACAGGTTTTAGAACTTATTACATATTTCGTTGCACATGATACACCATGGTATGTGGGCACCTGACGATCATACCCATATATGGGCTCAAACCTGTCCTGGTATTACAGTGCCACTCTGTACAAAGCAATCCACATGGTGTGCCAAGGTTGGAGTGGAGGAACTCGAGTGTCCTGCACAGAGCCCTGATTGTAGCCCGATTTAACAGCTTTGGGATAAACTGGAGCACTGACTGCACCCCAGGCCCCCTCACCCCTGATGCTCTTGTGCCTGAATGGACACCCATCCCCACAGCCATTCCCAAAAAAATCTATTGTTAAGCCCTCCTAGAAGACTGGATGATGTTATTATGACAAAAGTTGTGGTAAATCTGAATGATGTCCTCCTGATACCACTTTTGCTGTGCAGGTCACCTGGCACGAGATCGCCAGGCCGCAGATCCATGGCTATGACATGCAGTGCCTGGCCATGGTGGGCCGATTCCTGTTCGTCTCTGGAGCTGATGAAAAAGTGCTGCGCGTGTTCAAGGCGCCGCGTAACTTTGTGGAAAACTTCGCCAACATAGTGGGCACTTCTCTGGAAAAACTCTTGGCCTCCCATGTACGTTTTCAAAATTTGCTGTTATAGTTACAGTATGGATTCTCTGTATTAATTCCACGTTCTCTTATGAATAGTACTTTGATATAGAATATTTTGATATGTCTAATATATTGCCATCTTTAAAAACCTTTCAATTTTGGCATCAATCAGCATAGTGTATTTACACTATAACAGGGTATTATAGACTCCTAGATTAGTGCTTGTATAGCATAGATCTGTAATGCTGGGGTAAAAACTGAGCTGGAAATATTTTTCCCTTTATTTCAGGATGCTGTAGGATTACCAGAAGGAGCCAGCATACCAGCACTCGGCCTCTCTAATAAGGCTGTGTTTCAAGGTACACGCTTGCTCCATTTAGTGGTTCTGCCGTGTTGATCCTGTGAGAGAATGATTACTACAGTACCGCTTTAGTGAGACTTGTGTTCGACTTTGATTGGCAGGTGATCTCACGGTTCAGAGCACTCAAGAGGAAGGAGAAGATTTCAACAGAGTATCTGACCAGTACAAGGAATCTTACTTTCATCCTCTCAGTTTAACAGGTATACATCATTATACACCCATGGACTGAATACAGGCTTCATATACATGATTCAGGGGTTGAAGTGAAGCTGCTTTTTATTTTTAATACATATAGGATTTTTTTCCATTCCCCTTGGGGGAGGGGGGAAAGGCTTGGTAGAATATTTTGTAGAGCATTTTGTAGTTTTATTATAGTAGAATATTGTATACTGGGAGCGGTTCTCCGCTTTCCTCCCACAGTCCAAAGACATTTGGATTAGACGAATTAGCATTTCCGGCGGCATGGTAGCTCAGTGTTAGCACTCTGTGAAGTTGCATGTTCTTCCCGTGCTTGGTGGGTTTCCTCCTGGTACTCGGGTTTCCTCCCACAGTCCAAAGACATTCAGATTAGGCTAATTGCCCATAGAGTGTGAATGAGTGTGTGTTTGGGTATGCCCCCATATATATACGTGTGTGTGTGTGTGT